>PVIA01000129.1:0-632767 GCA_004024845.1 Tonatia bakeri
GGTATTGCTTTTCTGGGTACATTACACTGAGGATGATCCTCATTTACTATGCACAGGTTCACTGCAGGTGATTACCTTTTACAGATAACAAAGGAAAGAATGTTGCTAATTACTTCAAAGAGAAGGATGTTACACATCAGGTGGAAAAGTGGTTGAACTGGTTACCTCCCATACTTGGGAGGTTTAGCACAGACTTTAGGAAGTTACAGTAAGCACTTGCTGCCTCAGTTCAGGGTGAGGGAGTTTTAGCTTTTGCAAAACTCATAGCAGTCTAGGTACAATGCAGGCCTGATTCCCCATGGGAAAACCTCTCTGTGGGTGTGGTCCTGTGTGCTGACTCACTCCCCACTGGTCTTGCATGTGGGCACTGAGCTACATTTCCACGCCATGCAAAACAGCTCCCTATACCAGTGAAGGTCTTTGATAATTTCACTCAAATTTGAGTTCAATGAAACCAAGAATGTTGTGTTTTTTTACCTAGCGTCTAGGACCTGATATATAACAAGTGCTAAATAAATGTTTATTGACTGAATGAACCAATAGATAGAGGATGATTTACATTTTATATATATAGCAAGGGCAAAACATATTTAAGTTATACTTAAGAAATGGTCAAATATATTTTACTTAGACATTTTGATAGATTTGATGGATTATATTATATAGAAAAGAAAGTATACACACTTTACTTTTCACAAAAGAAGGCAAGTTACTGTTGTATAAATTTTAAATGAAGTAAAACATTAGTATGAGAGATTCCTTAATGCTATTTTGCATTTTTGGAGAAACAAGTGTTCTTTTTTTTTTTTTAAGATTTTATTTATTTATTTTTAGAGAGGGAAGGGAGGGAGAAAGAGAGAGAGAAACATCAGTGTGTGGTTGCTGGGGGCCATGGCCTGCAACCCAGGCATGTACCCTGACTGGGAATCAAACCTGCGATGCTTTGATTCGTAGCCCGCGCTCAATCCACTGAGCTACGCCAGCCAGGGAAGGAACAAGTGTTCTTAATGGCTGAAGGAAATTACAAAGACTATCATGTGGATTTACAGTGTATAAATAATTTATTTTTTCTAAAAAACCCATATTTAAAATTTGAATATAAGAACACCACATTTATATTTTTAAATGAAAAGTTTAGAGAAAACATTTCAATGTTAAGATTCTGCAATGATTTTAGCGCAATTTTTTAAAATCCAAGGGAATTAGATTGGTGAAAAAGCAAAAATTTGCACAATTGTGCTATTAAATAAGAAATTCTTTCTTTCTAGTTTAAACAATATTTTTTCAAGATGTTGTTAGATTTTGTCTCAGGTGACTATTTGCTGTTGATGTCAGACATATGCAAAAACATAACCTGTTTAATGATGTGAGAATTTCTGAACTGTCTGGAAGAACAGTAAGATAAGAAAAAAAGTGGTATCAGAAGGTAGATACTCAAAAAAAAATTTTGAGACTTTCAAAAAAAATTGATGGCCATTTCTGCAATTCAAAGTATGTATTATTAGATCATTTATGTGTTATTCAAGTTATGTGTGCTTTCTCGAAGGTCATGTCATCTCTTTATACCATAGCTATGAAGCCAGTCTTACATAATGTTGACATCTCTGCACACAATCTGCGAATTCTGCCTGGCAAATCAGCTAGCATATATACCGCACACTAGTTCGTTTAGAAGGACACAGAACCATGTGTGAACTGTAATGAGATGTCTTAAGTTACACCCAGAGAGACTTTATCATAAAATGTCAGTTGAAACTCAGTGTAACATAGTTTAGGCTACATGCATGATCTTTCAGGGGTCCGCCACATCAGAGTTTCCTTTGCTGTGGGTGACTGAGTCCCCTTGTGTGCAGCCTTAGGCCTGTCTGAGGACGTTAAGAGAACTTTTTCAACAAACTCAGAAAAATGAAAAACCCAAAGAACAAGGAAAAGAGGATTCTTTCTGAGATTCCATAGATTCAGCTATCTCTTTAGTTTTTTAAAAAAATTTTATTTTGCCCTGGCTGGTGTAGCTCAGTGGATTGAGCGTGGGTTGTGAATCAGGCATCGCAGGTTCGATTCCCAGTCAGGGCCCATGCCTAGGTTGCAGTCCATGTCCCCCAGCAACCACACATTGATGTTTCTCTCTCTCTCTCTCTTTCTTTCTCTCTCTCCCTCCCTCCCTCCCTTCCCTCTCTAAAAATAAATAAATAAAATCTTTAAAAAATTATTTTAATTATTGTTCAAGTACAGTTTTCTCCCTTTTACTCCCATTCCAGCCCGCGCACCCATCCCTCCCCACTTCCCTCCCATTACCACCCTCCCCTTAGTTTTAACTCTTTAGTTTTAATGATAGCAATCAGGAGATGCACAGGCCCAGGTGCAGGAGTTTCTGGTTGGTTCACGGTCTGGTTTCCATGGCAACTGATAGGCTGTAGTGTCTGGATGGGTCTCATGCATGAGGCTGGGAAAGCCAGGTGGGCTGTCCTTCATATGCTGCTGACCTTGTTAGAAATCTGGGCACTGGTGTCCCTCTCTTTATTCTGGATATAACCTAAAGATATAAGCTGTCCAGATGTTGAGAGAGAATCATAGATATAATCATACTGACTATTGCATGAGGTTACTGTGAAGATTAAATGAGTTAATGTACGGAAAACCCTATAGTTACATTTCATACTTAACTTTAAGTTAATGATTTTGCATTATTTTTCTTAAAGAAGGCACTCCAAGTTGAATAAAGCTCCAGATACCCCATGCCTGGGTCTGCCCTGCCTCACAGACAAAAGCAAGAAAAGCAAAGACACTGATACCGTAAGACAGAGGAGGTAGGGGAGGGGTTCAGGACTTGCTCAGCCTCAGTAGCTTCATTTCATAAAATGGGGATAGTGATATCTTGGCTCTTCACAGGGATATTGTGGGGCTCAAATAAAGAGTGCATGTGAAAGTCACCTAAAAATATACATTATTGAGTTGTTATTATTATTAGGTAGTCTTTGTATGCAATTCCTGCAGTTTGCAAACACAGAAGGCAATCTGGATAAATATGTATCAGATCACCTTTGATGTTTTCTCTAAGCACTTATTTCTTCTTGAAAGATGGTGATTGCACAGGACAATTCAGGTACCTAGAGAGTGTTATTTTGAAGTTGTTATTTTTCTTCATTTCAAATCCTGAAATGAAGTAATCCCTCTAATTGTCCTTTTGGAGATAACATTAGTGGAAATATTGGGGGATCCATTTAACATAGAGTGTCTGTTTCATCATAGTTTTAGCAATGTTTAAAGTGCCTAGTTAAATTGTGAATATTTTGCTTTCTGTCTAGATCTTAAATCCATTTAAAATAGGCTAGCCATTTGTTTGGAACACAAAATTCTAATCATACTAGAGTTTGTCCTACCATCACCTAAATGCAGATAATCTCAATTCAGATTTCCTTCAACAAATTTGTTGAGCATCCGCTGTGTGCTGGGGACAGTTCTAGTTGCTGGGTGTACACAGTCAAATAAGATGCAGCCCTTGCTGTCAGGACGCTCACAGTCCAGGGTGGTGAAAAGGACAGCACATAATAATTAAGCAACTTGATGGACATTGTGACAGAGATTTTTATTCACAGGTGTTAGGTATGACAAACAAAGCGTCATCTAAATTAGACTGGTGGGAGCCCTGGCTAATATGGCTCAGTTGGCTGAGTGTCATCCTGTAAACCAAAAGTCGCCTGTTCAATTCCTGGTCAAGGCACAGGCCTGGGTGTTGGGTTTGAACCCCAGTTGGGGCATGTGCAGAAGGCAAATTGATGTTTGTCTCTCACATTGATGTTTTTCTCCCTCTCTTTCTCCCTTCCTTTCCCTCTCTCTAAAAATAAACAAACAAACAAATAAATAAATTAGACCGGCGGGCTTGAGAAGGGCTTTAGGAAGAGGTGACACAGAGACAGTTTGAGGCATAACTAGAAGAGAGGGAGACAGAGAAGGGGAGGTGGCCTGCTGTGTTCAGAGGTCACATGGCCCCTATACCTGCCTGTTCCGTGCACACTGGCTGTGCAGCAGAGAGAAAACAGGGGCCAGGCCTCAGGAAGCCTTCAGGGACACTTAGTAGCTTGACTTGCTTTTAAGAAATTGTGGGAGGCACCAAAAAGGTGTCATCCCTGTTCTTGTCAATGAAGCCATTCCCCATCACATAGATTTAAAATCGGCGTCTTCTTTACATTTTCTCTCTCTGCTGTTCTCCAAACCATGTAATAACTCTCCTTTCAACTTGTCCTTCATGGTGTCTTTAAGTATTATTTCCTAGTCCTACTATTTCCCCCATTGTATGCTCATTTTCCGAATGTGGGGACCACCACTGCGAGGTCCCTCTGGACACTCTTGCTGCCTCCCTGTTTTCTCTCCTCCAGCCCATTCGGTTTGCTGTCCTACTGAGTCAATCTACTTCAGCCACTTTGGCTTTGGAAATCTTCAGCAGGTTCTGTCATTCATAATGTTCCTCCAAATCCAGTAAGTAAATATTGACTTCAATTGGAATGAACTGAACACCTCCTCACTTGGCTCCCCAAGCCCATGGTGTAGCACCAACCAAGCAATCACCCACCCTTGACTGCCCTTCTTCCCAGGGCCCGCCTCTGATCAGCCAGGGCCGCTCCCAGCTTCCCCCCAGCTCTGCTCCCAGCCTCCTTTCTGCCATCCTCCCAGCAGTCACTTCTTCCTCTGAGTTTCACTTGCTGCTTCTGCCACATACGTCCCAGCCCACCTCGGCCCATACATGCTGCTCAGAAGTCTTAATTATTACTCTGTTATTATTTTATAGTTATATTTGATTTCCTCAAATAAATTTCAAGCTCCTTATGGGGAAAATTTGTAAGATAATCTGTCAAGCACTTAGCACAATCCATGGCATGTAGTGGACTTGATAAATTGTAATAATTATTAATATCAGTTTTGGTTTGGTTTTTTTTGGATATTGCTTCTTTGTACCCCAACACCATCTAGTCAAAGAGGTCCTCAAAAAAAGATGCACCTCCCTAATTGAACAGATCACTCAGCATCACTATACTAAACATCTGGCAGAATGTTGAGTTACAATGAAAGGCTTTCTGCTTGTACTTTTAAATTTTAAAAAGTGTCTGATTTCTAACATGCTCAGAGATTGAACTTTTTATTGTTAAAGTATATCTTTTGTTATTAAAAATTTGATACTTATTGCAAAAATTTCCAGGGATGGGAAGCATACACAATAAAAAATGAATGCTCTTCTTTACTCACCCCCCTGAATTCACTGCAGGAAGAAACTCTTGTGATGAGTAGTTCTTTAACCACTCTGTTACGTGGACGGGCAATGTTAATGACTTTATGCCACTACAGATTTGTGAAGTGTATATAGATTCATCAAAGAAACATGCTCACCATTTTCTTAATTTTTAGGACTTTTAGTTATTTTACTTATGAGTAAATAAACTTAATTCAACAACATGTATTTATTGACCACCTACTATGTGCTGGACACTGTGCTAGGCAATGGGAAGCATGTGCTCTGCCACCCAGCTAGGATTCTCACAGCTGCAGGGACTTCACAGCAGCACTGTTCATTGTCTGCTATCACTCCACCCATCCTCGTGATTTCGTAGTGTGCTCATGATTCTTTCCCATTTGTATTAGGTTTCTATTGGTGTGCAACAAATGACCACAAACTCAGGGACTTAAAATGGCACCCATTTATTACCTCACATTTTTGAGGGTCCAGGCAATGGGTCAGGCTGCAGCTCTCTCAGTCCTGGTGCTTATAGGGTTGTCACCCCTGTCTCCTTGCTAGCTGTTAGCCAGGGGTCACTTTTAGGAACCAGAGGAACTTCCACAATGTGGATATTTGCTTTCTTCCAGGATAGCAAGAGCGCATCTTCTGACTCCCAATCCCTTCTGGTCTGCTACTACTATCCCGTCCTATTTAAGGTCCCACTGGTACTCAAGGGAAGAGGATTGTGCAGAGTATATATGCCAGGGAGTTGGAATTTGTGGGAGGGCATGTCAAAATTCTGCCTACCACACCCATGTATACATTGATATATTGGGGTCAGTATCTACATTAATTGCAGGGTTGACATTTAAAAACAAAGCACAGGCTGGGCCTTGAGGAGGTTCACCACAAGAGGCAGAACGTGGGGCAGCCATGTTTATTTGGCACTGACAGGGGGTGGACCATTGACCTGACCTTATGGGAGCATGTTCATGTTTTGCTAAAATAGTCCAAGGATGAAAATTGGGCTCACAATTTAGAAAAGAATAAGAACACCCTTTCTGGAGTTTATTTAGAGTAGCACAAACTTATATTTAATGCTACTAATACACCAGATTAGACCTAAGCAGATGGCCAGTGACAAATGCAGATGGGAACAGTCTCAGTTAAGTCTGTCTGTTGCAGAGAATAACAGCCTTTAATATTTTGTTCCCAATGTCGAAATTCCCTTGGAGTTGGTTTCTTTGTGTTTTTCCTCTGAATCTGGCTCTTCTGTCTATGTTTTCATTTCTGTTTGTGGGAACTAAAGACCTATATAAAGAATTTCAGATGGCACTATTATAATTATTGAACATGCCACATTGGAGAACCTAAAATATTGATAGACCTTAGGAATGTGTTGTCCTGGCACTTACATGCTACCATAGAGTGCCACTTGTCATTTTCTGTATGCATACTCCATTGACAACGAGTGAATGAGGTGACAGAGATATATCACATCAGAATTTGTTTATTTATGCTGCAGATATTTTCTGGGTGCCTGTCACATGCCAGGCACTGTGCTCACACTCGGGGTGCATTGGAGACCCGCACGGGCCTGGTGCCTGCCTGTAAGGGTAGAGGGTCGTGAGATTAGACAGGTTAAAGCCATCCTAAACGTTGTTACAATGACCATTTATTCTTTAAAGTTAGAGCTGTGTGTATGTTCCAGATGCTGACATGACAGTGCATCAAGGTATTGAGGATGTCTAAGGTCAGGGTATGGATAAAGTCATGTAAATAATGGCATTCCAGAGCTCCACTGGTTCACCCTTGTCGTACTCTTTTCCCATTTTGAAGTCCAAAGAAAGCTAAGTGGAACTGTTTTGAGAAAATACAATAGATGTTAAGGAAATTGAAACTCCTGATGTGCTCTTCTCCTTCCAGTTTCTGTGCCCACCCTGCTGCGACCATGCAGTTTTGCCCAGGATCACAGAGCTAAATATGGGCAAGATAGAAATTTGAATCCTCCAAGTTCAATCATCTTTGATGACAGCTCCATAAAATACTTCACACCTTCTACTCTGTCTTTATTGCAATTTTCTAGTCTGCTTCTAATTATTCACTCAGTAAAACTACTTTCAACATGACAACCTCAGTTCCGTAGTATAAATTGTATTCTCAATATCTCTAGAAGGTTTTTAGTCCAGATTGGTCCAACCCTATTTTTAGATATTTTCTCTTTGATTTATGTTCCATCTATGCCTACTTAAGAATAAGTTTGCCTAGTCTCAGGATTCCAATGTCCATACAAAGGAATTGTGTTGTTTTGGTTAGAAGGAAATTTGCATGCTAGGGAAGTAAATAATCACTTGAAGATTTACTGACTTTATTTCACACTTGACCCCTCGAGATAGAAACCACATGCACATGTGATGCTTATATTGTTACTTGGGATTCTTTCAAAAATAAGGTACACTTTTATAGGTGGGAGTTAAATTTAAAAATCCTTTCTAACTAAATTTAATTTTGATAATGCAGAGAAGAAGTTTATTGTTCAGAGTGCTAATTCTGGAGCCCGGCACAGCAGATTTTCATCTGTGGTCCGAAAAGGTCTCTGTATCCTAGACTTAAGTATGGAACCAGGACTTTCTGATGTTTTGACACAAATCCTCTGTTCACGAGCCTCATACTGGTTTGTATGACTTCAGAGCAGCAGTGCCATTTGCATTTACCTCCATTTCCTCCAATGAGAGAGGGTGTTTCCACAGTGCACGGTAAGGGTTAGTTTTTTGTAAAATGCTCTGAATATATTTCCAGAGCTGCCTAATACATTCATGTGATAAAGATAAGGGAAAATACAAGCGGTTCTTAGTATTTTTTTTAGCATTTGATTTGGCCATGTCAATAAGTAGATGCAGAAAGTGTTGGCTTGTTA
Organism: Tonatia bakeri; assembly: GCA_004024845.1. Classification (NCBI taxonomy): domain Eukaryota; kingdom Metazoa; phylum Chordata; class Mammalia; order Chiroptera; family Phyllostomidae; genus Tonatia; species Tonatia bakeri. Next base: position 8,127 of record PVIA01000129.1, read on the forward strand.
ATGCACACAAAAGTTAGAAAATGCATATGGTCTATTTGACTCAGTCCACTCATCTTGTATGGAACACAGGTTCCTGTCCAGTGCTGTTATTATTGCTTTTCAGGTTTTATTTTTCTTCCAAGAAACTCAGAATCCTTTAACCAAGCTTGTGGTGTTCATAGCAGTTCTCTCAAGACCAATGTAATAGAAGTAGACATTATTAAAGAAAACCTCTCACCACACTGATCCCCAGCTTCACCCCCACCTCAAGAGTGACACCCACAAAACCCAAAGTACCCTCCTTCCTTCTCCAACACACACAACACGTGGACAACCAGGCAGTGTTTTCTAGAGGTGTACTTCCTGGCTGGAGCTGATTTCGCCACCTACCCCAGGAAACATTCGGCAATCTCTAGAGACATTTTAGGTTGTTAAAACTTGGGGGGCAGGATTGTCATTGACATCTAGCAGATAGAAGCCAGGAATGATGCTAAACATTCTACAACATAGGACAGCCAGCCTGCACAACACAGAATTATTTGGTGCAAAATGTTCATGGTGTCATGGTCAAGAAACCTTGAACTAGAGACAAAATCACTGGGCTGAAGGACAAGAGAGATCAGGTATTTTTATTTGTCTCTGCTTCTTATAGGCTCATCAGAGAAAGAAAGAAGAAAAAAGTACTTTGAATTGCAGAACAAACACCTTATAAATCTAAGGTTTTCAAAAATGATGTTAATTTTTTAATGTTAATGACAGGTTAATAACATGCATAGACATTTAAGAAAAAGAAATAAATCTGGAAGGAAAAAATGAAGCAAAAATATTTTTTATGTCTCAATAGTATTAAAAGTGATATCCTACAACTTGTGATGTTAGTGACAAGAATGGAGAAGAAAAAGGAGCAGGAGCAAAAGAAGAAGGACTGGAAAAAGACCAAGGAATGTGCAGTTATCTCTTTATTTAATGTGACTTTCAATACCTGTCCTTTTTGGTAAACATAGCAACTGTCATTTCACTGATCTTCTTCCTCCTGAACTTGAAGCTATCCCAGGAGACAGCATGTGGGGACGATAAATGAGTGGGAGACGGAAAACAAAATAAATTAAATGGAAGAAAAAGACCCCCTGATTATATGGTTCTGAGAGCCTTCGTGATGACAACAGCAGGCAGAATTAGCAGCCTACTGCCCGTCCTTGCTGAGTTTTGTCCTGATTGGGAAGCCTGCGCTGAGACGCCACGCGCCGTGTGTGGGCCCAGAGTTGTTGGCGGATCCTGCTGATTCCGTCCTTATTTATACTTGCTAACTTGCTAAGTGGCTCCTGGCAAATCACTTAACCCCCCGGAAGTGAGACTGTGCTTCACTTTACTTGCTTTCTGTAATTCAGGGAGGATGTTGAGTTACAGCGAGAGCTCTGCTGTGGCTTGAGATGTGTGTCATTTTACAGGTGTTATTACTTATCATTACTAATTAATAACATGCTCGACTGCCAGAATGGAAATGAGTGTACCATTACAAAACCTTAAACACTCTGCTTAGATATAAAATCTTTCATGTTATCCACAATAATGGCTGCAGTTTGTGTAAGCAGCATCTTTGGCTAACACTAGCCATCTTTGGCGGTTACTTGAAATTTGGATGGATGTGGTTTTCTGCTCCCCCACCCCCCTGCAGCAATTAGTTCATTAATGCAGCAGTAATCATGAAGATAGGTCAGAGCCTTCTTAGAGATGGGTTCTTACGCCTCCCCCCATCCTCCCCGCCCAGAGAACAGCACTTAAATATTAATAGCGTCACTGGGAAAACACGGCAGCTATTTCCCTGTCTTTCCCAGCTCAATGGAGAGTTGTTCAGTGTGGACCCCAGTGCTCTCCCCTCATGAATGGATGTGATTGTGAGGGAACCATCTCCTACTAAGGCAAGACGTGATACTGGAACAAAGGCTGGTTTTTAGCATGACGTGATGAGCTCACCCCAGTGCCCATGTGAGGACTTTGAAGCTCATTCAGGTGCCAGCTTTCTGGGTATATGACATTCTTGGGGGTACTTTGGAGATCAGGCTGCAGGAATTTAAACGTTGATCTTCAGTGCATGATCACAAGGTCAGATGAGGTGAGATGTCCTCATTTCTATTTAGTAAGAATTTCCCCCCAGAGAAGACGTATTTCCTGTACCCTGAGTAAAGGGAAACTACAGTATTTTCAGTTCAGCCAAATAAATAAAGTCATTTAAAAAGTAAGTTTGTATAATTATTTTCTTGGGTGGATATGTCTGTAAATAAGAAAGGACATTTCTCCTTTTGAGTATCTACCACACCCTCTCTAAGGCTATGCTAATGCTTAGGACAAATACCACCAGGAAACCAGGTCCAGCAAAGACAATGGAAGTAGGAAAACGTCACAGAATCAGTTTTTGATCCATGTGATGTCTTAGAACCATTTGGATTGCTGTTGTTTTTTTACATTGAGTTGACTGATTCTATTGTCTTATCATCCTGTAGTCACAGCTTGCTACATTGGATCTATGAAAATCTTCCTGTTTGTGTATCGAAGTGAAATTAAATGGCCTTAATATTTTTTCCACATACATAGAGACTTTTGAGTCACATTATATACTGTGTGTGCAAATATTTAATTAGGTACCCACAATATGCCTAACACTGGGTTGGGTGTTATATAAATTCAGAGCAACAGTAATTTACAGTCTAAACTTATAAGACTAAAAAAAATACTAAAGAACAATCTAAGACTGTTACTGCAGTTGGAAACAGCCTTCAAGTCAGACTTGAGTTTGATTCAGTGTTTTTAGCTAAGTTAGATAAGTTAGTTGAAAGGGTATAATACTACCTAACCTTGTAGGCACATAATCAGGATAAAACAAAGCATTGTACACAACACACAAGCACAATGCAAACACTCAGTTCATGTCCCCCACTGCTAGGGAGACCTCGAAGCTGTAGAGTGCTCTCAGGTCAGGGAAGGATGTCCTCTGATGGAATAATTTGGGAGCAGTTCATAGGAGTGCATCTTAAATTGGGCTCTTAATGGCCTGTGAGAAATGGGGGACCCCAAATGTATAAGAAATCTACAAAGGATGCTAGAATGTATTAGCCACAGTAACATTTTTGAAAACAAGGATTGGTAAATGCAGAAACTTTATACAGGGGATAGTTATGATATCCAGATTTTGGAACCCAAACTCATACAAGTATCACTTCTCATGCAATCTCTTTAAACCCAGTTGTAATTAAATATCCCTTTAGGTAGGTGTGGTCAAGACAGGAAGCAAGGTTGGATTTCTCTTGGGACTGAGGCTATGGAGCAGAAGTCAGAATAAACTGAAGCTGAAGGAGAGAGCTGCCCTGTTCTTCTCCAGGGGAGTCATAGATGCCACATTTAAGGGAAGCAGATGTGGGGAAGAAGGTAGATACATGTCATGGGTCAGATTTCAGTTGCAGACAAGAAAAATGGACCAAGAACAAGCTAGAGAGCATCTTGGGTGCCTTACGCACCAGCTGCCCTCTCAGGCTGTTACATGAGCTGGCAGGTATATGATAATTAGGCAGTTAAGGGGCTAGTAGTAGGATGAGCGTGTGCCTCAGACTTCCTGCTCTAAAACTGGAGGCTCCCCGAGTCCTGGCTGATCCACAGGCTGGCTTCCCATTTTAACTCTCCCTACTTTTCGTCCACACCAGCCGAGTTTGTGTTCTCAATGACCATAGTTTTCCAAAATCCCTTCTTTGTATGTGGCTTCGATTTCCAAGGACCAGCCTAAATGAAAAGTCTTTGTGTTCCCAGAAGGTAATAATCACACCACAGCTCTAAAGTTTTAGGAGACCTTTCCCACCACCTCCACGCCCACATTTGTCTGCTGGACTAGAAACTCTTTAAGGCTGAGAACTGTACTAGTACATCCTCGTATGCTGCAGTCTCTCACATCTATTCAGTGGCTCTCAGAGAGCCCTGAACAGCTAAGACATCCAGTTATTTCCTGAATAAATCTGTATGTACTTTGTTGGGATATGGTTTCCAAAACTAATTTAATTCCCTGGGCATGCTTTAACCAAGGAAACTCTGCCACATCATGAATGGCCACCCCTGCTTATTGAGCCCTAACTTCCAGAACATGCACCTGTTCTCTGGTTCCCTATTCAGGGAGCTCTGCTGCTCAAGAATTCAGTCCTTGCCGTGTTGCTTCTCGCACCTTGGTCTTGGAATTGGTTTGCTGCGTTTTGTAGGAATGCTTCTGTAAACCCAGGATTACTGTTTCATCCACGGAATGTTTCTCAGTCAGCCTGAGGGGATCAGGCGTGCAGCGCCCTGTGTCTTGCCTGAGTGGTTTTACAGCTACAGCCATCACCCCTTGTGTTTCTTTTGTGTCTTTCAGTCCTCGGGGTAAATGACATACCTCATATTTACTGTTTGATGCTGAGTACAGAAAGAGATTATCCATTATGTGGTCTTGTTTCCTACAGAAATACTAATTTAAAGAAAGGCTGAAAGTCTGAATTTCATGAGCCCTTTATACATTATTTTGTCCCACTTAGTTTACCAGGAAAGGTAGGAGGGAAAGCATGATTTATGTTCTGTTCCTTTTAAATTGAGTAGAATTCATTCCCTACACCAACCTTTTAAGGTTAAACTGCAAATAGCCTTTGTTTAAGAAATTCTAGTTTTACCCTGGCTGGTGTGGCTCAGTGGATTGAGTGCTGGCCTGCGAACCAAAGGGTCACCGCTTCGATTCCCAGTCAGGGCACATGCCTGGGTTGTGGGCCAGGTCCCCAGTAGGGGGCATGTGAGAGGCAACCACACATAGATGTTTCTCTCCCTCTCTTTCTCCCTGCCTTCCCTCTCTAAAAAAATAAATAAAATCTTAAAAGGAGAAATTTAAAAAAAAGAAAGAAATTCTACTTTTATAGAATGACTTTGGTTCCAAGCTATTATGTAGAATCAGTGCTTGCACCATGTCTGGTGCTTAATATTTGCTTAATGCTTGAACTAATCAGCATTGGATTAGATCAGATTCTTTGCTGGTGTCCTGGGTTCTCATCCAAAGCATTTTTTTTTAGACTCCAATAGTGCTTTCAAAGTTAAAAGACATGCCATCAAATGATATTTACAAAAGCAAAAAGCTTCAAGCCATCCTGCTGCCTCTTCATAGACCCCCATCAAAATTTCTGCCACCATCATTACCAACAACAACAAAAAATCTCTCCAACTTCTAGATGACTCTTGTGATGAAACTGCAAGGCTGTTTTCCTTTAGTGTGAAGCTGACTCAAAACACTGAGATCGCTGTGGATTGGGTCTCCTCACCCCTACGCTAAACCTTGAAGCACATGAGTAGGCTTGCTCACAGAATAGACTCTGTGGAATCTCATCATCTTTCCCTCCTTGAAGTATTTCTGGAAAAGCTATAGTAGCTTCAAGAGCCAATCGAGGAGAGAGAAAATAGACTCAGTCTTCCTTCGGTTGGCTTACTGATGTAAACTGTTTACACTCTTGATGTTCTCCCGTGTGGGCACTGACTACGTCCTATGGCGACAGTAGGACAAATCCCTGGGAACCTTCCTGGAGCCTGAAGCAGAGGTGCTAGCAGGATGTGATCTAAGGTGTGCAAATGGGGACAAGCAAATCTGTACTAGACTGGGTGTCTTTTCATTGCTGTCAGATTTCCCAAGACTCTCCTTCTTGGACTTTTTCTGTTACTTTTTTCAGAGTCATAGGAAAGCCAGGGTAAGAATTCTCATTAGGGACCTCTCAGCAGTGTCCCTCTGGAATTCTCAGCAGGACCCTCTGTTCTTGGGCTACCATTCTCCATTTTCTGGTGACTGTGATATTCAGTGGGTAGCAAAATCTCAACTTGAAGCAGAGAGTGCCTTTCAAAATAATAGCAACTTGGCAACTGCATGAGCTCACACTAATTATGTTTCTGTCATTCATCTGTGGTAGATCTTTTGTGCCTCTTGTATAAAATAGCTCCAGGGTATTATTTCTGCACACTTATGTAAGCTGTGCTCATTAAATAAAGTACTCGAAGTTAAGTTCCCTTTTAATTTTGTTTTCCAAGATTATCATAAAAAGAGAGAGAGTGGACTGCAGCGAGCCCTTTTTTGTAAAGCAGTTAATGGAAACTTGATGTAAGCTCAATTTTTAAAAATGCATAAAGAAGTCAATGGGCCTTATCATTACTTTACACTTTGCTTTTAAAGTTCTCCAGCATTAGCCCCAAGTACCACAATAGGGCCTCATAAGTAGTCATTATCAGACTTCAGATTCTTTAAGTGGAAGGAGTATTAGATTTGTAATCAAAGGACAGACTGGACCACTATCACTTAGCAGCTGTATAAGTCTCTCAGTTCCTCTCAGCATCTCTTTATTATTTGAAAGTAGGCAAAGTAATTTCTACCTTATTGTGAGGTTAAATGATCCCTTTACATGTGTTGATTCCTTTATATACGTGTCCCAAGCACTTTGTAGACTGACAAATTATATACATATTCGCTGCTGCTATTTCTATTGTTATTTTTATTGTTATTAATGCCAAACTGCTTTACACAGGGATATTTTAAACATGGCATTCCATGTTTCCTAAGTGTTTTATGCTTTGGATTCTAGACAGAAGGCTTTATGGGACCTCTAGAATATTTCTCTCTTTTTTGTTGTTGCTATTGTACCTATATTCTCCCCCAGATTTATTGAGATATAATTGGCACATAACATTGTATACATTTAAAGTATACAATATATAATTTGACATATTTATAAATTACAGAACGATGGCTACCATGGTGTTAGCTACCATTTCCATCCCCTGATATAGTTATTTCCTTTTTGTGATGAGAACATGAGTATTTCTTTTAATAAGGGTGATGATAATGAGCCATATTATGTAGGAACATCTTATCTGAAAAACCCCATTTTCTACTATTGACCCTAACACTGCTAGGTGGTGATGTGTGGCTAACGGGAGCAGTCGTAGCTGCACGGCGCAAAAGTTGTACCGTTAGGCCGCACTATGTCCATGTTAGTTTCATTGAGTCTTTCTCAGCTTGGGCAGGTTTATATATATGTGTGTGTATATATATACATATGTTTGAGAGAGAGAGAGAGAGAAACATTGATGTGAGAGAGAAACACCAATTGGTTGCCTCTTATTTGTTTGCTAACTGGGGATCGAACCCACAATCTAGGGATGTGCCTTGACCAGGGTTCAAACCCACAGCCTTTTGATGGACCAGACAATGCTCCAACCCACTGAGTCCCCCAGCCAGGGCTCAGCTTGGACAGTCTGGAGGACATTCCGATTCACATGCCATGACAAAGATTTGCAATTTTTTTGTGACAATAGCACTTACTGAGGACTATTACTGTAGATTGAACATCATTTACAACAACATTAGCTCTTTAAGTTGGAGGTGTCAGGTCAAATAAGACCAATTGCTACCTTCACATATCTTATCTTTTATCCTGAAAGACAATGGTTTTAAACTTCTGCATATGTAAATTTATAGCATGGTTTCTGTAATGCAAAACTGGCCAAGTATTACTACTCCCCAGCACTGAATTTGAACAAGTAATAGTTTTGATATTAACATAAATATATTGAAATACGTGATATATTTGGTATTTACATTGTCAATACACACTTTTATCCATATATATTTATTGTATGTAGTAAGTAAAATCTTAAACTAATAACCTCATTGGCAAATAATGATATATGTTTGTTGTGTGACTATTTGAAAGCTATTTCTGTAAAAGTGAGAGTGCAGAGTCATAAGATATTAATAGAGAAACTGATAGTTGAAACAAGAGGTTTCTTTTTAGTCTGAATAGTTAGATGTAATTAGTATCATTAGAAGATAATTGGCACCCACTAGGTGATGAAACATTCTAAGAGATATGAGGTTGGTCTAAAAAAGTATCCAGCCATGTAATATGAAAAATAGAGACATTTATTGAAGAACGTACAATGTACAAGAAACATTGTACATGGGATAATGATGCCTCAGTCCCCTTCAAAGTAGGCACCTTGTCCTACTTTGCCAATTGCCACCAGTTGCCCTGTTGTATTTTTCTGAATCTCATTGATGGTCTGAAATCTCTTCCCTTTCAAAGGTGATGTTTGTTTTGGGAAAAGCCAAAAGTCACAGGATGCCAAATCTGGGTTGTATGGGGCACTGAGTCACTTGGGTGATTTGATGTTTCACCAAAAAACTCTGCATGAGACGTGATGCATGAGCAGGCACGTTATTGTGGTGAAGCTGCCAGTCACTAGTTGCCCATAGCTGCAGCATTCTGAATCACTGAATAGTTTCTGTGGAGAAATGTTTAAGCTTAACTTAAAATTTGGTTCAGATTCATTGCTCTACTCACTCATTCATTTTGAATATGACAGCCACACAGTACACATGCTCACTCAATGGTGTCTACCACCCCCCACTCACTAGTCCAGGGAAATCCTCATTGTTCACACGTGCGCATTCCAGGCTGCTTTCTTTGGCTGCCAGGTTGCATTGCTGTCGTGCAAACTCTTCTTCTTATATTAACAATTGCTTGACTTTTTCCAGACAGACCTCGTATATTATGGATTGGAGAGGAGGGTGAAGAGAGAAACTTAAAAAAATTAATATTTTTTTTTAGTTTTTAGGTACAAATTACCCTTCTATATATTTTCCCCAAAGCTCCATAGTTCTTGTTTCATTTTATGTAATGCACAGAGTAATATATTATTCTAAGTAACCCCAACCTCATCTGTTTTAACTCTTGTATTTCAGATTGCGCCCGGGGCAATACTAGTGGGAAAAATGTAGGTCTGTTTTTATTTAATAGTTGGATGATGGTGCTTTTGTTTGATTCAAATGATACTTGTCTTCAATAAAGAGTCATTTTAGTAAAACATTCATCCTATTAGTGTTGTGCCTTTTATGATGATGGATTTAATTTATCATAATTCTGTTGTTATTTTTCAGTGAGAAGTGTTTTTAAAGTGTTAGAAAAATATCACAGCATTTGGAATAACATTAGAGGTTGGTCTCTGACACATTTGAAGATTCAATAAAACAGACATGATATTTCTTCTTTTTCTAAACTATCATAAGTCCTTACAGTATCTGCATTTCTGTTCCCTTTCTCAGAGCCATCACTATTAGGACACATTATGCTGTACTTATTATACTAAACTAAAACTGAACATAGCCTAAGCTGTGTGGTATGTGGTTATTATTAGTTTGCAAGTTAGAATTTTCTGAGTGTTAATTATGTGCCAAGTATCATAGGGGTACCTGAGCAGGATATGATGTGTTCAACTCCAAAAAGTGTGCAGATGCTTGGAAACTGAAGGGAAATGATTGCAAAGGCAACATTTAGAACAAGAGTTGAGGGGGTCAAGCCCATCAAGAAAAGGCTTGATCTGGACTAGAGTCTTAAAAGAATGACTAAATTTTGAAGTATTCCAGCTGGAAGCTTCAGTTCCTTTAGAATACAGACATGCACACTGAAGTCATTCATCTGGCTTCAACCAACTATGGGAAGAGCAAGGATTAGAGCCATATGTATGACTTAAGGGCCAGAGAGTGGAAGGAGGTAGAACTTGGACTGGTTCCAGAAGGATGGACTAATAGAGAGCAAAGCATAAATGAATGAGTGTCCAAGACTGACTAAGGGCAAGGGGTATGATTGAACACTTTCTATATAGCTGAGGAAATTGAATTGGTATTGTGAAGAGAGTTTACACAATGGATACTGGGAAATAATTTTGGATAGACTTAGGATATTATTAAGGAGCTCCTGAAAGTGAAATAGAATTTATTGACTGGATGAAATGTGAAATGGGGAGTTATTATATAGACTTTTGTGTGCAGGAGGAATAAAGAAAAGCTTAAGAAAATTAGTCTAAATGCTGTGCTTAAAATATTTGGAGGGTACAAGACTAGAGCCTGGAGACTACCCCCAAAAATTGCTGCTGTAACTCAACTAGGGGCCTCAATATAAGGAAGGGAGTGGCACTGGGGATTGAGGAGAAATAACAAATCAGAGACATTTTTGTTTTTGTTTTTCAAATCAGACATTTTGAAACAAGCAATGATAGGATTTTAAAATTGAATATGGAGGATAAAGTAGAGGAAAGGGTCAAAGCTAACTCATAGTGTCCTAATTCAGGATGGTAAAGACAGGATATTGAAAAGAAAGAACCACTTGAGGAATTAGTGAACAAGTAAAATCTTTCACCGAGTGCTATAGCTTTGCATGGAGACATTTCTTCACCAGTTAGTGCAGAACACCATGAGCAACATCAGTAACCTACATACCCATTGACCCCTGGAAGCCCAAGTTCAGAACTCACACATCACACATCTGAAACGTTCTGTTGGTCAAAGTTAGTCAAGACTGGCCCAGAATCCAGGGGGGAAGCAAATAAACTCAAGGAGAGGGGAGGATTTCTAAAATTGCATTGCAAAACAGCATACATACAGGAGTAGAAAGAATTTATAGCATTTTATGCAATGTAGCAAGAACATTTTTATTGAAATATCTTTACGACTACAGCAACAAATGTATTTGGTAAAAAGAAAGATTTAGACTGGAAACATGGGGACTTATCAGGATATTATTGTGACTAAGGGAACAGTTATAGGTATACTAATTAAGCGCTGCCAATGGGTTTGGACAAATGTGAATGAATTCAAGTAAATATTAAGATGGCAAAACTTGAAAATGAATTTGACGTGGAGAAAATTCAAGGGTCATACTAAATTTCTTGTTTGGGAAGTGGAGAAGGAGGTGATGACAGCCACCAGAACTTGGAATACTACATGAGGAATAGGCATGGATGGGAAGGAGAGGATGGCTTTTTCAGCAAGGCTGAATTCCATAGGCCTCTAGGATTTCCATGAAAAAAAGGTGAAGGTCTCCCCTAAAGAGAGGGAAAAGGTAGTAAGCTTTTAAGGAAACTGGTGATACAGCTGTCTTTGGGAATAAATGGGACAGAAGACTGGAAAATATAGGATTATGGACAGTGTTGAGCAGTGGAAACCATGAATTTGGGTGACTCAAGGCTGCCAGACTGGACATTTTTTTCCAGTAATATTCATTCATTCTTATGTAAGTGTAGAGAATGCCATGGACCACCCATTGACATTCAGTAGGTTCTCAGTAAAATATCTTTGCTCAGTGCAAGAAAAAGAAGTATAAGCAGAGATTTCTGAAGATCTCTTAAAAGGCTCTGTATTCAGGAGGAGCTACATGTTTTCCTGGACACAATCTGAAAGGAGAATGCTTAGCCCTTAGTTTTAAAAAAATGTGCAGAAGTGTAAGATGGCAACAAGAAAGCATTAAGCCAAGCTGGGGGCCCTGTTCAGATGTGTGGCCCTGTGTGACTCATAGGTCACACAGCCTCTCATGAACCTGGTCTGGCAATGGAGATACTATCTGGAGACTGAGGAGAATACAATCACTGAGTGAAAGTTTGGATATTTTTTTTTGAATATCTTTTTCCTTCGTCTTCTCCTTTTGTCAGACATGTAAGTAACGAGGTAGTAAAAATGATGAATGCTAGGGAAGTGGTAGCCATGGAAGGATTTGGTGGCATTAGACATTTAAGAGCTGACCCTCACTATTCATCTGTTTCTATGTAAATGGAAAAGCCAATCTCTGGCCTCAAGTCCTATATCACAGTGTCTGCTCTGTGACAGCTGTGGTGAGTTCTCAAGCAATATAATACTAAAGTTATCATCGCAAGCCCAGTTTACTTAAAATCCTCTGTTTTTTTACAAACTGCTGAAACCTTACTCTTCATCCTTTTCCTTCTCTATGAATCTATCTGAATGTTGGCATATTTGTGTGGTGAAAGAAAGGTCATTCTTTAGCTTATTGAAGACCATTCTCAGAGTCAAGAGAATTAAGAAACAGAGTTTGAAATTAAACTTGTGTTAGGTATGCTGGTCCCAGTGAGTTATCACTTCTGCAGCACAGTTTCTATTGCTGAGACGTAAACTCCCACCCTCATTTTCACTAGTTCCGAAGAGTCTGCACTTGAGGGGCTGTGGGTTACTGTGGAATCAGGCTCACCACACTTATTTGAAAGGCAAATGTGAAATTTTACTCAGACTTTAGAATTTTTATAGCTAGAATGAATTTGGAGATAGTGATTGTGTATTATAATCTTTTCGTGTTGTAAATGAGAATCAGAGACACAGAGTTCTGGTTTGCCCCAGATCAGCTGGATAGACATGACTGGTGAGGATCTGAAGTGTCACTCCCACAGCCTCCAAATATGGTGTGATCTTCCATTCTGAAAAACAGCTAACAAGAAAGCAGCCCTTTCCCAGCTCTTTCTACTATACTATATCCAACATGCATATAATTTATGTGAGGAAGTACCTTATGGTCAAAACAAGAGTTTATAATTTTACCAATGGAAAATGGCTAAGTTCTTACTAGTATTAATTTTTTTCAAATTTATTTTGGAAGGATAGTTGTGAAAATTAAGAACATAAACCCCTTTTTTTCTAACAGCAAAATATATGTCTCTTTATTTGTATGAGGGAAGGATAAAAGAAAATCAGTCATCCCAAGAGGAATTTAAGATAATGCTGACCACAAAGTGAATATCTACAAGTAAAGTTATAAATTTTTCAATGGCTTCAGTATAACATTGCATTATTCACTTGTGAATTTAAGGTAAAGGAAATCACATGCCATAATGAAGCACTCTTTTAAAAATTATACATTTAAAAAGAACAATTTTATAATGAATATTAGAATGACTAGTTTATTTGTACTTGTGTATATATCTTATATATGTTCCACCTTTTCAAGGGTTTCATATATATCTAAATTATTTAGAATTATTCTGCATGAGAGATTTTCTGTTCTCCCCCACTTTTTGTTTTATTCAATCATATATTTGTCAGCATGGGCTCAAAGATATATATTTTATATTTTTGGTTATAATCTCATACTACCTATTTTGTTGCTCAGAGTGTTTTAGGTTTGGCCTTTGGGAACTGTTTCATTTGGATTTGTACATATTCTACCTGATAGTTTTCAAATAAATGTGATAAGCTTTTAAAACACACTAAGACATATTTCATATTTTGAGTTAGTCTATTACCCTGAAACAAAATAGTAAAATTTTCAGGTGGGCCATTTTCTGTGATTGCGTGAAATAAAGTCTAAATTTAATATTCAGTCATTCAACAAATGTTTGTTGGGTACCTGTACTCAAGGCACTGTGCTAGGTGTCATGGCAGGTTTGAGGATGCCTCACACACAGGCTGCGGTCTCCATCAGTGTACAGTCCAGTCAGTTAATTAGGTGTGTCAGCACCCATACAGTACAGAAATTTAGAAATCATAGATAGATGCAGTAAAGGGCTATGGCAGTTCACGAACAGCAGAGCACACTTACAGTCTGGAGGGTGTTTGAAAAGATCCTGAACTCTGCAGTGTAAGAGATGGACCTTGAAGGGCAGAAAGGACTCCGATGTGATGAGATGGGGAGGGTGGTATGACCCGTGCACACAGCACAATGAGCAGGACTCGGAGGCGGGAAAATAAATGCCACTCTGGGGATAGGCAAGTATTTCAGCTTGACTGGACCTGCTGGTTTCTTTCACTGTGGATTTATAGACAATATATTTAGTTTAAGTGGTGGCTGCACTTCTTTTAGAGATGGAGTTTAATTTTAGTTTACGATTTTTTTTAAAGGGAAAAAGTCATTCTGATGTTAGGATGTGTAATAAAAATATTGGCATTATTGTTGGTGTTCTATCTTTCTTTCTTTCTTTTTCTTTTTCATAAATACCCTGTTTGTGAATGTCAGAGTTGTTGAAAATTAGTAGTGTAAATTTTTCTCCTGTTCTGTTTGCAGAAGAAAGCTTTTAGACCCAATCTAAACATTTTTATTTTAATATTTGAAATTTTTATTTTAATATTTGAAGGATTTAAAATATGTCTCATTGTAGTATTACTTTTCATTTTCCTATTAGTTAATAATATTAAACATCTCTTGATTATCTATATCTCTCTGGCAAAGTGTCAAGCCACCTTTTTGAAGTTGTGCTCCTTATTTCTTTATTTATTGGTTGTAAGTTCTTCATTTTTTCTACATATATGCTTTTTTTTTCTTCCCAGTCTGTGGCTTATTTTTTCTTAGTATTTTTCAAAGAGCAAGTATTTTTTATTTGATAAAGTGCAATTTATATTTTCTCTTATTGTTCACACTTTTTTCTGTCTTATCAAAGAATTCTTTGTCTAGCCCAAAGATATCACAAAGATTTATCTCCTATGTTTTCTTCTAGAAGTTTTATTTTTAAGTTTAGAATTTGCATTTAGGTCCATGACCCATTTTGAGTTAATTTTGTTTAATATGGTACAAAGTTATTTTTAAAATGGTTTTTGAAGTCCCAGATTTCATATTCAAATGCAAAACCCAAAATATGTACCTGGACTTTTCATTTTCTTATACACAAGGGCTGTCTCCATTTTGTTAATGCATATAAAGAGTTGACTGGGAGACAGAATTTCTTAAGAGATAAATTTCTCTATTTCCATTGTCTCCTGTATTTTTTCTTCTTCTCCACTGTAATCAGCATCAATGAGACTTTTTAAATAATGTTGTTTCTGTTTTTAATTTTCAGTTTTATTCAAAAGATTGGGAAGCTCTGGAGAGAGTCTAATGAGGTTAGTGAAAATAAGTAGATGGAGGGCAGTAGAAAAGAAGCAGCATGATTAGCACAGAGCAGTAAGCAGGTAAGGTGAGGGAGCAAAGCTTATACTTCAAGAAGTCTGGCTTGAATATACAGGACAAAGTGGGAAGAATGAAGGACCAGTAGCAGAGCTACCACACTGAGCAGGGGCCACTAGTGTTTTATTCTACAGGTGGAAGAACAGGGATTGGGACATGCCCCCAAGCAAAGTAACCACCCGAGAGAATGTGCCGAGGATGAGACAACTAAATGATAAGGGTGCGGGAGGGTGTAGAGGGGGAAAAAGGCATTGAAGATAAATTCCAACATTTCAGTTCTTGCAGGCAAGGAAAATGGGGTGTCTAGTGGCTGAGACGGAGGATT
The DNA here is from genome assembly GCA_004024845.1 of Tonatia bakeri. Lineage (NCBI taxonomy): Eukaryota > Metazoa > Chordata > Mammalia > Chiroptera > Phyllostomidae > Tonatia > Tonatia bakeri. The sequence goes on from PVIA01000129.1 coordinate 23,181, forward strand.
TGGAGATGAAAATCCAGTTTAAGATAATGAAGATATTGGCTTTTACAATTATGTTCTTTTGCAAAAGATAGTGATTGACTCTTAGTCTTCAGAAATATTATCCAGGGTTTGGTTTGGAGTGAGGATCATTATAAGAAGTGGGAGTTGAAAATATAAGATCAGTTTCTCTAAGGAGAAATAAGGTGAAAGAAGAAAAGACAACGATTTAACTTTTGGAGGTGCATATAGTTAAAAATTAAAGGGCAGATAAGGAAGAACTGACAGAAACTGATAGTGTTCAGAGAACTAGCAGAGCCAGCAGACTAGAGAGCAGATGAACAGAGGGAAAAGCTTCAGGAAGGATCCACTGACCTTCTAGATACATCAGGTAGACACCAAGCAGAATAGCACCCACCAAAGACAATTATATTTGTTTAGAAAAATATCTCTGTGACTTTGAAGAGCAGCAGGGAAGACAGAAATAGAATACAGGCAAAAGGAAAAAGCACACTATCTCTTCGATGTTTCCTTGATTGTGTGTTCTGACAGCTCAATAAATTTTTACAAAAGTGTAACAAAGTTAAAGACATTTTACTGCTGAAAAAGTTCAAATTCCTTCTTTCTTTACAATATTTGGTAGCCTTCAACATTCCAATAATGTGAATTACTGAGCCTTAAGGAAAGGAACTATATAGTATGCAGCTTTTCCTAAATACTGGGCTTTGCATCCCTCTGCTTCCTGGAGGTTCCCTTCCAGTGAGGAGAGGGAGAAGATAAATCAGCCAGTCAAGTTTATGGGCTATATCAAGTGTGATGTTGTAAGTATTATGGATGAACGTAAAGTAGAGAAAGGGAATAAATGTGTTGAAGGGGTCAACTTCAAGGGTGCTCTCGGATAGATGACGTATCAAAGACTAGAAGTTTTGCTGGTGGAAGTGGTGTTCTTGCAGTATCATAAGAAAAGCATTCCAGGAGACCCACAAGGGAGGACAAGGTCTGGTGATAAGATTTATTTGCAGCATCAGATGCAAAATCAAAAGAGTGCCCCTCCTGGGTTCCCAATGTTCCATTTCTACCCACCCCACCATGGAAAGTCAGGGCTGTGAATAGGACCAATGCCCAGAGATTCTGTGCCATATTAAAGTTTAGTCCTTTGGAGCCTGCGTGCTCTGCTGCAGCCCCAGGGGCTGCTAGACCCACATGACTGCTACAGAGGGAATAATCGACTGGTGAATGAATGGGGTCAATGCGTGTTACCAGAGAGAAAGGGCAGGGAGGAGAGAGAGAGAGAGAAAGAAAGAGAGAGAAAAGGGATTTGCTCCCTGGGATTATAGTATCTCAAGCTTGGGGAAGATCAGATACTTTTTCAAAATAACCAATCAACTAACCAAGCTTTCATAATCTTGGGCTGGGTCTACTCTAGATCTTCTGGGGTTGTGTCTTTTACCCAGTCTGGATTTTTCCCAGGTTAGACTGACAGGCTTCCACAGTCGCCATTTTGTGCATGACTCGTGGAAGCCCCTCCTCCTGCACCGTTTTGACGTGTTCTGCTTGTACTGCACGTCTGTCCCCAACCCCCCGCCTCAATCCATACCAGAGGTCAGGCTGTTCCCTACATGGGGCAAGGGAAGGGTGTTAATGTCTTCAGAGGGACAATGCTGTGATCCCCTGGGGACTGTGTGAAGCTGTAGCTACCTGGAGAAGTAAGCAGGCTTCTTGGGATCTGATTCCCTTTCCTCCCTTCCTTTATTAATAACTAGCTACCTTCACTAACAGAAGGAGGTGAGGAAGCCAACCATGCTTCCCTCAGGGGGAACCAATTGCAACTGCAAAACTGCAGAGGCTGGAACAGCCTAATGAGTTTGCAGAACAACAAAGATGGTTAGGCTGGAAGGGATAGTAGGAGGAGGTGTTGTCAAAGGTGTGTGTCTGAGACTGTTTCTGAAGGGGCTTTGACAGTGTGCCATTCCTGGCACTGGGGTATTCGCATGGGGTCTCCTAAAGCAGGCTTCTGGTTTCATGTTTCCTACCAGTGTCTGCAGGTCAGTGTCATTTCTTCCTCCTTCTCATTCTGGTCAGTGGTTTATTGCCACAAGAGGAGCTTTGGGGAGAATGCTTTCTGTTCTGACCTATTCTGGAAGAGCAGAGCATGATTGTGTGTGACTTTGGAGAAACAAGTAGAAGCCAAGTAAAGCATGCACAGTTTGGCTAAGGGTGTTTGGAAAAGGAGAGAGTTATTGAGGTATAATAAATCGGAGTCTGAAGAGCAATAAGTAAAGACTATGAAGATTTTTCGAGGTGGGAGGGGGTGAGCAGGAGGTGGAGAGGAGATGGAGAAGATCATCATTTCCTGTATTTATGCATCACATACCCAGCGATCAAACACAGATTTGTTGGAGCTCTTTCTGCCTGGAATTCTCTTTAGTAAGATTTATAAAATTAGAGATTCTTGGTGATATATAGCTATTTTTCATTGGAAGTTGTCTTCATAGATGTACTTTAAAAAACAATCTGTTATCTTTAATGTATAGGATCATTCCCTGTTTCACTCTTAGAAAATAAATCTCCGCTAACTAGATCTTTTTTTAATAGCATGTAAAATATAAGTCCTTAAAATTAATAATTTATTCACTCATTCATTCATATATATTTTATTTTTTACAGCTGTTTTAGGTTTGTAGCAAAATTGAGCAGAAAGTACACAGAGTTCGCACAATGCCTAGTCCATACACACAACCTTCCCCATTATTAACATCTCAGAGTGGTACCTTTGTTATAATTAATATAGCATTTTTATGTTTATTTTTCATTTTTTATTGTTGTTCAATTACAATTGTCCCCACTTTTCCTCATTACTCTCCCCTGCCCTACCCACCGACCCCTACCTCCTACGCTCAATCCTCCTCCCCCATTGTCTCTGTCCGTGGGTCATTTATACATGTTCCTTGACTTGACCCTTCCCCTTCTTTCCTCTATTATTCCCCTCCATCCTCCCCTCTGGTCACTGTCAGTTTGTTCTTTATTTCCATGTCTCTGGTTCTACTTCACCCACTTATTTGTTTTGTTGATTGGGATAAGTGGCATTTTTAAAAATATAATGAAATGAGAAATAAGAAGTCAGTATCTTTTTTGAAGTAGGTGTGATTAAAATGTGACTGTCCACACTTATCTCTTATTATTTTTAAAGGCCTTGTTTCTTTAACCCCTACATCCAAAACGTAGTAGTAATTTTTAAATAAATGTCTTAAACTATGCTATTTCTACACGAAACATTAATTTCAAGGACAGGTATGAGATCTACTCTAATGTTAGCTAAATTACAGATGGTTAATTTTAGCAAAGGATTTACACAGCTCTGAGGTGGAGGGGATTCCAGGTTCCCAGGTGTTTAGATGGACCTGCTGGGAGGTTCTGCTGCAGCTGAGAATTATTATAGTAATTGGTTAGTGTGAGGCTGCTTCGAATGGGCATCTGATGAATGAATATGCTAACATCTCATTATACATACAAATAAAGCATGGTTGGAGTTCTTACCAGATAGCTATTTGGGAGGAAGTATTTATGTGAGTGTGTGTGTAAATATTTCACAATGTATTTAAATTGGATGCTTAATTCAACCTAATAAACTCAGAGACATTTTCTTTCTTCCATCTTTCATCTTTGTAATCTGAGAAAGAGATGTTTTGTTTTTTCTTTGTAGTTTAATGACTGATTTCTATAATCATTGGATTTTTAACATAGAAAAAATGAAAGAGGACACAAAGAGGGGTGAGAACAGGGACAGTTTACAGCTGTAAAAACAAAACAAAGTGGAGATTTTTCAGTTTTTCATTAATTTAATTATAATTATTTTAAAAACTTTAATTATCTACATACGCAAGACACAGTGTTTGGAACTGGACCCATGAGATGTCACAGTCTCGGCCCCCACGGAAGTGGAGTGTGGGGAGATGACCCAGCTTCAAACTTCTCTCTTCTCCCCTTCCTGGACTTCCCTCTCTCTCTTGTCTGTCCTTCTTGTGCTGTAGAAGCACTAATAGAAGTCAACCTTAAACAGTGCATATACAATGCAGGTTGTTTCTCTCCTAACCTAACATAACTGTTACAAGTGATTCCTGTGTAATAAAAATGATTGTTATGATGGTTGTTGGCGTTTTTTAAAAATCTATTTGGTATTATGCCATCTACTTCTTTTTTCTAGGCTGTAAGTTGCTATCACACTCTCCTGTGTCATAGGAAAGTTATCGGCTTTAAATGTCTTTGCTTATTAAATACCTTTCATGAGCCAACTCGGTTTCTTGACCTTGACTGCTTCCATCTATATTTTAGGTAATTTAAAATACCCTTCTCTTCCATTAAGTTCTTGAGAGTAACAACCATTTCTATTTGACTTTTTTCACCTTTTTCAAATTTGTCCACTACTGGGAATTAAGGCTTACAGATGATATGCCATTAGCTGTGTTTCACTTTTGCCTTCGGTGACATCTTTTTTGCAATTCTAAGTCCTTCTGATTATTTCGGTCACCACGTTGCCTTATACACATGATTATCTTATTCAGCACTCTTACATCTTCCCTCTAGTGGGTCTTCTCTCCACCAGATTGTTCTGTTTCGTAAAATAAATAATTGATTTCAAGCACTTAATCCAGAGAATATCCTCAGTTGCATTTTGTTAAATGACATTTATTTCCTACCCATATTAATGCTGTCACTGACTCCTTCTGACAATCTTTCTTACAGCCTCGGGATTTAGAACTCAGATAATTACCAGTGGCTAAATAAATGTTAGGTAATGCTTTTTAACACATTAAGACACATATACTTTGGATCTGGAGATTTTGACATTAACTTTAAAATGGAAAGTTATTTTTGGATGCATTAACAAAACCCCTAGGCATTATCTTTCCCTAAAACTCAACTACATTAATTTTATATAATTAGGGTAGGAAAAAAGTAGGTTCACCCTTGTGAGTACACAAAACACAGAGTTAATCCTTATATTAATTATTGTATTATTTTCCATATGGACAACTGTAAACCTACTTTTGCCCACCCTGCATGAGAATTAAAAAACAACTTCAATTTGAGACAAGAATTGACAATTTTGAAACATCCAGTTGAGGAAGTTATAAGACTTCCATAACATCCGATATTTTCATTGTATACATTCATCTTTTATCTTGAAGTGTATCATCATTTCTGAATTATAAAGAGAAACGGGAGGTGCAGAGAAGCGTGGCATCCAGTGCAGCGTGCAGAATAAGCCCCAGCAGTGAAAAGATGAGGAAGGTGTGCTAGCCTTACCTAATCATTGTTACCTAGATGGCCCTAGTAAGACCATGCTGGCATAATTGAGTCATTCACTGAATGAGCATTGAGACCTCTTCTGTAGAGCCAGTAGACTCATTAAGAGCTGGATTGCCTATCTTGTTCATCACTATACTGTAGATGTGATGGTACAGTAACTGGTGTGTAATAGGGACCACCTACATACATATTGAATCACTTCATCAGTCAATAAGGGACAGAAGCTAAGTGGAGGGAAACCAGGACGGAAGAGCTGGCAGGTGTCCATGTTTCTGAGAGTTTTGCCTACTCACTCCTGATAGTAAAACAATAAAATTACTTATTGTCACACACTTTCTATTCTAACAAGGATAACAAACGTTTTGTGTACAAGTTAGAGAGCAAATATTTTAGAGTTTGCAGGCCACATGTAGTCACTGTCACTTTTATGTTTTTTTAACATTTTTAAAATGTGAAAATTGTTCTTAGCCTTCAGGCAATACAGAAACAGGACTGGATTTGACCTGAGGGCTGAAGTTTCTTGGTTGCAGAACAAAATTGTGAGAAAATTACCTAGAGAGCACATGTTATACTCTCTGTTTCACCTGAAGCTGTATTATAACCAGGCCCCTCGAGGCCATTCTGTTAGTTATTTGAATATGGGCCGAGGCTTTGTTACAGGGTTACATAGTAATAGGTCTTCACTTTTTCAATTTTACGACTTTATTAAGATATAATCTATAATCTTCTTACTCAGATTTTGTTATTGGATGATACAGGTTTGTAAAATGAGTTGAGCAGTGTCTCCTACTCTTCTTTATTCTGAAAATGTTTTTGTAAGATGGGTGTTATTTCTTTCTTAAATGTTTCTTAGAATTTACTGGTAAAACCACCTTGGACCTGGAATTCTTTTCGGGAACAAATTTCAATAGGGAATTCAATTTCTTTAATAGATACAGGCTATTCAGTTTGTGTTTCTTCTTGTGTCTGTTTTTGCTGAGTTGTAACTTTCAAGAACTTTGTCCATTTCATCTAAGTTGTCAAACTGTTTGAAATAAAATTGTACTTAGTATTCACTTTTTAAATTTTATTTTAATCATTGTTCAAGTACAGTTTTCTCCCTTTTACTCCCATTCCAGCCCGCCCACCCAGTATTCACTTCTTATAATGTCTGTAAGATCTGCATGGATAAATCTTTCCTGATATTAGTGTTTTCTGTTCCTCCTCATTTTTCTTAACAAATGTAGCTAGAAGTTGGTCAACTTTGTTGATCTTTAAAAAAAAAAAACTTTTGGCTTTGTTAATTTTTTCTATTTTCCTGTTTCCTATTCCATGCATTTCTGCTTTTTTTTTAAACCTTTGTTATGTTCTTCCTTTGACTAACTTGGAGTCTTCTTTGCTCTTATTTTTTTAGCTTCTTAAGCTAGAACCGTATGTTCTTTATTTAATTTTTTCTTATTTGCTAATACAAGTATACATGTTTTCCTAAAAGCACTGCTTTAGCTGTAGCCCACAGATTTTGATACATTGTAGTTTTGTCAGTTAATATTTTATGATCTCCTTTATGATGTTGATTCATATGTTATTTAGAAATGTGGTTTAATTTCAAATACTTGAAGTTTTCTTAAGTACCTTAATATTATCAATATCTAATTCAATTCAACTGTGGTCACAGAACAACTTTTGTATGATTTTGATTCTGAGGTTTTTCTGATCTCCATGGTTTCTGATGATAATTTCATGATTATTAGAATGTTTATTTCTTGTTTGCAATACATCATTTTACTGTAGCTTATTTCATTATATAAATGTATGAGATATATGTAAATCAATCAAATCTCAGTTTCATTCTCTAAGCTTTAACACTGCTGCTTTGGGTCTGTCTACTTTGAGTAAGGCTGAGATCTGTGTGATCCTACAAAGAATTAGGGGTTTCTTTCTCCGTCTCTTTGCCCTCTTGTGTGTCTCCACCACTTTCTGGCCACAGGGCTCCTGTCCATGCACCTCTAACGAGACAGGTAGCAGTATTTCTCTCAGAGTTTCAGCTGGTTACACTGCGGAGCTGCTCCGTGACTGGGCTCACCCTCAGGTCAAAGCTGTGAAAGAAAAATGTAACTAGGAAACAAATCTCCATCCTGAGTCCCCCCGCCCCACCCCCAAGTTTTGGCTGCCTTCTCTTTCCTCTAGCTCTTGCTCATTTTTCAGAATTCTCAGGTACGGTTGTTGCTACATTTGCTTTTCCAGAGTTTGTGGGCATAATCGGTGTGGAGGAATGAGTTGTAGAGAAACTGCATTGCCATAGTAGAACTGGAGATTATTCAGTATACTTGCATTAATAAGAGAGAGATTTACTGCTGTGAAGAACAAAACAGCGATTGGATAACACGAGTGCAACCATAATCCTATAAACATGTAAACATCTTTTACCATCACAGGAGACAGAGTTTATATAATCAAACTGTTAACTCTAGGCATCCACACAGAACAGAATCTCAGAAATTTGGGGCTGGAAGAACATTGAAGGTTATTAATCTAACTTCATCATCTTACATATTATGCCCCAAAGTGAAATTTGCTGCCTCAATTAACTCAGTCCACTCTCTAGATTAACCACACAGCTGGCGTACATGTGACATAAACCCACGAGTGCATGTAATGATGCCGTGGCCTATGTGTCCCGAGTGTGATGTTGTTGCGTTTCCCCAGCCCCGGACTCTGAAAATTAGACAAAATTATGTGTATGAAAGAGGAAACCTAAATCAATCTGAGTAAAAGTATTTGTTGCACTGAATTTAACCAGATAGATCTATTTTACATTCTATTTATTTTGGTTCAGGGGCGTAGATACAGGTTAGTGTTTAATAGCTGTTTTTCTGACTTTTTCAAGTATTATAAGAAGTATGAAAAACAAATAAAATTCTCTGTGCATTTATGAGATCATTATAATACCATCTACATTTAAAACAAAACAATGAGTGGATGTATTGATCTCACACTTGAAAAACTTGTGGAAGTAACTGAATTGATTTTGACAAAAATCAAGTAAGTAAATTAAAATCTCTGAGAGTGGTGAGTGCTATGAAAGGGTGACGCAGGGTGTCTGATAGAGGGGTGAGCCTAGAGCACGTCAGACAGGAGGACACAGAGATGCGCCTTTGAATAGGTCACACTTTATCTCAACATTAACTCAGCAACTGCTTTTCCAGGATCTTGTAAGCAAGAGGAACAGCAACGGAGAAAGTTCTCAGGGCAGAAACATGTGTGGTGTCCCAGAGAGACAGAACCAAGGCAGAGTGGGTGGAGGGGGGTCACAGTAGGAAATCAGTGAGTTAGAGAAGGTCCCTACCTGAGTCACTGGGACTTTAATGGCTGGTAGTCACGGTCATTTGTTTCAGCCAAGCAGACCTCCTGACTTTTTAAAAAATCATCTCTACTTACACTGTCGTGCTCTTGCTCACATAGTTACCCCGGCATGGGTACTCTGTCTCATTTCTTTCTCTCCAACTCTTACACCATTTCTGAAAATGAAGCTCAAATCCAAGAGCGTCTATGAAGCATTTCCTGACTGCTCTGATGGGATGTGTTTCTTCCTTTCTTCTATGCATCAATTCATTCATTCTTCAGAACTCAGTTACCATATTTTTCAGACTATAGGATGCACCTTTCCCCCCAAATTTGGGAGGGAAAGGGTGTGCATCTTATAGTCCAAATGTAGCTTGCCTGGCTCTCTGTGGGGGGGGGGGGTGGCAGCCTATGTTATTTATGTTATTAAATATTTTACATTTTTTGCTTCAAATTTTTTTTCCTATTTTCCTCCTCTAAAACCTAGGTGCGTCTTATAGTCCTACAAATACAGTATTCATTGAGAACTCATTATGTAATAGGCACTCTGCTGGGCGCTAGAAATACAAAGATAAATAAGACATTGGCCCTGCCCTTACAAAGCCCACTATTTGGTGAAGAAGATAGTCATATGGGCAGATAATTATGATTCAACATGAGCAATGATATTACCAATGAAAAAATGAAGCATGTTGATTGGGGCAAAGAAGAAACTACATCTATGTGGGTAGAGTTTCAAAAGATGAGTAGGAGCTTGCTGTATGGTGAAGTTGAGGAAGGCTGTTTCAGACCCCATGTCTATTTATGCAAAGGCATCAAAACATAAGTCCTGATGGAGGGTCTGGGATGATCACCAAACACTTGGGTATTAAGTTGCCAGGTGTTGTGCAGAGTTTTCCATGGCTTGCCAAAAAGTTTGCACTTTACGGGAAACAAGGAAAAGAAATGTTGAGGGTGATCTTGGATAGGGAGAGAAAGAAGATGGAAGGTCATGTTCATCTGTTAAATGAATGATGAAAAGGACCTGAATTTATGCAATGACAGAGTGAATGAACAGGAGGGGCTGGATTTCAGGGAAAGTGCTGCCTTAGAAACTATGAATGTTGGTTACCAATTAAATGTGGAACTTTGGGGAGAAGGAGAGCTTTGGAAGCGCTGGCTTGGGTGATGGGAGCTGTTCCCATTAACTGAAATAGAAGACACAGGAGGAGCATGGTTAAAGAAGAGATAATTAGTTCCGTTTTGAGGAGGATATATTGAAAGTTCCTGTAGCACACCCAAGATACCTATTGCGCTTATTGAGTTTACAACTCAGTTGGCACTTGGCAGCTGCTGCTGTGTATCCTGTGTGGTTAGTTTTTTATTCATAAGGACGACTTATCTGTAAGAGCACAGAACCATCAATTTCACTTTCCCATGTGCTCCTTAGCAGTTCACACATGATCTGTCCTTAACAGGTGCTCCATAAGCATACATTAAAGAATAAGTAAATAGAATTTTAACATTGATGATATTTTTAATAAGTTGATCATTCTTTTGGGCTTTTATATGCTAATAAAACATTAGCTATGTTCATTGTTAAGGTGCCAGCCTCCTTTTACTTAGGTCCAGAGTGAGTGGGTCTTACCAGCAACTCTTTCATAGAGGAGAGTTTTGAGTAGGTCTTTATCTTTTCTTTAAATGGATTCTTCTTATGGTTTATGCAGCAAAAAGTGATAGCATTTTGTAGCATGTAAGTGGTACCTCTTTAAACTTTCAGGTAGAAAAAAGAGAAAGAAGTCGTGCTTACTTATTTTCAACCCTTTATCTGGTATCTGGAGCTGTAAGTGGTACACAGTAAAACTTCGATAAGTATTTAAGAGATGGATGAACGAATCTAGATAACCCAACGTCTATATTTCTCTACACATCTGGACTCAAGGGTGTCAGACATATTCCCTTGACTCAGTCTTCATTTTACCCCCAAAGTGCTTCAAATATGCAGTATCCCCGTACTTACTGACAGTTTCACTTTCCCTATCTGGTTCCAGTTACCTGCAGTCATCCTTAGTATAAAAATATTAAAAGAAAAATTCCAGAAGGGAACAATTTACTAGTTTTAAATTAGGCACCATTCTGGGTATCGCGACTAACTCTCATGCTGTCCAGCTTTGTTGTCCTCACCGGAACTCGAACCCCCGCTTCGTCAGTGTACCCACGCTGTGTACGCTTCCGCCCATTAGTCAGTTGTCTTGGTTACCTGACCGATGGTCCTGGTGTCGCAGTGCTTGTGTTCAGGTCACCCTTTTGTACTTGATAATGGCTCCAAAGAGCAAGAGTAGTGATGCTAGCAACTCAGTGCTAGCATGTAAAGTGCTTTTTATCCATCGTGCTTTCCATAGCAGCCTAATGCTTCGCCAGAAGGCCTGTCACTCACCTCGCCCCACCTCTTCACGCAGGTGTTTCATCTCTCAGCATCACAAGAAGAAGGGTGCGTATACACCATAGTTCACATAGCTTTTATTTCAGTTTGTTGTCATAATTGTTCTATTTCATGATTAGTTATTGTTGTTAATATCTTACTGCACCTAATTTATAAATTAAACTTTATTATAGATGCGTATGCATAGGAAAAACACAGTAGATGTAGGTTTCAGTACAAACCACAGTTTCAGGAGCCCACTGGGGTTCCTGGAACATATCCACCATGGAAAGGGGAAGACTATCATTTGTGCACCTATGTACTTTTAGGAAATTTAACTTTCTGACCTTTGTCAACTTTACCAGGTAGGCAGTGTGAAGAAATGTCCTAAAATCTCTTGTTCAGGTCTATAGAAAAAAAAAAGGTTTTTCCCTCTGCCACTTCCTTCCGGATTTCTTTTACATCACACCTTTCAGGGGAATCTGGTTTTCTCTATTGTCTGTACAGGGTGTGGCCTGCTCCCCTTGGTTTGACAAGGCTGGATGATACTGAGGGAGGAGGGCACACAGGCCTGCCAGTGGGTCTCTTGATTGCCCCAGAAGAACTGGCACCGCACTGACAGATGCCAGGACGCCCCCGCAGGATGGAGGCTGGGGTCTTCCGGGATGTGAAGGCAAAGCACTCGGGTAGTCAGAAAGCACATATCCCCTTCAGTTCAACCCCGATACTTCGGGCACAGATGGCGGATGTGGGTTCTCATTTCTGTAGCTATCTGTGGTGCACCTCTTCTACCACGCCAGAGTTTCAGGCTAGGACAGACTCTCTGCAGCCTTGCACCTGTCGAGCCCTTCCTTCCCACCTGGTCTTCCCATCTCCCCTCCTGTGCGCACACCATTCTTCCCTCTCCGTCCATTTCTCTCTTTTTCTCTGAACTCTCTGTATTGGTTATATCAGTTTGAAACCCTTCTCCAGAGCTTTTCCCTTTGCATGTGGGGCGGTGTTTTCTGAGTCACCAGTATCTGAGCGGCTCTGACAGGAGGTCTCTCTGCATTTCTGTTCTCTCTCAGACACACCTGGTTCAGCCTCAGAGTGGGCGTGGTCAGATGTGCAGTTAAATAGCCAAAATAATTGAGAATTATTCAGACCTTTGGAGGGTTTTAAAGGGGGAAAAACCCCATAACTCACAGCGTCACTTGTAAAATCTTTTTTTTTCTTCCTGTCCACTTTCCTCACACCCTCAGCTACGCTCTTCCCTGATGGAGCTAAACTCCTGTACTCCTCAGCCTCCTTTCTTTCTCGGCAGTTGTTGTTGTGGAGCAGAATTAACCTCTCCATCCACAAGATGAAATTCTTCTAATTCAAGAAGGAGGAGAGGGAAGGAGAGGTTATGGGACAAAGGAAGTTTGTGAACATTCTTCATGTTACTATTTTTATACTATTATGTTATATAGTACAAAAATCTGGTTTAAATAAATACTTCAAGACTAAGTCTTGCATATACTAGTAGATATAAAGAGAATTAAAAAAACTAATTTTAAATGCTTTTGTAATGCCATCTTAAAAGTAAAATATGAACTTTCAAGGACTAGCTCCTTGTCTGACAAATTTACTCTTAAATGATGAGCTCTGTGATGTCAGGTTTGGTGAAATTTTACATTCGGGGATTGTGTCGTCCATCAAAGGCTGCCTCATTCATAGTGGGGAGATTTTGAAATAAGATGTGTTTTGCTACAAGAAAGGAAAAATGTACAAGATAGCGTTCCTAGGTTGCCAGCTATGAACATAACAATTTGTCAGATGTCTGAGTTCAGAAGTTCTAAGATCAAGTTCACTAGATATATGCTATTTATGGGTAGCAGAGTCTCATGGACACAGAACAAGGCCTGGCTTATAGGAAGCTCTTGATGGATGGTTAGGCAACAGAACTGCTACAGAGCTTGGCAGTCCAGAAATTTACTTTTGGACATTTACCTCCTACAGCTATTTGTCTTCATTCTGCAGTTGCTCCTCACACTCCTTCCTTCCCCAATTACCTGCACACGAAAGCCCTCACACCTGACTTTGGGATCATACCTCACCTCCCGTGTCTTTGGGATTTATTGTATATTCTCTGCCCACAAGTGTAAGATCCTGAGCTTCTGGACAGGGAGTTAAGGGATATTGTCTGTGCATGGGGCTTACCCCAGCAGCTTTGATGCATGCTCTGAGATGCTGCTGCTGATTTTACTCTGGTATGACTTACGTTGGGGAAATCAGAAAAGGATGCGATAGTATTTTTATATGCTTAGTTAATTTGTCTTCTTCTCTTGACCTTGTCATTATTTGTTCATTTTTTTCCAGACATTGTTTATCTCTGAGGTTGACTCTGAGACCAGTTAACTGGGTGGACAGGCAGAATATATATTTTTCATGGACATAGTTATAAACCCACTATATTATAAAGTGCTTCAATTGCTTGAGGCCAGATATTTAAAATACAGAGATATTTAAAGAAATCTGTGAACTCTTTCTAAAATAATGCAGTGATCTACAGATACTTGTCCTTTTGGAATGTATATTGGCTTTGTAAGCAAAATCTGACATTTTAACACTAGAAGAACCTAATAACTTTTCATTACAAAGTACAATTTGGCTTGTCTTAGATTTCACCCCAGTCAAAATTCGGTAATGACCATGGCATATCACCAATAAGATTGTGATAGTATCCAAAATTTCATGGTACTGTGGGGTCAATATCAGTTCTATTAATCAGGCTGCTTTACACACCTCTCTATCCTGTCTTTCTAAAAATAAAATATTAATTAAATGGTGATTTAAATGTAAAGTGTATAATGTTAGTTATTAGAAAGTGGTTTTTCAGAAAGTAGCATAGAGATTTGGGCATGGACTATGAAGTTGAACAGCTTGGGTGTGGGTTTAAGAGCTCGTGGGCAGGGACAAGAGAGTGGTGATTGTGGGGGGAGGGAGTGGTGAAGGTGGAAGAGGGTATGGGGGGATAAATGGTAATGGGAAAAATATAATAAAAATAAATTATAGAAAATAAAAACTTTGGAAAAAAGGACAACAGTTCATAGCTGTGTGAATGAGTGTGTGACTAAGCCTCTCTAGTTTCAGTTTCCTTATCTGAAAAACAGGGCTAATAGCAACCAATCTCAAAGTCCTGAGAATTAAATAAGAAAATATATGTAAGACTCCCAGCATTGGACCTGGAATATTGTAAGTATTCCATGTATGGTAACTACCGTAAACATAATTTCATTTCTTTTTAACAACACAAAGTGATGGGCAGGGATTATTATTGTACCCATTTGTCAGGTGAAAAAACAAAGTCCCAGAGAGTTTAAACTACTTGCCAAAGGTTACACAATTTAGAGAATGAAACTGGAACTCCAACTAAGTTTTCTGATTCAAATGTCCCAATTTTAAGAGTCATCTAGATTGAATTCAGCCACATTTTTCAATTACAGATCAATTTTTGAGATAGGGAATAAATCATATTTGGTTTTCTAATCTCATTTCAAAGAGTTTCTATCCATTTTCCTCCTTTCTTCTTGTCCCCAGAGTTTCATCTGATCTGTCACTGGCCTGTTTCTGTGGCTGGCCAGCAGACCTTTTTCTTGTGTTTCTAATCAGCATCATTCTCTGCAAGAGTGTAAGGGCACTTGTCTTTGTGTGCTAAATAGAGAACTTTTCCCTGCTTGTGTTTTAGCTAACTGATGCTCTCTCCCCTCCATCCCAAGCATCACTTAAAATGCTGGTGAAGAGGAAGACATTGGAACGGATGAGCAAGAGAACAACAGGTTGGGGCATCAGCTGTAGGGAACCCTGTGACCAGCAGCACTTACCTCAGAGAAACAGAGCATCTTAGAGCATGGGACTACGAGTCACAGATTTTGGGTTTTAGCCCAGAGATTAAACTTCTGTCTAATCCAGTTTGTGTTCAGTAGCTTCCATCGTAAAATTAAGGGGGTTGGTCTGGCTCTTGAATGATAAGCTCAGGTGTCCAAGGGCATCAGGTCATTTGAATGCACAGATTGGGCCAAGGGAAAATGCTCACGTAGATGGGGTATGAGCGGCGGTGGCCATGAGGAGTTGGAGACACCACCAACTCCCATCCCATCCTTGGGGAGTTGCATATACTTAGCCTCAGGCATTGCTGACTGGGAGGAGGGGGTCAAGATCTCTCCAAAACCAGATCCTGAGGATAGATTTTGGGTACAGGCAGTTTTGGGAGAGTTGGTTCCAGGAAGCGTGGTGAGGGAAAGGGGAAGTAAGATTGGGAAGGGATAATAGCCAATAAAAGAGGATTCTTAGGACAGTGGAACTACTCTATATGACACTGTAATGATGAGTACCCCTGTCCAAACCCACAGAGTGCACAACCCCATCGTGAGCCATAACATACACTGTGGACTTTGGGTCCACAGTGATGGTGATGTGTCGGTTCAGGTTCAAATGCAATACTCTGGTGGGGATGTTGATAATGGGGATGCCTAGGCATGTGTGAGGGCAGGGGTAAATGGGAAATCTCAGTACCTTCTGTTCAATTGTGCTATGAACCTAAAACTGCTTTTAAAAAGTCTGTTTTTTAAAGGGTATATTCCTGAGTGCGAACAACTGAGGCTTGATCACGTTTGGGAATCTCATGAGAGACTGTTTAGGCCATGCTCCAGAATCAGGCATCTGGGGGCTTGGGAAGCTGGTGATGATAACTGGGCCGAGAGACTGCTTGAAGAGTAATAGAGGAAATGTCCTTCCAAGCTGCAGGGAACTCAGTGGGGATATGGGTGGGCATTAGCCAATGGCATCCACTATTCCTGGCCTTTTGCTTTTGTAAGAAACCAAATGTCTCACTTTTGGTGGCACCTGACACAATTTTTAAATAGGCAACTGAGTTTCATAAATCTGAAAAGATCAAATAAAAGTTTTTTGTGGACCATAGCTGGCCCACTGATCATCTGGGCCAGGTATAATGCCAAGTGTCTTAAAAACATTATATAATTTCATTCTCAAAAGAACAAAAAAAGAGATGAGTGCCATTATGACCCACATTTTATATATGAGGAGACTGAGGCTCACAGAGCTGTGACTTGTCCAGGACCAAATAGCTGTTAATTGGTGGACCTAGGACCCGAATCTAGGTGGCTGGCTCTGAGCCACTGAGGCTGGTTTCCCTGAGCCCCACTGGTTGTAGCTGAATCCAAAGGACGTGGGGCAGGGCCAGCCTGAATCCCACCAGCAGCTTGCTTTGTCTCACTAGAAATTAAAGCTTTAAATCACTTACATCCCTGGTCCCATAATGAAATGGTTTCCAAAATAAAGTTTAGACACTGAAAAACCTCTTTCTCTGATATTATTTTTAGTTCTAGGGGATTTCACTCATAGGAGAGCAATGGAACCTAGGGGAAAAGTCATTTATTAAATTAAGCCCGAAGACTAGAAAGTGTTTTCCTAAGTAAATGTTGAAAATTCAGGAAAAGATATACTCTCTGAGATTCTAATAATTGTTACACACATATTATTTTTTCAGCTGAACACAGGGATACAAGAAGCTTTGAAAGAATGTTCTATTTTAGTGGCTGGAACTCTCTACTGTTTTGCTATCTCATTAATTCATATTGATGGGTAATTCCATTGTAGACATGTCATTGTGGGTTGTGGCAATTTTTCTTCTATTGTTCTTATTTTTACAAATATTAGATACAAAGAGTTTATAACATACTCCTCAAATTCAAAAGGGAATTATGTTTGAAGACATAAACTCTGGCACTTCCACCTCACAAATCTGGTGTTCTCTGTAGAGGCTTTGAGCCCTTAAGGGATGTCTACAATTATGGGATGTTTCTAGGGTATTAAGTTTTATTTGAAATGTTTGAACAGTTTTTAGTAGATATAGACTTTTTGTACTTGGCTTTATGCTATCTTGGATAAAAAATAAAGTTGCTGAGAAAACTTCATGAAACATTGCTTCAAAAACTGAGCTGTGCCTCTTTTTTTTTTATCCTCACCCAAGGACATTTCTTTCAGAGAGAGAGAGTAAGAGGGAGAGAGAGACCTTATACATTAATGAGAGAGAGTTGATTGGTTACTTTGCATATGTGCCCAAACCTGGGACCAAATCCACAACCTAAGAATGTGCCCTGGCAGGGGGTAGAACCAGCAAGCTCTTCGTTTATGAGATGACGCTCCAACAAACTGAGCCACACTGACCAGAGCATGTGCCTCTTTTAAAGCAAGTGTTTCTTTAACTCCTGCATGTTATTAGCAAATATGCATGGTGTCTTCCCCTGCAATATCCATCTTTGCAATCATGGAAGCTTACCTATTTCAGTGTCCTTATCCATGAGTAATTCTAATAATTAGAATTTAGAGCCAGCACTGGAAGTATTGGCAATAAAAAAGATGGTTCCTGTCCTCAAGGAATTTACTACTTGGTGGGGAAATAAGACAAAAAATCAAAACCAAAACTGACAGCTGTGCTCCAGTGCAGTAAGTACAGCGACAGATGTCCAGAGACAATGAGGGCCTAAAAGAGGAGCAGCTAACCTTTACTTTGAGAGGGAGGCCTATGGAAGAATTCTTGAAATGAGAGCTCAGGAAGAACAGAAATGATCTGGGCAAAGGAAAAAAAGGGTAGAAGAGTGTTTTAGGCAGAGGGAGCAATAAAATTAAAAGACTGGAGAAGAGGGAGCACAAGACTAAAGGAACTGAAGGAAATTCCCTGTTGAATCCTGGGTGTGTGGGGGGTGGGGAGGATGAGGAGGGTGGACAGAAACTGAAGAAGAATGTGGGCCAGACCGGGCCAGGTTTTGTTGTAGACCATGTTTACAGAGCTTGGCCCTCACCCAAAGGAGAGTGGGTAGCCATTAAAATAAACACAGGGTAGGCAGAGTATGATTTCTGTCATTCTATAGCTGTTGACCTTGACTAGAGAGACAAGGAGAGAGAGAGAGAACATGGGAGTTGGAGGATCCTGGCAGCTATAGGGTAATGGTACCATCTGGAGTGAATGAAACCTCTGTGAACTGGGTGTTCCTCAGCATGTAACTAACTAACTTTAAGGATGAGTGCCTTGAGATCTGGAAGATTTTTCTTTCTACTATGAAATAAAGTTAAAGAAAAACTGAATACTTCATTAAAGGACTTATTTATGTTATGAATTAGTACACTTTTTATTAAAAATTACCCCAAAGTCAGTTTCTTAGTTATATAGTTTGTCAACTTACCATTTATAAAGCATTGACTATTTATGAATTATACCTATTTAGTGATCAGGCTATATCTGTGTTTCTTAGAAACATGTTATTTAATTTTCCAAAAAAAAAGAGGCGTTAAGTATATTCCTCTGTTAAATATGCCTTGATTCTTACCAAGTACCCATTGTGGAATCAGCCCTGTTGACAGGTTTGCATTTGACTATTAATCAATACCTCACTGAATAGTTAAGTAGCTTTTTAATTATATATATATTGCAATGGGTGTGATGCTTGTAGGTGTGTGTTTTAAAAATAAATAAGATAATTTTTCAGCTGTCATAGTTAAAAGGAAAATAAAGTAGTAATAACCACAAATCTGCCATTCACCCACCATAGAGTCATCACTGCAAAAGTCTGGGAAGGGGTAAAAAACGTGAAATACATAATACTTACTCCCTTGCCATTCACCATATTGGTAAAGAAACCAATCATATATGAGAAAGCAAGGAAATAATACAAGGCAAATACGATTAAGAGCTCAGAGTTAAGGTTAAAATAACAAAGTGCAATAGTGGTGCAAAGCAGGAAGATCTCAGTAAGGACCAGAACAAGCAAGCAAGTGTGCATGAGGCATGTAGCAGTTCTTCTGTCAAGCTGACTTGGGATGGAAAGGTTTTATGCATTGAAATAATATTGCCAAAGATAACAGAGAAATGGTGGTCAGGCCTCAGTATCCTTCCCTTGCTGGACCAAGCCCTAATAATACTGCTTTGGCATGATTTGGTTCCAAACTACATTCCTAGTTTTATCAGGAGCCCATCTCTCCGAGTCTTGTCTCCAGTGCCATGCTTCATCACTCTAGGAGATGAACCCTGCTTTCTCTCATGTCCTCAGGCCACTTGTCTAGTAGAGAATGCTGTCCTCACTCTAGACAAGATGGGCAGAAATGACAACTTGAAACACCTCCCTTCATCCCTCCACTTGGCCTAAAGCCATTAACAACCACTACATGTAAACAGCAGTTTCCACAGAAAACAACTTTATCTCCTCCAGGTTGTTCACACACAGTCTCAAACCATTAAAAGAATTAAGACAGAATTTAAAATGTAGAAGAATAAAAACAGAGTTTAATTAAAATAGAATTCCTAAATGCTAATAAGGAATGTTAATAAGGAGGCTGAGGAAATTAAGCAAAGTCTTTGAGCTGGAACTTTTACTACCCCTATGACTGCCTCATTTCTGATTTATAAATAAATGCCACACCTAGCACAGGGATGTTCTGAGAAAAAATAAGTTTTATGTAGGAAATACTTGAGAAAGTGAACTTAAAGTAGCCTGAAAAATATAAATGGAAACTGTGATGATCATAAGTAGAGAATTTTAATTTGAGTTATTAGCTAGCATTATCAGATATTATCACCTTCTTTGTAAATCACTTTCATATCTGACCAGTAAAAAGAGAAAAAAGTTAAAGTATAAGGGAAAAGTTTGTGATTATAATTTAAACATATTAGTTTCTATACATTATTTTTTTCTAATGTAAGAGAAAAGCTATTTAGTTGTGGGAAAAAGTAACTGAGGACTTAAATATGTTATTTTCCTCATGGAACAAGAATTAGAACTTTATGAGAAAACAGTAAATCTGGGGTAACACAGAATATCAGTGAACATATTTTCTGGAAACCATAGAGATTTCTTCCAGCTGTGCATATGAAGAGAACATTTAAATGAGATAGTCTTTTCCATAAACTCTCTATTACATTCTAAGAGTGTCTGTCCTTCTGTCAGAGATCCTTGTCTAAACCAGTGCTGCACAAAAATAATTGCCATTAATTTTGATTCAGCATCCCAGATCGAAGAAGCAGTGTAAGTGATTTAGGTAAATACTGTAAAGAGACTTCATTTTGCAAAGGAAATTTATATCTGTAAGGAAACTTATACAAAGAAGGCTTCATTTCAGGACTGCAAACTAACTGAAACATTTCTAATTCCAGATTTTTTAGGAACCAACAGTCTAGTTTATTAAATTCCATGACCCTTCAGCATTCCTAAGAGAGAATGCATTACCTTGCTACTTCTGAGGCATGATGAATGGCATATGGGGGAGAAGTCTACATTAGCGTCTAAGAAAGAGGGCGTGTGATGATGCTGCTGGGACCTTGGCCCCGGCTCAGAATGTCACAGAAATCAATACTTGTAAAGCACAGCCCTGGCCCGTACGATGAGAACTCAAATATCTGGAGAGAAGAAAAATCTTGCATCCCTCCCAAACCTTATTTTAAGTTGCAAAACTGCAACTTGCAATATTAATATGTAAGATCATTAAATAAATGTTCTCTAATCCTAGTAACCTAACACATTTGATTATATTTAAGAGTATTTCTTCTTTCTCTGTGTTTATTCACATATATACATGTATATGAATAATTGGATATATATATCCAATTATAATCTTAGAGAGCATATAACTTAATATTTGTTTTCACTTAATGGTATACGGTTAACATTTCTCATGTTGTTTTTATAGTGTTTATATTTGTAATTTTTAATGGCTTCATGCTATCCTATCGAACTGAGGTACCAGCATTTACTTAAACATTCCCCTATTTCTAGTGTTTTTATTTTTCATATTATAGGTGTTCATGTAATAAACATCTTTATGTCCATATTAGGTTTATGCTTGAGAGGTTTTTAGGATAAGTGCTATAATTACTGGGTCAAAGAACAAAAACACATTTATAATTCTAGATATGTATTACTATATTAGGTTCCAACAGAGTAGAATCTAGTTGAAACACATTATTAGCAGTATATTTCCGTTATGCCACATTGACAACACTGAGAATTTGTATTACTTTTTCTACTTTAATGTATGCCGAATGGTACTTGTTTTTAATGTACATTGAGGTCTTGCTGGTATTTGTTGAGCAATTGTCCTTCTTTAGAGAATTGAAATTCATGGATTTCTCTTTTCAAATCTTCACTTTTTTTTTTCTTATAGTCATCATAATTTTTTGCAATTGGTTAGCAATGAGTAAGCCTTTTGGGGCAGAAGAAGCACTTTCTTGACAATGAGACATTCAGAGGGAGGGAGTCCTGGGAACAGAATTTATTTGGCTGCAGTAAGATGGCATGGTAATAGACTCCTCTTTCATAAATGTCTGTCCATTGTGTGACTGGAAACAAAAGGATACTGTTTAAATCATATATCATACTGCATTTCAGAATTCTTAGAGAGCTTTTTTGACTTTATGATTAAAATATTTTACTTACGGATAACATATTAAAGGTTATTTTCCATCTGGGAATAGAATTGCCTGTTCTTGGCATAACAACCACCTGAGATTAGAGAGAGGAGATCGTTTTTCAGAGTCTTGCATTCTCTGTATGCCATTTTGACACCGAAGGTGATGTAGATTTGTGAGAGCTGTTTCCCCGTGTACTTCTGGCATTTCACATTACCTGTCACCTCATTCCCTCTCTGACTCTAATTCACCCTATTTCGTGAGAAGTGATGGGTAGTGGATTTGACTTCCTGGCAAACTCCATTTTCTCAGCTGCATGAGAGAAGCCTGATGCTGGGTTGTGAGTTAATATTTTACTCTTCTCAGTCAATGGATGAGTATGTCTGGATTTGAAAGGGTGGTTGGATATTAACATCTAGTTTAGAATGTTAGTCAATGTTACTTTATCAGTGTGTTTGAAGATTGGTCATTAGGATGTTGTGTTTTGTGAAGCATCTTAATTTAGTTCTGGTTGGTTTATCAATGGCTTCATTGATTAAATATTTAAAACAACAGCATTGTTTTTCATTCTCAGTAATTTTTAAAATTTAGTCAGATTTGGATTTAAGGAGCCTGGCATTGGCAGTATAGTGAACATTTAGAAGAAAAGCCTCTTTGGTGTTCGACGTCTCTGAAAGTCATTGTCGATAGTCTCATGTGTACTCAAAGAAAGGAAACTTTCATTTGGGAAGGGACCCATTTTTAAAGGGACCAATTATTTTGATTGGTTTTTTTTTAAGTCAATTTGGCATGAATCATAATAATTCTTGGTTATCTTGTAAAAATGCTGGGAGATATCTACAATCTAGTAAGTTATTCCTGGACACATTACCTTTAGTCTGGGTGGTAAAGCATTGGATTATCAGATTCCCGAGCCAGGGCCACAGATCATGAGGCTATGGTTGGAATGAGATGCGCAGGAGGTTACAGGCAAATGACACACTAGGCTTGAGTCAAAAAAATTAGTTTGAACAGGAAGGCCTCTGGAGGGAGCCGTTCCTTGTTCATTGACCAACACCCATGACCAAAACCCATAGACTGAGGGATGGTGCCAAGCAAAGGTCAAATTTGTCTTTGCATCCCTGACAGGCTGAACTTTGGTTCACAGTCAGAAGTCAGGGCCAGAGGACACCCACTGGGGACCACTTTCATGTGACTTCTTCTCTGGGGTGGGTGAGCCCTTCTTCATCAGCCTTGTCTCTGGGATTACCCTTGACATTAAAGATCTTAGAATGAGTGCTCATCCCTGGGTGCATTCAGTTATCCAAGGCCTTTTCATCTCTGTCTGAAGTCTCTTTTCAAATGGGTTGGAACTTAAAGGCAACACAGGGTAAGAACAAGGAGGGGATACATCTCTCCTGTTCTATAAAATCTGCAGAATAGGGACAGAGGGGAGATTAAGACCCTAGTCCAGGGCAAAGCCCACCAAGAACCTAGCAGAGAACTGAAATGCTGATCTGAAGGATGGAAGCTAGGTAAAAGTGGCAGCCCAGGATAAACCTCACGTTTCCAATTTTTGCCAAAGCAGTACCAGAATTTAATTTTCACTACAAATTAACAGCATTTCTTCTAAGAAATAAATCCTCAGTTTAGACAGATTGATATACATCTCAAAATCAGTGGTAGTCTCATAATATCTATTTAATATTTCAGATTAGGGAAGCATAAAACAAGACATTTTGATATTTTAGCTTAATAGATCACAAGTTCCCAGAGGAAGTCCTCTTTCATATTCCAGACAGCACTTTGAATCTATGAATATTCAGCTGATGCTAAATCAATCTATAAAGGCTTGACAGAGGCCAGTTTTGCAACTCAAATCTGGTTGCTCGCTCAGGCAGAAAAAGTAACCACAGCCAACTCTATCATAATAAATGCTGCAGTGGATACCCTGTATTCAGTTGGGTGAACCTGAGAAGAGTGTGTGTATTCAAGTGTGGAAGGGAAACACATTTTGAATTTATACAAGGACTTTTATGGGAATTTCCTTGGGCTTGATCATCATTACCTTGGTCAGTAAGGCCCCATGGCAGGAGAGTGTTGGGCTTGATACTCTACCTTTTTTTGCATTTGGAAAAGTTCAAAAACAAAAATAAAAATGATTTTTCCTTGTTTTCTTAGCCATGCAGTTTGGCAGCACTGATGAGCAGGAAAACTTCATTTTTTTACCTTGTCAGTAATAGCTGCTTAAATAAAAGAACCAGCAGACAAGGATAGTAAGAAATTAAAGGTGAAAAGTGTGCTGGTCCTAATTTAGTTATCCACATATAGATTTGGTGATAATGAGATAATTACATTTGGGAGTGCTTACCTCTGCCCCATGTAAATTTAAACTTCCGAGTCCAGTAGAAGGCAGCCTTCAAGGCTGCCATACCACATGAGCCATTTAACAGGGGCAAATGAAATTAAGCACTGAGTTAATCTAATTAGTGTTTATTGCACTGTTATACCAGTGTCATGCTAGAGATGTTTACAGCTTGCCGTTCAAATGCTTTACTATGGGCTTTAATAGTGAAATTTGACGTGATCCTGCCTGGACAAATACATACTGGTGCCAATCACAGGAAATCCTTCTGATGGCCACTGTGACCTTGATGGCCCTAGGAGAGGAGGGGATGTTGTGGAATTCCAAGCATAACATTGAACACCATGGGATTCCTACATTTCTGTGTGACAGAAAATTGAAGATGTAATGTGATGCATGCACCGGCCCGCAGTGTCTGCAGCGTTATGGATGGGATGAGAAACCAATTCATAGGGACTACCGAGTCCTGCGGAGGAAAAGAGGGCAGGCCGCTCTCTCAAGGGGAGAGTGCCACACGCCCTTGCCTAGATAGGCTTTTATTGGGTTTAATTTGCGAAGGAATATAGGTTCAGCTTATTAATCATTGTCAGGCAGAAAGGATCAAACGATAGATAGCATACAAAGAACTATTAGGGCTCATTCTGAGTCAGGGCCTATCAGCTAAAAGGTCACAAAACTTTGGGGAACAAACTCACTTCCTGCTTGGGACTTTATCATTTAATTAACAGCGTTCCTAGCAAAGCAGGTTTCACAGGTTTTCTCAGGCCTGATCACTCAGGGAACCCATCCTTTCTAACACAGGGGTGCACCGCCCTGTCATTGTTCCAGGCTTAAGTCAGGCAGAGGAGGCAAGATAGCCAAGAAATTAGGAGACTTCTCACAGGCAGAATGAGGACTCAGGCTTTGTCAAAGCCAAGGGGCGAGGGTCCATCACCCCCTTTATTCATAGTCCCCCAAGTCCTTCCTTGGGGCCTCCATATGATCATGCCTGTCTTAGATGGATCCCCCCTTGGGGAATCTTACCTGTCATTGGCTAACTGATCAAGCACTGGGGGCCAGTTATGGAAAAAGGAGCAGAAGCAGTGCCCCTGCCAAGGAGATAAGCTTTGTCTCCTTAGTGGCTTATGGTCCGAAGGTCGCTCACTCAGCCTTAGCCATGGGGGGGTCACAGCTCCTAAAATCAGGCAGGGTGGCTCCCAACAGTAATGTAAAGTAGCCATCTAAGGAAATGTAGTAAAAGTAAAACAATTCCTCTCCTTACTGTGATATGAGATTAATCTGCCAAACAGCTGTCGCCTTAATTTTCTGGCCTCTATATTTTGTTCAATGAGGTTTTGGAATGTGGTGAGAGGTTACTATGGTGGAAATGAAATGCTGGATCCAAAGATTCTGGGAAAATGCAATATTGGAAGAGGTCGCTTGTTGTGTCCAGTATGTTAGGTTGGTAGAACAAGTTGATGACTCTACACAGGAAAATATTAGAGGAATGGAGACAACTTGGTACTAGAGCAGGAAGAGACATTTGAGGAGTGAATTTCTGTTGTTTAGAGGCCAGTAACTTGTGGAAGAAGACAACGTCTTCTGTTGAACGTGGGGAAACCTCCAGGTCAGAGGCAGACAGGGATGTTAGGAAGGGGAGAAAGAGATCCTTGATCAGTCTCCATGGGGATGGGGAGCACCAGCACGCATTCTTGTCATACCTTGTGGGGGTGGAAGGGGAAAATGATTCCCTGCGGCATAGGAAGAAAATATGACAACTGTAATTATTTATATAATTTATCTTTTCTTATATTTTAATGTATATAATATATTGGCAGAGATTTATACACATATAATGCATGCATAGATACACAGATGTACCAGAGGGTACACCTGGACATTTTTTTATT
Organism: Tonatia bakeri; assembly: GCA_004024845.1. Taxonomy (NCBI): domain Eukaryota; kingdom Metazoa; phylum Chordata; class Mammalia; order Chiroptera; family Phyllostomidae; genus Tonatia; species Tonatia bakeri. The sequence continues at coordinate 48,863 of PVIA01000129.1, forward strand.
AATGTGGTAAAAAATCTACAAAGTTTGGAGTTCTAGAATCAGGCCCTTACCCTCCAGTAACTCAGCCTGCCTCTCCAAAGATGCTTCGTAAACCAAGGACCCAAGGAACTGGTTTGTTTTCATTATATAGGGCCTGGTCATCTTGTAAATTATTGTTTTAACTTATCAGCCTATCTGATCCCTGTCTTATTTCCAGATATTTGTATTTCTTAGACCCCATTTCCTCATTAAAAAAAAAACAAAAACATTGCTCTGTATGCATTCCTGCAGATAATCTGCAGATTTTTATGGAACAAGGTGGGGAATATATAAATATAGTTTAAAATACTTAGAGAATACATTATTCATCAAGCTGCTAGGGCTTTCCAAAGCGACGCTACAATTGGTATGCGGATAGTTCTATTGCGGGATCTCTTAAGTAGCTTGAAACCACCAACTTATTAAAAGTGCTCTTTGTTTTTGCTGATCGTACTTTTTCTAATAAATCTTTACTTTGGTGTTTTTTATTGGCCTCTGATAGTATAATAAGCTGCAATCGTGAGAACAGTTTTTTAAATGACAGTGCAATTCTTTTTCTGTAATAATATCAGCTTTAATTTAGTTTCAGTGCAATGAAAATCTCAACTTCAGAAACATAGAATCTGGAGAAATTTGCCATGAGAACCAGAAGCTATCCATAACCCTTCCAAGATATAATAAAATATTTTTTACTGAAGTTATTTGTGGGGCTTTAAAAATATTCTTCTGATAATAAAAGATGTTACAAAGTTAACCTCAGTGAGATGATTTTATTGCAATTCATCACTATAAGAATAATTAGTTATTCATGATGTGAGAAGAAATACATAACAATATGTAATCACCGAGCCAGTAAAAACACATCCGTACATTTGAGCTACCTCTCATACTCAGTGCAACAGGAGAGAGACGGTACCTTAGCTGGTACTTTGGTCAACTTCAAATTCATTTACAGCAAAAAATAAATATCAAGTCATGCTATTTAGTACACTGAGTCCACTTAGGGGAATGATTTCTGTATAATATCAACTGTAGCTCCCCACTTACCCAGTGCATGCCTGGCTGTCACAAAGGAGAAAATGGAGAGAGAATAAATTCAAGGAGGGTGAAGTCTAATTCTGCATGCTGGCACCCTGTAAATTGGTATAAAATGCTATAGTAAGGTTTCTTTTCTTTATTCTCTTGAAGAAGTTGATCTTTATAATGTTAAATTGGGATCTGAAGGTAAGTGCCCCGTTAGATTCGGACACACTGCATCAGTCTCGTTCAGGGCAGCCCAGGCTGTGTTGTGGAAACAACCAACCGCAAGCCTCAGTCACTTACGATAACCTTGGTCGCTCTGCGTGCCCATTGCAAGTTGGCATTGTAGTTACTCAGAATCCTGGGTGTGGAGGTGTCATCTCCTCCCAGTTCCTGAGACAGGGAGAAAGGGACATGGAGAGTCATGTGCTGGTTCTGAAAGCTTCTGCTGGAAGAGAAACTCATCATTTCCCCCGTTGGGCATACCACTTTTGAGCAAGCAGAGGATTCCAAACTTCTACCTCGTACTTAGAGCAAGGGGCCCATCATTTGTAAACAGCCCTAAAGGGAATCACAGAGGCAATTTTTGAAAGATGTACTACTAATCTGATGCTCTCACACTTAGAGAGATGGGAGAAAAACCTCTATACCATGTACTCATAAGGTTTATAAATTATGCTTTAGTGCTGCATATTAAAAATAAGCATTGTTTATACCCTCAAATATCTTACATTCCGAAAGGGGAGGTAAGGGTAGGTGAGACTAGGTAATGATACCTGGTTAGAGGGAAATATCTTAAATTATGAGGATAAAAGCCACATAACAAACAAGGAAAAACATGTACCTTAGCGCACTAGACTTGAGTTTACATATGCTCCCTCCTCCTTAGTACTCTATAATTTAACCTCTCCCTGCCTGTCAATGGAGAGTAATATCTGTACCATTAGGTTATTGTGAAGATGAACAAGATGGCAAATATAGAGTGCCTGCCATATAGCAATCAATTGATCAATGACAATTGTTATTACAACACTTTTTAAAAAGATTTTATTTATTTATTTTTAGAGAGAGGAAGGGAGGGAGAAAAGGAAGGAGAAAAAGAGGGAGAGAAACATCAGTGTATGGTTGCCTCTCACGTGACCCCCACTGGGGACCTGGCTTGCAACCCAGGCGTGTGCCCTGATTGGGAGTTGAACCAGCGACCCTTTTGTGTGCAGCCCACACTCAATCCACTGAGCTATACCAGCCAGGCACAACACTTTAATCTACAGAGTATTATGCTTCAATGTAATATACATGTAGATAGGCACTTACTAAATGAGTTTGACCAACATGGTGAGTTTTCATTTCTGGTCAATATAAATCAAAGTCTATATCTGATGCCATTTTTTAAAAAACCCATAAATTCAATGATGTATTTTTGGAAATGATTTTAAAATTGTCCCTGTACCACTGCACACAGTATAACTACATTTCTAGTGTGCCTGTTATTTTGCACTGGTTGGTGTTATCATTTTTATTTGTCCTAAAATGTTCAGAAACCTCAAGCATTTGACTCACTTGATGAGAATTGGTCACTCTCATAATCAAAAGAGGCTTCAATGTATAAAATCAGACAATATGGAATAGATGAAATAATCACAAAAAGACTAAATTTCTGTGAAATAGGACATAATTCTGCATCATTTTACCAGCTAGAATTGAACCAATTATTAAAACAGACAATAGTGAATGTGTACTAACTCATTTAATCTTTATAGCAAGACAGGTGCTGCTCTGTGTCCCTTTTACATGAGTGACACTAGGAAGCTTGTTCATGGTTGCACAGAGAATGAAAGCTTGAGCCAGGGATTGGCACCATGCACTGTGTCTGTGAAGCCCAAGCTCAGCCACCACAGCTCTGCCATTCCTTTGTTCATTCATTCGTTCATTCGTTCCTTCATTCATCTTCCCTGTTTCTCTAGAAAAACCGTTTGCATCTCTCAATTCCAAATACACTGTGAATCCTCTTGATAAACTTATCAGTGTATTCAGGCCAAGTGACCGTCACACAGTGGGCGGTCTTTGGTAATTTCAACTGTCTTCCCCATACCAAGGAGAACATAAAAGGCAGCAGAGTGGACTGTCTACTCCCCAGAGGGGCTGGAGGCCACCATCATGGACTTGAAATTGCTTTTTACATGCATCAGTTGGAATGGCCTCCACATAGCAATTAGATTTAATGAAGGGAAGCTGCTGATAACTAAGACAGGCTGCCAGGCCTTCTGTTGGTTACTTTTAGAGGAAATAGATTGTACAACCTGTTTGGCCCCAATTCCTATTTGTGTAAAATTGCTTTTTCTTGATGGGTTTTGTGTCTTTTTCTGAATTCAAAATCGAGAATGAACTCCTAAAGATAGTTTACTTGATAGCTTCAAACAAATGCTACCACTTAAAAAACTGGACATATGATGTTCATGAGGCATATTATATATAGATACGGATATGAAGATAAACACGCAGACATAAACACATGACGTACATGTTATTTAATTGTATGTGTGACATAGGAATCTTCTCCACAGCTTAAATCATTGTTAAACTGTAGTTTTTACCCATTTTCCACTGCATTCCATTAATTTTTACTTAATTTAAAAAATACTTTTAGACAAAGTGACTACAAGTATCAAATCCATATATACAACTCAGTGTTTTTGTTTCACAGCTGAGCTTCCTGCCAATAATTAAACGTATATAGAATCTCACCTGGGGAAGATGCCCAAACTTCATTTAAAAGAACTTTAAAGTTATAAGAAAGCAAATCTGTTGTCAATATTAACAGAGGGCTAATGGGTCGTTATTTTTCTGAGATCATATTCTCAAAATAATTTCTAAAAAGAGACAAATTTAAATGGAATCGTAAGATGCCAATGATATGCATCTGTTTCGGTTCCTTCCCTGACCAAAGACCGCACTGACTGCACTAAGCTGAACAAGACGTGTCCTTTAAAAATAATGGTAGTAGAGTTAGAAACGGTATGGTAACGGATGAAAATCAGGGTAAGTTTTTCTTTAAATGGAAAACATACGATTTTTAAATGTGAGCATACGACTATAAATGAGAGAGTAGTTCTAAGTGAAATTACTTTCTAAGACACTGAAAGAAAAAAAATCTCACCACAAAAAATCACAAAAAAAATTATAATTAAGGAAGAAGTCAATTGCTCCTGATGTTCGAATAACTAAATAATAAATGAAAAGCAAAACCCAGCAAATCCTAAAGTTTTACTAAATAAATATTGAGACTCTCCTTCATTTTTAATGAAGAATTAAATAAAATATAATTTTTAGGGGACAAGTGGTATTTATTTCTGAGGGCATTTTCTTTGTCTCCTAATGCATGGCTTTGGAGGGTATGACATGTTGTATAATTCTTATATATCTCAGGTTTGTATTATAGAAAAAAAAAAACAACTAAATTTTAATGCCATGCCATCATGTAGTCACCAGAAGATCGGAGAACTACAGTTTATAATCAGGGGAGGAGGAAACAAAATCCAATTTAGGTGAAGCTTTTTACAAATTATCTTTATATGTTCATCTTAAATATAAATTTTCATATTTAATTTGTCATCATATATCCACAGAAATATTCTAAATTTTTTCACTCTAAGTTTTGAATGGAATAAAATTAATTACTCCATTACCAAAAAATGTTTGGAAACAAAGGAGAAAAAATTCTAGTTAGTGAAAAGATTTTATTTTTTTCTTTTTATACATTCCTCTGTTCTTACCCATCTAGTGCCTCTCAGGACTTCTCTGTGAGCATTCTCTCTGTGAGTTAAGGACCCAGGACCCATCGAATAGGCACAATATCTCTTAAGAAAATTATGTAATATGCATATCTTTTTCTGTATTTTTATTGACAAACTTTTCAGTTATTCACTCTATAAAAGGCTAATTGTTTCTGAAATTCAGAAATGGGTCAAAAGCCATCCCCCACCATCCCCACCCCACTCTCCTCTCAAAGCTTTGTATACTGCTGGCGCAGCATTCTCACACAGTGAAGTCATTCTTCCTTCTCCACAATCACTGAGGGTCGACCTTCGTGAGGAACTGATGTGCCGAGCCCTAGTTTACGTGTTCATCCTGGAGCAGGAACCGTGGTGTGGTGCTTCCAGTGTGACTGCTTTTACTCTGAGGAATCAGACTGACGATGTTTTTAACAAATGCCTGGAAAGAACCATGAGATGACTTTGGAATTATTGAAAACCTAGCGTCAGCTTCTCCTCATCCTCCTCCTTCTCTTCCTCCTTCTTCTCCTTGTTCTTTAATTTCATTGAAGGCATAATAATACACAGGAGTGACATGGCTGAATCATGCAAAGAAAGTGTCTGCCTAGACTGGAGAAAACAAACTCATTAGCTCCCTTGCAGATTTTGATCATTTTAATTTAATAGACCTTGCAAATTAGGGAATTACTTTTGTGTCATAGTCTGACGTAGATCATAGAACCCACAGCACACTTATAGTAGCCATCATCACAGCTTGCAATACCCTTAGAATTGCCAAAGGTTTCCACATATTTGGGTAGCTGGCTGCTGAAGAGCACTAAGCTGTTTGTGCAGGTGACAGAACAGCAAAGTCAAATGTGAGCGATGCAAGCTGGGCTTTGGCCGCCCCGATAAGTATACAGTCAATCCTTCTGTTGGGGAGTCTCAGATCTCCTTGGATTCTACTAGACACCTAGGGTGCCTAGACATGTCAGACCTAATTTTCTGTGAATAATAAATTAAAAAGCCAAAATTCTGAACTTATATTCTAAACTGTGTAACAGCCCTGAGGAATTTATCACTTTCTACATTATATTGCATGCATTTGCTTGTCTGTGGTCACACGTCTGTCTCTTTCTTGGCTGCTGAGTGTTGCTGTCTTGTACATATTTGTATCCCCCTCCGTGTCTTGCACTTTCTGGGTTACCTGAGATAGAGGTGCTGAATTGTGTTACCCAAAGCACAGGAAGTCAGTGAGAGGTTATACCTCCAACGGACGTATTAAGGAACAATCATACAGCTAATGTAGGTAATTTTGGGTGGAGGTGGTGAGGAAGGTTGCCAAATTACCTGAATTAATTGGATTTATTGTGGGGGAGAATCCTAAATTATTACGTGGTACTCTACTGGAGGTTGACAATGAGATACAAAGAGATAGGAGTAAATTTTATGCCTCCAGCTTCTAGGTTACTGTTGCTTTCACTAAATGTGATTACATAGAACTTTCCAGACAGGTAGAGCAGGGAAAAAGTCCTGATTTTTGATATTTTAGTGAGGCATAGTAAACCAAGAACATGAACTCATATTCTAATAATCTGTAATCTGCCTTCTGCAAAGGCTAAGAGATACTCAAAGGCAGACAGAGTGGGATCAATATTTAATTAATACAATCTTACAGACTTTTTTACTCACTGATATTTGGTTGATAGAACATTTAAGGGCAAAAGACAAAATTTCCTCGTTTGTCACTCCTTGAAAAGCAAGTGGCAGGGAACTGCCAGTGGCCTCTAGAACCTGAAGGAAAACTTCAGCCTAGTCAGTAAAAAGCCAGTGTCCTCTGTCATACAGCACAAAGGAATGAATCCTGCCAGCAGTCTAAATGAGCTTGGAAATAGATTCTGCCCTGGTTGAGCCTCCTTAGCTCAACTTAGCTTGGCCAATACTTACTTTCTTTTTCTTTTTTTTTCTTCCCTCCTTTCCTCCCACCTTTCCTCCTTCTTTCCCTCATTCCTTTCTTTCTCCTTCCCTCTCTCCCTCCCTCCCTCTTTTCTTTCTTTCCTTCCTTCCTTTCTTCCTTCCATCCTATTAATGTATAGTTGACATACAATATTATATTAGTTTCAGGTATGTGGCATAGTGTTTCAGCATATATATTTCTTACAAAGTGGTCACCGCAATAAGTCTAGGAACTATCTGTCACCATACAAAGTTATGATAACACCGAGTATTTTCCCTATGCTGTGCCTTACATCCCCTTGACACTTTTAAAATAACTGGAAATTTGTACTTGTACCCTTTCATCCTTTCACCCGTCTCCTTATCCCCATCCCATCTGGCAACCATTAGTTTGTTCTTTGGATCTATAAATATGTTTGTGTTTTGTTGTATTTATTTATTTTGTATTTTTAGATTCCATATATAAGTAAAATCATATAGTATTTTTCTTTCTTTGTTTGACTTATTTCATATAGCATAATTCCCTCTGCATCTACCTATGTTGTCTCAAATGGCAAGATTTCTTTTTTTATGGTTGAATAATATTCTCTTATAATGTATATACACGTGTGTGTATATATGTATTTATATATCACAAATCCTTATTCATTCATCTATTGACGGACCTCTAGATTGCTTACATATCTGGCTATTGTAAATAATGTACATAAGGGTGCATATGTCTTTTAAATTAGTGTTTTTGTTTTCTTTGAATGAATACCCAGAAGTGGAATTGCTGGGTCATATTTCAATATTCTTTTTTAAATTTTTAAGGAAATCTTCACACTGTTCTCCATAGTGGTTGCAACAATTTATAATCTCACCAATAGTGCACACAGATTGCCTTTTTAATTAGATTGTTTTTTTTGATATTGGGTTCTGTTCGTTCTTCATATACTTAACCCCTTATTTGATATATCATTTGCAAATGTCTGCTCTCATTCAGTAGGTTGTCATTGTGTTTTATTGGATTCTTTCTTTGTGCAAAAGCTTTTCAGTCTGATGTAGTCCCACCTGTTTATTTTTGCATTTGCTGCTTTTGCCTGAGGAGACATATGCAGATAAATGCTGAGACTTATATCAGAGTTTACTGCCTGTGTTTTCTTCTAGGAGTTATGTGGCTTCAGGTTTTACATTTAAGTCTTTAATCCATTTAAGTTTATTTTTATACATGGTATAAGAAAGTGATCCCACTTCCTGTTTTTTCAAACCTGTCTGTCTAGTTTCCCCAACACCATTTATTGAAAAGATAGTCTTCTCCTGGTTGTATATTTTTGCCTTCTTTATTGTAGATTAATTGATCATACAGGTGTGGGTTAGTTTCTGGACTTTCTATTCTGTTCCATTTATCATTCTGTCCATTGTTGTGTCAGTCCCACACTGTTTTGATTACTATAGCTTTGTAGTAGTTTGAAATTAGGAAGCATGATACATCTAGCTTTGTTCTTTTTTCTCAAGATTATTTTGGCTATTTGGGGTCTTTTGTGGTTCCATATAAATTTTGGAATTATTTGTTTTATCTTTGTGAAAAATACCATTCGTATTTTGGTAGAGATGGTATTGAATCTGTAGATTGCTTTGGGTAGTATGACATTTAAACAACATTAACTCTTCCATTCTATAAGCATGACACATCTTTATTAATGTCATCTTTAATTTTTTTCATCAATATCTTATAGCTTTAAGAGTACAGGTCTTTTGACTCCTTGGTTAAATTTATTCCCAGGATTGTGTGTCTGTGTTTGTGTGTTTTAATTTAATTGTAAATGGAATTATTTTATTAATTTCTCTTTCAGTGTACAGGGATGACCCTGATTGGCAACAAAGGGCCAATATCTTCAGTTTGACTAGATCTTCTTCCAGTCGTTGAGAAAAAACTTACAAAAGTGAACAAACAGGCACACACACACAACCAGCAGAGGACATGCCTACTTTACTTGGACCGGCATTTACCTTACTCAAAGTTTAATTTACTTCAACCACTACTTCAAAGCTACTGTTGTCAGCTATGGATTTGAGCCACCAGACTCTAGAAATGCAATCATTTCCTTTAAGTATCAATGACACAAAATGGCAGTGTTAGTATCTGAAGCAGTTTTACATGACTTTACATGAGATTCAAAATCTGAAGAGCACAATCACTGATTTTTATTTTTCCAAGATTATTTTAGAAGTATAGACTAATTCTAGAAACTTCTAGTGAATATAAAACTTAAGGTTATTTTTAAAAATTACCTATATAATTTAAAAATAATCTAATGATAGTAGTCTTTCACCACTAGATATAAAAATTTTTATACTTCCTTTTAAAGAAAAAATCACTGATATATGACTATTAGAATATCTTTCAATAGAAAAGGAAGCCTCATTTTCAGTGTTTTCTCTTTAAAATTCTTCTATTTTAGAACACTGAGAATACAAGGTTGGTTTTTATCCATCTAAAACACAAAATTGAACATAATGCATTAATAAGTTCAGATCTGTTAGTAGATCTGTTAGTAGATCTGTTAGAAGGCTTTTATCTACAAGTACAGTAGTTCCCTCTTATCCACAGGGTATATGCCCCAAGATCTTCAGTGCATACCTGAAATGGTCCATCTAGGAAGTATCTAGCCATGTGATATGAAAAAGAGGCATTTGTTGAAAAAGATACAAGATACAAGGAACACTGTACATAGGACAATGATGCCTCAGTCCCCTCCAAAGCAGGCAACTTGGGACCTCACACAGTTCTCCCTGCATCTCTTCCACTGCTCAAAGTACTCTACAAAATCCTTTGTTGGAATCACCATTAGCTGCCCCATAATATTTTCCTGAATTTCATCAATGGTCTGAAATCTCTCCCCTTTCAAAAATGATTTTAGTTTTGGGAAAAGCCAGAAGTCCCGAGATGCCAAATTTGAGCTGCAAAGGGGCTGAGTCACCTGGTTGATCTGATGATTTGCAAAAACACTCTGCATGAGATGTGATGCATGAGTAAGTGTATTGTCATGACGAAGCTGCCAATCACCAGTTGCTCATAGCTGCAGCCGTTTTCATTGTATTGCATCTCTCAACCAAGGAAGAACATTGAGGTAGCACTCCTTATTAATTGTTTGGCCTGGAGGGGCATACTTATGATGGACAATATCTTCCCAGTCAAAAAACACACTTAACATAGCCTTAATCTTGCTGCAACTTTGCTGTGCCTTCTTTGGAGTAGAGAACCAGAAGACTTCCATTGGGATGACTGTGGCTTTGTTTCTGTATCATAGCCATAGACCCACAATTCATCTCTGGTTATGACCTTCTTGAGGAAATATGGTTCATTAGTAGCGGTTTGAATCAAGTCATAGCAACCAGCACAATGTTCCTTCTGCTCTGGTAGCAGAAGCTGTGAAATGAATTTTGCCATGATACATTTCATGCCAAGGTCCTGCATCAAAATTTGAGACATGGTTTTTGGAATCTCCACATCAGCTTCTAGTTCTCACACAATTAGTCACTGATCTTTGTTGATTGCAGCCCATGCATGTTCAACATTCTCAGGCATTCTGTTTGTTGCAGGCATTCCAGAGCATGCATTACTTTCAACAGGTTCTCAACCATCTTTAAAGCATTTGTGTCACACTTTTATTTGTGCTGCACTCATTGCAGTCCCTGAAAGCCTTCTGAATCATAAGAATAGTTTCTGCAGAGGAATGTTCAAGTTTAATGCAAAATTTGATGCAGATTCATTGCTGTATGTACTCAGTCATTTTGAATGTGATGGGCACACAGTACACATAACTCACTGAACAACAGCATCTACCACCCCCACTGACTAGTACAGTGAAGTCATCATTGTTCACTCATGCGCATTCCAGTCCATTCTCCTTGGTTGTCAGGTTACATTGATGTCACTCAAACCATTCTCATTATATTAACAATGACTGGACTTTTCCAGGCAGTCCCCATATACTGTTTTTTCCTATATATACATACATACCTATGATAAAGTTTAATTGATGAATTAACACAGTAAGAGATTACCAACAATAACTAATAATAAAATATAATAATTATAACAGTATACTATAATGAAAGTTATGTTGACATTGCCTCTTTCTCACCCCCTCTGATAACCAGTTTGATAACTGAGATGGCTCCTTGGTGACTGATGGGTGGGTATCATGTACAGCATGGACAAGTGGATGATTCACACCCTGGACAAGCTGGCATGAGATGCTACTTAAAACAATGTGCAATGTAAAACTCATGAACTGTTTATATCCTTTTTAAAATCTTTATTGTATTTTTTTCCCATCACCATTTAGTCCCTCATACCTCCTGCCCCCAGCAATTACCACACTGAATTTTTTATTTCTGGAATATTCCATTTAATATGTTTGGACCCCAGTTGACTACAGGTAATTGAAACTGCAGAAAACAAAATTGGAGATAAGGAGGGACTTCTGTATATGCAACCAGAGTGGGGTGAGCTATAAGAACATTTATTATATTACAATAAAAGTTTGAGGTAGTCAGTTTCAGGGTTGTTCAGTTCAGCAAGATGCTGAGAGCAGGGCCCTCCTTTTGGCCTTCCCCTCCACTGTAAGCATTATGCCATAGAAGGCCAAAGGTAGAATGAAGAATTCGCTGTCTTAAGAACCTCTTCTAATGGAGGAAAATTTGCAGCAAATCCCTGTTGCTCCCAGACCCCCTCCCCTTCCACATCGTCTTATATCTTTGCCAGGGTTGCAGCCTAAGCCCACACCCAAATCCTCCCTGGCAAGAATGGAATCAACACCTATTGGGTTAGATCAGTGATTCTTGTACTTGGTTTTGCTTTATGGAAAAACCAGTGTCTAGGCAGCATCTCAGAACAATTAAATCAGAGTCATTAACTGGACCTCAAGCACTGGCATTTTTAAAAGCTCTTTAAGTGATTCTAATGCACAGCCGGAATTGAAAATTTTGGAATTATTAGCAGTTCTCAAGGTTTGTTAAAATATAGCTTTCTGGGCCCTACTGTCAGTTTCTGATGGGGGGTGAGGGGGTAATTCGCATTTCTCACAAGTTCCCTGTAGATGCTGATACTGCTAGTCAAAAGATCGCATTTTGAAACCACAGGGTTTGGAGAGGGCCATGAAGAACTTGGCTGCCACAGGCTTGAACAGAATCAAGTTTCTCTTAGCAAGAAGGGGCAGTGGAGGCTGGGAGGGCAACCAGTGGCACCCGTCTCAGCTTACTTGTTCTCACCTGGTACCAGTGAGGATGATGCTCAGTTTTAATCCCCGGAAAGAAGTTAAATATTCCATGAAGAAAAATCTAGTTCATAGTCAGAGACTCCAACTTTTACCCAAATACTCAGGTCCCAGAACATGTCACAGGAGAGACCGGAAAAGTGAGTATGAACTGGTCGGTGCCAACCATCACTGCTGGCAAAATGAACAAGTGGATTCCCCACCACAGAAAAATCAGAAACAGCTCCTCTTTGTTAGAAAAGACCGATGTACATATACCTGTGCTTTAGAAGGGGAGCTTAGACATGGGATGACTCCTGAGATCAAAAGTGGGAAAAATGGCTTTGAGTGATGCTGTGAGCCTTGGAGAACATCTGCTTGAGAGGGGAGAATGAAAACGAGAATCAAGGAATTTAAATAGTGATAAAGATGGTTGTCATGACTTTTTTTAATTAATATTTTTCAGGTTCTGCCTTGTTTAAACTTTTCTTTAGGAAAAAAAGAGATAGGGAAGCAATACAGGCCAGCTTCTCTTAAGATGCAACATGTGTAAAAAGAATACAATTCTTTCTCCTTCTGTCTCAGGGAGATCAGAGGTGAAATTAAGAGGAAGGGGCTGAGAGAGAGGTCTGAATCAGCTCTCCCCTCCCTATGCAGTCCCAACCAGAGAGAGGCAAACCCTTTTTCATTAAAGCCTTTTCCAACTTGTAAGTCGAAAGATCACGTTTTTGTGAGGCTGGCAGTGCATTGGTTGCTCCCAGAAGAAGGACAGATGAGGGAGATGGAATTGATTCAGAGAAACTTTCTTTTTACTTTCTTCTTTAAGATAACTGTAGAAAAGCATATGTAAAGAGAAATGCATCATTGAAAAATATGTTTTGTTACTAAACACCTGTCATGTGTTAGGTATTCTCCATTTATTATCTTGTTCAAATCTCGTAACTATTTTGTGAGGAAAATATATTCATTCTCTGTGTACACATTGAAAACTGAGGTTAAGAGAGACTGACTTGACTTATGTTACCTTGTTAGTAAAGCTTGAGTTTAAACTCAGGTTGGCTTTCCCTTAAATATGAAGGTCACTTTTTCACTATACTATAGAATTGACCAAGAAGTGATACAAATATCACTAATAGAAAATGAATTCTATTACTTTGCTCTTAGGACAAGGTCTCAAGAGCAAAGTAATAGAGTATTAAGTTTAAAAGTAAATCAATTTATTAAAAGAGAAAATTCAGTTACCAATAGACATATATATGGCAAAAGTCATAAATGTAACTGGAATGAATGAAGTTTGATAAGTATTCAAGAAACAATTTTGATTCCTTGGGTTGAACTGAGACAGTTAAAAAAATAAAAATATGATATAAAATGTCTTCCTTCTAACAGGGCTGATAGTCATGATTTCAAGTACACAAACATCAAGCACATACTTGCTTCTAGTCATTTATCACATGTACTTGGGGCCAATTAGTACTGGGGTATGTTAATTCATCACCTAACCTGCATGATATACAACTCTTCCTTTGATCCCGTTCATTTTGTTTCTGACAATTTCCTCATTTTGTCAAAGTAACAACATCAAATTCACTGCAGGACAGATCAAATCTAAAATCTTCACATTATCTTTATTGTCTATCTTAAGGATGACCAAGGATATTAAGGAAGTTTTTTGGCTCTTTTCATCAGACCAGTATTTTCTTAAATGTATGTGTGTATATGCCAGAGAGATACACAGAGAGAGAGATTAGATATCTTATTTAATATACATTTTTTGCCAGCCTCTTTCCCCTTGGAATATATCTAGGATCAGTCCCAAAGAGATAAGACATTTTCTATTAAAATTTCCTTTCTACTAAAACCTCCTAGTCTAGTAAGAGTTATTTTCCCAAAGCTCCAGCTTGCCATTCAACTTTGACAGTTTTATGAGACACGTATAAAAATAAAGCAGAAGATTGTCATAGCAATCATTAGCAAACCCATTGTTGGCTTCTCTCGCTATTTGCAGCAAGAATAATTATACTTATTTACCAGTTCTGAACAATGGAGAAAGTACAGTTTACCCAGTGTAAAGTTCTTAAAAATGAACTCTGTCCCTTCTGAGTCTCAAAGAACAGAGATTCCCAGCACTCAACTGCATACTTAGGAGGCAGAGATGGGTGGAGCAGGGGAGCATGGCAGGGTGAAAATGGAGATGACTGTACTTGAACAACAATAAAAAATAAAAAAATACAAAAATTGACATCTTTTGTGCAAGAATGTTCATTTAACTAAAGATAACTTAATTGATGTATACTAGGTTACGCAGTGAAAGCTGAGGAAATCTAAGATAGGGTAAAAAAGCAAGCTGCTTCTTCCTTCAGGTAGAAGGCTTAAATTTGAGAGAAATAGCAACCTGCACTAAATTTTTGAGAAAGTTTTTTGTCTTTTTTTAAAAAGATTTTTAAAATTTATTTTTAGAGAGAGGGGAAGGGAGGGAGAAAGAAAGGGAGAGAAACATCAATGTGTGAGAGAAACATAGATCAGTTGCCTCTTGCACACCCCCAACCAGGGCCAGCCAGCAACCCAGGTATGTGCCCTGACTGGAAATTGAACCAGTGACCTTTTGGTTTGCATGATGACGCCCAGCCCACTGAGCCACACCAGTCAGGGCAAGAAAGTTTTCTTTTCCACTGGCATATATGTTTCTTCTGTGGCACAGTAAGCATGGGAACATAAATCTGGCATCAAGAAGCTGAAGTCTACTTTAAACAATGACAGTTCTACACTCTTAGGAATTAAACCCCGCCACTGTGCAAGTCCCCTAAGAAGTGTGCATGTATACATATGCACCCGAACCCCCACACACATGTATGGTAAAAGTGGAATAGTGTTGAATATTTATAATTTCATCCTATTGCACCACCTCCCACCCCACCAACGCCCAGTCTACTTCCCAAGTCATTTATTTTAAATGGTTCTGTTTTTTTCTGGTAGTTACCTCAGTTTCTTTAAATAATATGCTTTCTCTGCTATTTCTTTTTTTTTTTTAAGTTTTAGACATCATCTTCTAACTTCATGTTATGATGGATAAAGACTTAGATTTTTTTTTTTAACTAGCCTCTCTTCTATCTCCCAATATAGCAACTTGCTCTATTTTTGGATTGCTCATTACTGTATAAATATTGTTCACATGGTAGTGAACTGTGATAATGTTTCCTTTTTGGGACAGACTTTTGCTTTTCTGGAGTTTCTAATTACTCCCCATTATTTCTTGTCCTATTTTTCCATTATGGTATCCTTACATTTTTTTCAAAAGCTTCATTGTATTATATATTCTATCAGGAGCCCCTTTACCTTTTCTGGATCCTGCCGTCTTCCAGCCTCAGTCTGGGCTGGCCCCCTCCAGCCCACTACACAGCCTCATCCTGGCCCAGCAAACACTCACCATCTCCCAGAATTCCAAGTTGTATCCCGAAATTCTGGACCTTATAGCTTTCTCTTCCACTCCCATACTTTACTCTTTTATTTTCTGGGGAATCTTCAGAAAGGAGGTGAATTTCCAGTACTCCTTATGTGAAATCTCTTTATTTTATCCTCTAATTGATGAGTTTGGCCCTATACAGTATTACATGGTAAGAATTGTTTTCACTCATTCATTTATTCATTCATTCACTTGTCTTTTTAAAAAATCTTCAACTTGAGGATATATATTTATTGATTTGAGAGAGAGAGGAAATGCGGGAGTGGGGAGAGAGACATCGATGTGAGAAACATCCATCAGTTGCCTCCAGTCCCCGTGCCCTGACGGGGAATCGAACCCGCAACCCGGGCATGTTCCCTGACTGGGTATAGAACCTGCAATTTTTTTGTGTATGGGTTGACACTCCAACCAACTGAGCCACCCAGTCAGGGCAAGAATCATTTTTAAATAACATTTAAGGGATTTTCCATTTTCTTTTAAGCATCTGTAGTTGTCAAGGACTCTGATGCCATCTTACTCCCATTTTACTTTGGTAAAATCTTCTTTCTACCCCCATGCCCTCAAAGTGATTGTGTTTTCTCTTTTGAGCAGGGATTCAGAAATTTCACAGCATTGCTACTTGCTGTGGACTGTCTTTTTATTCATAGGTCCTTTCAACTTGGAGGCTCACACTGTTTATCTCTGGAATATTTTTCCTTTTTTGTTAATTTCTTCCTCTCTGTTTTCTCTGATGCCTTTTTCTGAAATTCCATTATTCAGATACTGGACCTGATTCTTTAGGTCTCCTACTCTCCTACACTCTTGCATTTTACATATTTATTTTTGAATCCTCACCCAGGGAATTTTTGTCATTGCTTTATAGAGAGAGAGGAAGGGAGAGAGGGAAACAGTGATATGAGAGAGAAGTGTTGGTTGGCTGGTTGCCTTCTGTGCCTGGACCTGGGATCACATGCGCTTGGACCAGGGCTCAAACCTGCAACCTAAGTAAGTGCCTTGACCAGGAATCAAACCTGTAACATTCTTTAGATTATAGGACGACGCTCCAACCAACTGAGCCACACTGGCCAGGGCACGTTTTCCATATCTTTATCTTTGTTATACTGAGAGATTTCCTTGACTATCTCCTACCCTTTTAATTTTGTAAATTTGGAATACACAGAATGTTTACCCTTAATTCCCAGGATCTCTATCTTGTTCTTTGTTCCTTTTATGGACATAATATTTTCTCAAATCTCTTTGAGCATACAAATTAGAGGATTTTTAAAATTACTTTTTATTTTCTTTCCTTCAGAAAGAAAACTTCTCCTTTATTTTGTTCTAATATTGGAGACCTCCTTTGGTTGTCCAGATATATTTAGGGAAAGGCATTAGGAAGCTAATTGCAAGCATTGTTTATGTAGATTGAGTGTGCTGATAGGAGAGTTTTTATTTGAGGTGTTTGAGCTCAGAGTTAACTATTTCATTGAAAATACAGATTCCTGGGTAAGGTTTCTTTTTCCTCTCTGTGACAGTTCATTTTTTCTTTAGAAAAGATATCGCTTGGATTGGCCAAATGCAAAGTTCTCAGATATCCTTAATATGGAGAAGGAGGGAAGATGGGATTCTACTCCTTCTGCATGGAAAAGCCTCCTCTGATCTAATAGTAACTGCTCCATATAATTTCTCTCTTCCAGAAATTTGTTCACTTTACTTGTCCACGGATAGCCCCTCTCCTACTTGCTCAATTGTAACTATACATTTTCAATTCCTTTACTGTCATTTAAGTGCTCTGGGGGAAGGAAAGATAGATGCATTTTGTCAAGTCTTCATATTTGATGCAAATTTTTGGACTCTGGTTTTAATAGGGTTCTGAGGAAGATTTGTGCACCCGAACATCTGTGAACCACTGACCTAAGGGGAAGAGCACACATCAACAGACAGTGGGTTAAAGAGGAAGGAGACATAGAATGAAGCACTGAACTGCACATCTGAGTTTTATCCTCTGTGCACCCTAGAGTGTAAGAGTTCCAGCTTTGGAGTCAGCCTGCATTTAAGTGACGGCATTGCTGCCACTACTTGCTTGTCTTTAAGTTGGGTGTAACTTGTAAGAACCACACCATAAAATGGTAATGACTATTAAAAAATAATGCTTGCAAAGGGATTAGTATTGTGCTTTGCACATAGTAAGCACTTAGTAATTATTCACTGTTGTTAGATTTTATTAAAGTAGCCATAGTCCTTATTTTGAGGGTACAGGGAACAAAGACCAAATAAAATGCTGTCCATAAATTTAGATGTATCATGAATAAATCAGTTACGAAATCCAATATATACGTATTTAGTTATATAAACTAAAATCAAAATGAGGTTTATGTGTGAATTTTGTCATATAGTTGAACAGTGTATTATTTTCAATGTCAATATCTGAAAAAAATTTCCTGTCATTATTTAAATAATAAAATTTGTTTTTACTCATCTTGTGTTGCATTTTAAGAACACCATTTACTACCTAATGATTTATATAACATAAGGCAAATTAGTTTCTTGTTTGTTAAATTGGTCCGTACATTTTATATTGATTTATAATATAAATGACACAAAAATTAAGATTTAAAGAAATTAAAACAATTTAAGGAAAGAAATATGGCCCATTTTGTTTAATGTCCTGATCTCAGCAATTCCAGGAGAAAGCTACCTGTCAAAATTGAAAAATGTTCCCTGCTGATCATATAAGTTCAATAACCTTTGCTTTTCCCCATAGACTATTTATGTATGTGTGTATGTGTGTATGTATTTATTGTTTCATGTTTTTATAATTTTGCCCTGCAGTGGGGAAGGAGCATTGTCCCATAAGTCGGGAAACGTGGGTTCTAGTCCTCCTCTGTTGCAGACTGTAAGAGTGTCCTTTCTGGTCCCTGAAATGTGTGCAGCTGTGTGTAAATGCAAGGCACCAATGCTGCTTCAAATTTACTACAATTGTCGTAAGCTTGCACAGACACTTTTCCTACCTGTAGGAAACAAGCAGGGTAATTTGGATTGTGTGGGGTAATGCTCTTGTACTCCCCGTGTGGAGAATTGCCTGAATTTATCGGGTTCAGCCTGTCACATTCCCTCTGTACAAGCCTCTGTGCCTGTGTGTGACCTCCTCCAAAGTGCCTCCTGAGCTTGACTTACGTGATATTATTTATCTTCATTGATGGTAAAGACCTCCCGGCATTCTCTTATTCCTCAGGATTGACATGCAAATTTGAGATTCTGGCGGTTCAGCCTAGTACAGAGTAGTGGTTTGGTAAATATCCAGTTATTGGAGACATAGGCTTACGAAGTAGATATCTGGGGGCTATAGACTTCAACTTTGCTGCCTTAGTATCAGAGCTTTACTTTCCAGTGCACTGTTCGTGGGGCTCTTTCTCTGTGCGCCGCCTGAATGGATGGCGGTGACGCTGTGTTGTTTTAGGGCATGGCACTTTCCTGGGAAGAACTTGGGATCTTCAAAAGAGTTTGCTTAAATTAGTCAATGGATTCTTGGAAGCTGCAGTCTGGATCTTATTTATGTTGATCAGAATATAAATGGTCAGAAAATAGAACATAGAGACTCAGAACATTTTTCACTTCTAATTATACTTTAGAAGGTTTTAGTTTCTTCAGTGGTTTTGCATTAATTGTCACAGCATACTAATAGCAATGCGATAAAAGCTAAAACTTACATAGTAAATGTAAACTAGTGCTATTTCCAAAAAAGCCTGTTATTAATTTTATATTGACATCTTTTTAGCATTACTAAATAGTTCATCAGATTTTGTGTTCACACTTCCACTTTTTTCCTTCTAGAAACATTTCGTGACTGCAAACCAAAATGTACTGGGAACCTAATGCAAATATTGTAATTAGAGTCACACTAAAGCCCTGACTAATATAATATTTAAAACTGCATTTGTATTTTTGTTTGCATATTAGTCTGAATTATACAAATGCAATATTTGTGGTCTATTATCACTTTATTATTGGAAGCAACCTGGTTGCTGTTTAGAGCTGATTGCAATTCTTAATGTACATAGACTTTATGTATTTACACGTATGTGCTTATGATTTTTTGTGTGCAAGGACAAGTAAAGTTTAAATTGCCAAATTGACTAGTATTTTTCTTTATGGGAAACTAGTAGCTCGTGGGTTAAACCAAAAGTTTTTCTTTGCTTCACACAATATATTTTTAAAATTTAAGCAAATTAAATCTTCCTTCTCGTATATACATGAAAAATCCAGTAATCCCAAGCCTCTGCTTGCACACACAGCCGCCCCTGTGGACACAGTGCGCGCTCCCAGGTCAACACTGGGCCCCCCTCCCCCATTATCTCCTCACCAAGCCCAGGTGTCAGCCTCACTGCCAAAAGTTTCATACGACTCTGCTCAGCAAAAAACAATAAAACTATAATTCTTTTATCTAGTCTGATAATTGCTTTTTTATGTTATCTATTTGGCCCCTTGTACTTATTTGAGTTTATGATTTCTGCTTCATAGAATGGGCTTTTTGTGTTATGCTTGGAAAACTTTTTTTATCCCAAATTATATAGGTATCTTTTTTATGGTATTTTATACTTAATATTTACATTGGAATATTTAATATATTAAGAATGTACTTTAAGGCATGAGGTGGGAACTTCAGCCAATTATTTCCAACATTGTTTGCTAAATAACTCGGAGTCTCACCATGAATTTAAACAATGTCTTTGTTAGGTTCTGTTGCTACGTGCAGTTACCTGTCTTCCTCCCATAGGCAGCACTGATTCGTCTACCCCATTACACCTTTGTAGTTGTTGTCGGCTTACAAGCTTTCCCCTGTTTATTACACATAGGACCAGATCTCCTTTTCTCTTTCTTAAAAACTTCTTGCCTATGTTTGTGCAATTATTTTTGTATTTATTTTGCAATGACTTTTCAAGCCCCCTAGTCCTCTTTCAGCTCTACTGCTGTTCCCAAATTCTAAATATGTTTTAGGTTAAAATTGAAATTTTACTGAGCTGACAATCTTTGGAGAACTGACAGCTTCCAGTTTTGAGTGTTTATGAATAAAGTGTTGACATGTTCTTTGCTGTGAGCGAACAACAATGCCAACAAGAGAAACACCGAAGACCATGTGATGTAGAATGCACAGGTGCAGGAGAGAGCCCTGCCCAGCAGGGATGGTCAGGGTGGACCCTGCAGGGAGATTGTGGGTGGGCGGAGGGTGGGGGTGGCTGGGAACATGCACAAGCAGTAGGAGATCTGTGTGGAACCCCCCGGCTCTGTTGCCATGTCACAGCTTCCCAATATTTTACCTTGCCAACCATGGAAATATACATAACAGGGAGCTATTCTTTGAGAACCTTCGTCAAAAGTTTATAGTAGGGTCACTGCTGGAAATGGAACAGATACAATTCTATATGTTTGTTTAGAAAGGCACACTTTTGTCCAATTGACGTTATAAGGTCATTGGGAATTTTAGTTTACGCACAATAAACATGGAAAGTGATAAACAATATTCAACTTCAACAAAGCAATATATAATCTAAATGCTGGACCTCGGATGAGGATTTAAGACAGTTTTATGCTGAAATTTTGTGAGTGCATGGCAGGCAATGCAGACCATCCAGCTGCCCCTGGAGATTCCTGTGACAAGCAGGATGTACAGACTGAGAAAAAAATTAACTATAGTTAGTACTAGAGGGACAGAATTCCCAGAAAACTGAAACAGCAAGAAATCACAGTTTAAAGACTTTCACATCTGATCGTAAATGTATTACTTAAACCATTATTCACCTCATCTGGCTGTGTTTTAATTTTCTAGCTCACTAAGTTTTTCTCAGTAGTGGGTTAAGCTTGCCATTGGTAGTCAATTTCAGTTCTGCCTCTTGGGATTAAAAAAAAATGTCAGAAGTCAAGTGTCTCTCTTTAATTGATGTCCTGCAAAGACATCAATTGCAATGAAAACTCTGTGTGTGTGTGTGTGTGTGTGTGTGTGTGTGTGTGTGTGTGTGTTTTAATGGCTTCTCATTTCACTGACGTCAACTCATCTCACTGGTGGTAGGAACACGGCTGTATAAGTACCTGAGCCCCTGCTGTCAATTCAAAAGTGTGGCACAGTTGGTAAAGTTTTTTCTTTTTTTTTAAGATTTTATTTATTTTTAGAGGGGAAGGGAGAGAGAAAGTAAAGGAGAGAAGCAGATGTATAAGAAAAACTTCGATCCGTTGCCTCTCATACGCCCCTAGTTGGGGACCTGGCCCGTACCCTAGGTATGTGCCCTGGTCAGGAATTGAACCAGCAACCTTTTGGTTCACAGGCCGGTGCTCAGTCCACTGAGCCACACCAGCTAGGGCTGGTGGAGTATTTTTTAAATTATCTTTTAAATTTATGGATGAGAGAAGTACTCAAAGCTCATCCTTTCTATAATTCTATTCAAAGTGTGTAGAAAGAACGTAAGGCACAAAGTATGTCCCACACAGAGAGGCTCACGTTGAATGTAGTGAAACAGCAGAGAGAGAAAATGGCTAGGACACTGGTACAAAGGAGAAGGAGTGGAATTTGGGGGCAGCAGTTCAGAAACAGGAGCAAATTCACTTCTTTTGTTTTTGTTGCTTAATTTTGTAAAAAAATCTTTAACAGAATACATATATTGGAAACTATAAGAAAAAGAATAATCCCTGGCTGGCGCAGCTCAGTGGATTGAGTGTGGGCTGCAAACCAAAGCATCGCAGGTTTGATTCCCAGTCAGGGTACATGCCTGGGTTGCAGGCCACAGCCCCCAGCAACCGCACATTGATGTTTTTCTCTCTTTCTCTTTCTCCCTCCCTTCCATCTCTAAAAATAAATAAATAAAATCTTTTAAAAAATTTTAAAAAAAGAAATACTATTAAAAATACTTTAAAAAAAGAGAGAGAAAGAATATCAATACATACTTTATTATTATGTCAGACTGAGGATCAAAGGCCTTTATAGTTTTCTATTCACATGCCAGGTTCTGTAAGATACGAAGCTAGCATAAAATAATAAACATAATTTAAAATGTATACAATTGATCTTATTCTGCACCCTTGAACCTTTATTTCCACCTTGAATTGTGCTTTGATTATTAAAGTTAATGCAATCCCACTTAAACCTTTGTCACTTGGGAGTAATTAGTCAATGCAGAGTTTAATCTCTAGGTCAGGACTCTTTTTTCCTTTCTCAGAGAGGCCCCTCTGTCCCTTCCCCACCCCTGGATGGTGTCAGGTGCAGAAGGAAGCTTGCGTATCTTTTCAGCATTGGCGCAGCTTGGTGGGGACACAGCCGATGCCCCTCTGGCACTGCTGCTATATTTGGGGTCTTTTCTGGCCTCTGAAAGTGTTTCTCAGCCAGCTTCAGCCCTGGGCCTCCGGAGCTACAGCTGTCTGGGGCTGTGTTTTTGGCCTGCCTTGTGGGTGGGCATCCACTGCTGATGTTCATTGTCCCTGCCATGGCCACACCCTGTGGACTCTGGGACCCAAGGATCCACTTTTTAAAAAAAATTATTGTGGTAGAATATATATAACATAAAATTTGCATTTTAAGTGTTTAATTCAGTGGCACTGAGTACATTCATAATGTTGTACAGCTCTCACTACTCATTTCCACAACTTTATCATCATCTTAAACATAAATTCTGTACGCATTAAATAATAACTCCCCATCCTTTTGTCCCCACCAGCCCAGAATAACCTCTCTTTTACTTTCTGTCTCTATGAATTTGCTTATTCTAGGTACCTTATATAAGTGAGATGATACAATGTTTGTGCTTTTGTGTCTGGCTTATTTCACTTAGTATATCTTCATGGTTCATCTGTGTTGTAACATGGCCAGAATTTCATTTTGTTTTATGATTGAATATTATTTCATTGTATTTAATAAATTGCATAAATTATTTCATGTACTCATTCATCTGTCGATGGATACTTAGGTCATTCCTGCTTTTCAGCTGTTGTGAATGATGTTGCTGTGGGCTTGGTTATAGGAGTGTCAGCCGCCCTGCCGTCACATCTTCTGGGTGTCTGTCTCAGACTGGGATTGCTGGAGAGCGGTTTACTTTTTGTCTTAGCAACTCTTTTGTACGAATTGGAGATCTGAGAACTTTCGGCTGCCCACTGCATACTACCCTGAAGGGGGCAGGATGTTGTGAGGCTGTCCTCCAGTCTGTCTGCCTCGACATTTTTCTCAGTTTTGGTCGGACTGCCTCTCGTACATGGTCCTGGTGCTGGCTGAGTGCGGAGACTTGCATGTTGCTGTGTTATGTGAGGGGGACCCGCCCCAAAACTTACATGTTAAACTTCAGTCACCTTCAAAATACTCTCCATTAGGTGCAAAGTATCTATCAAGACATTTTTTCCACTGCTCAAAACAGTTTTTGGACTTGTTGATTTTAATGCCTTTTAGTGCTTCTGCCATTTTTTGTTTCACCTTGCCCATCTCAGCTAAATATTTCCCTTTGAGGACTTTTTTTCATCCAGGGAAACAAAATAAAAGTTGCTCAAGGTGAAATCTGGTGAATAGAGAGGGTGGGGCTTGGGGGCCATGCTGTTTTTTTGGTCAAAAACTGCTGAACACTCAGCACCATGCGGGCAAGTGAGCTCATAAATCACCCATCATCAAATGGGCAAATGTGTTGAAGGAGTCTTCAGAAATTTCACTGAAGCTGAATGTAGCCTCTCACAACAATCCCAGCTGATACACTGATACAGATGGGTTCCTAAAACACTCAGTGAGGGAAGCCTGTACTACGAGGGGCTTGCCCTCCAGAAGATAATTGTATTTTGGGGGGGTCCTCCTCATACACTGGACAAAAGAACAATTTCCCCTGCTTTGTGATTCCTTGCAACCTCTCTGCTTTGAGGTTTCAGCCCTGAGAGAGGGTGACCAAGACACTCACTCTGATTATTTGATCTTCACATACTCTGACCTTTGTTTTATGCACTGGTAACAGAAGGACCTTCTACTTCCGCTTCCTGCTGCCGAGAGTTTTCCCTGAATTATATCCTCTTGCTTTCTATGTTAAGGCCTATAGTAAAGCATACTCATCTCCAAAATTTGCTTTATAATATGGAAAGAAACTCTTTTTGAATTTAAAAAGCCCCTTGTTTTTAACAAAGTCAGGCTTTCAAAACTGTTATCTCACTCTGAATATTAAAAACATTTAGGTTGAAACTCAGGGCTGAGCTCTAACTTCTTTTTTCTTACATAGTGCCTACCAAATCCTGAAGTAATAAGGCCATAAAATCAATAAACTAGGGAGTAGCAGTGTAGGAAAAAAATACATCAGTGAAATGTACCAAACCTACTAGCACCATTACTTTAGCAACACCACTTATTTGGCTATTTTCCAGTCAGCCTCAGGTCTTTGCTGTGCTCCTGTCTTACACAACCACAGCTCTAGTTTGGTGATGCCACACTTCTGTGTGAGGCCAGTGGGGTCACATTTGACTCAGTGAGTTCTGGAGGGAGACTTAAAGTATTTTCTAATTAGCATATGCTTGTAGGGTCTGTTTTCAGATATTGTATCGTCGGATCAGAACACATCCTCGCTCAAGCTTTAACACATATGTCTTAAAGAGTGATAAATTGGCTGCTGTGTGGTACAAAGAACTACAGAAGTTCAGACTATGATTTTGTGTGATTATTGATTTCTAATGGCTTTGCTATGGCTTTGATTGAGCTAGTAGAGGCTAAACCAGGTTTGAAATAAAATGAAAAATGTTGGTGCCATCTGCAGGAACTCTTCTAGATTGGTTGAAATAGTGATGGGGAAGATGGGGAGTCCTTAGAAGTGCTTGGGTTCCTAGTGACTACAGAACTAAACTTGCATTGTCACCTCGAGGGACACAGAGAGCTGTCCTGTACAGCATTTCCACTGCCTTCAGTCTAGAGGGTAAGGCAGGAAAAGCTGCAAACAGTCAGCAAGGAGAGAAAAAGCTAATGAAGGTACCAACAGTGTCCCCAATAGCTCATCAGTGCCATTCTACTTATTTTGCCAGTGTCTGCCTGGGACTAAGTTACTCCCCCTCCCTTTTCTCCCTTTATTGTATATGTTGGTTTACTTTCAGAGCAGAACCTGTGTCTAAACCCGAGGAGGTGGCAAGACAAGGTCCTCTACTCCATGTCTTCATCATGGCCAGTTTCAGAAGTGCAGAGCTTCAGACAGACTCTCCACTTTTTCCTCTCTTCTCCTTCGCTCTTATTTACTTCCATTTGGTCCAGGAGTACTCACTGAAGTTTGCAGTGACAGAAAGACAAATTCCTCCTCAAGTAGCACTTTATATTTAGGACAGACCTTGTGGAGATGTTGGAGCAACACTTGTGCACACACTAGAATGCCCACAGAGAAAAGGACAAAATGATGAAACCTATGGTTGTGAATTTTTACTAGCTTCCAGTTCATATTTCCTTTTAAACAACTTAATCTATTTTTGTTCTGTGGATGTAATGACTTGGCCTGTTCTTTCAGCCTGATTTGTCTATGCTCAATACATGTCATTGTGCCAAAAAATGTTGGCCAGTACCAAGCCTTCCATGTCTCTTAAATTCTCAGTGTGTTTATTTCTTCAAAAGCTCTTTGCTCTGTGCCTGCAAAATGTCCTGGAATATGGATTCACTGAGGGTATCTTGGCCCATCACTTGATCCAATAGTTCTTACACTTGAATGGTCATCAGAATCACTTGGGGAGTCATTAAAATTTCTAAAGACCCATTAAATCAGAATCTCCATAAATATGACTCAAGAATTATGCTTTTAAGAAGCCTTCTGTGATTTTGATGATTAACCAGATTTAAAGACCCACTGATTTAGTCCATTCTTCTTTAAAGAAAGTACCTGCTTAAAATAGTTACAGCTGATTCCTAAACCTCATACACATATGAAATGCAAAGCTTTTAAAAATACATTTTAGGGCCTCTACCTCTGATAATTAAATATAGTTCATGAGATTGGGGTCTTAGTCAATTGTAATTTTTTTAAAAACCAAAAAGGTGATTCTAGTTCACATGCCAATCCCAGGTGAGACTTGCTGATCTAAACCATCCTGTACAAACAAGAACAAAACCTCATTTTAAAGATGCCTAGGGGGGATGCCTTGATTTAAACTGTGTGTATATCTTTATTATATGATGCTGGAGGTTAGTGACAGATGTAACTGAAATTTGAAGGACTTGGGGAACAATTTAAGAAAGGAATAGGTCCATCCATGCTGTTGTAAAAGGTAAGATTTTCTTCTTCCATATGGCTGAGGATTATGCTAAGTGAAACAAGCCAGTCAGAGAAATCATAAATACCATATGATTTCATTTATACGTGAAATCTAATTATCAAAGTAAACTGATGAAAAAATAGAAACAGAGCCATGGATTCATAGAACAGACTGCAAATTGTCATGGGGGAGGGGAAAGGAGGGACTGGATGAAAGAAGGTAAAGGGATTAGCCAAAAAATATATGTGCATGACCCGTGGACACCGACACCAGTGTGCTGATGGCAGAGGGAACGGGTGGTGGGGCTGGATGGGGGTGGGCAAAGTGGGGGAAAGAAGGACATCTGAGATATTGTTGACAATAAAATTAAAAAGGAACAAACAGGGCCTGGAAATTATCCCTATTAGAAGAAAATTTAAAAAGCACTGAAGATAAAACTGTAATGTCTGCCCTGTTCTCAACTCTAAAAAGCAAAAAAGGTGTTTTTTTTTTTTTTAACATAAAGGAGAGACCAAAAATTGTGACTTTGGGTACAGCTGGCTCTAAAAACTCAAAATATGGTAGAGCTTTGTCTCTTTGTCTTTCAGCTTTGTTTTCCCTTTGTGTTAGCTTTATTCTGAAGCAAATGTTTTCCAAATGGCAAGAAAAAAAGGGCAGCCGCTCACAGTCCTGCACCTGATCCTTTAAGCAATCCAAGAGGAAGAGTCTCTCCACCCCACACCTTTCTCTCACAGCGTTTGTGGTCCAAGTCTCAAGGGAGGCTCTGACTGGCCTTGCTGAATCATCTGCCCATCCCTAAATTTGTCACAATTGTCTGGGGGAGGAGTATTTATTAAACTCCGTAGTCTCTTGAGAGTCTCACATCAGAAACTTCTAGGGCAAAGAGAAAAAGTTTCTTCCTTGGCTGCATATATTTAATGACCCATTGGGTGACTGGTACGGAATTAAGGTTTCCTATAGTTGAAGTTGTCAGACTGAACTGATGAAGTAAAGAAATGTATGGACAGATACTCAAAAAAGCATTGTATAAACCTTTCCAAGATAAATGGGCTGATGAGCTGACCTTAGTGGTACAGTAATAAAGATGGCATTATCCCTGTATATTTGTGTGCTTATGTGTTCATGTATTAAGAATATGACCTTGAACTTGAGCTACCCATAGCTTTCAAGAACCTGTTAGTGATGCTTGTAAGAGAAGAAGTAATGAGGAAATGTCAAAGTGCAAAATATGTAATTCAAAAATCATTAAAATTATCCCTCAGGCATTTCTCTTCAGATATTAAAAGCAGATAATTAAGAGAATACTTTTCACTAAATCCATGCTCTCAGTGATGCTCTCATGTTATATTATGAAGTCAAGGTCAAAAATAATTTAGTACTTGGTTCTCTGTTGTATGATATGCCCTTTAAAACTGTTTTGTAGTTGATCTTGATTGGTACTTGGTTGTCTACATTTGGCTTCTAGCTACAGACAACAAAAACTTAGCATTTTTCTATCATTAATTAGCATCATTTAATGGTAGTTATTAATACCACTTGAAGTATGGATGACATTTTTCTCAGCTTCACAAATGAAAACTGTTTATTAGTCTCAACATTTCACTGTTCATACTGAGGTTATTTGAATGTAATTTCAACCCTCAGTCCTGCTGTCTTTCCACACATGAACACTTAAGGATAAAATTTTTTAGCACAAGCTGTGTTACATATACTATTCTAAGCCTTTTATACCTTTATATGTGTATTTTGGTTAATTCACAGAGCAACCAGATGAGAAAATGCTTTAATTTCTCACTTTGTACCCGAAGAAGCTGAGTTGTAGAGAGTTTAAGTTTGCCCAGGACCACAGAGCTAGTAAGTTCTGGTACCAGAATTCCAGCCTAGTTTTTCTCTGGCTTCAAAGCCAAATTCTTGAGCCAGGCTCTGTCCTATTTCCTCCTCTCCTTAATCCATGACTTCATTGAGGAAAAAAAGAAGAAATTTAAATTTTTTAAGTTAAGTGAAGGAGTCCAGCCAGATAAATCATGTATACTCCCCAAATCTAGTTGTTTTCCATAGCGGGCTGGAAAAGAAACTTTAAAAGAGATAATAGTAGGATCAGGGATGGGGAGTAGGGGTGGCTGGAGTAGTGGGGAGAGGAGGGGGGGAAATGGAGACAACTGTAATTAACAACAATTAAAAAAGGGAAACATAAAAGAGAGAATAGATATTGATACTTATTTTAGCTGCATCTTTACACATACACATTCACAGATGGTTCTAAAAGGTCCTCAATAATATAAGGCTGTTTTCTGAATTCTTCTCATCACCACTCTGCTAATCTGTTAGGAGATACAGAGTAATTTAAACATAATATTTACTTGCAAATGCTCTACCTTCCATTTTAGTCAGCTTGGCCTGCCATTTCAAAATATGATAATTGGGGTGGTTTAAACAACAGAAATTTGTTTCCTTACAGTTCTGGAGGCTGGAAGGTCCAAGATCAAGGTGCCAACGTGGCTGGGTTCTGCTGCAGCCCTCTTTCCAGCTAACAGACAACTGCTTTCCTGGGGGAGAGAGAGAGCTCTCACATTTCTTCCTCTTCTTCTAAGAGCACTAATCCCATCATGGGGCTCCACCCTCACAACTTCATCTAAAACTAATTACTTTCCAAAGGCCCACCTCCTAATACCATCAAATTGGGGGTCAGGGCTTTAACATATGATTTTTGCGGGTGGACACATTCAGTCCATAATAAGTTCTTGTGGGGAAGATGAGGCAGATATAAAAAAAGCTACTAAAAAGTTCAGCATATGTCATGCTCCAAGTGACAGTCAAGTAGCAGTGCTCGTGCAAAACGTGGGCCTGCTGTGTAGGTGACCCTGCTTCCCTCTCCAGAAGGCCAAGTGCAGAAGTCACTGACAGCACTGGCAGATTTCCAAAAGACAGATTTAGGGCAGGGGCCAGAGGTGGATAGAGTACGGGGGAAATGGGACAACTTGTTCGTTCCTCCAGCCACCATGGTTTTCTCTGAGATGATCCCCAGGGCCTAGGGAACTCAGCAGCTTGTCTTTTAGAAGCTCCAAGGTCTCGTCACCTCTGTCCCTGGCATTATAGCTATCTTTGTCTCATTTTCATATCCTATATCTTATTTTTCATAACATTTCATGGAATAGTACCCCCACCCCAACCTGGAAGTATGTGAAGAGATGATAATAAGAAAATCATAAAGAAAAAGTAAATTGAAATTGCAGTACTTGAAAAACCAAAAAAAAAAAAAATCCTTTCTCATGGTTCATGCCCCCCCTGACATTAGCTAATATCACATGAACTGGGGGCCACTGATTAAGAATTCTTTGATTTGTTTAGCCAACCCCTTCCCCGGTTGTAGGCAACCCAAGAGATGGAGAGGTGAGGCTGGGCAGCAGTCAGAGCTCCAGTAACAGGCTCCTCACTGCCATCACTCCCAGCACATGCCAATGTTTCTATTCAGGAGCCATCAGTGTGTTCCTGGAATTCCGATCCATATCTGGGAGGTCCCAAGGAATTTGTTCCCCTTTGGAGGAGGTTTCCTGTGATCTCAGAGGGTCCTTGATGGGGCTTTTGCTAAAATAAGCCCTTTCAGAGCAGCCAGCTTGTTCTGCCATATTTAGGGCCTGCCTGTTCCAGTTTGAACCAAATTCCTTGGGATCTTCCTCATGCAAATTAAAATAAAAACATCCTTCCAAAATAATCCATGAGTTAATGTTCTTCTTATAAAAGCTATTTCAACTAGTAACAAATTTAGCTAAGTATGCAATCATCCAGCCTATGTTAATCTATCTTATCTTCAAAATATGCCATGCTGAATACTAATACACTGATCTTATAACTTGCCCTAGATGAGTTAATATGATTGTGTCCAATATGATTATGTGAATGAGCTGCCTTATAAAAAGGTAGTGAGTTCCTAAGCACTAAAGGTGTTCAAATAAAAGTTGGGTCACAAACTTCTGGAAATTTAACACTTGATGGATTTGGGGGCTGAGTTACCAGAAGGACCCTTTCGATCCTAAAATTCCACAAGTCTTTATTTTGTCCATTAGTGCATCTATGCTGACTTCTTATAATCAAATTCCCTATCTTAAATTCATAATTCACCTATTTGAGAATTTTTTTTTCCTGAGGTTGCTGTCAAATTGTCTGTTTTATAGTTTGTAGACTTCTCATTCTTCCTTTGGTGAGATCAGGCCGGCACATGCCCATCTCCTGTCGCGTCTACCTCTTCCACTTGCTGTGCTCTCTCAGATGTCGGTGTCAGCAGTTCTGCTGCTCTTTTGCAAGTTCAGCACTTACCTTGAGATGTGATTTATCAAGGTCAGGATACCTGAACTCTCTTAGAGCAGCCATGTGGTCTTTTGTCATCCTTCACCTCCCTTGCTTGTCAGTTCCCCCTCACCGAGGCCCATTCCTGTCTCTGCACTTAGAATCTCCTTCTCACTGGCAAAGATCAAAGAAGAAGAATGGAAGGTTCTTGTTTGTTTGTCCTGTTTGGTCGTTTGATGTTTTTAGTTTTATATGCCATGTATGAATGAAATCATATAGTTCCTGACTTATTTCACTTAGCAGGATATTCTCAACATCTATTCAAGTTGCAAATGGTAGTACTTCATCTTTTCTTATGGCTGAGTAGTACTCCAGTGCATATATGCAACACATCTTTTTTTGTCCAAAAATTCATAGACACAGACAACAGTTGGGGGTTACCAGAAGGAAAGAGGGATGGTGGGGAACTAGTAAAAGGGAAAAGCAGGTCAAATGTATGGTGACGGAAAAAGATTTTACTTTGGGTGGTAAACACAGAATATAATATACAGATGATGTATTACAGAATTGCATACTTGAAACCTATGTAATTTTATTAGCCAATATCATCCCAATCAATTTAATTTAAAAAAGTAAAAACACACAACAAGGAATGGAAGATTTTGCTTGTAGCTGTTGTTTGGGTACATCAGAGCATCAGCCCAGGCCAGGCTGCAACCTCCCCTGGTTTGGAGCATCAGCACTCATTTGGGAACCTGTTATTGTTGACCTACTTACTTTTTGAGAACCCTCAGTTATCCTTGGTCTTTAACCTTCCTGAGGTTTCTGACTAGTTTGTGTCTGTCAGGTACTTTTCTTGATCAGATACCTTTCTCTCCATGTTTCGTGCACATCTTTGGAAATAAGCTGCTCAGAAAGCCTGCCTATGCAGCTCCTTTGCTCTCTCCATCCCCTCTTCCTCATCAGGCTCTCTCAGAATTACATGATCTTGGGGCATGTGTCATGCCTGCCTCTACTCTGAACTTTCTGCTAAATATAAAACCTATCTGCAAAGCCTAGTCTACATGTCTGACCACGTTCTCCCTTCTCCCCATCCACCAGCAACTCCTAGGTCCTTGGGCCCTGTATTAGTCTGTTCAGGCTGCGATCACAAGGTACCACAAATGGGGTGGTTTAAACAACATAAATTTATTTCCTTGCAGTTCTAAAGGCTCCAAGTTCGAGATGAAGGTGTCAGAAGAGTGGGTTTCTTCTGAGGCCTCTTTCCTTGTCTTGTAGACAGCCATCTTCTCTCTGTGTCTTCATATGGTCTTCCCTTTGTCAACATATGTATCCAAATTTCCTCTTCTTGTGAGTACACATTAGATTGGATTTGCTTCTACCTCTATGACCTCGTTGTAGCTAATCCCTTCTTTAAAGAAGGGACTGTTTTCAACACAGTCATGTTCTGAGGTATGGGGGTGGGGGATTAGGATTTCAACATAATTTGGGGGTGGGAAAACAATACAGTTCATAACAGTGCAGATGCCTTCCCATTTTAGCAGGCCATCAATAGGTTTATCAACAGGTCAGAATTAGGTCCACAGTAAGCCTGTGAGTTGCTGCTGCTGCTGGTGGTGGAGGTGTTTTTGCCTCTCCCTTTACCTTTTAGAGATGCAATGTCTGCAAACAGTCAAGGTCATCCTTACAGATCTGCTCTTGG
This sequence comes from Tonatia bakeri, assembly GCA_004024845.1. Classification (NCBI taxonomy): domain Eukaryota; kingdom Metazoa; phylum Chordata; class Mammalia; order Chiroptera; family Phyllostomidae; genus Tonatia; species Tonatia bakeri. Next base: position 81,506 of record PVIA01000129.1, read on the forward strand.
CTAGGCTCAGCCCATTGTTCCAGGACTGAATTTACTTGACTTTTCTCCTCCCACCTCTATAGAAAGCAGACTGAATACATGTGTTCTATGACTTTGCCCCAATTCCTCCTATCAAAATTCTACCCATCCATTAAGCTCAACTCAGATACCACCCACTGTTTTCCTCATCTCTGTTACCATAGTCTTTTGTATGTATGATAACATTTATAGTTATTTAAGATTTCTGTTGTATTAATGTTATTTGTTTTTAACCCTTCTTGCTCATAAACAATAGTGTGCACCTTATAGAAACTTTCTATTATTATGTTCATCTTTAATTTATTTTCAAGCACCTATCACTTGGTTTGTACCCATCAACCACTCAACAAATATTTAAATTGGCTTGAATCTTAATCATAGATTTAGAACACCATTCAAAGCAATTTAAACTGCATTTTATTATTACACATATTCGTAAAAGTACTATGTGGCAAATCATTGATCTGGTGAATATAATCATTGGATTTTTTTAATAGTTACTTTTAATGGTTACTTGAAGTATTTAGCCTATTTAAGGTGTGTATCTTTTCATAAATTTTTCATGATGATCTTGCCTTATGAACTCCCAAAGCACTGTTTGCTTCTAGCACCAATTTCACATTTATTATTTATGCCGGAGCATCCTTTTATTCATTTTTTCCTGTCCCCTATATTAAAGTGTAGTCCCTTGGTGAACAAGGGCAATGGCTTGTAAATGTTTCCATCCCTGACACCTGTGTAGTAAACAGTAGGTAATGCAAGGCAGGCCACAAGGTTACTCTCATGAGCTGTGCCAGCTTCCTATGGTCACAAAAGTGGTTTCTTGAAAGAAGTGTTGAGTTCAGCAGCCTGGCAGCTTTTCTCTTAGTCTTTTTTTTCCATTGTGCCTCATCCACAGATTGGATGTTGAACATTCTTCTATTCATTTTTTTCATATTAGAATATTTAATGAGCACCATGTAAAATACATCTTTTTCTTGGAAATAAATAGAATGTCTTGAAAGAGAATAATGTTGAGAAGGTAGGGAGTGCAGGCAGAGCTCCCATGTTTCATTGTGCCGGTTACACGCTGAGCAAGGGCATTGGCCAAAGTGGGTGACAAGGCTGAAACTAGTCTGATCAAGCCTTATCAAGTCCTGCACCATGGCACACAGATGTGTTGGCCCAGAGAAAGAGGAGAAAGAAAGGCCTTTGTCTTTCTTATTAGAAAGAAAGACAAAGGCTTTGCTAATAAGCACAAAAATACTATGTATTCACCAAGTTCTGTGTCCTTAGGATTGTATCCATCCAGGGGGGGCATTTAAACAAAAATTTACCTAAATACCTTACGGACTATCAGCAGCCCTGGGATTAGAAAGAGATGGGCCTACCATATATTGTACAGTTGGTGGGGGTGATAGTGAAAGCAGAAAATCATTTACTTAATAAGCTATCACAGAAACCCAGGAAATAAATGGTGTTGCCTAGGACAAGGTAAGGGTGGTAGAAATAGATCTGATTGGCTTGCTGAGAGATTGGACACAGAGGATGTAAGAAAGAGAGGAGGCAATGAGAGGGGATCCTTGAACTCTGGTCTGGCCACTTACAAAGGTGGGGAGATGAGGTCCAGAATGACAGAAATGTAATAGATCTATTTTAATGAGTCTCACTGTAGGTGCTACCTAAGGATTATCTACTTTATGTATTTTTGGAGTCCCATACAGCAGCCAAGAGGAGGCTCATTGTTCTGTGTGTCCAAAGCCTAAAAGAAACAAAAGAGCCTGGGCTGGGAGTTTAGACAAATCATTCAACATCTGTTAGCTCGTTTGCCAAAGGAATTATGTACTCATTACTTTCAAAGTGATTTTCTGCCATCAGACACTACCATTAATTTCTATTTTCTTTTGCTCATTTTTATGATATTCTCTGTGCAAGATACACAGACTCAGGAAGAGAGGGTGGCATTGGCAACTAATAGTAAAGTAATGTAAATTCTCCAAAATTAAAAAATGAAAATCACCAACATACACAGGAGGCTACAAGCTACTCCCTAACATATTTTTACAATAGTGCTGGCTCAAAGAAGGACACTTGGAGGATTTGTTGATATATTTTACTAGTCTATATCACCAGTAAAAGACCCCTCTTTTACCATGGATTTAGGGCCTTGGGGGCATCCATGGATTACAGAGTGTTTTGTTAACAGGTCTCTCCAAGATAACCATCAGCCTGCAATATGACCTTGAGAAACTAGAAGGACCTCTTCTTCCATAAGTCAGTTTCACAAAACAACAACAATGCTTCAATTCTTGACTTGAAGCCAAAAACTCTAATGGTTCCATAAATGATTAAAACAGCAGCTGGTAATGTCTTGAAAACAGATTGATCAGTTGGAATGACTTAAAATCTGTCTAGATTCTGCATGTCTTTGAGCAGTATAAACTAACTCTGATGTGAGACCAAAAGTGGGTGTTTAGAACCCAAAGATAATAAGATAATTATTAAAATCCTGGCAGGGACTGCATCTCTCTGAGGCAACTGCTAGCATTTTGTAACTCAAGTGGAGTATAAATTTTGGAACATTGTCATTATAAAAAGGGTTGGTGACCCTTGTTTCACTGGCCAGGGTGCTCCAAGTCAAATCTTCTTATATTGTTATTTACTCCTAGCAAATGGATTTTGATTGATTGCCTTTGATGTATCTGTCATGGGAATGCAGTGGTGAATGAGACAGAGCTCCTGATCTAAATGAGCTTATATCATGGTGGAAGAAAACAGACAATTACTTAGTAAATAAAGAACATATATAATTTCAAATAGCAATAATAGCTATGCTGAAGGTAAAGCTGAAATGGTAAAATGCTACTTTAAATGCAAATACTGGGGAAAAAATCCTCTATCCAAAGAGATGATGTCTGAGCTAAGACTTCAAAGATAAGAACAATGGAGCCACCAATATAAATATTTGGTAGGAAAGTCTGTGCTGGCCAAGGAGACAGCACATGTAGTCTTGAGGTGAGAATGGGCTTGGCATAGTTGAAGAATAGTATGAAGACACATAGGGCTGGAGTCTGGTGAGTGAGGAGAAGAGTAGTAGGAAATAAGGTAAGAAAAGTCAGCAGAATCCAGATCAACTGTTGATGTCTAGATCATAAGGAACTGTGTTTAATTCTATGGAAAACCAATGGACCACTTTAAATAGAGTTTTAAATAACAATAAGTTTGACTAAATTAAGATTTATAAAAACATCCCTCTAACTGCTGTGTGAAGAATGGACTATGGGGACATAAATAGAAGAAGAAAAACTAAACAGGAGTCTGTTGCAGTTGTCCAGGCAAAAGAAGATGGCAGGCTTGTGATTTGAGTGGAGGGGGTAGTGCTGGTCTAGGTGGTTAGAAATGGATGGGTTTGAAGGACGACATGATGGGACTCATTGGTGGATTGGATTTGGGAGATTAGGGAAAGAGAAAGAAATGAAAGATGATAGGATGACACCTAAGTTTTTGCCCTATGCAATTGGGTGAACTAGTCTTAGCTGAGTGAATCAAATGGGTCTTAAATGAGGAGCAGGCTTGGATGGCAGTGGAGAAGGAATCCAGAATAAACATGGGCTTGTTAGATGTGAGATGTCTATTAAATATCTAAGTGACTATATCAAGTGGGTTGTTAGAGCTCACTGGGTGAGTTTCAAAGGAGTGTAATAAACACTGGAGAATTCTAAGGACCAAGTCCTAAGGCCCTTTAACCTTTAGTGAGCACACAAGAAGAGCTTCCAGTAAAGTAGGAGAACACCAGGAGAATGTGGCATCCTGGAAGCCAGGGGAAAGGAATATTGAGAGGGTAATAATTGACCATTATGTTTGACAAGACAAAGGTCAGGGCTATACTTACTAGCACTTTCATTGGGGAGCCTGACAAACACCTGCCAAAGTCTGAAGTAGATGTATGAAGGGCAGAAAAGTCCCTGAAGCTTTCCTGTAGAGGACTTGAGGGAAATCAGATCATAGTTTGAAGAGAATGTCCTTTTATTGCACTTTTGTTTAAAGATGGCAGTTATAGCATGGTTTTGTGCTGTTAAGAATAGTCAAGAGGATAAATTGAGATGCAAAGGAGAGAGAGCAGAGATACTTTCAAGAGCAAAGTATTTTAATAAGTGAGAGAAGATGGTGTCCAGGGCACAAATAAAAGAATGGCTATCAGTCAGAGCAGAGAATGTTCTTCCATTGAAACAGTAGGGAAGACAGTGTATAGACAGGGTGGGTATACAAAGTATGTGATGAGTAAATGGTATCAGTCTCACAAAGTTGCTCTCATGTTTTTCAGTGAAATATGAAACGAAGATCAACTGAGAATGAGGAAGGCAAAGAAAATGTTGTTTCAAAAGTTTAAGGAGAGAAAGAGAGAGAGAGAGAAAATTTTCCAGGGAAATAGGGCAAGATTATTGGATAATACTGAATGCTTTCAGGTAGTGTGTGATTATTAGTTTTAGTTTATGCTTTTTCTTCAAAACAGGTGTCACCATTGAGTATCTCAGTGAAAAGAGAACCTGTCACTGGGCACAGGTCGTGAAGGGCCGGGAGGTTAGGGTTAGCTGCATAACCTTGGGCACATTTATTAATATTCAGTCTTTTGTCCTTTATCTGAAATGGAGATGGTAGTTTCTAAAAACAGGGTGATTGTACATATCAAATTAGATAACATATTTGATGAGGGGTTTTTTTGCTTTAAAATTATAAACTTGCCATTAGTCTTCTGTAGCCTTTTGTCACTGGGTAAACTCCTGTGGTGATCAGTGATTAATATGGTAGGTGTGGTTTAAAGTGAGCCCTGAACCTCTGATGTAAGTGGGAAAGGAACATCATGGGGGTCTCTGACCAAATGTGACACAACCAGTAAGACACTCAGGGGCTCAGGCACAAGTGGAGCTGATAAAGGGCTGAGATGGTGTGCAGATGGAGTGGAGTTAGACAGAAGCAACTAGGAAGGAAGGGAGAAAGTGGAGGCAGAACAAGGGCAGAAAGGCTGGGAGCAGTGGGACAGGTTTGTAGACCACAAGAGGTCCACATACACAGTTCATGGTTGCAGTTTAGGATTGGAATGTTTCCTTTGGCTCAGCCTCCTTATGGCCAAATGAGTGCCAAACCCTAGACTTGGATCTCCAACTTAAAAATTTTACTTTGACAATAGAGGTAATGTGAGAATGTGGGACAAGTGAGAGGCATGGTCTTGAGTGGCTCTGTGTGCTCTCTGAAGTAGAGCAGGAATTGAATTAACAAAAAATTGGAATGTTGCTGTTAAATTCTGTTTCTCTGAACTTTCCCTATTCCAACTTCAACTTCTTCCTTCAGTCAGGCAAGCTGCTGATTTCACAGTTGAAAACTATTGAATGAATAATAACAACAAAATACTAATGTGTATGAGGAATATGACTACAGAAATTTTTAGGGAAGCCTCGACACAACTTGGCCTAAAAATTTGCACCCCACGGCTGGATACATGTAGTTCCTTTAGTTAAGGCACAGCAGAAGGCAGTGAATGTGAGTTGCAAAAAATAAAACCTCTTCTGAGACAGATCTTTATAGACATGCTTTCTCTTTTAACTACCTCAAATCTTTTTTTTGGAAAAGACTAAGCTATAAATAAATAATCATAGTTCTCTTGGCTGAATTTCCGAAGTGACTGGGCATTCAGCTTTGCCTAGCTACACACTGAGCAGCCCCTGGTCACTCAGGCATTGTGACACCTCCTTTACATACAAATAGATGCACCTTCATTATTTTTCCAAACCCCAAGCATTGACTGTCAGGGATCACACTTCATCTCTTTTTCTCTTTATTCTAGGACTTTCCTGTTGAGATACTTTCAATGAGCTATGGAAGATACATCACTCATCCTCTTCCTCAGCATTTATTCACTCAATGTCTAACTATAGACATGAAGTAGCATTACTAGAAAATGCAGAACCATGAAGGGAAGCATATTCTATTACTTACGGTGTCGCCCTCTTCTCCAAGTGTGCTGCTTTTCCATATGTCGATAATCCCCGCCTTGGCTCAGGCAGAATATTCCTCTCCCTTTTTTCCCACACTGTCTTGGCCATGAAGTTCTGTCAGTTCTGGCTCTAGAATTTGCTGGGTCTATCCTCTCTTCATCATCTTCTCTACCTCAGTTTAGGGTCTCAGAAATCTCATTCTTGCTCCTTACTGGCCTCTTTCCCCCTCTTTAATCTTCCTTCAGTGTTTCCTCATTGCAGCCCAGGTGTTATTTCTAAAAGTCAAAGCTATCACTCCCCTCTTTAAAATTCAAACAACTTTTTCCAGTTGTCCCAGAATAAGGGCTCTCATTGCACCCTCACATCCTCTTCTGGCCTCACACTTTTCTACCTTCCTCTTATCCTGTGTCCAGGCCCCATGTGGTACCTTCAGTACAGTTTCATAAATGTTGTGGAAGGAAGGAAGGCCCGCCTCTAAGGGGAAGAGTTTGCCTCTTCCTTTTAAAACAGCAAAGCCCCATTTTAATTTGTCCTGAGCCAGAGCATTAAAGGCTTTGTATTTATTTCTCTTTTAGGAGATTTTCAGTCAGTTGTGTCTTGGGGTTGTGCATTTATCTCTATCTCTTTTCCTGTTGGACCCAGAGGGTGATGGAAGCCATTTTGGTCTAAACGTCAGTTGTGAATGGGACGTGTGAGTGCACAGCCAGAGCTGATTCTGAGTGATATTTTTCTGTGAAGATTGCCTTATACAAGAGAGTGTATTCAAATCACAGATCTCATTCAGAGAATTATTTTGCTGCCGATACCAGCCACCAACAGCTAATGATAATGCTGCAGTAGTCATTCTTTGTACCAATAGAACAAAGGATACTAATGCATTAAAAACAGCAATGAGCTTAAATCTGTAATAATCACCCAAGACAATTGCTAGTTACCTAGTAATTATTCTAGAGTGAAGTTTTCAGTCTTGCCAAGTGCGTAGGTGTGGTTTAGGTATTCCTTAATCATCTCACACCTATTTATAAATAGGTTTATTTTTGAGTACCAGGTGTCTCTTTTCTAAAAATAAGACCACTATGGCTATATGGTTCCATGTGTTGTGCTCTGCCACAGCATGAATAGAAAATTCACACTGATACTAGTACTCTTAAATAATAACAAGGGCGCATTGGTGCATTCATTAAATATTTATTGAGCATCTATTACATGCAAGCATGTTTCTACATGAATTCAATAAATACTTGTTTGAAGATACAACAAACAAATCAGTCAAAAATCTCCATGCCCGTGGGCCTTATGTTGTCACTTCAGAATTGTACATGCCTATTTTGATCTGAAAAATACCCTTATGAGGTAGACACAGCTATTACCCTCCTCCTCAATTAAAAAAACATAAGTTCAGAATGTCTCGATGGCTTAAACAGTAGGTGGTAGATCTAAGATCAGAATCCAGGCCACCTGATGTTAGTACCAGTGTGTTTTTTTCACTCTCCCTTTTTTTTTCTGTGACAATCCAGTTATTCAAGCCAGTAATCCTCATGTGTTGTGCACTGGGAATGAAGATAGCTAAACCACCTCTCCCTGCCACCAGGAGACCCGCTGTTCTCTTACTGGCCTCCCTTTTTTTATACCTTTTGTTTCTTTCTTTGACTCTTGTCCTGTGTCTTTTTGAACATTTCCCTCTTTGCATCCAGACAGCATTCTGGAGCAGCTTTCCATTCAAGGATGGAAATCCCCATTGCATGTATTCTTTCCAATGTATTCCCCATTTAATACCTAAACTAATGCATCTAATAACAGGTCCTTGGGTAAAATGATTAGAGGTTAAATTTTATTTGTTTTACTCGGGACAAGAGTACTATTGATGTAGGAGAAATAGAATAAGACAAAGTGTTTATTTTTATATTTTATTCTATTTATATCACACATGAAGGGTAGAAGGAGGGAGCAGTTTCTTGTCCCTGTTCAGTGTGTTCCTTTCTGGTCCCCTCTGCTTCTCTCTGCTGGGTTGGGCTTATTGTATAGAGTTCTTGCCTTGTGTGGCCTCTAGTGCTGTTGGTGAGTGATGAGGGAGTGAGCTGGGCCGTGCTTCAGAGGGAGAAGACAGCATTAGGAAACACAGAGTTGCTAGGGAAGTTAGAGAGTTCAGAGGGAATTATGTGCATGGTATAAGGGACAGAACTGTTTCTCCTAGAGATGAGAGAAGAGATTTCAGCAGAATGTGGTGACAGTGGCAGTGTCACAAGGACAGGTCAAAATTTTCTGATGTGAGGGCAGCCCCACATGTTATGACAAAATCATTTAGGGCAGTGATTCTCAAACCTGAACAACAGAATCACTGAGAAAGCTTACTAAAATGGATTACTGGACTCCATCCCCAGAGTTTCTGATTCAGTAGATCTGATGCTACTAGTTGAGGGACTTTACTTCAGGAACTACTGATTTAGAAGCTATAATTGTCAAGTAGAGATGGCAGATAACCAAGAAGATGATACGCACCCACTCTGCCCCCTCACCTCCCACCAGAATCCCTGGACTCAGTGGTTACAGCTGACTCTCAGGACCTGAGGGACTCAGTCATACAGTGTCTCATGTCAATGCAGTTGACTGCCAAGGGGGCTGAAGGGAGTGACTCCCGGGCTGGAAATGGCCCAGTGGCCAAGGGCACGTCTGAGATCAGCCCTGAGCTGAGCCTGTCAGTGCCATCTGCACCTGCAGATTTGCTCCGTGTACAGCCTGCACTGGGGCAGGGCACTCTGCCATTAGCTGTGGTTCATAGTCGCATATCAGTGGATTGGAGAGGTATTTGCCCTTCTTCCTCTAATAAGCAATGAAACAGCTTTTTGTTAACTGTCTAAAAGCTGTGATTTGATAATATAATACAGAAGAGATAAAATACACTGGCATTCCTAGCTTCTTGTTTATTTTTAATAGAAAAAACAGTGTGCCAGTTTGTGTGTAATAACATTTATGGGCACTTGAAAGCATTTTGCATGTATAACATATTTATCCTCAAAACAACCCCATAGGTAGGTATTATTTTTATTGTACACTTTTTATAAGTGAAGACTCTGAGGCACAGACAGCTTAAGGAACTGGCCCGGGGAACATAAGCTGTGAGTAATAGAGGCAGGACTTGGACCAAGGCAGCCAGATACCAAAGCATGGATTGCTTTGAACTATTGTATTAGTTTTGTGCTTATCACCTATTCAGGGGCCTTTCATGCCCCTTAACAAAATGGTTCCTATGTTTTGAACCAAAAAGACCACTGAGAAAGCTACCCAGAATTAACCTGACTCAAGGGCAAGGGCACAGCCTTGTACAAGACTGCTCTTACATCGGCCTGGACCCGGTGGGCTTCCAGGGCCACACTCACTTCAGACTGGTTGACTATAAACTTGGGGATCCCTATGGACTCCCTTGAGTTTGGTAATTCACTGGAATGAACCACAGAACTCAAGAAAGTGCTCTACTTAACAACAGTTTTATTATAACAAGGGCATGCAATTTGGAATCAGCCAAAGGAAGAGGCACATAGAGACACGTCTAGGAGGGTTTCAAATATAAGTGTCTGTCATTATCAGGGATGTGTTAACCTCCCCATTCCAAAGCATGAAAATACCCAGAATACGCCAACTAGGGCAGTTCCCCCAAGCACTGGTGTCCAGAGTTTTCACTGGTGTTTCTTTTTACAGGCCTGATGGATCAAATTATTGGCCAAGTGGTTGACCTCAATTTCCAGTCCCCTTCCCTTTCCTGGAGGTAGGGCTGATACTGTGGCTTAATCAGGGGTGTCCAACCTGCCAGCTGCTGTGAATGTGATCCAGCACAAAATTGTAAATTTACTTAAAACATTACAAGATTTTTTGTGTCATTACATGTCACAATGCATTTCACATGTAGCCCAAGACAACTGTTTTCTTCCAGTGTGACACAGAGATGCTGAAAGGTTGAATACCCCTGGTAGGTCCTCTAATCACAGAGTTGGTCTTTTGTGTGTGGTCAGCCCCCTGGCTGGGTCATTCATTAACATAAACTAACCAGATGTGGTCCAGGGACCCACCATGCGGAACTAAGATACTCATTCACTGGGGAAACTTCAAAAGTTTAGAGGTTACCTCCCAGGAACCATGGACAAAGGCCAGCACTGGAAGGTGGTGGACAGGGATGCCTGCTCAGAGGTTAATTTTATGACATCTTTTCAGTCAGCAGCACTATTTCTGTTACAGACAGAAGTCTCACTATTACAGGAAAGGGAAGAATTTTCTCCTGGCATTTCTGAAAATAATGAAGCAGCCAGGAGAGGTAACACTGGAGAGCGCGTCTAAATTAGGAGGAAGCTAGAGAGCCCTAAGTGGTGGAGGCTGCTGCTGAGCCCAGCTGAGCAATTTACAATGAACTCACTTGCAGAAAACTCAAACCCAAACTCCATAACAAGGGAGTGAGGGGTCCTCTTCGTGGACTAAGGACCATTGAACTCTGCAGTTGTGAAGCTTTTATACGCCCAACATGTAAATTACAGTGCTTGTGCAATGGGATTGGTTCACATGTAAATTAGAAGATGCTTGAGTTAACCAAATCTGCCTTTGAAAAGAATTGGCATCTAGGAACTAAAGACTGTGCTGAGGTACTTGCAAATAATAGTGAGGGAGAGAGAACTGTTCTAATTCCAAGGGACTTCTAGAATGAAAAATAATGAGGGGCGGCTGGGGGAGGGTAGGAGAAGACATCAGAAGAAGCAATCTTCCATGAAAATCTGCCTATATGCCATTAATGTATGTCTCTCCAAATAAGAGCAAGCAAATGAGACAATAGCAAGGAGGTGTAAACAAAGGCTGGCATGGGCTCTGAAGCAAAGTGTGTTATGCATGAATAGAGCCTTTTATTTTACAGGGCTGGCAGTTTTATTTTTCAGGGCTGGCTGCTAAAATATGCACATTACACATTTGTGTTTATAACTCACTCAAAACATGGGATTACCTCTCACGTTCAAGGTCTCTTTTCTCTGAAATTGAAACCCCTCGAATATGATGAGTAAAATCAGGATTTTCAGCAGGAAGGAGGAAGAGGCGAAGTTCTGGCTAATTTGGCCTGACCGTGTGTGTCTGAGTACCCGGAATGTTTGCCAGGTGGATCGGCTTTGCTTCCTCACTGACATGCTGCCTTTCCCTTCCCTCACTAACCAGGAGTTGGAGAGAGATGGGGCTTTGTGATCACTGAGGCAGCTTTAAAATTGTTGAGCAACTCCCTTTCAGTCCAGTGCTGTTGATTTAAGCAGCATAAATTAGTACACAATAACAATTTATAGGAAGGGCTTTTCCTCCTTTTTTTAAAGGAAAAAAATGGATTAATATTCAGATGCAACAACCGGCTGTTTGTAATGTGACAGACCTGAGCGGTGAGGAATTAAAAATGTCCCTGGAAGCTCGGTGACACGTTTATGTCATGGTACAGCAGCCTTTGCTCTGAAATCAGTTGTTTCAAACCCTAGAGAAGGCAGCCACCACTATGCCTCCAGAGCTCAGCTGTGGGCTTTGGGGCTTAATTCCTCCTGTCCTTTCTGAACTATCCTTTCATAGTCTGTCCCTATATCAGCCAGAGGAAATCCAGTGCTTAGCAGGAGGGAAAATGTTTCTCTGGGAGGCATGGGTCTCAGTCAACAAGCTCAAAGGAACTACCATTTAACCAAGATGGATGTGGTGCCAGGTAGTCAGGGGAGTAGAGGAAAAATGGGCTTTTTTATCTGCGCAGACCTAGATTTGTGCCTTTGCTTTGTGCTTTATAGTCTGGGGCACGTTATTTCTCCTCTCGGAGCCCCCCCTTATCCATCTGTACAGTTGGGAAGATCGTTACATCTATTTCCCAAGGTTTTCTGAGGATTAAATAAGTGAACATACCTGTAGTTCTTAAATAAGTGTAAATGCCCCCCTCCCAAGAATATGTTGAATATCAGACAGATTTCTAATGCTAAATCAAAGCATGTAAATAAATGTCATTGAACTTAGTCACTGATGCTTGTCTTGGAAAAACACTCCTGTATTTTCCCTTACTTGCACACTACTATCATACTCTGACACCTCATGTCTGGAAAGGTTTTCCATACATCAAGCACTTCTGTGATATCTGGTGACAGCTGAGTGTCCTAGAATCCAATTCAGTTCTGACACTATCTACCTACAGTTATCATCCGATCCAGTAAGTCAGGGCTCCGTCCCATAAGGGCTGTCACTACAGATGACAATCTCGAGATCCAGGGTGTCACCTCTTCTTCTTAACTATCACTGGCTATAAACCTGGGTTTCCACAACTCCTTCTGTTTTATGATTTGCTAGAATGGCTCACAGAACTCAGAGTACACTTACTTACAACTACTGCTTTACTATAAGAGGATATGACAAAGGATACAGGTGAGCATTCAAATGGAAGAGACGCATAAGGCAATATATGGGTGGGGGCAGTGGTTGGAGCTTCCATGCCGTCTCTGGGTGTACCACCCACCCACACCTTCATGTCTTCAGCAGTTTTCCTAAAGCCCTCCAAACTCTCTGCTTTGGGGTTTTTATGGAGGCTTCATTACATGGTCATGATTGATTCACATTGGCCACTGGTGATTGATTCAACTTCCAGCCCATCTCTCTTCCCTGGAAGTTGAGGGGTGGGGGAGTGAGGCTAAAGTTCCAGCCCTCTAATGGGGTGGTGGATCCCCTAGCAACCAGCCCCCATTCTTAGGGGCTTTTCAGTAGCCATCTCAGTAACACAAACTCAGGTGTGTATAGAAGGGGCTAGTTATGAATAACAAAAAATCACTCTTTTCACCTTTATTGCTCTGGATTTCATGAGCTGGGAACAAAAGATGCTCCTGTAGCTCTAATCACTTAGGGAATTTACAGACATTTTGGGGAGCTGTGTGCTGGCACCCATGGATGAAAACAAATATACATACATTTCTTATTATAAAACACACTATCACATACCTAATTTATCTTCTGAGCTGTTAACTTAGTTGTTAACACCTGCTGTTTAGGACAGAGATCATAAGGTCCAGCTAAGAACAATTATCTATGTATTCAGAGTGCCATTTCTCTGTCCTGCCCTGATGCCTGCCTAAGTTGAAGGCCGATTCTGTGGGTGTGTGCAGTGGGTGGACTGGAAGCACCCCATCATTGTGCCCACCCAGGCCACTGCCCTTTGTGCCCACGCCTGGAAAGGCTGAGGGGGCACAACTGATGCACCTGCCAAACACTGTGCTCCAGAAATGGCAGGGAGGCCGCTGAATGAACCCAAGTGTGTGTTTGCTGATCTATGAAAATGCCAGCCATCTTGCGACGGGAGGCAGCTTGTCTGGAGCTATGAATGGCCCTCTCTACCCTCTCCTGTCCCTTTGTGGGAGGGAGCAGGCCTTGGAAGGGGTAGGTTGTGGTCTAATGTGTCTGAACTTGCTTTGTTTATGAGCATAGCTTGTTCAAACTCAGACAATTGTTCTGGCAGCCTTGAAGTGGCTTTTGATTTAACATTTTGTTTTCCATTATTCAGTTTGGCCAGCAGTTATTTTTAACCAATAATGCCACCTGAAAAAAAAGCCTCAGAGTTTGAAGTAGATTATGTGCTTTACCAGCAGGTGCCTGCTAGTGAACTGACACTGAAAGGTAAACACTGAAATACTGCACATTCCCTCCCAGGTCTGGCCATGTTGTGCGCCACTTCAGAATCATGTCAGGTTTTTTTTCTTCCTCCCTTTCTTCTGTGAGGTCTGATTGAGCTAAGGTGGTAAGTCTCTTCCTTTCCAATTTTAGATAAACAGCAGAAAAGCATACACATTTATTTAACGTAAGTTCTACTTGACCCCAGAGCCTTCATCAGGAAATGAAGAAACAGTTAAACCTGAGTATTTTATGCTAGATTGGATGGAGACCAGACAGTCATGGAGGAATATGACAGGGCAGACTCCGAGGTAAGTGTAGTAAACCAGAGGAACCCGGGCAAGGCTGAATTGTTTGCTTGGATTCTTCCTGAAATCACCTTGTCTTTGGAGCTAAGGCTGCTCCTTTGCTCTGGGTAGAAGGAGGGCACCTTTCACACGAGGGTTTTATGACCTGCTTCAGATGCTAAGCGCAGGGGAAGGTCAGAGAGGATTTCCTGCTTCTCACATTCTTTCAGGTTTAAATATTCAGTGTGTCAAGTTGTCATATTTTGGAATATCCTGACCCTCATCTTCTTTCTTTCTCTCTTTCTTTTTCCTCCCTCCTTCCCTCCCTCCCTCCCTCCCTCCATTCCTTCCTTTCTTCCTTCCTTCTCTCCTCTCTCTCTCTTTCATTTTTACACTTTTTAAGTACTTGTATTTAAGTACCTCAATGGTGTGTTTAGAAATCAATTTGCATGTCTGGCATGGTCCAGAGGCTGTATAGCATCATGTTCTAGAATAAAACTGACTAAAGCTAAATCTCAGCTTCAAACTATTGCCCCCTGTACAAACTACTTAACTCCCCTAATTCTTAGTTACAGAATCTATGAAATGTAAATAATAATGTCACACTCACATGATTTTTGTAAGCTGTAGATAATGCACCAAGCACAGCACCAGACACATAACAAATGCTTAATAAATATTAGCTAATTCTTTATTTACTATGGGAAAATTTTAAAGTTGTAGTATCATTCTTGATGTTTGTTATGTTTCTCAAGTTCACCATTATAGATGATGTACTGTAACCAAATAACTAGAAAGGGAGAAATAATGTAACCCCTAATATGACTTTTTAAAAAACAAAGGACTGAAAATGAAGAGAATATATCATTCTGACAAGTCTCAGTATAGATCCTGAGGGCGAGAGCTTCGAAGCTGTTGACCAGTGTCACCCAACACCTAGTGATCTTCAGTCATTCAGTCACTTGTGCCCTTCCAAGTTACAAAGATTCCCGTTTTGAAAATTTTTTTCTCACCCAAAGAGATTCTTTTCATTGATTTTTAGAGACAGAGGAAGGGAGAGAGAGAAATGTCAATATAAGAGAGAGGCATTGATTGGTTGCCTCCTATAGACACCTGCACTGGGGATGGCATGCACCCAGAGCAGGGATCATGTCAGGAATTGTATGCACCCAGACTGGGATTTGAACCCGCATCCTCTGTATGTGTTCTGACTAGGAATTGAACCTTCAACCTTTTGGTTACGGAATGCTGCTTCAACCAACTGAGCCACACTGGCTGAGGCACAAGTTACAAAGATTCTTAAGGCTGAATCTACCATTCTCTCTTCTCTGTCTAATGCCCACAGCATAACTCCTCCCTTCGAAGTCTAGGCCTTCTGCTGTCTACTCCAGCCGTGATGTATGTTCTCAGCACCCTGTCTTAGACATGGGCCTCCTTGCTCCTCCTCTTCTTGACTTCTTCAGTTGTGCCCTCCACAGCTGCTCATTCACTTCCTTATTTCCACAACTTGTCAAAGCCTTACCTATACTTCACCTGGCTTTCTCTCAAGGACACCACTTTCTTCAGTATTCTCAAAGAGTAGCTAAATATTAGTTTGCATCTGTGGTTCTTCAAAGTGAGGCAGTAGATCTGTTGCTGTTTGCTTTATTGCATCCAGCTATGACCCACACCTTTCTCTTGTGAACATGCCATTAACTGACACTACCCCTCTCCCTCCTTCTTGCTGTTGTTCACTCCCCAGCACTGCTCATTCATCAGAGACCTCGGTGCTTGGTTCACAGTCTCCATCCCCAGTAAGGCCTACATGGATGGTTGTAGTGTCCACCCAAGTAACCCATTCCACATTCTAGCATCCTAGCCTCAGTTCCTTTCCCTGTTTATCTTGTTTCCTTGGCCTTCTCTACTCCGTCACAGAAGCCCACTCCATGTCTATTCTGGGACCTGTCATTACCGTCCACAAAATAAATAATTCAATACTTGTACATTGTCTGAAACCATCTCTTGTTCTTCTTTGCTTGCTCCCCTTCTTACAGTATGACCATCCCTTCTACCTCATCAATTCCCCTAAGTCATCAATCTCTTTACTCATTGCCCAAGCATCTTTAATAGTTTGCTGATCTATTTTAGATTCCAAGGTCTGTTTTCTAACAGGACTCTTGCCGATACCCCTAACTTCATTCCCTCTTTGTATTTCCCTCACATGCTTCAGATAAAATATGAATTCTGGAGGAGCACACTTTTAAGCTTAATTTGTTCCTGTTCCTGACCAGTGGAATGCTGACAAAGGAAAGCCGCGCATCAGAGTAGATAATACAGCTGCCCGTTTATGGTCACTCACCGCATAGTAGCCCTCAGCACCACCTGGCAGCCCTTTTGCTTTTCTGTCTGGCTCACTCTCACAAACTTCACAACAGATATTTCAAATTGCCACTGATCTCCTTAAATCTCAATCACCCCTCTGTCCCTTTCCTCCTTGTACTTTATAGACAAATGACTAGCCCTCAGAATTCATTATCAAGCCTGCAACTTAGAGTTGATAGTACTGATGTTATTAAGCCCGAAAGCCAATGACTCACTACCTATCTTCTCTCCACCTCCTATAGAAAGGAAGAGCAGACGCTCCTTAAGACTGACCCCTCCACCTAAGCTTTGTATATTACCCTGTTTTCTCTAGAAGCTTGAACTATCATTCCTTTCTCTCTCATTATAGTCAATGTCTTTCTTTCAATGTGAACTTATAAGTTGTAAGAGAATTCTTCATTCCTCTCCCTATACCAAGCCAATAGTGCTCTCTCATTTTCCTAATGGCACTGCTATCTCCTTATTTTCCCATGGCAAAATCTTCAGACAGCCTTGTCCTTTTCCTTTCATAGCCATGCAGTCCGTCAGCAAGTCCACTGGCTTTACATCCGCTGTTAAGCTCAGTCCGCTCACTCCTCACTATTTCGCTGTGCCTCTTTCTTGCATGTATTACAGTTGTAGCGATCTAATTCTGTCTTACTTTTTTGTTGTTGTTTCTTTTGATTTCTTATAATCCATTCCGACACCACAGGGAGACTGGTTGTTTTAAAGTGTAAAGAAGATTATAATACATTCCTGTTGTAATTAGAATAGAATTCAAAGTCCCATCTGTAGCTGATGAGCTACGCCTACTGGTCAGATTTTATTTGCTGCTGCTCCCCATCGTATCATTCAGTCTTTGGACACATCGAGCGTGTGCCCCTGCCTCAGGTTCCCTCTGCTCTGTATGCTTCCTCTGGTCATTTGAGTCTCTACTGAAATGTCACCTCCTGTCAGAGGCCTTTCCTAACCCCTCTATCTAAGTAACACTCCCCACTCCAACATCACTTTGTATCATTTCTTCACATCACTTTCCACAAATTAAAATGTATATCATTTGCTTATTGATTATTTCTGTTTTCCCCAAATCGATGACATGTTCAATAAGAATGGGTATCTGACCTGTCTTGTTTGTTTCTATTCTGTGGTGCTTAGAACAATGCCTGATACATAGTAGATGCTCAAGAAATGTTGTTAAATGAAAGAAGGGATGGGAAAATAGATGGGTCCTTTCTATAAATATTAAAGTTGTTTAACTTTGTGCCTTCTCAAAGCAAACACAAAGCAAAAACAAGCAAGCTAAAACCTCTCTGCCTTCTTTCTAATAGCTCACGTAAGTTACTGCTCTATTTCCTCTTCTCTGTTTTATGTTCTACATTCTCAGCTTTGAAACCCTGTTCTTCCATTGCCATTTGTACTCAGCACCACCTTGGGAGAGAATTGAGGAAAACGTGTAAATATTTTTTCTCAACTCTTTGACAGCATTTCATTCTCGAATGAAATGCTGACGAATTTCCACAATAACCCGTATATCAGAAATCTTTTCTTCATTGCCCAACCAGTCTAGAAAAGTAAACAGATAGTTTGTCCATGTTAGAGTCTGTCTTTTTCTCTGGGTCAGCATTTTAGATGAATCCTAGATCTATGAAGAATGGACTAGTGATTGGACTAATTTTTATGCAATTAAAAAATCTTGGCCACTTTCGGACTTTTACATTAAACATGCACACACAGGCAGGGTGTGAGTGTGGCCAGAGTTGTCAGTGCTGGTCAATGGACGGACCTGTGAGTGGTCTTGGGGGTCAGGGGAAAATTATAGATATTTTCAGGGTCACACAAATCTCTAAGCATACCCTCCAATTACAGCAAATTCTCCCTTACCTGGAGTTTTACCAATAGGAGACCTTTATTGGATCGCAGCTGCCCCTCAGTTTGGCACAATAAGAACATCAGAACCTACCTCAAGGTGCTGTGATGGGTAAACACGCTTTCTGAATCATTCTAGAAGAAAGAGCAATGTAAAGTTTTGGTGTACAGTCCATCTAATTATTTGGAGATTGATAGTCTGTGTTTGGTAGACAGTGTAATTCTATTTATCTCCAATATTTGGTTCATCAAATTAAAAAAAACTGCTGTTGACAAATAAAGAATTTCTTGTTTTGCCAGGCCAGTTCCACATGTCTTTGGAGCCTGATGGTTAACTCTACCAGTTCACTGGTCCCATAGTTCTTCTACAGTTAAAGTGCAAAGTGAGCTGTTGTCACGAGCAAGACTTAGTTGCTGCTTCCAGGTGAAATTCTTTACAATCCCAAGGAGTCACTGCAGACTTTGAAAATGGTGATTTATCACTGTTTTAGGCCCTGGGACAATCTGCTTCTAAATCCATAGTCCCCTGTGGTGGGAGAAATCAAAAAGCTCTTGGGCTGGGTGGGTGGGCTGGGATGGGAGTAAAAGATTGAAAATTGTACTTCAACAGCAATTAAAATAAAATTTTTAAAAAATACTGGAAAGTGAAAAAAAAAGAAAGCTCTTAAAGAGGTAGAGGACCCTCAAAAACATTCAAAGTGCTAGGAGGTGTTTGTTTTCAGATACTTTTTAATGCACTTGTATAAAAATACCTTGGATCTCTGATTAAAGGACAGGAAATTACTTGAAAATCTTTCCTCAAGAACAGTTGTTTCCCTAAAATACCTTGTCTGTTGTTGCACCAGGTTATTACTAAAGCGTGGGTGGAGGAATTGTTTTGAAGCCCAATCATACTGTGTTTTGCTCATGCTGAAAACTATCAGTCAGCTACTATTCATTATTTTTTTTGTCAAACAATAGATGGAGAATGAGTTTAGCTTCTTATGTTACAGTGACATTTTATGGGCCTATTATTTTGTCACACTGGGAAAATTAAACTTCTCATAAGATTAAATTGCCATACTTATTGCTTTCCTTTGTTTTGAGTCATTCTAAAGTCCTCTGTGGCTGTGCTCCTTTGAAGGCATTCTTGCTGGGTAAATTATAACAGCTGCAAGTCGGAAACATTGAGAAAACATACTGAAAGTTAATGAAGAGTGTCAAAAGAACTGATTAATTAAAAACGGAACTTCACATGTAGGAACAACTTTCTCATTACTGGGCATCATAGTAAAGATGAGATTCAGAAGAGATTTCAGAGGAAAAATGACATTCGGGTAGCAATAAAACTAAGGCCAAGTCTTATGATACAATATGAAGGTTTGAAGTAATTGGATGTAAGAGATTGCACCTACTCAGAGCAGAAATGAGAGATATACACAGATTGGAGGATGTGGAGAAACTTGGATGTCCAGAATTTGGGATTGTGCTAGGTCACTGACCACAATCCAGGTGGCTAGGAGTGGAGTGAGAATGTCAGCTCTCAGAATTCCAAACACACTGACTATGCCTTTAGGGGGTTTTCATGAACAAACCTCGTCTTTTTTTTTCCAGCATCAGAGGTACAACAGCCCTCTGCTCCAGACTCATGCACAAACTTTCTTGGCCCACTACCTAAAAACCAAAGCACTCTAGTCTAAGTAAATAATGCTCAGGCTCAAGCTTCAGTTGGATATGAAAGTCTTATTAAAATTTCAACCACTAGCATTTAGAATGTAAGAACTGGGAGAACATATAAACCTCTACTGGGTGGGGGGGACAAAAATTAAATTTGCCCCAAATGTTTCGGGAGGAGCATGTGCTAGAAAGAGGAGCTATTCTAAGCTCCCTTGTCTTACAGGAAGAGTAAATCACATGAGGAAGAAAGAACACTGTGCTGATGGGGAGACCAAGCCTCAGAGAGGCTGCTGCAGATCCTGGCCAAGCCGCGAAGTGGCACAGTTGGGGCTTGGACTCGGTGGTGTTGAACTCCTGAGTCCAAATACTTAACCGCTACACCTTTCCTTCTCTCTTTACCAACACTGTTATCATCGCAATGTTTCAGTTTTGCTTCCTGCATTTAGTCCATGTTCTTAGAATATTATAATCTCCAAATGAATTATTATTTTTATTTTCCCTTGTTACTCATATTTCTTATTGATTGTACTTGTGTTTTCAGCTTTACCTCAAAGATGGTTAGCCTTCTAAACTTCCTTCTAGTAGTTCAAACTCTCATTCCTTCTACCACACCAATTAGTTAAAGCCTTTCCCTTACAGCCTTTCATTTTCATCCACATCTCACATGATTGAGGTTTGGGAATGGCCCCCCTGTTCTTTCAAATTGGAATCATGAGCAATAGGAGGAGAAAGTTTATTTACAATGTGAGCATATCTGGTGTCATTAAATGCAAACAAGTAATTAAAAATTTTTAAAGTAGAGTACCTTAAGAGACACCTATTTTGCTGCACTTAACAGCAATTCAAATCTAATATGGGGAATATGTGAAAGCTTCTTTGGCACAGAAGGTGTTTCGATACTTCTAATTTTGTATCCGGACTGTTTTTCCCAAATGGATGCATTATTAGTTGACTTTTAAACTTACAGTTCTCTTTTAGGAACTCTAACAGCTCTTGCTTCAGATAATGCTGAGCTTCAGTCAGCAGATTTTATGGCTAGCACAGTTCTGTATTGATATACAACAAGAACTAATAGTATTTACAATGTGCTACATTTTTTCTGGCAGGTGCTTTACTGATGTCTTCTGATCAAGTAATGGGCTGTAACTGAAGTTCATTTCTGTATAATTGCAGCATGCTGTGGGTGCCATTATAAGGAATTACATTTTTAGCCACAAAAGAATAAAATGACTACAGAGAAGCAGCATCTAGCATCTAGGATATCATTACTTTTGTGAAATAGAATTACATGTATGTGCAATTAAAGAGGCTAACCTTCACATTAAGCATCTCCATAAAGATCATTATCTATTGTATTTAGAACCACATCTTTGTTTCAAACCCTGTGGCTATTCCAGCTGAGTCTTTCAGGTGCAACTTTATTCATAATTCCACATTGATGAGCTTGTCACAGTGTCCAAGGAAGAATGATTGATGATCGGTGTGTCAAAGCTAGCCATCCTACATAGGCAGGGGAGGGGGGGAGGGGGAGACTCGAGGAGGGTCCTAAAACTGCTGGAAAGGAGGAAGGTGCCCTGACCAGACAACAGGGGTGCAATGAGCACCTGTTGCCTGACAAACATAATTAGAAGGAAAATAACAGCACCGAAAGGAGAGAAGGTGAGGTGATAGAAGGAATCCAAAACGAAGTGATGGCTTTAATGACTAAACTATATTCTCTTCTATTTATTCTAGAATAAAATACTTGTATTCATAGTATTTTGCAGCCCACACGATCTTTAACACTAGTTGTTTCTTTGGCGTTTAGGTGGATGGTGCATTACACAGCCACTGAAACAGGCTGGCAGGGTGAGCCCTGCCCCACACCAGACGTGGCTTGGAGTCGGAGGAAGTTCCTGTGGTTGTTGATAGTACCTCTGCAGTTTTCTTCTTACTTCCCCTAATCACAACATAACTTCATGAGCTTAATATAAGTCTAATAGATAATAAGAAAGACTAGATGACCAAAGAATTGGTTGACAAAATTACTTATACCCAAAGTATAGAAAATGAATATAAATTTATCAATCCAATATATTTTGGGCTAAGGTTAATAAATGTTAATATTAAAAATGTTTGAAAGTTAGTAAAATGTTTCTTTTTCAAGTGTGAGGAAAACAATATAAAACATCAGTTTACCTTCAATTCTTTTTTTTTTTTTACTTAAAGATTTATGTTGAACTGTTGGAAGTAAAGATGGAAATTTTCCCTCCTGTCTGAAGTAATTCAAGTAATTCAAAAATGCCACTGTTGTGGGGAAACTCAGTTCTTCTCACTGATATAGTAAAGACCAGCAAGCGGATGAGTAAATAGGTAGTTTACTACATTCTAATGGAAGAGAACTGGCTGTGCCAAGGTGGGGAGGAAGGCATGGGTAAAGGGCAAGGGAAAGCAAGGAATGAGGGCCTTTGTTCTAAGGACTTATATGGTTGGCAGGATGGGGAGGAGGAGTTACATACTGGTTGGTGGGTAAAGGTGGTACCAGCTTCCCTGTGGGGAATGTGACCACTGAAAAGTCGGTGTGTGGGGGGATCTGTTTTCCAGAATCCTTATCTTGCTCCAGACCACATTTGCTTCTCTTGTTGCAGAACAGATACATGATAGAGACTGTCAATTAAAGTTCAGGCAGTTACCCAATGCTATTTATGGGCTTTTTCTTTGAGTGCTGTGGACCCCCTGATAAAATAGATAGTGACCAAAAGCAGACAATTAACCAGTTATTTTATGGAGTTTTCCTTTGAGCACTATGGAGCCCCTCCTCCTCCCTCCTCCTCCTGTGCTAGCGTGATATTTCTTGTGATGTTCAGAACACCTAGCAATCTTATCGGACCAGGATCAGGACTGCTGAGTTAGTGGGTGAGACGTGTCACCCTCCTCCTCCCTGTCTTGGTTTACTATCTATCCCACCTCATATGACTGAGAGAAAGACTTAGTACCTTGATAAAAGAAGTCTTGGGAGACACAGGATTTCAAACTGTCCTTTTGAGTGGTGTTTCCAAGTGCTATTTATGCCCCATGGCTCTCTCCCTGCCCCACTGAAGAGCAGATTGCCTGAGCAGTGTGCATTTCTTTTGTAAACAGAGAGAAAGGAGATTGTGAAAGAGATGAGAAAGGAGCTCTGGCACAACTACCCATAGGTTCTCAGGCAGATCCACTTAGGAAAGCAGCCCAGGGAAGCTGGCGGTCTGCAAACTGATAGTCTTCCAACCACGCCTGCAAATCATTTAAAGGTTTCTGAGGGTACAGTAACCCAACGTGAAAACCATTGGAGAAATCTTGGAGACCATCTTGAAGAAATAAAGTCCTTCTTCTGAGGGCATTAAATATGTAAATATGCATGGATGGAATATAATGCCTATAACTAATTTAATTCAAGCCATATTTACTACCATCTAAAATTCATAGAGTAAGCAAATACACCCCAAAGTAGGGACTTGACAATTTGCATTTCTCTGATGGCCAGTGATGCAGAACATCTTTTCATATTCTTCTTTGCCATTCATATATTTAGTGAGGTGTCTATTCAAATTTTTGTCTATTTTTAAATTGGGTTGTCTTCAAAACAGATTTTTTGAAGAATACAAGAGTCTCTGAGTTCTCGTGAATGCCTTCTTTTGTAGGGGAAGTAACAAATTTGGTAGTAAACACAGCAGAATTTATTTCAGGAAGGGACAGAGCTGGGAGCTAATGATCCTCTTCCCAGTATGGCTGAATGGTGCTCTGCTGTGTGCCACGCACTAGTGGTTCATTGACACCCATGGCAAAGATGCAAGCGAAAGATCTCCAGGTGAAAATGGCAAATCACAGCTTCAGGAGATAGATAGGCTTTTTTTTTTTTTTTTCCCCACTACGGGGTCTAGACATGGATTCTACTTGAGCTAAGAGATAATAAATCATCCTTTTTAGACAGCAGTCCCTCTAAATAGCAAAAGGTACCTTGTAGACACATTGGTGTAGGAGGTATTGACAAAGGCTATATGGGATAAATCTCAAAGCACAGAAGGTTTTAAATAAGGTAAATATTTCTCAATGGTCATTAAATTTTATGTTAGAAGAAAAGAAATGTAGCACAAGTAGTCTTTTTAAAGATTTGAAATAGGATGCTTATACACAAAATGGTGTAAAATAATTCACCAGTGACACATTTTCTTATTTTAGAAAAAAATGATTTATATTATTGCTAATCTGTAATAATTCTGTCTAATACACAATAATTTTGTACTAATAAGTCATTACCACCTAGTATTTGTGCAGTATCATTGTGTATATTGTGAAAGGTACCCACAAGAATTACCCAACATAATTTCAGTAGTCCTGGGAGCTTACTTAAAAGGTATGGGAAGCTTACATTATGCTCATTTTTACAGGATGAAATAATAGTCATACATTTTTGAAGGACATCAGACCCTTGTCGCTAGGGGAAGGTATCCAATTCAAATGCCATAAATAACTTACATTTTGGACTACAAACATAATAAATTGAGCGTACAATGGATGGAGAGACAAGAGATCAAATGAATTAGAAAACCAAACGTGATGAAAATCTTTCTGAAAATAACGTTACATAGTGAAAATGACGATCTTTGAAATGGAAACCAGAAAAGATAACTGGCAGCAGTAAAAAAAAGTAGCAGCTTCCAGTCCAGCTCCTCAAAGGACTACTCCACCCTCTAGGTGCAGGTGAGATCATCTGAGCCCCCAATTCAAGTGTATCTCCTCATTTCTTCTGGGCTAATTTGATGCTGACAATAAATACACAGATGATTTCCTTCAGTGCACAGTGCCTGGCATGGAATAGGCAGTTGGTACAACAGTGATGAGCTACTTGGAAATTCTCAAAAATCCAAAAATTTGTATGCAAATCTTTTATTAAGAAATATTTTATGTCCAGTGACAAGCAATGATACTGCAAATAGAGTTAACTGAGACCAGGCTAATGAAGCCTAAGCTTCCAGATAAGGGTAATTCCTGAAAATCTACTTGCTTCAGTACAAATACCACCTCTTTAAGAGTCACTTTAGCCAGCCACGCACTAGCCACAGAGAATCAAATTTAACTCATTCAAAGTATAGTTGAGAACTTACTCTGTATCAAAGATAACCCTGCTGTTCCCTTAAAAATGCATGTTGATGCTTACGATGCCCTCAAAAGTAGGGAGTTTTTTTATATCCATAGGAGAGAAAGATTTGGCTGTATTATTCTTATAGTTTACCAAACTCTTTTTCACACAGTTCAGACCTTGTGAAAATTAGTTTGTTGGATTGTGTTTTCTGCTTACAATTAATTTTCACATTTTCTCAAGACAATTCAAAATAATGAGCAAGGGCTCAAACCCTTAATTTATTGTGCATTAAGAGTGAATGGAGAAATATTGATGATGAAGCGTGCTGGGTGAGGTGAAGCACTGTGAAAAGACCAAGCAGCCCTTGCAAGGGTACACACTGCACAGACAGAAATGATTTCATTAAGGTTCTAAGAATTTGATAATAAAAGAAGTCCTCTCTCTGCCTTGGCTGCCAGGACTCTCAATATTGAACTTGAAGCTCAACTGTAGTAACTCAATAATTATATCTAATTCCTGGCATAATTATCTTTTCTTTCTTCCTTCCTTCTTTTTTCCCTTCCTTCCTTCCTTCCTTCCTTTCCTTCTTTCTTTCTTTCTTTCTTTCTTTCTTTCTTTCTTTCTTTCTTTCTTTCTTTCTTTCTTTCTTTCTTTCCTTCTTTCTTTCTTTCTTTCCTTCTTTCTTTCCTTCTTTCTTTCTTTCTTTCTTTCTTTCTTTCTTTCTTTCTTCTTTCTCTTTATTTATTTTCCTTCTAGCCTTCCTGCCTTAACTGCTATCCTTAAAACTCTCTTTTTAATGTAAATGTTCTATCATTTACATTAATGACAGAAATATGTAATATATATTTTGTTTAGTTTTTATTTCAAGTGATCTTAAGTTTATTTGAAAGTACACAGGGGACAAATTAAAAATAGATCAAAATAATAATAATGAAAAGAGGTTTAGTATTATAAACTATCAAAAAGCCAAGAATTAGGCAAAAATTCATTTATCTTAGCACCTGTTTCTTTTGTCTACCCCTGATTTATCACAATGAGCATTAGAGGTTCCATAGTGCAGCGGTTAGCACATCTGCTTTACACAATGAGCATTAGTATGGGGATGTTCACTGCTTTATTTTATGAGGCATTCCAGAGGAGCTATTCAGAGATATAAATTAGAATTTGTGGTAATACACTATTTTTGGAAAGTTAGAAAGAACTGCAATAAAAATTACTTTCTGAAACACCTTATGATACAGCCACCACAGTCACAGCAATGTCTGCTGACCTCATCCGCTCTTCACAAAACCATTCAGAGTTACCACGATCATTTGTTGGCTGAGAAAACTGAAGCCTGTGAACATGATGGGTTGTTGCTCACAGTGACACCACTAGTAAGTTGCAGAATTTGAACCCACTGCTTTCTCTCCATGTTCTTCTCCGCTGTATGAATGCGGCCTTCTTAAGGATCATTTCAGCCAACAACCCTCTCATCTCACAGAATCACATTTAAGTTATCCGTGTAAATGAGAAATTCAAAGACAGCACTATCATTTCTTTAGAGATGCATTCTGATGCTTAACATTCCCCTCAAAGGTGTGAAATTCCTCTTTGTATCTAAATTTATCTTTTAGATAACCTTCCACATTTTTCTCTTCTGTCTTTTCCTCAGTTGAGGGGAAGACACTCAGACATATTGATACACTGTGATTGACATAAGAGAAAATACAATTCTCAGTTCTTTAAGATACCAATAAAATAAAAACTACTAGATGATTTAATAACAATACATTTAGGGATTTAAGAATAAGCTCTTAATATACTCTATGTTTGAATAGCTGTCCTAGTCTTTCAGAATCTTGTAAGAGAGATTTCTCCATTTTAAAGTTATATTTTTTCTATAATTTAAACTACCCTCAGAAAATGGGAAGCTCATGAAAATGAACCCTGCCTTTACTATTAGAATGCAATTTGGTGCCCATTGGTATTTATTTTTGTATCACAATTGAGAAAAAAAAATGATATAGTGATTTTTCTATTCAAAGAATTTAGCATGGAATTTTTGCATGTCCAATGTCCAATATAAGAGCCTCTTTACTCCAATTCTCTTCTTTTATGGTTTATTAAGAAAAATTAAAATGCAACAAAAACATAAACTCCATCATTAGGTAGTACCATTGCAGCTCAGCTGTGGTGAGCTTACAATAACATGGTGGCTTGATTTCCAGTGGCTGGTTGCCCTGCACTTGTGATCTGAAAGGATTCAGCACCAAGCAAAACTGTTCATTAAACAAGCTTTTGCCCAGTCAGAGAAACTTTATTTCTCCTGCCATAAAGTAAGGTCCCAAGCACAATTCTGCCAGCTTCCAATTTAACCCCAGCAATGAGAATCTGAGAGAGCTTGAATAAATTATATGTACATGATAAAGAGAGAGTACTTTTAATACACTACCTTACCAAACTTTTAACCAGAGCTGCCAACAAATAACAAAATAAGCTTAGTTGGTTCTGCAGGCTTTTATCCCTGCCCACTCCTGCCCCTCATTCCCTCATGAAGGAACTAACAAGCTGTGCTGTGGCCAAAAGGCAGGCAGCAGGAAAGAAATAGAGAAAAAAGCAGAGTCAAGTTAATTCCAGACTCTGGCTAATTGGCATCCAGATAATTAAGAGCTGGCTTTAAAATAAAAATACGTAACACCTAATAGAGGCTCAGCAATGAATAGGGCACAGGGAAGAGCACTGAAAATTTTTGAACATTTGTCAAGGAGTAGGAGTGCAAGACTGTGGGCTAAAAGCAGGAAGTTAGAAACAGAGACCCCAATAGGAGAGAGGAAATGAGACAGCTTGCTGGCAGCAGCAAATTCATCTAACAGCAGGAAAAAAGATCAGCTTTCACTTTAAGTGATGAGATAGCGGATAATTGGTAGCTTGAATAGGATTTATTCTCAAAAGGCTTTATTTTTTTTAGCTTGTTTTGTGTTCCATTTATGCTGTATAATAAATACCCATCTCCAAACTAAAGAAAAAACCCTGGGAGAAACATTTCTCTGGCTATGTCTCCAGGCTCAATTAAAGTGGAGGGTTAAAACAATTACCCAGAAGATTTAAAGGCAAATACTCTCACTTTTTCCTGAATTAATAGACAAATTTAACAGAAAGCTTACACTTTGCTTTACCTCTAGCATATAACTATTGTTGAGTAGAATTGACAATAAAGGTAAATATTTGGTAGGTGTGATAAGACCATTCTTAGAAATTCAATACCAAATGACAGATGTTTTTAATAGTTACCATGGAGATGGGTTCTACACAAACAGGTGAGATATTTAATAACTAGCAAGGAAAGAAATTGCCTATGTGCTCTTTAAAGATGTGACTCCTGTGTGTAGCTTGCTGTTCTATATGATAATGCTTTTGGAAAATGCCAATTTTTGACTCCATGGATCTCTGAAACCCTTGATCTTCCCTGAAAAGGATGACAGGCTCCCAGGCTTACAATGGAAAACATTTCTGAATTGACATCTTGCAGACTGCAATGAGCTCCTATCATTGTCAAAACATTCTGCCATTTGCTGGAACAATCTGCTTGAACTGAACGTTTACTTTTACCCCCTTGGCAAGAGTTCCTGGAAACTCTGGACTGCAATGACAATTCTGACCATGTTTACTTCTAGATGGACTTTGGAACCCCATGTAATAGGGATTTTAGGGACCTGTTTAGTCAGCCCAGGTTAAGCAATGTTAGCCAGGCCTGCTGCTGCCCTTTGGAAGGTGGAATGGTCAGTAAGTGGTCAGTCCTATGCACAGCAAAGTATCCTCTGCAAATGCATCTTGAGCAGAAACCCAAATCATAGACGTGAATAAAGCTGCATTTTGAGTGGAATTTGACTCATGAAGGATTCATAATCTCAGGGTATTTCTGTTTTTTTCAGGGACCAAGAACTCTGAGAGACAGAGAGGATACCCAAACTAAGATTAGACTATCTGGGCTCCAGTGTTGCCTTTTTTATTAGCAAGTTTTGACTTTGGATTATTCACTTCCCTTCTCTGAGTTGAATTTCCCTCAACTATAAAATGAAAAGGGTAGACTATATGATTCTTCAGGTCACTCAAACCCTAGAAATCGCATGATCTTAAATTAAACATAATTCGGCCTCAAAGGCAAGGACTATTAAATCTGATGGATTTGGTGTAAAAGATAAAATCATGGAAGTTCTGGGCTAATCCTTCTTCTCTGAGCTGTGCTGTCCAGGCTGGGAGTTGCAGTGTGCTCTCTATGGTATTGTCCCTACATACCCCTCTCTCTCCTTAGAGAGGAGGTAAGTACAACACTAACAGCCTGCACCACATGGGAAGGAAACAGAGAACCTACACTGGCTTCCCCCTGCCTGAGGCCTCACACCTCTGTCTTGTTACTGAGCTAAGTCCACGCTGGCTTGACTTGCTTTGGTGACATACCATAGTCACCTGTCATGAAGGTTCTAAACCTAATGAAAACCCATCCTTATTTACAAACACTTTCCACCCTTCCTGCTGAGTAGGATCTAAGTGCCTACGTTCAAATTTAGTATCAGGAACACATTGACAAATTTCATATATTCCCAAGATATTGCTAAAAACCTAAACTATAAAAATGACTGACAGCTACAATTATAAACACTATTTTTTGGCATCTGAGCTATTTCATTCAACTACTTACTATTTTTCACAATGTGCAAAATAGATGATAGCAGGTTGAATGAACAGTAAATTATCATGAAGCCAGATTCGATCAGCCAGGGACCGGGGACGAAAGAAATACTGGAACAGGACACCACGCAGCTCAACTCTGTTCCCTCCCACATCCCAGCATCTTGATACAGTAAGCAACTATTTGCAAAAATTTGTGTGTCTTCAGACACACAGGTAGGTGACTAGATGCTTGCAGGGGTGCACATGTGTGTTAAGAAGAAAATCAAGAATGCATTTATTCACAGGAAAAAAAAGAAAATGGTGTTTTCAGAGGCAGGCACCCAGGTTTTGTTTCCAGTTCTTGACTGAAAGCTACTAGCTAAAATCAATTGTTATAGGAAGTAATGTGCCACCTTGCCCTTCATGCTATCATAACTTTACATAATTGATTGGGAAAAAGAGACATTGTATACATAAAATCGGAACACTTCTTTTTTACCCATTTATGTTTTTGTCACACACTGTAGATGTTTGTTTACAGATTATACACAATTATTCACTGACATTGTTATGAAAGATTCAAATGAGCAAATTTTGCCATTGAAGAAGTTTTTTTTTCCAGGTCTTTACTCCAGGTTTGATTATTGAGTGGGGCAAGAACTAGACTGTGATTGACTTTGTGTATTTGTGAGCAAACCCTGAGTATTTGTGGATTTGCTTAGGCAGTGCACATTAAGCCTCATAGCCTTGCTCTGTGAGAGTTTCTCCCCTACATGAGCGTTCATCAATGTGAGAAATCTTCCAGACACACAGTGGGCAGGCAGCCTCATAACGAGAACCCTAAGCTGGTCCTACCCTTTCACGTTTCTACGATGAAGAATTTTCCAATACACCAGAGATGAAATAAGCCAAACCAGATGACATCTGTGATTTTGAGGAGCATTTTGGAGAAAAGGCATATTTAATACATGACCTTATTAACATCATTACGCCAGCTCACAGCCAGCCAGCCACCCGGTGATGGAGGAGGGCTGGCTGCTCCCAGGCCTCTATGGTCGTTGGGCTACTACTGCCTGTGGGTCATTGCTACTCCTTTCTTCCCACTTCTTTGGCTTCATTTCTGGTGCAATAGACGTCTCTGCTAGCATTTGGCCATGGAAACACTGACTGAGTTAATACATGATACCAGATCAGAACATTTTAATAAAATGAATTCAGCACATACACAATCAGAGTTTTACCTTGAGAAACAGAACAGTTAGTGGTTAAGTCTTCAAAGATCGCAGCCTTGACAGTTCCCCTCACTAACAAGTGATTGTTGACTTTTCTGGGCCTGGCGTCTCATCTGTAAAAAAAGATTACAAATAGCACTCTCCTTAGAGGCTTGTTAGAATCCAGTGAATTAATCCATGTAAAACAATTAGAAAGAACCTGCCGTGTAAGTGTTGCATTAGGCTACTGTTTTCTTTTCTTTTTTTTTTTTCATCTTTGAATGTCAGTGTTTTAACTCTGGGTATTAACTCTGGGTATTTCATGAAAATAAATGCTTAAGCAGTACCTGCTCAACACATTTATTGCTTCCCTTCTAATATTTTACTAGATTATTATTGATCCATTCATCGACTATTTACTAAATGTCTCCCATGTGAGAAGCAAGGTGCTGTCACAGAAGGTACAACAATGCACAAGAGACACCAACCCTTTCCTCACACAGCTGAGAGTCTAGCTGAGGAGAGACATGGTAGATGAGTAAGAGGATGAATAAATCGGATAATTATGGGTTGTTATTAGCGCTTTAGAGGAAATCAGTGGGAGTGGTGGTAGAGAATAATAAAGCAGGGCCCTAAGTTTGGTGGGGAGATGAGAAATGGTTTCTCTGAGGAGGTGCCACTTGAGCTGGTTTGTGAAGGTGACAGCATCTGGACAGTGGGAACTGGGAAGAAGGCATGAAGCACCAGGTGCAGAAGGCATCATCCAGGAGCAGACTGGCCTGAGCAGAGTGAGAAAGGAGGAGGAAATCCGAGCATCAAAGGCTTGTTAAACCAAGGTGTACTGCATTTCCTAAAGATTCCTTTAGCTGCGTTATAGAGAATGGAGGGTGGGGGCGGGGTGGGGTGGGGTGGGCAGGAGGGCAAATGTGGAAACAGGGACCACAGGAGCAGTCACAGAAGTCTCCATGAGCGAGGACAGTGGCTTAGACCAGGGTGTTGGCAGTTGTGGTGGGAATGCGGGATGGATTTCACAGATGTTTTGGCAGTCACATTGGCAGGACTTGCTGTGAATAGATTGGGCCTGGGGTATGAGAGCTAGGGAAAAATTGGATATGAGATGAATGACCCTATCTTAATTTCATTGATAAATACAATGAATGCTAAGTCAAAGATGTGAAAGGAACCACCATATTCAATAAATTATTTACATATAATGCAGTTACATATAGGATACAGAACTTCTCAAAAAGGAAAAACCTTTTGATAGTTTAGGAATTTTTGCATAGAATATAATGACAGTGGGTAAGTTTCATACATTTCTCTCTGCTGAGTTGCTTGTGGCCTCAGGCATATCACCATTAATGTACCATATACTGTAGATTATGGTTTCTAAACTGCATGATATTTATAAAACATTTTATAATTCAAAAATATTTTAAGCATTATGTTATAAGCAACTTGAGATATTTGTCTCCCTAGTTTTAAACCTGAGGGAAAGTAGTAATGTCTCTTTAGCAGTTTCTTCTCCTATAAACTAGAATTGGTGATAGTACCTTCCTAAGTGCTTTGTTGTAAAGATTAAAGCACTTCGTTCCTATAAAGTGCTATGTAATACCTGTCACGTAGTATGATTTCAGTAGACTTTAGGTCTAATTGTTAGCATGGACAGGCTTCTTAGGGTATGTGTGCTTCAGTTTCTTCATTTGCAAAATGAAGATGGTTCCCTTCTCAAAAACCAGTGGGAGTCTGGTGTCCTATAGAATGCTGTGTTTTTTTCTTAGGGAGCTAAGATTTAAGAATAAGATATCAGTAGTTTTGGGGGGTTGATGACACCAAATGCTTAACACTTAGCCAATCATAGTGCCAAATGTTCAGAAATGTGGGAAAATGTGTCCCTTAAGGCAGTGATTTTTTTCAATTTTATTCACAGTTTTTATAAGCAGAGAACAGCTACTACTTTGTATGTATGAAACACTATTATTATTTCTTCCCTATTTATACTGTGCTACAGTCAAAAAGGATTTGAAGTGGATTACAATAAAGAGCTCAGAGATCATAAATCATGTAAATAAAAGTAACAGAACCCAAGCCAAAAAAAGAAGGGGAAAACTGTAAAGATTGTATAAATATTTAATGTCTTCTATAACTAGGGATTTTTCATGCAATTATTTCGTATTACTTTATTATCTTATGATTAATCTTCATAAACTGCGTGGCATGGAAAGGTAGCAAATACCACCCTCATACTATGAGTGTGAAATGTCACTGGACATAGTCAGCATATATACTGCTTGGTCCAATACTACACTTTCCCCAAACACACATAAATTTTTAAATCAATAACAGTATTTTCTGCCATTTTAAGTTACACCATAGTCAACTTAATAGAGAAGAATAGATTGAAACATAATAATTTTTATTGATCTGTCAAAGTGGTAACACATACACTGAAAGGAAAAAAGAGAAAATAAATCTCTGTCAATGTGCATAAAATAATTTTATGTAATTGTACTCAAAGCACAGAAACAATTTCTATTAATTGTGTTTTTCATTAGACTTTGTATTTTAAGCATTTTTATATCTCTTCAGTATTTTGGCAGTGATCTGAAACTGCTGCCTACTTTTCAATCAAGTCGATGCACTGTGACTTAATGAACCATTAACTTATAATAACATTTAAGTCATTTCTAGTTTTTAGTCATCATGAATAATAATTATGACACAAGTCTAGTTTTTTCACCTTTTGGATTATTTTACTTTAATAAGTTATTAGCTAGATTACTATAAGTGTCAAAGAATATGAATGCTATTTTATTTCAGTATACACTGCTATCAGTAATGCAGGAGATAAGCCTTCTCCCTCTTTTATACATGGTATTTTCACTGTTTTTACTTTCATGAGTATAAGCTGAAACTTTTATATACTGATGTAGTAATTCTAAATTTTCCATTCAGCCACACGAAGGAAGTGAACTAATATAATAGAATATATTAAATATATATAATGTATATAATATAATATAATGTAATATAAAATATTCACACACATATACATGCACAAATCTATAAATATGTGCTGATATGAGTAATGTATATCACCTTACTAATGAATTATTTCTTTTTTTACATTTTTTACTTTTATTTTTTATTCAATCATTATTATATATTTTTTCCATTACCATTTAGTACCCTTACATCCCTCTCCCCACAGCAATCACTGCACTGTTGCCCATGTCTATGAGTCCTTTTTACTTTTTGCTCAATCCCTCTACCCCCTGACCTCCCCACATCTAACTAGCTGTCATCCTGCTCGCTATCTATGAGTTCATCCCTAATTTCCTTCTCAGTTCAGTTGATTCATTAGATTCCACATATGAGTGAGATTATAAGGTATTTGCCCTTTTCTGACTGGCTTATTTCACTTAGCATAATGATCTCCAGGTCCATCCATACTGTCACAAAGGGTAAAATTTTCTTCTTTTTTACGGTCAAGTAGTACAAGTAGTATCCCGTTATGTAAATGTCTCATAGTTGTTTTATCCACTCATCTACTGATGGATACTTGGGATGCTTCCATATCTTGATCAATGTAAATAATGCTGCTATAAATATAGGGGTGCTTACTTTCTTTCAAATTAGTGTTTTAGGTTCCTTCAGATATATTCCCAGAAGTGGAATCACTGGGTCAAAGGGAGATCCATTTTTAACTTTTTGAGGTATCTCCATACTGCTTTCCACAGTAGCTTCAACAGTCTGCATTCCCCCCAACAGTGCACAAGCATTCCCCTTTCTCCACATCCTCGCTGGCACTTGTTGTTTGTTGATTTATTGATGATAGCCATTCTTACAGGTGTGAGGTGATATCTCACTGTGGTTTTAATTTGCGTTTCTCTGATGATTAGTGACATTAAGCATCTTTTCATATGTCTGTTGGCCACCTGTATGTCCTCTTTGGAGAAGTGTCTATTCAGGTCCTTTGCCCATTTTTTTAATTGGGTCTTTTTTTGGTGTTGAGCTTTATAAGCACTTTATAAATTTTGGATATTAACCCTCCATCAGATGTTTTGGTGAATATGTTACCCCAGTCTGTAGGTTGTCTTTTTATTTTGTTGATGATTTCCTTCACTGTGAAAAAACTTTTTAGTTCGATGTAGCCCCATTTATTTTTTTGTTTGTTTGTTTTTTGTTTTGTTCTGTTTCCCTTGCCTGGGGAAATATATCTGATAAAATAGTGCTATGAACAATGTCTGAGATTTTGCTGCCTATGTTTTTTTCTATGATTTTTATGGTTTGAGTCTAACATTTAAGTCTTTAATCCACTTTAAATTTATTCTTGTGTGTGGTGTAGGGAGGTGATCTAGTTTTATTTTTCTATGCATGTCTATCCAAGATTCCCAACACCATTAATTCAATAAACTATCTTTAACCCATTGTATGTGCTTGCTTCCTCTGTTGAATATTAATTGACTATAAAGGTGTGGGCTTTCTATTCCGTTCCATTGATCTGTGTGTCTGTTTCTATGCCACTATCATGCTGTTTTGATTACTGTGGCCTTATAGTATAGTTTGATATTAAGTAGCTCAATTCTGCCAAGTTTGTTCTGTCTTGGGATAGCTATTGCTATGTGGAGTGTTTTGTGGATCACATAAATTTTTGAAATATTTGTTCTAGTTCTGTGAAATACATCATTGGAATCTTGATAGAAATTGCATTGAGTCTATAGATTAGTTTTGGGTAGTATGAACATTTTAATATTAATTCTTCCTATCCATGAACACAGATAGGAAGAATTTGCAGTCATTTCCATATTCTTCTATTTCTTCCTTCAGTGTCTTATAATTTTTTGAGTTCAGGTCTTTTAAATCCTTGGTTAGGTTTATTCTTAGGTATTTTATGCTTTTTGAAGCAATTGTAAATGGGTTGTTTTCTTAATTTCCCTTTGTATTCGTTTGTTATTGGCACATAAAAATGCAACTGATTTCTGAATATTAATTTTGTATCCTGATACTTTGCTGAATTCACTTATCAGTTCTAATAGTTTCTTGGTGGAATCTTTGGGGTTCTCTATGTACAGAATCCTGTCATCTGCAAATAATGACAGTTCTACTTCCTCCTTTCCAATCTGGTTGCCTTTCCAATTTCTTGTTCTTGTCTGATTGCTATAGCTAGGACTTCCAGTACTATGTTGAATAAGAGAGGTGAAAGTGGACATCCTTGTCTTGTTCCCAATCTTAAGGGTAATGTTTGCAGATTTTGCCTTTTGAATATGATATTGGCAGTGGGTTTGTCATATATGGCCTTTATTATGTTTAGGTGTGTTGCATCTATTCCCACTTTGCTAAGAGTTTTGATCATAAATGGGTGCTGGATTTTATCAAAAGCTTTTTCTGCTTATATTGATGTGATCATGTGGTTTTTATCCTTCATTTTGTTTATTTGGTGAATCACATTTATTGATTTGCAAATGTTGCACCAACCTTGCTTCCCTGGAATGAATAAATAAATAAATCTTTATTTTTTAAAAAAGAAGTTGTAGTTTCAAGGAACACAAGCAGATAGATGAAGGTCTTTCAGAATGGGTCACATCTTCTTTCTTCTTTCCCAACTCCCCTTTTCCCTATTCCCTATCACATTATTTTATTGCCCTTGGATCAAAGTGATGTAAAATGTAACAGTGAATGTCTGTTGGGGGAAAAATCTGTGAGAAAGAAAAATAATGATGTAAAGTAAAACTAGTGATGTGAGTGAAGCAGTGTAATGCAAGTTTGTGTGCATGTAAGTGTTGTGTGTACCTTCTGTGGTCATCAGTGTATGGCCATATAGTTTGTGGTTAAGAGCACTGGAATTAGACTGAGTTTGGATTACATTTCTATCTCTTGCTATCTGTGTGCTCTTGGGCAAGTTACTTAACTATTTGGTGACTTCATTTCTTCATTGGTAACATGGAGATAATGAAAATACCCACCTCGTAGGGTTGTTCTTAAGATAAATCCTTTAGAGTGTCAGACACATAGTATGTGCCTAATAAATGTTAATTTTAATACTACTATTATTATTACTACTATATAATAAGAACTGAAATCTCCAAAAATGACTTATTTCTCTCAGTAAAGAAAGACAGAGTAGAAACATTTTATTTTCTTTCATTTTATAGTATATCTTCTTAGCCACCTCAAGATATTTTCTCACAGGGTATGATTTGAGCAGTATCTAGGATATTCCATCCTCAAATATATCCTCTACTAATTTGTCATTTCACTATTTTTTAAAAGATTGTATTTATTAATTTTTAGAAAGAGGGTAAGAGAGGGAAAAAAGAGGGAGAGAAACATCAATGTGTGGTTGCCTCTCACACACCCCCTACTGGGGACCTAGCCCACAATCCAGGCATGTGCCCTAACTGGGAATTGAACCAGTGACCCTTTGGTTGGCAGGCCAGCACTCAGTCCACTGAGCCACACCAGCCAGGGCAAGTTTCACTTATTATATGCCTTCTTTTTTATTGAGTTTTGCCCTATTCCCTTTAGTGTCTCTGAATTGTAGAAGAGATGGCCTATTACCTCACCATCTTCTTGATATCAGTAGGGTTATAAGGATTTTTTGAGTGGTCAAGGCAACAGAAGAGCCCATACTGCTTCTAGAGGAATGCATGGAAAAGGAAAAGGAAGGACTGAGCAAGGGATATGTGGCTGAAAGTGGTTCCTCCAGTGGAGGAAGAAACAAGGTCGACATATGGCTCCATGTGCTTTCTTAGATACTGCATCTGGGTATGAGATATGACTGGAATTGGCCTGATTCTGTGGGAAGGACAGATCCTGTTAGTGATGTGGTTTATCTGAGCTAAAGGTCTCTGTATTGCACTTGAAATGATGTTTTCCTAGAATCAGTAATCTGTGATTTGCCCCTGGATTCAAGGGAAAGATCTGATCATAGAGATCTGCATGCAGGATCTTGCTGATGGCAAAGAAAAGGACGAAAGAAAAAAGAATAAAAAATGACACTCAGCTGCAGAAGGATGCATTCCTAGTGCTGTGAATGAGCAGAAAACTGTTGCCTTGACTTAGGAGGGTTTTTCAAAATTAAATCGCAGGACTATTTTTAGGTTCTAAAAAATGTCATTTCTTTTCCATAAAACTAGTTTTTAGATACATAAATAGCAACATTTCTGGGTAGAAAAATGAATTTTCTCCTAGAACAAGTTTAAAGGAAGGTTAATCATACTGATAGAATGAAATAGGCCAATTTTCACTGCAAAGAAATATTTCATTCTGCAGAATTACTAGAGGGAAGAACATTTTCTCTTGATTTTCATTTTGGCGTTAAATGTACAGAAAACAGCCTTCAACTCTCGAGGAAAAGTAGTTTTGATTTTTTTCTCTGTTCCTTCTCATTATTCAGAGATCCAAGATGCCATTCTGTTATTGTTGCCTATAGACTTTTTCAAATGTCAAAATTAAAGGATTCTTCAAGTTACTAATGGACCATGTGACTCCTAGAGGTGACCATAAACATCTGCTCTAATCTCATTTGTCACAGTCCCTGTAGCTAGGACTATGTAACAGGCACTCACTGGATTACCAGTGGCTGCGTGAAATGGCCCTGGTGAGTAATCTCGTACTCTGCTTCTTGGAAGCATTGGCCTTCCGGTCCACAGTGAGAGCCTTCTAGATTAACACTTGTCCATCCCTTCTTTGTGTCTTTATGCCTTTCTTTCCCAAGTGTCATGTGTTTGAGTGTGTCTAGCTATCTAATCCTTTCTAGAAGATAAAATACAACCCACTTCTGAAAGTTCAAATCCTTATGAAATCTGAAGTTAATGAAGATATGAGTATATCATTAAGACGAAAAAGTTACAGCACCACCAGAAAAAGAAGAGAGTGTCTGTGCATGGCAGGCCTGGATACATGTTCAAAGGTGAATTTCTTAAGGTGGATGTTGGACCTTGGAGAAGAACACAATGTTAGACAAGGTCAAGGTCTTTCTTCAAAGGGAAAAGTGGTTTGGCTACATCTTATAGTCCTTTATCTCATTACTTACTATGAAATTCTCCTCTTTGCCTTTTGGATGGTTGTTTTATTATCTGTTAAGTACACCTGCGGACAGAGAATTAGAAATACTGCAGCTGCGTTCAGCACTGGGGCGGGGGCGCTCGAGAGCCAAGGGAAATGTGCTGGTCTACAAATGAATTGCTCCCAGGGGGTTGATAGACAGGTGGTCAGTACATATAGTGCTGAGTCTCAGAAAAATGCCGCACAGCGTGAGGCAGAGTTTAATAAATACAATCCTAAGGTGGATTTGAGGGAGAAACCTAGACCCAGGAGACTTGATGTAGGCAGGACCTTGCAGGAAACCTGCTCTGTGTTTGTCTCTGCTTTCTGAGTCTGTGAGGCAGGCCTCTCCTGGAGTGCAGAGTGAAGGACTAGGCGCATCTAATGACACTTGAAAGGAAAGCCCTCCACAAAGTGCACCCCTGGACAGTGGCTCCGAAGTGCACTTTGCGGTTTTAGAGACTGCAGTCACCTCCCTCCATGAAGCACAGAAAGTGAGCAGTGGACGTCAAGATCTGTACTCTTCCTCTTTCTCTTCCTTGTCCTTCTTTTTCTTCTTCAACTTGTGTCTTACCATTCTCAAACCAGAGATTATATGTGAATGTTGACTTCCTGTTCCATCAGTCAAAGCGTGGGACAAAGTTGGAAAGCTTATTTTTTAATAGTGGTTATACAAAGGCTAAAATAGTAGCTGGAGAAGCTCAAGGAAGTAAGGAACAAAGACAAAAATGTTGGGCTTATGAATAAACTATTCCCCTCTTTATTATGATGCCTATTTCTAAAATAGCTATGGACCATGCTAGCACTTGGAGAAGCACCCTGCCCTTCACCTTCATCTTTAATGGACAGGCATGCTCAGGGTACCAGTTTACCAGAGTCAGAAAAACTCAAAATAGCCAAGTTTCAAGTATGGCTTCTAATTACTAACGTGCTAGTAAACTGGCAAGTTAATAATCCTTCTATCCTTCAAAATTATTCTTCAGATGATAAACTCCTTGTCAATCACAGCATTCTCTCTAACATACGATTCAAAAAAATGTCACTGCTACTTGAACTCCATGTTATGTTTCTACAGCAGAAACATTGTTTACACTCTTTAGCAAAAAGATGCACATGAAATGAAGGGCAGGGTGGAAGCCCTGTGAAATCTCCACCTTTGGAAGCATCCAGATGGAGGCCCTGGCCATCTGTGCTAGTTGTGGTGTAGGACCCTGCCCAGGCCCTTAATTTGGCTTGGCTTCTCTCAGTGGCTCCACCGTCCAGCTGGATTTCAGCATCTGTCTCTGCATGCACAGATTCAACACCTGCTGGTTTCTAAACATTCTGAAGTCCTCTGCTGCCCACGGAGTAAAGGGAAGTTGGAGCTTGAATGGCACAGCTGGGTGATTTCTGACACTCAATATTCATATTCTCTCCAACATAATTCCCTCACCAATTCTCCTCCAAATTTTTATGTAGAGGGAAAATAGAACCAGGTGTTGATCACCTGTCTCATATAGTTGGCATATGGGTTGGGGTGAGGGTGGGCATCTTCAATTAGATCTTCCTTTTATGCCCAGAAACCAGATACTTTTGCCAGAGATCCTGTAAAAGACTGAGCTTCCTGGCTTCTAACACCGGGCACTGAGCTTTAGGGAAGACCAGGTCACAGAGGATCAGAAACCCTTAGGTTATTGCCCTATGTTGGCTGCAGGGTTTGGCACTGACAAGCAAACACCACTGTGGAGAGTCTTTCCCTCAATTTCTTCCCATGATGCCCTGCTGTAAGCAGATGGTATCTCCTCCCCACTGCCTGCCCTTTGCTGGCCATGCTGTACCATAAATTAACACTTTTTCATGATTCTTCTGATGTTAGCGATGTTCTACCCTTACCTTAGAATATTTGGGAAAGATTCAGATGTCTCCCTACCCTTGTCGTACATGTAATCTATAGTTGATAACCCACTGAACACACTGTTCTGCCTGTGTCTGCTTCATCTTTGAAGAGATGTAGACATAGAATTGTCCCCTTAGTGTTGAAACATTTAACATTCCTCATTAAAAAATAACCTCTGGTTTATTTAAATGTCTCTATTTGGGATTTTTAGGTCTGTGTGCTAACATGCATACCTTGGTGGGAATAAAACTATTTTTTTAAGTTTCTAATTATATTATAGTTGAATCACAGTATTTATACCTTGAAGAATTTTTTATACTACTGAAGAATGGTACCTTATTTCTCTCTCAGTAACCTCTCTACTCTGACCCTTCCCCTTTTTGTTCTTAGAAACCCTGAAAATAGTTCATAAGTCTTGCCCTACTTCTACTCGTACTTTCGGTAAATATTTCCCTAAATATCAAATGGGAAAATGCTTGCAGATGTGTCCTGGGATTGTCAACCGAGCCAAACGTTTATGTGCCAGACATGAAAAGGTGCGTTAGTGAGAAAACCGGCGCCTCTCATCTCTCTCACTCACGTGTCTCAGACAGCATTGGGAGTGTGCAGAGCAGAACACTCTGTAACAAAACATTGATGAAATATGTATCACAGAAGCCATCATGTTCAGTTCTTCAAAGGACCTCATTTCTCACATTCCCCACATTGCCTATGGAACTGGAATATAGATTAGGTAATATCACTTCATTCACAGCCAGGTAGCTTTCGCAGGTTCTCAACCCAAACTCATTTGACTTAATGTGTAATTTTAGAAAAGTGAATAGTTGTCATATGAATGGCTATATATTTTAGATATTATTGCACATG
Source organism: Tonatia bakeri (assembly GCA_004024845.1). NCBI lineage: Eukaryota > Metazoa > Chordata > Mammalia > Chiroptera > Phyllostomidae > Tonatia > Tonatia bakeri. Next base: position 123,043 of record PVIA01000129.1, read on the forward strand.
ATCCTCATCTACTCCTCCTTCATCCTTTAACACATTATTTATGTCATTATGACATTATTTGTTATTTTTTTTTAGGTTTTGGAACCTTTCTTTGTGTCCTTTTTCCACCCTCTCAGACTTTACTCACCACTTTCCCCAAGCCAAAGAAACTACAGTCCTCGCCCATAATAAAGTCTCAAGCATTTCCAAAGGATTAGGCAAAGAAGGGATTTTAGGGAAGCAAGATGTTTTGCTCATGAATGACTTCTTAGCTAACTAAAATGGAAATAAGCTTTTCCAAGAATAGAAGAGATTGAGATCCTCTGTTCCACAAAGTTCCACAGAACTTATTAATTCTGACTCTGACTTTTCTTGATCTAGACTAAGAAGGAATGATCTCTCAGCCATTTGGGAAAGGAGGTTCCCTTTCCACAGTCCCAGTTTACCCCACACCTTTACATCCCACTCCTCCACTCCCCATTCCTTTAGGGCCAGAGGGCGTGGGGTCTCGTGCAGATCAAAGCACACTGGAGGACGGGGTTGAGGGGCTGGGTGGAAGATTAAGAAGTACAAATTGGTTGTTACAGAATAGTCATGGGATGTAAAGCACAGCATAGGGAATATAGTCAATAATATTGAAATAACTATGTATGGTGCCCGGTGGGTACTGGAAATATAGGAGCAACACTTTATAAAGTATGTGATTGTCTAACCACTATGCTGTACATTTGAAATCAATGCAAAATAATATTGAAAGTAAGCTGTAATTTAAGGAAAAACACTCACACCAGACTACCAGTACACATACTTTCCAGGCTTGCACTATTCCTTAGAATCCAGAAGCTTTGTGGGTTTTGTACCACCCCTGGGCACAGAAATCATTGCAGGCTAGAAGCCCTGGTTCCCGGGGTACAGCTTCCCTGGATGGTCTACCAAGCTAACCCATCTAGATGCCTGTAACCTTCCCCTCCCCAGAGTGGCATGAGATGGTAGATCCGGGTCCCTCTCACTTGAAGAGCCTACCATAGTCTTTGGACATCTTTCCCCAACTTGATGCTTCCGTGCCTATCTTCCTCTAGCTGATTTCTGCCTTTCCTGCCCCTAATCTGATCCCCTCTATGGGATCAGAAACAAAGGAACATTTCTTTTTGCCTCTATTTTCCTTCCCAATCAAAACTGTTCTGAAGCCAGTGAAGTCAAAAGCTAAGAGTAAAAGATATAGGGGAAAAACCGTATAACTAATTGCCCAATAAATTATTTTCCTATCAACATAAAGTAAATCTTAGTCTCTTTTTAGCTAGTCTTTCTAAAAATAATACAGTAGCTGTTTCCCTTCAGGAAGACATGATTCAAGGTCAGCCTGACCTCTTATTCATTCCACAACTATATATCAGCAACCAAGTCATTAAAACCCATTCTGCCTTTTTCATTCATAGAACTTCATTAGGTTTATCTAAGATGTGCTTGAAAAATAATCTAATTTATCTTGCTCCAAGTAATTTAATTAGAATTCATTTAAATTCAGCAGAATGCATACATCATATTACAAGTTGCACCTTGAGTCATTTTATTTTTACTTTAAATTAAAGTAAAAGATGCACTGGAGTTATTTGACCATACAGTATTATATACAAATTAATCTACTTCATGCATAAACCAACTGGCCCTCAGGAGCACGGAGGACCACAAAATGTGCACATCATCATTCATGCCATGCACAACTCATTTGAATGTAATGTCTTGGGCACTGTGTGTGCTGGTGAGACAGGTATGTCAGGTACCAGTTCACTTATACTTTTAAATAAGACAGCTTTTTAGCCTCTCTTTTGTTTTCCATCACACACACACACACACACACACACACACACACACAAGGATCAATAAAGGAAAAGAAATGAGATTCAGACTCTATTCAAATAATCTTTACAGTCACTATTAAAACTTTAAGGTGTCAATCAAAAAGCACAGGTAACAAAAGCAAAAATAAATCAGTGGGACTACATCAAACCAAAGAGGTTCTGCACAGCAAAAGATGCAATCAACAAAATGAAAAAGGCAACTTCCAGAAAGGGAGAAAATATTTACAAGCACATATCTGATAAAGGGGGTTAATATACAAAATATATAAGGAACTCATACAACTCAACAATTCCAAACCAATTCAATTAAAAAATGGACAGAAGACCTGAATAGACAATTTCCCAAGGAAGACATACAAATAGTCAACAGGTATATACAAAGGTGCTCAACATCACTAATCCTCAGGGAAATGGAAATCCTAAGCACAATGAGATATCACTTCACACCTGTTAGAATGGCTATTATCAAAAAGACATGAGATAAGGGTTGTCAAGAATGTGGAAAAATGTAATCCTCATACACTATTGGTGGGAATGTAACTTGGTTCAGGCATTGTGGAAAACAGTACAGAGCTTCCTCACAATATTACACAGAGCTACTGTATGATCCAGAAATCCCACTTCCGGGTATGTATACCCAAAGGAAGTGAAATCAATATCTGGATGAGATGTCTGTACTCTCATCTTCATTGTAGCATATATCACAATAGCCATATATGGAAACTACTTAAGTGTCCCTTGATAGATGAATGGATAAAGAGAATGTATATATGAATAGACAAAGAAAATGTATATATAGTCATTTATTGATACTTAAGAGTATCAAGAGAGCCAAGGATGGAGTTGGAAACTCTCTTCTTTGGGGATAGTTCAAAATAACTAATGTGTCTGGAAGCTGTTTTTCTGTTAGTGAACAGCCATGCCATACTGCAGTACAATTGGTCTTAGCACACAGTCTTAAGGGGCCTGACACCACCTGGGCACTGGGCACCACTGGAAAGACAGGGACTTAACAGTCATTTTCCAGGAGGAGAGGGGTAGGACTGTCAACAGGCTTGCTGGTGGCCACGATCAGTTTAATATAGCAGGAGTCCTCCTAGGCTGCATGTTTCCATGATTCAAGAAACAAAGGGGATAACAAGTATCTTTTCCCTGTGTTTTCTTGATGCCAAATTGCCTGTAGCCAAGGCATTCACAAGTAGAAGGTGAGCCCTCTGCCCTCCTAACTCTCCAGAACGTGAATGCTGTCATCCTGGCTCGGCGCTGTGCTCCGCCACCAGGCTGCTGTGTCATGGCAGCTCTTGTCTCCCAGGAGCTCTAGGTGGTCCCAAGAACTTAGGCATGATGGTAGGGGGAGGTGGGTAGGAAATATACCTTTAAAAAACATATTTTTAGAATAAATTGAAGTGTTTGTTTTTTAGTTCTTGATGTTTTCCTTCATTTCCCCTTTAGTGGAATTTTAAAAGTTTAATAAGGCCATTCCATTTTTTTTTTAATTTGAAAAGCAAAATCTTACCCTCTTTTTTGGCGTTTTGCCACACAGTCATTGGATGCTCTCTGTGCCTTGGACAGTTTGGAAACAGTTGCAGTATTTACCAGGTAAAACAGGTGTGCTAGTAATCTGAAATTACTTGCATTTACCCAAGTCTTAGGTAAGAAAAAGGGAAGGAAAGGTAGTTTGTAAGTGGTTTTCATTGCAGACATAGTCAGTGACCGTTTCCCCAGCAGTCCACATTGTCAAGGGCCAACCCGACTGAAGCCCCGAGGGAATGAAGGCACCTGCCCATCCCTTCCCACTCTGTGGAGTGAGTTTCACCCAGCCAGGGGTATCAGAGCATACCTCCCCACTTTAACAGGTGCTTTCACAGTGAACTCAAGTACAAGAACAGTGAGTGCACAATTTAGGCCACTAAACTAACCCTCCTTTTTCCCCATTGTTCTTAAAAAAGTGTTAGTGACTTCCCACAACTTGGGGGCCTGAGACTGCTTTTCAGTCATAGCCTCAGCAGAGGCCCTACCTGTCAGAACAAGCCAATCTCATTTACCTAGAACTTGATTTTAATGAGAAGGTTCATTTTCTAACCTGCCTGATATTTTTATTTGACCCCACGTTTTCACCACAAGGCTTAGTCTTGGTACCTTTTTAAAAATTGGAACATTTTGTATCATGAACCACCTTGAGTTATCTTCCAACAAATTCATCAATTTGATGAGTTTTTTCTTTTCCACCAGCCCCCCTTGTGACTCAAGCCTTTAGAAATCTTCCTTTGATTGCTCTGCCATAGAAGCTCCCCCGCCCCCCCACCGTCTGCCCTCCGTCCACTTCCATCTTAAAAGCTGCTGAGAACCTTTAGGGATTTCTCAGTTAAGGACCTCCCTTCCTTCTATTTGCCTTTTCCTCTCTGAGCCCTGAAGTGGGAGTGGCAATAATAGAGTTTTGTTGTTGTTACAATCATTCCTACAGTAGAAACTTCACCAGCTCAAATTTATTCCCAGTCATAATATTTAATTATGGTAAATATCCAATTTTTATTTTTACAGACCTTACCCTCTAGAATACATTTGCACTAGCCCATGCTGCAAAAATTGAATTTTGAGTTGTTTTTCAAAGTAGGCTGTCAGAGGCACTGAGATAACATTACTCCTTTACTGTCAGATCCTTGTAATGCCAATTGGAGTCATCTTTTGATATAAGGAATGAAGAAAAATGTCAGCTAGCCTCCACTTAGAGAATCCTCTTACAACTTGAAAGCAAGAGCCAGATATATTTGTCTTCTAAAATTAGGCATGGCTTCCCCACTTACTTGTCCTAAGTTTCCTGCGTGTTCTTCCAAGTAAAAGGCATAATTGATGATCTCAGTTGATTATACATTTTTCAAGCAGGTTTTAATTGTGTGTGGAGAAGTTCAGCACTTAGTGGAATCTAATTTTCCCAATTTGCTCTACTTCAAATGCACTGTACTTCATGCATACAAATTTGGTAAATACGTGATAAAATAATGAAATTTGACATGGGTCTTTACTCTAAAAGAAAGTGAATATCACCAGTCGCTTGCATGCTCTCTTTGTTTTTATTTATTCAGTAGATGTTAAAGTTAAATGTTTGCCATTTGGCCTCAGGGTTCACTAACATAATTCAAAATGCAAAGTTAAAAGCATTTTGTAATGAAAAATGTCAGTCATTTCAAAATGCATGAAGAAAGAAAACAGCAATACAGTAGACCTAAAAATGTCCTCACTTTTTTTCTGGCTCTCCAAGAAGACATTAGCAAGTGTGAAAACTCAAGTCAGAGTTCCTATTTAAAACTAGATCTGTTAGTTTCATAATAGTCATGTCAGGTAAGATTTTTTAAATATTTCTCTCTCGCCCGCCTCCTTCCCTGCCCCTCTTCCCTCTTTCCCCAACTTCTGAAGGGCAAGACTCCTTTAATTTTCCCAAATTTTGGAATAAGTTTATTATTCGGAATTTGAGGAAATAAATCTGGGATGCATTTAGCGGTATTTTCTCTAGTTTTTAAAAAATGTATCATAAGCAAAACATATAGATTTCAGTAGTCAATAAAAGTACTGTTTCAAGTACACTAAAAAATAATGAGCTATTATTCTGAATATATATCATGAGCCAGATACTATAGTAGGTATTTTTACAAACTATCCCATTTAATCCATATGACAGGCCCATGAAGTACATATTATTATCCCCATTTTATAGATGAATCTATAGAAAAGAATTTCAGCCAGTTAATGGGAGAGTCAAGATTTAAATTCACTTTCAAAACATTTTCTCTTTTTGACATCATATTGATTCTCTGGAGGAAGATGACAAAGGTTTCGCCTTCTAAACTAATGATTAAAAACTTACCATTTAAATCAACTGTTTCCAAAGTGAGAGTACACATCTAAAGACATCAATTTTCAACTGGTGTGCCACAAGAATTTTTAAAATGTGCAAAACTGACTGTTTAGTCAGGGGCACTGACTTCTTTTTCCTTAGACTATCAAATAAAAAATGACAACAGCCAACACAACAATAGCCATCTGGTATGGATGCCTGTCTTGAACCATAAATATATAGGTCATATAATAAATTTGCATCTTATTGGTCACATTGCATAATAAGGTTGCATCTGATTGATTAATTCTTGGTGCCAGAAATTGTTATATACAAGTATAGGCTCCTCATTTAAAAAAAAATCATTTGGGGAAAATGGATAGGCAATTAATATTGTTATTTTTGGTAAATCAATAAAAATTATTGAGATTGGCCAAAAATATACTTTTTGGCATGCTACAGAATTTTAGTAGTTAGTTTATGTGCACCATGAAACAAAATGTTTGGGAATAGCTGTCTTAAGGGAGAACACTAGATGGTCCCTTGGAATCCAGAAAGAACATAATATCGTTATTTTATATCGGAAAGAAAAAAATTTTTATGTAGAAACAATAAGAAAGTAATTAAGCTTGACTAATATTTTATATTTTATTGTATCTTTTTCCATTACCGTTTATCCCCCTATACCCTCTTCCTCCTCCACCCACCCCTCTCCTTCCCATAATCACCACACTGTTGTCTGTGTTTGTGGTTTACTCATTTTTAATGTATAAATTGACCCTGCTGCCATCACCCAATTTGTAGATCAGATGGTTACTCAATGGGTAAATCAGATGACTGAAACTTTATTTTTTAACTATTGTGTAATTTTCTTTTTTTTTTCTATTTTATTCCTGTCTTCTTTTCTTTGTTCTTTCTTTTTAACAACAGCTTTGAGATATAATTCATATACTCTACAATTCACCCATTTAAACTACAATTCAGTGGTTTTTAGTAATTAGTACAGAGTATTATATAGATCTGTGCAAGTAACCTCACAGTCCAATTTAGAGCATTTCCTCACTTTAAAAAGAAACCTTATACTTTTAGCTACCACCTTCCTCTTTCCCTCTTCCCCAGTCCTGAACTACCAGCTATCTTACCTACTTCCTGTCTCTGTAAGTTTGCCTGTTCTGGACACGTCATGTAAAACGTGGTCTTCTGTGACTGGCTTCTCTAGACAGTTGATTCCTGTAACTTACATGAGGTTTTTGACAGAAGAACAAATGTTCTGCTCTCAGAGGGCATCTGTGATGGCCTCCTGACTTCACCTAGTTCATGCAGTCTCATCGAAGACTTAGTGATTATACCATCTGGATAACAACATTTCACAAAGAAGATTGTTGTTTTAGAAACAATTTCTGCACAAAAGCTGAGGGTCAAAGATCATATAAAAATGTCCCATAAATAAAAAAAAATTACTCAAAGGAAACTTATCATATTCTTAATCTGACCTTTCTTCATCAGCCATATCACAAAGTAAAACAAATGCAATAAAATTTAATGATATGTAACAAAATATTAAGTAAAATTTGTAACTGTCAATGAGATGATTTTAAATATGAGCTTATACTTTTGTTAAAGATAGACTTTTCTGTAAGTAGACAGGGTGTCTTACCTGACACAGTGTTAGCAAACAATTAAAAAACTAAGTAATCATAACATAACTCCTACAATTTAGTGGGGAGGAGGATTATGTTTAGTCATACAACCCATTATTTTTAAAAAACATTATTAACTGTAATAATAACTGTGTAATTAGCCTCAACTGGTATATCTTATTAATATATGAAGGTCTGTCCAGAGAGTATCCAGCAATGTGCTGTGAAAAATAGACATTTATTGAAGAAGATGCAAGAAACATTGCACATAGGACAATGATGCCTGAGTCTCCTTCAAAGTAGGCACGTTGGGATCTCACACAGTTCTCCCAGTGTCTCTTCCACTGTTCAGAAAACTCTGCACAATATTTCGTTCGAGTCACCATCAGCTGCCCCATCATATTTTCCTGAATCTCATTGATGGTCTGAAATCTCTTTCCTCTCAAAAGTGATTTTTGTTTTGGGAAAGCTAGAAGTCATAGGGTGCCAAATCTGGGCTCTGGGGAGGACAGTGCTGAGTCATTTGGGAGATTCAATATTTCTCAAGAAAAAAACTCTGCACGAAACATGATGCATGAGTGGGCATGTTGTCATGATGAAGCTGCCAACAGTCATTGCATCATTCCTGAAAGCCTTCTGAGTTTCTAAAGAGTTTCCACAGAGAAATGTTCAAGCCTAACACAAAATTGGATGCAGATTTGTTGCTCTACTCACTCAGTCATTTTGAATGCAGTGGCCACACAGTACACATGCTCACTCAATGTGTCTACTGCCCCCACTCACTACTACAGTGATGTCGTCATTGTTCATGCACACGCATTCTAGTCCACTCTCCTTGGCTTCCAGGTTCAATGGATGTCACACAAACACCTTCCCATTATATTAACAATGGTTGGACTTTTTCAAGACAGATCTTGTATGCTCAAAATCTTTATACTACTGGATAAATTCTTCACTGTAAAAATGGCTATATTACACAAGAATAATAAGATGGCAAAAGGCTACAACACATTCTTCTGTTGACTAATAAGGTTCAGAGATACATAGAAAGCCATGCTGAAGATTTAAAGATGCGTTATTAGAAGACTGTAGATTTGCAATGTTAGAATGGAAATATAGGTGTGTACCTGGCATGCCTCAGCCAGCGGTGAATGTATTATGAAAGTATTGAACTTTCAGGATGCCATACTTACACAGAGAGATATTTGGTTCTTCAATGTATTCTCCCACTGAAACTTTTTCCTTATCAGAAAAGCAGAACTTGGTCCTAACTAAAGGAATGGGCAGAGAAAATTGAGGACATTATAACAGGAGTTTACCTCATTTCCTTTGCTCGGAAATTCTAAAGAATGATTCCTACTGAATTAAAACTCTACCCTATGCTTTAGGTGCCTTTGCTTCTTACTTCTCTTTACCCATCTCTGCTCTTCGGGTTCCCCCTTGCCAGCCCAGTGATTCCTGTGTCCGTCTCTGCTTCTAAGATAACACAGCATTCTCTTTCTTAGAATGACATACCAACTTCTCAATACCAAATTACATTTATTCTATTATTTAAAACAACAAAAGACTCAAAACTATGTTCTCCATGAAACCTTTCCAGATTTGCTTTGCCCAGTTTTAAGACTGAAATTATCCCAATAACTGCTAGTGGTTTTACACAGACTTACTTGTGTGTGTAGGTACTTCTACGTTCTAGAGTCAAATAGTTTCACTCATTTATGTTCCATGTCTCTTTTAGCTTGTTGCAGGCAGAGGCCAAACATTCCTTTCTCATAACCTGCACTCATTGGGCCTTGGCAAAGGCTACTGATTAATTTGTTTCTCTGGGCTAATCCCGAAACCCACAGAGTGTACATGTAATAAATGAGCAAAGATTGTTAATAACTCAGCTATCAAAGAATTTAATCAAAAACATGAAAAGAGTAGACTTTGAGGTCCAAGGTATCAGTTTCAAGAGTTGATGATTATACACCAGCATCTTCTAAAAGCAAGCCAGAATTATGGAATAGAAGGAAATATAAAGACGGAAGACTTTATCTGTCTGTGTTAGTTTCCTAGTGGTCAAGTTCACTAATTCCCTTGAACTTCCTGGTTGCTGATGAATGGGCACCAAGTAGGTCCCCACAGGGTCCGGCCCTCAGCATGAACCTGGAATCCCCAGGGTAGAAGGCACAAGGTGCAAAGTATGGGAGTGAGGCATGGGGCCACTGGGCTGTGCCCACATAATATTGTAGTTTGTGCAGAGTTGGACATGGCAGCCACCACTGGAGCTAGAGTGAGTGACCAGAGACCTTAGAAATGGATGAGACCAAGAGGATTTGAAGGGGAGCATAAGAGGTATCGTACACACTCACCAATTATAATATCCTTACATTACAGGAAGGAACCAAGCCAAAGTGGGAGATGCCCAAGACTGTGGAGTTTAATTAGCGGAACTCAAGAGGCAGGCTTCCAACACTCCACATGGTGCCTTTTCACTCTCTTGTGCCACTTCTCTAGACACACAACATACTGTATACACGCACATTCGGGACTCGTTTTTCTCACACTAATGTTCCAGATGTCTCCTACGCTTAGCACCTTGTAGGCTCAGTAAAATACTGTTTCAGAGGGCTTCCTTGTGGCTTACTTGGTTTCCTCTTAAAAAGGGAAAAAGAAAAACAGCAACAACAACAAAACTGGTACAACAGAACCGGAGAACAGACTAAATTTCATGCATACAGAAACTGAGTCAGGGAAACTCCAATTAATGTTAAACCTCTAGAGATGTGTATTTGCTTCCTGTTTAATAATCTTCTTATGAAGAAGTCTAATTAATACTTAAATGTGAAAAAAAAACCTTTCAGCAAAGAGCTTCAAGAAGCCAATGTTCTAACTTCTGAAAATAGATATCTTTGTCAAAGCACAGTAGAACATTTTTCTCTCACGTTCGAGTGGTAGTGTTTTAGTCGAGGTGGTACGCTTGTGTTCTTTATGTATGCGTACTGAATTCACACTCTGGTGCAGATCTGACATGACCTGCCAGAGAGTAGTTATCAGAATGAAGATGTCTTCTACAGAAAGACTGACGTGCTCTGATTCAAGATGATGACATAATTGCTTCACTTTCATGATAAAGAATTACAAAGCAGTATGATTGTGTAACCTATGTTGAAATTTTTCATACCCTTTTAAAGTAACATATTCTTATAACTAAGGGAAGAAAGCAAGATTCAATTTCTGTTTTATTTTAAATCTTATTATTTTGAATATCTGATTTGTAAAGCAGGTTTATTCACAAGATCTAAATTCTATTAACTTAAAAGAACAAAGTGCTTGTGATAATGGTTATGTCAATCTTTATGAATACAAGCTCTGTTTTAATAGGTATGCAGCTTCCTGCAGTACTGTTTTTCCTGAGACTCATGCATTTTTCATTGTCTGGTCATTCTGAATTTAAAGTGGATAGGATGTCCTTTTAAATGCATAAACAAAGAAGATGAAAATGTGTATTATAGTCTCCTCTCCATTTCTGCTACTAAAATTATGTGAACTCTGTATCCTATGTTAGAATACTTCTGGTGTGCTATTCTATATACTACATGAATAACCAACAGCTCACTGTGCAATATTTCACCCTGCACCATATTTAGCATCATTTTTGCAAGATAGCACCTTACCAGGCTTATTCAGAAACGCATCAGAAAATAGCTTATTAACCTCAGTGTCTAACTGGCAGATGGAATACAGTGAAAATAGGATTATTTTTGTCTTTTAGAGCTAGTTGTTTTTCAAGATAGAATAAGCAGCCATCTTTCACATCTTCTAAGACTATCCTCTTTTCACTTATACATTTGTTCACTTGTAAATTTTGTTCATTTATTCATTCTGTATTAGTTGAGTATTTCCTTTCCACCCAGTAGTCTTCAAGGTACCTGGAACATAAAAATGAACAGAATACATTTTCTTGTCTTCAGGAGCTCATGAGTTGCACCATACAATGAGTACAAGTAGAGATAGGAGTGTACGGATGAGGACAGTTAATTCAGCCTCAAGGAACAGGGAATGGCCAAGGGAGGCTCTCTGGAGAGGATGGCATCGTAAGGTTATGAGGAACTAGGTTGAAGGGACCACAGATCTCCTTCAGTGGTGACCTATGGAAGAAATCCCAGAGGAGTAAAGCAACAGCAAATGAACTGAAAAGGTCCTAAAACAGAGAGAGTGGTACATAGAACATTTTGTGAAAGAAATCACCAAAAGTCTTTGTCCTGTGTTAAAAAAAGGGAACAAAAAAGAGTTTGATAAAAGGAAGATAAGAGACAGAGAGAGTGGGGAGGTGGAATTAGAAAGTTGTCAACATCTAGGTTTATTTATATTTTTATTCATTTACTCATTTATTTTGCTTTGGTGACTCTAGTAACTTAGCTCAGATGTACAGACTGCCCCAACAGCTATAGTACCCAGCTCCCTGCAGCTGGGAAAAGACTCATGCACTAGTCTGATAAAGTCCCTTCCATCCTTTCCTGTTTTACAAGCTATGTTTATTAGCATGATGGATAAAATCACAATTCGCATCTTCTATTAAATCATAGCAGCAGCTGAACAGCATGGCCACTAATTAAAGCAGAAATTGAATACCACAGATTTGTTGTTTTGTTTGACTGGAGAAACAAGAATAGACTTGCACTGAATTTTGTGGAAAGGCACACGATACAGATGTCTTGGTGGAAGAGTTTTCATCAGTCGGTCAGGCTGGCTTTTTTTTTTTTGTCTTCACCTTCCCCAGAATATTTCTGAAAACCAGCCATTTACGTTTCTTGACCTGTGCTCTGTGCCCTCTGTGAGGGCAAAGAGTATGTTTTGGCAGCATAATGATGGTACAGCTTAGTAATTAAGAGATTTGGAATCATATGATTTAGTTTCCAGGCAAACACTTCCTTCCCCCTCTCTGTGACCTCGGGCTGGTTTCTTAACCTCTCTAAGCATCCATTTACTTATCTATACAATGGAACAAAATAATATCTATCTTATAAGATTATTGTGAAGATCACATATGATCACATATCCAAGCCCAAGACTTGACACCTAGTAAAATCTTATTAAATATGAATTAGTATTATTGTACCTTCTGGCTCCTATTTTGTAGTAAGGTTTGTGGGACCTCAGCTCCAAAATCTTGGTCTGTTAGCTCCCCAGTGATGAAGACTGTCTTGTTCATCTTTGCATATATAGCACTGGGCATGTAGAAGGCTGTTTTATGGGGCATTGGCACCTAGATATCACAAAGGCTAATATCTAATTCTCTTGTGTAAGCAATCTGTTGTTTTTTCAGTGGGGGTGGGGGGGCTTGATTTTGTTTAGGAAGGCACAAGATATCGCCAAAGTTCAAGACACCATGGTAGTAATTTAAGCAGCTGTAGCAATTAACGTGTCATAACAGTAGTTTTCAGCCTTCTTTCCCCAAAGAAACGCACTCCATCCACGGCCCTTTTTAGTGGACATACTCAGCATCAAGAGCAGAGTGTCCAGTGTATTAGCTGCCACTCTCCCCGTTTCTCTTCCACTTAAGGATGTAAGTTATTATGCAAATAATCAAGAGTAACCCAGTGGTTTACAGCAGACTGGCATTTTAAAGTTTTATGTTTAAAAAAATCTCGGACTCATTTCTAAACGTTGAATTCAGCATTTGGGGGCCAGGACTTGGAAACAGAGCAGCCAACAAGAAGCCTATACCAATGCCGCGGGTTAACCTCGGGAAAACCTTTTCCATGGACCTGCAAGGCTTGCCAGTTTTTCCTCCTTGTGGGAGTAAATGCAATGAACAAAATATGATGAATCCCTTCTTTTTAAGCAAGATATCATCAAGGACTCTGCTCCTTCCAGAAAGATGGGTTCACATCTCCTATGGGGGAGGGAATATGTGACACTGCAAATCCTCTGCTGAATGCTTTTTTCTTTAGAAATACTACTCCTGGCTTATTTTATATAGGTGTTTCTATAAATAAACCAGCAAAGTCAGATGAGACTCGGGGGAGGGCAGAAACTTGCTTTGTGTTTCCGGGGGCTCTTCCTGTGTCAAGGCGTGTGGGACCATGTGAGCAGAAAAGCCTATGCAAAGTGAACCCCTGGACTCTTGCCTCCCCATCCTGCTTAGAGTGGCCTCTAGGGGCAGTGACTCTGAAGAAGCCCCGGAAAATACTTACGGATCTTGAAATGTTTCATTTCGACTGACCACCAAGTTCACTAAAAATTTACCTTCACAAATAACAGTCTTAATGTGTCAGCAATTATAACTTAAGCAGAGGAGAGCGGATACTAGTGCTTTCTAATGCTTCCCAGAGTGAACTGAGATCCCAGATCTGGGGATGGATGGGAGATGGTCCTTCTGGATTTTCAGGGCTTTGCGCAGCCCCTTTATTTAAGTGTCCCTGGATCCAAGATTTCTATCTATAAAAAAAAGTCTCTGTAATTAGTATAAGATCCTGAAGATAAGGTTGGAATATGATCCTTTTTGGTCAGTGTTCAAGAAGTTCTCCCTCAGGTTTCTGAAGACGTACTTAATGATATGGCGGGCACCAAGATGGTATTACTTTCCTACAGGCTTGCAGTGCGGTGGCTAGAAGCCAGGATCACTTGGAGAGTTTTGTCTCAAATTCCAGGTTTGCCACTTCCTAGTTATGTGACCAGGAGCAAATCCCTCAACCCCTCCCTCTAAGCTTTAGATTTTCCGCTGCAAAACCTCAGTAACAATTGTATCTTCCTGATAGCATTGCTTTGTCAGATTAAAAGAAATACTATTTATTGCATTTAGCCCAGTGAATAGCACAAGTGCTCAATAAATTTTAAATATTGTTTTAATGGACTTCCTGCTGATCTTTGCTGTGTTTCTCTTTATTTTTCAGGGAGATGTTAATCTCCGTGGCTCTAGGCCAGGTGTTATCCCTACTTATTTGTGGAATTGGCTTGACCAGCAAGTACTTGTCAGAGGATTTCCATGCCAATACACCTGTCTTCCAGAGTTTTCTCAATTACATCCTTCTCTTCCTGGTTTATACCACCACACTAGCTGTCAGACAAGGTAAGCCTGCAAATACACCAGGAATCTAGCTTGATTTCTCTTGTACCAATATCTAAAATAACGATGAGCTATGACCAAATAACTTTTTCCACTTACAGCATCATATGATAATTCAAAGCTCTAAATCTCACTTTTCTATTTTACAGTCATACAGTAAACAAAATGAATAAATAAATCACAAAGATGCATAAATTGTGTGGATTCAGTGCGAAGCGAAATGCATGTATAGGCAGAAATGTACAATTGCTCACTATTTGAATTTCTCATAAAATCCCTTGTACCCTTTGTGAATCTAAATAGAGCTTCTCTGGAACCTGGAATAGGCCCTATACAGCTGCGCTAAACAATGCTACCCGTGAGAAATTCAAGAGCATTACAGATAAATATATGTTCTTTGGGAAAGTGTTCCGGGAAAGGTAAAAATAGTAAACACAAATAATTCTAATAATAGCAAAGGGGGAAAGAAAGAAAAGAAAACTACCACAAAAGGCCAGGTAAGATGTTCTGTCTAAAATTAAAATAGCTAAAGCAATAAAGTAAGGCCTCTAAGAGTCAATGCAATAAAAACAGTTTAAGGGGTGATTGTAGTTTAAATCCTTAGGGTATATCTCTGGAGGTATACCTCAGAGCCTTGTGATTATACCACTGGATCTGGTGTATATGATTTTATCTATGACCCAGAAATAGCAAGAATTTTCCTCCAATAGTCTATTGACTATAAAATATACATTGAAAAATAATCATAAAAAATTTGAAGACAATTATATACTTAATAATAAGTAGGGGTACATGAATAGTTGTGTAAATCAATCCAAATAGTCATACTTTTTTGAAACTTTCATAAGAACTGTACATTAGTATTTAGTTTTTACATTTCCTTATTTGGATTGCCATCCAGAATAATATTGCTCAATTATAATGATTTGGTCAAACAAGATTTTGTCTTAGAGGGAGAATAAAAATGGGCAAGTTGGAACTGAATTTAAGTTCAACTTTTGATTTGCTTCAAGTATTGAAGAAGCTAATTTCATTTGCCTCTAAAAAATATGTGTTACTAGTGTTTGTTTTAGTTAGCCTAGCATAAGGAATATAAATAAGAACAATAAGATTAAACTTAAGACAATTTTTAATATTTAATATTACCACAAAAACAAGAATTCACATGAAAGTGGTACATTTATCTCCTCTGTAGTGTCTAGAACCAAACTTTCCAGAATATGAGATGGTGAATTGTAAACAGTCTTTGAGTTCTTGTCCATCTTACTTTCCAGGAGTCCAGAAATTTAACAAAAACCTGCATCAGGACAAAAATAAAATCAAGCTATTCTAAGAAACAGAATAATTTCACAGTCACAGTTAGAAATAGGAAAGCTTAGAGAGTGTAATGTAGCAAAAGACCCAAAATTAATAATAATACCTTCTATCGAGCCTGATAATATACCAGAAACTATGTATGTGAATTCCCTCTTTTAATCCTTCGATCAAAGAAAATAAGTGTTATTATCTAAAATCTTATAAATGAGAAAACCAAGGCTCCTCCAGCAACAGCAGCGGGCTTCAGGCTACAGAACTAGGAAATACGGCGGCCCGTGCTAGGCCAGGGCTGTGCCTTCCTGACCCCCTACCATGAGAGGCCCAGGGGAGGCAAAAGGAGGGAAAAGAAACTTCTGAACAAAAAGAGGGTGTTTTCCTTGAATTTCAAAACTTTAACTAAGAAACCAGCCCTGGGTGCACGGTCCAGGGAGCACGGCGAGGAAGTCAGGGGGATGTGGTCGAAGATTTGGGTGGGTGGTGGGAAGGGGTTGGGGTATGGTTAGGGTGAAGCACAACTGGAAAGAGGCAGCGAGGAATCTGGAGGCTCTTTGGAAAGAAGACGGAAGACAGCCTGAGGAAATTCTACCTATCCCAGTCAGTGATGGAGAAAACCAATTTCTGAGATGCCCTATCTGGAGATTTTTTCCATTGCCTCAGATTATCACTAAATTTGCTGACATGTCTTTATTTGGGTGTTTACTCAGAATGTTTGTTTGTTTTAATGTTCATCTTTAGAAATTTTAATAGGCTAGAATTAAGCTAGCATCTGGAAATCAACATAGAAATTGCATTAATTTTGTGTGCACTGATTCAGTACTATGTTCTATTATAGGAACATACTAATCTCTTTCCTCATGCACCTCAAGACTTGGGAGGGAATGTACAGCGGAGCAAAGAGAAGAGGGTGGAAAGTCTGGGGTGTACAAGGGAGGTGCTCACACAGCGACAAGTCCCCCTCCTTTCCGGTTGCTCCCTGACCAGGCTCCACAGAGGGCAGCAGATTAGGGCTGACGGAGCCGCCAGTCTTCCCACTCGTCCCAGGACAGCCATCCCTGCCCTGCTGGCCACCATATTGACTTAATGTCACCTTAGGACACATAATGGCAAGAATTTAGACTGGGGAATGTATGTTTAAACAAATCTCTTTTTATAATTTTAATCATACAGTTTCTTAAAAGGTATGATTATTGCCTGTTGAACACAAGGCAATAAACACAAGAAGCCCTTCAAGAGGGTAAAGTGTGATGTGATTATAAAAGTGTCGTGAAAATTTGACCTCAAAAGTCAAACTGTGTTCTTTTTATCAAATTTGCATTGGGCCAATGGTCAAAGACTCTGAAGCAACACATTCCAGCAGCAGTTCCAGTATAACTCCAGTTCAAACTGGAGTTTTGAACTTGTCCCTGATTATTCATGGAGTCCTGCAAATATTTGAGTACCATGCTCCTTAAAAAATTATATCTTGTTGAATAAATTTTAAGTCCAGGTCCTTCCTTAATTGAAGCTAAATTTTTATTCCAGATGGTTCTAAAATTCAAAAACAATTCATGTTCATAACAAAGAGCTTCAGTAATAAACTTTATAGGAAAAAAATATACTTCAAAAAAGTATTTCTATTGACATTGTAACAACTTTGAAATTTTAGGTAAAATTTAGATAGCTGTTACTTCCATAGGTTCATTGTAACTGACTTTGAGAAGGTATTTGGGCAATTAAAACATACTCATTGCAATAAAGCCTGCAGTCCAAACTCACGCTGTATGCACAGAGTAGGGCTTCAGCAATTGTAAAGAAAAGCTCAGCCCTCCTGTCATGTGTCTCTCCTGTACAGTCACTCTACTGCTGCCCTTAAAACAGTTCTGACACCAGACTTGTGGAGGTTTTTCCCATGGCAAGCAACCCTGCAACACTAGCTGGGTGTCCCACTATTTAGCTCAATTCTGACACTATCTTCGTGGAGACAGTGTCATATCCCACAGGTTTAATGCTCATCCCACAAGACTGCCCCCCTCACTTCAAATTCCAGTTTTTTCTAGCCAGTATGTAAATCGAAGTTTCCTGAGACCTCCTCCTCAGGCTTGGTTAATTTTCTAGAGCCTCTCCGGAGGAATAGTAAACTGTGCACCAGTTTGTTATAAAAGGATACAGTGAAGAAGGATATAGGTGAATATAGATACGGAGGAGATGAGTAGGGCAAGGTATGCGGGAAGGGGTTCCATGCCCTCTCTGGGTGCACCCCTCTCCCGGCGCCTCCACGTGTTCACCAGCCCCAAAGCGCTCTGAACCCTATACTCCCAGGATCTTTACAGAGGATTCATTACATAGGCGTAATCAATCATTAACTCCATTTCCAGGCCCTCTCCCTTCTCTGGGGGATTGGGAAATGGGATTGAAAATTCCAAACTTCTGATCATGACTTGCATTTTTTTTAAAGATTTTATTTATTTATTTTTAAAGAGGGAAGGGAGGGAGAGAGAGAGAGAGAAACATCAATGTGCGGTTGCTGGGGGCTGTGGTCTGCAACCCAGGCATGTGCCCTGACTGGGAATCGAGCCTGCGATACTTTGGTTCGCAGCCCGCGCTCAATCCACTGAGCTACACCAGCCAGGGCGTTATGACTTGCATTTTCTGGTGACCAGTCCCCCCTCTGGGAGACCACTGAGAGTCCTCACCTCATTAGAAGAGCAGATACTCCCAGTACCCTGGAAATTCCAAGGGATTTAGGAACCTTGCGTCAGATGCTCCTACTGCTTTCATCTCACAGGGAATTACAAGAGTTTTAGGAATTTGGTGCCCGGAACTGGGGCAGAAACATAGATGATAGATAGATAGACAGACAGACAGACAGACAGATAGATAGAGGCATTTATATTTATATTCATATATAATTTTCTATTACCTCATAGGAATATAACTAAGAAAGTATAGCAAAACTTCCAAAAACTTACAGATTTGCCAAGGAAATTCTCAAAAAAAGACTCTTTTTCATATTTACTTTTTTCTTAAAATTTCATCGAATTCTTCTAGCTGGAATTGGGACGCAGAGAAGCACAAATGCAAAGACTATAAACAAGAGGAGAGAAGAGGCTGGGGCCAACTGGGTCCTGCTGAAGCCCAGCTTTTTCCTGCATTTGTGTTATAGAAGCAAGAGCTATTACAGGCTTTTACAAACAAGGGTGAAAAGAGGATATATTTCTTATTATGAAAAAAATGTCATAAAATTCTTTGCCCAACAGCTTCTTTTATCAGCTATTACAAGAATCCTGCTGATTCTCGGAACTACTTTCAGCAGTTCTTAAATAATAAATACCCATGGTTCCTCTTTTGGCAATTTTTAACTTCTGCATGTGTATGAACCACAAAGATTTAGTCAATAATTTCCTCCTCTTTTTCTTCTTCTGCCAGCTTTTCTCAGTTCGTGTCTCTCTAATTCCTTTCTATTTTCCCATCAACAATATACTTAGTGGTGGGGGAGGTAAGGGTCATGGGGCAGAAGCAGGGTGCCAAGGGGAAAGTGAACAAACAAAAGAACTTTCCTTCCTTGTTTTTCCCTCAAATCATGGTCGTGAAAAAATGGGTGTTAGTGATGAAAACATGATAGAATGAGAAATTTCTGCTGCTTTTTATGTGCAGACCCTGGAAATAAAATAAACTGTTGCCACCCTTGGTAATTATTAGGTATATTCCTGCTGACTGCTGTTTCTGCAAGCTTTGCTCTTTCACTGAAATATATTTTTATAAGTTCTTCCAGTTTCAAACAAAAGACAAGCTTCCAGCTAAAAGCAACTCCATGAGCATTTCATCTATGTTGCTTTCCAGGAAACTTTTGAAACATAGACATTGAGATATTTATTGAATCATTTTAAGTATTTCTTTGAGTGTGAAAATGAAGCAAGTGTCTAATAATACTAATGAAGCATTCATAAAAATATCAGCAAGTGTAACCCCTTGTATTTTTTCCTAAAGAGGGAATACTGAAAAACAAATGCATGCTTTCCTCTTCGTGATAAAGAGTCTCATTTGGGACATTAAATCCGGAAGACAGAAGCTCTAGAGGTCTGGTTCAAACTGCAGTCCTAAGTAGGGAGACCGAAGTAACGAGCTCAGGTATTTCAGGCATCACTGTCTCCCCGCCTGCTCGCTCAGGCTTCTTTTTCCCATTCAGAGCACTCAAGTAGGGCATCAGGAATGAGAGGAAAATATAAAAATAACAGCGTAGTCTACACACAACAGATGGCTGCAACTCATGGCCCAACGGTCCAGTTCCATAGCCCTCAGCATTTTAAATGAATATTCTTCTCAAAGTTTTTGTCAGAAAAAGTATCCTTTCTTTTTGTGGTGTCTGGGGAAGCATCCACCAGAAGGTAATTGTTGCCTCTTCCCATGCAAGACAGGCTTCGCATTTGTTCTCAGCAGGCCCACTACACTTTTTACATATGATTATATAGGCTAAATTCTCAATTACCAATGTTGCAAGACTAAAAATATCTATGTAACTAGAAGAAATGTAGGATTCCATATGAAATAATACAGCACTCTCAGAGAGCCACACAAAGTCTTGGAACTTAAGTATCTGGCATCTCAGACGAGATGGGGCGCATTCAGGGTGGTATGGCCATAGACAGCATCTGGCATTTCATAGCGTGTTGCCTCTAGATTGCCCTGAGGACCTCACCTCCCCAGCTCTGTTTATCATTCTCTGCCTTTGTGATTCTTTGTCCCTTTCCCTTTATGGAATTTTCTTTGCCTGTTACCATAGAAAGTCAGAAACACAGGCCAGAGCAGTGAAAAGACTTAAAGCAGGATCCAGGATTTTCCGAGCAGAAGCCTGAGTTCTGCTCACATGCAGCTTCAGTTTCCAATTCTCTGGATAACCTTGACTAACTCGCTGAAGAGAAGGGACTGCTAATGGGTTGGCAGAACAGGAAGCATTTGGCAGATGTAAATACTGAATTATAACTCTCTTGAGACTCACTGGGGGTGGGAATATTACTGTCACTTACCTAAGTCTAGTGAGGCAACATGTATTGGAGCCTCTTAAAACGTTTCCTTTATGGGAAATTATTTCACTCCTATTCCTTGCCAGGCTGTATTATATTTACTTCTTAAGTACGATTGGAGAGTTCAGCCCCCATAGTATAGAAAGATTGCACCTCAGGGATTTCTGAGATGCACCCTTGGTAGACACTCCATGGGAATTATGCCTATGTTGTCCAGGAAAGGGAAAGAAAAGAGAGTGCAGCAGGTATGAGCCTATGTACAAACCATGCTCAAAAACTGGCAAAGAAAACCACAAAAGAAAATTACAATCCAGTTCTAACCAAACTGCCTACCAGTATATGGCCTACCGGACTCTCATATACTGTAACTGGGGGTGCAAATTGATACCAACCAGAAACTGTTATTGATTAAGCTCATAATCCACTAAATGATGTAAAAGTACACACATTCCCTACATGAGCAGTGCTTACAGGGTAAATCTGCACTAAGTCAAGTCTCCCACAGTCTTAATCAAACTTTTAGTATCCGATAACGTAGTCCTGTTTGTGCTAAAGTGGATGAATCACAAATAGAGTGATACCTTACCCAGAACTTTCAGTAAGTGGCTTTTGGATCAAAAGAAAATGATATGATTACACAACATCACCTTCTCTTAATGAATCCTCATGTAAACTTACATGAGCACACACATTCAGTTTATACATCCCTCATTCCCCATGTCATATACTTAATTAATGGATGCCTTCTGTTTCTTTCATTCCGAATAGCACATAAGCTTCGAGGGAGGTATTGTCTCCTGTTTTATCTGGAGTCTGTGTTGGCTGTGAATTCTGGAAATCTTTAAGCATTCATCTGTCCATGCTGAGAGCTGGCATGCAGCAGTACTCATTACCGGCACACTCCGGCATTCATGTGGGACAGTGAAGGGTGCTACAAGATGATGACTATATCCCTGAAAGAGATAAGTCCCCTTCTGCCAAAGTAGTGCTTTGTATGTAATTAGTGTAAAAATTCCGAGGAATAGAGTTTATCCTTACAATCATCTTTTGCATTAAAGAAGAATTATAATGGAAGAACAAAGCAGTCCCTGCAGTGATTTGAATTGCTTTCTCTAAGTTTTCATTAAATCAAAGACTCAGCAGTTCACCATCTTGCAGACACTATTGCAGTCTGCTCCATGAGATTTGCAGGGGGGAAAAGAATAAGCAAACATTTGTTTTTTCTTTACAGGATTAGGACTGCATTGTGATTATCTGAGATCAGAATTTCCTATTTATGCAATTTTTGTGCATGTGGTTTCATTGGTTTCCATTTCTGAGATTTTTTAGGACCAGGAAGAGGATCATGTAGCTCACCAAATTTAAAGGTAATGCTTGCAAGTGGTGGGTTCTGACTATGTGTTGGAGTGACTGGACTTCTTCAGTGACATTTTTGAGGGAAAATTTGAGGAAATGACTTCTGGATAAAAGAAAATACAACCAGAATTTACTATTTGACACTTCTGTCTCTGAGAGAGAATGAATGCCACTTTCTTTTGCCTTTAACTGCGTAGTTAGCCATGTCTTAGAAAATATCTATCCTTAAGAATCATATTTAGGAATTATTACTTAAATTCACTAAATTACAATATAATCTTAAACAATTTGGGCCTAGACTTTTTCTGTTCTTCAATTCAAACAAAATTCAAGAGCCGTTGAGTCATCCTGGTAATTTTCCATAACTTGTCTGTGTTGTGTTTCTTCATTTTGTAAGTCAGATTAATAGTGATAACTGGCTTACAGGTCTTGTGTGGACTAACAGAGGCAATGCATTTGGGAAACTCCTAGCACAGTGTCGGCCATAGAAAAAGCATTCGATGGCTGCACTCCGCTATCATCAGCATTAGATTTGCTTTATAAATATTGATTCTCCTCTTCAGCAGGTTGGATTTTACACATGTAATCCTTAATTTGAATAAATTCTACCATGAGGACCCTGAAATTCATTAGCCATATTCCAAGATTTATGTTTTCCCTAACTTGTCACTGGATGTCAGAGTAGGCACTGGTGTGATTCATAGAGGAATTGAAAAAAGAGACATTTTAGGTGCGTTCTTACCTCTACAGGGTCCAATGTGAGTAAGGGAGGTGACTGATAGAATTATTATCCTGGCACAGGACTAACCCACATGCCCTCCTTCAGAGTACAGAGTAGGGCTCCTGCCTCAGAAAGCCAAGCCAACGGAAACAATGGGCACCCGGAATCTATTTAGAAGGAGGCAGAACCATCCTTCTACTTTCAGGCACAACTTCACTCAAATTCCCGAACTGTGAGAAGCTAGGATGGGAAAGGGGAGGTTGCCAAAGGAGAAACGTGGACAGAACAATTCCCTAGGCCGGTGATTGCTCCAGAAATGAGCGAGAGCTTGGTTGTAGAGTTCTGATTATCACTGAGAAATCTATCGGCAGAATAGCTCCCACCCTCTCCCCTTGTTTCTGTGTGTGTTTCCTATCTCTTCTCCTGTTTCCTCTCTTCACCCCAGCCTTTTCCTTCTCATACAGACAAAACTGATAGATGAATGGGGAGAAGTGGGAAGTAAAACATTGCCCTTCCCTTGACTGAGACAGGACTGACTGTCATGACAAATGTAGACCTTGCAGAGAAGACCCAGATTCAGTTTAAGCCAGGCCTGCGTAACCACTCCAAGTTACTCTACTCTGCTCATGAGAAGGCTGGGAGCACCAGGGCACCAATTAAGATCAAGTATGTTGTAAACTAAGGTTGACTGCCTTTTATTCTTGCATGTTTTTTCTTTTATAACTCACACACACAATGCATCTATGAACTGGAACCAACTCAATACACATACGGAAAGTAAAGCAGACCCAAAGCAGCTGGGAATATTCCTTTCCCATTTGGCCTGTTGACTGAGGCACATGCCCCCTGGAGAAGCTGAAGAAAAAGAAGTGTGGTTTGACTAAAGCCAGGGGGTAGGGGGATGGCATTTCTATGAAAGAGAATGACTATTACTTTCTTTTGCCTTTAACTGCCTGGTTAGTCATGTCTAAGAAAATATCTATCAAGAAATCAGCCCTTGGGACAAAGTCCATGGATGTTTTAGAAGACCCTACCATTAAAATCATAGGACTCTTCAGATGTATTCCCAGAAGGAGCCCCTTTTTAGAACCAGAATCCACACCCTCCATCAATTATTTAGAATAATCAATGAGCAGCCTGTTTGTTTTAAGGGCATTTCAATGGAAACCATAGTAAGAAATCTATCAGCAAAGATCTGGTCTTACTAATAAACTATTGCATGGACAGGAATTGTCCTTGGATGAGCTTATTAAAGGAACCTTGCCCCCATATTTTGACAGGATAAGGACTTTTTTCTATCTCAATGTTGAAAAATAAAATCAGGGTGGGGAGAGGGAAAAATTAAACATAATCCAAGATCCAAAAAGAGCTGAAATATGCCCTGAGAGAGCACAGAAATTGGGTCTACAAAGCCAGAGAAGTGGCTGCCCGCATGTCACCCTCTAGATGAGAAGAGGGGAAGGTCCCGCTGTCACAGATCCTGGAGCATTGTTCAGTGATCGTGATCCATTGTCACAGATCATGGAACCACCGTTCAGCAGGAAGAGCACTCTGCAGACAAACTCAATGGGCTGCTGGGGCCTCACCAAATTTAAAGCAGCAGGTTCTATACCTATTTCAGGGCTTAGTTTCAACTTTTGGCTTAGTAAATGTCATTCATTGAGGTTGAAATTTCCTGCTGTGCTGTGTCAAACTCAGGACCTTTATAGCGCAGCTTTAAGCAAGCTATTGATTTTAAACTTTTGTCAGACTAAAAGAAACTAAGTTAGATCACTCAGAAAGAAGCAAAGAACTCATCTTCTAAAAATAAAGTTAAGGAACTTGGTGACTTCTTTTTAACAGAGAAATGTGTGGGCAGAGCTTATGTAAGTGGCATAAATGTAGAAGTCTCTGCCATGTTAAAAATTTTAAGTTATTTACTATATGGAAATTTAATAAACCTCACCCCCTGATTTCTGTTGTTTTGGCATCAGATATTCCTCACAGAAAAGACACTGTAAATGTGTTTCTATACTCAGAGTGTCTCTCAATTGACGGGATCAGCAACCCATTCCCAGCCTACAGTTTTATAATTTTAGTTCTGCCTATATTTCATACAGACCCTTCTAGAAGGTTCTGATCTGATTGCAACTTATTCAAATTTTTCTTATCTAAATTTAAGTTATCATACTTTAGTCACTCCTTTCTTCCTTCATGTGTTCATTCACACATTATTTCATTCATTTAGTCAGCCAGTACATTTTGAGCGCTTCTTGAAACGATATCTAATTGAGGAAAGGTGCTCTCCCTTCTCTCACCCTTTCTTAGCTCCCAGACAAGAGGAGAGTGACAAGTAAAAAGTACCTGTAATTTCAAGAGTACATATCTGAGGGCCTTGCTTCCTCTTATCTCCATCACATCTTCATTCCAAAAGAACTTATTTCTCTGTGCATCCAGCCACCAGTCCTTCCTTTCCAGTTTTCACAGCAGAAGGATTCATTACGAGCAGTTAGAATCAACACATCGCTGTTTCATGGTCTTCTCCTCGGCCTTTCATTGACCGTGCACACATTCTTTGTTCTAGATCCTGACTTCACAGTAAGAAGGGGGGCAGATGTTCTTCCAGTCCCTGCACCAGCCCCCCTGTCTCCCTGGGAGAATACAACACAGACATCATCCACCCTCTTTATTTAGACTTAACTGTGGTGACTTTTTGGATGATAGACTTTTATGAGCTGGAGCATTTGGTTATTTTCATTATTATTAGTTAGTTCCAATACCCTCAAAGGCCTCTTCTTCTCTTACAAGCAGTTACAGATGGATCACAGGTCTGATCATTTTGCCTGCCTTAAATGAGCTGTCATTTATGTAGTGGCAAATAGTCCTTTACTTATCTGGTTTTATCCTTTTAAGAAGCCTTTATCCTCCTTGTGATTTGGGGATGTACCTTTAGTACATGCTAGTTCATGAACTTAAACTTTTCCCAAGTTTCTAATAACCCTCATAAAATATTGAAAACCACAATAATTTAATGTTATAAAATGAAAAGTAATACCACGTGGAGAATAGCACAGTTCCTAGGCTTTATCTCAGTACCTGACAGCAGAGAAAGACTGCCAGCCGCTCACTGGGCCCATGAGCATCTGTGAAGGAGCAGGAAAGAAAAACAAAATATTGACCTCTGGATTTTGACCAACTAGCTAATCTCATTTTCTTAGTGTGCAGAATGAATAAGAAAATATCTCCATTCAGAAAATATCATCACCTCTCTTTCATGGTATTTGGTTACCATTTTATAGTATTCTAGAACAGTCAATTAGTTGTGATTTTGATAACCAGCGTCACCATATGAACAATTTCCAATTATCCCAATTCATTTTCAGAACGAAGTACCCATACATATCCAGCTAAATGCAGCAATGATTATGATTTCTTTAAAAAATCACTACTGTATCCTATTAATCTCATACTAAAGTCCCTGATATAAATCTATTTACTCATGGCTTCACCTGAAAACCAGAAAGAGGTATCTCCCCCTCTAAAGCACATCACCGAACACAGGAATCCTCTGCTTATCTATGCAGCTCCCGTGGATGAAGTTTGAACACATCCATCACACTTAGAAAACACCCATCATCTTTCTGCCTGAGGTTTCATTTGGTTGTGGAATATGTTGACTAGTGCAAAGTTGACTTCAGTTAAACTTCACAGATACTGATTGAGCCCACTGTGGACCAGACACCAAGTTTGACCCTTTCAGATGCCCTCCCTCCACTGCTATCAGCTCTAGCACTGGCTAAACCATGCCACCCATCCATCACCTCTCACTAGCACAGCTGCTGCCATGAACTGCTCTCCATCTCTGATGCCTGCCACACATTCTTTACTGTAATCCTTCTTTTAAAGCTTTATTTGCTCCAAGCTAAAGTGCAGTAGTCAACCAGGCTTCGGATGATTATGTAAATCTTTATTTACTTATGTTTTATATTGATATCAGGATTTTTAAAAACAGTTGGGGCAGGAATTAGTTAATAAAAGATTATTATTTTCCACGTCCATCAAAATTAACATGTACTTCTTAGCTTCATTCTGTGAATCAAAATAAGGTCTTTTAATAAGGATTCAAAGTAGCTTAAAATCAAAATACTACAATGTTGTTATTCCTGCTTTCTAAGAAGCCTATCTACTTGAGCAAAAGAGGCCAAAGATAGAGTATTCTAGTTGTTGTTCTCTGAAAGAGTGTCTGCTGAAGTGCAAACCAGATTGTCTTGGATTTCAGAATAGGAAATATGAATACTAATCAGTATTTTAGGTACTAGTTTCATAAAAAATAACTTTGGTTAATACTGTGCCTTATGTACCATGTTATTGCTAAACTCAAATAATTCTACTCATCTCTTAATGTAGAATATCTCATTAAAATCATCTCAACTTAATTAAAAGTTAAAATCAACAGAAAGATCTTAATAATAAATCTTCTGATTAAAAAAGTTTGTCCAACTACTTCTAAATCTGATATCTACTTTATAAAAACTGCTAAATACTAAGAAGGAACCATAAAAAGTCAAGAAACTCAAGCAATATTTGAGGTGACAATGTCGTAACCATTTTTAAAATTTATACTTTTATTTATTTATTTATTTACCATTTTCCCCAAATATTTTAATATATTTTATTGATTATGCTATTACAGTTGTCCCATTACCCTCCCTTTATTCCCCTCCACCCTGCACACCCTCTCCCATCCGCATTCCCCCCTTTAGTTCATGTTCATGTGTCATACTTACAAGTTCTTTAGCTTCTACATTATCCATAGTATTCTTACCCTCCCCCTGTCTATTCTCTACCTACCATCTGTGCTACTTATTCTCTGTACTTTTTCCCCCTCTCTCCCACTCCCACTCCCCTGTTGCTAACCCTCCATGTGATCTCCATTTCTGTGGTTCTGTTCCTGTTCTAGTTGTTTGTTTAGTTTATTTTTGTTTTTGTTTTAGGCGTGGTTATTAATAATTATGACTTTGCTGTCATTTTACTATACATGTTTTTTATCTTCTTTTTCTTAGATAAGTCCCTTTAACATTTCATAAAATAAGGGCTTGGTGATCATGAACTCCTTTAACTTGACCTTATCTGAGAAGCACTTTATCTGCCCTTCCATTCTAAATGAAAGCTTTGCTGGATAGAGGAATCTTGGATGGAGGTCCTTGCCTTTCATGACTTGGAATACTTCCTTCCAGCCCCTTCTTGCCTGCAAGGTCTCTTTTGAGAAATCAGCTGACGGTATGATGGGAACTCCTTTGGAGGTTACTGTCTCCTTATCTCTTGCTGCTTCTAGGATTCTCTCTTTCACTTTTATCTTGGGTAATGTAATTATGATGTGCCTTGGCATGTTCCTCCTTGGGTCCAACTTCTCTGGGACTCTCTGAGCTTCCTGGAAGTCTATTTCCTTTGCCAGATTGGGGAAGTTTTCCTTTATTATTTGTTCAAATAACTTTTCCACTTGTTGCTCTTCCTCTTCCTCTTCTGGCACCCCTATAATTTGGATGTTGGAACATTTAAAGATGTCCTGGAGGTCCCTAAGCCTCTCCTCATTTTTTTGAATTCTTGTTTCTTCATTCGTTTCTGTTTGATTAGTTCTTTCTTCCTTCTGGTCCACTCCACTGATTTGAGTCCCAGTTTTCTTCCCATCACTATAGGTTCCCTGTGCATTTCCCTTCATTTCACTTAGCATAGCCTTCATTTTTTCATCTAATTTGGGACCAAATTCAACCAATTCTGTGAGCATCCTGATCACCAGTGTTTTGAATTGTGTATCTGATAGGTTGGCCACCTCTTCGTTGCTTAGTTGCACTATTTCTGGAGCTTTGATCTGTTCTTTCATTTGGGTCATTGTTTTTTTGTCTTGATGCCCCTATTACGTATGAGGGGTGGAGCCTTAAGTGTTCACCAGGGCAGGGCAATACAGTCACTGGGTTGTGACACTGTACGTGGGTGAGGGGTCTGAGAGCGAACAATGGTGCTTACTCTGCTCTCTGCCGGATTTCTGTCATTTCCCCCACTTCCCACAAGCAAAGTGGGCCCTTCTGGTGCTGATTCCCAGGTGGGTGGGTTTGTGTACATTCTAGAACCCTATGGGTCTCTCCAACAAACTCTCCTGTGAGGCTGGGAGTTTCTCCCCCTGCCATCTCAACCCCCACAGATGTTTTCAATCAGTGCTTTGAGGCTTTATTTCCCTGCACAGGGGTCCTGGGTTGTGCCATCTGTCTAGCTCCCCAGTTTCACCTGGTTTATCTGCGCATGAATCTGCGCACCAGTGCTTTGAACTGTGTATCTGATAGGTTGGATATCTCTTTGTTGCTTAGTTGTATTTGCTGTGGAGCTTTGATCTGTTCTTCTATTTGGGTCTTTTTTTTTTTTTTTTGTCTTCTCGTGCCTGTTACATAGTGAGGGGCAGAGCCTTAGGTGTACACCAGGGTGGGGCAACCCAGTGGCTGGGTTGTGACGCTGTATGTGGGGGTGGGATCCAAGAGGGAACAATGGCGCTTGCTCCACTCTGTGTCAGATTCCAGTCCCATCCGCCACTTCCCCCAAGCAAACTGGACCTTTCTGGTGCTGATTCCCAGGCGGATGGGCCTGTGTACATTCCAGGACCCTGTGGGTCTCTCCAACAAACTATCCTGTGAGGCTGGGAGTCTCTCCCTGTGCCTCAACCCCCACAGGTGTTTTCAATCAGTGCCCCAAGGCTCTATTTCCCAGCGCTGGGACCCAGGGTTGCTGTCTGTTTTCACCTGGTTTATCTGCACGTGAATATGGGACCACCTGGTCTGCCAGCCTCCTTGTGTGAAGTGCCTCACTTCACAATTGCCGCCTCTCTGGGTCTGCCCATTGCCACCCATGCCCGGGGTCTGCCAGCTGCTGCCTGTGTGCCCAGGGTCTACCCCCTTCCATCTTGTGAGCCCGGTGCCTTGTGCTCCCGGTGCCACCACTTTTTGTGCTGTGACCCCTCTCTGCCCAGCCGTCCGACTCCGCCTGCATCGCCTACCAGTCTGGATGAATGTGTCTATTTTAACTCCTTGGTTGTCGAAGTTCTATACAGTTCAATTTTCTGTCAGTTATGGTTGTTATTTTGTTTCTAAATTGTTGTTGTCCTTATTATGGTTGTGTGAGGAGGCACAGTGTGTCTACCTACGCCTCCATCTTGGCCAGAAGTCTATATTTTTAAATTGCACAAATAATACAAGGATATAAACATTAAATGTTAATGTAAATATAAGCATTGCAAATACAGACATAAATATGGTATTTTTTTAAAAATTGTGTTTCCCACGCATCACATAAATCCCACTCTCTTCTTCAAAAGAAGTCTATGCTAATTTTTGTTATTCATTTTTCACAGAACTTTTATGCATATGCATTCATATACATAGTTATAAAAAAAATTTCATGGGAATGCTAGAAACAATACATATTGTTCTGAAACTTATTTTTCTCCCAATAACATATGCTGAAAACATTTCCATTCAGTACATGTACATTTACCTAAGAGTTTTAATTGCTACAGTAGTATCGATAAACTCACAAGTAGTGATCATACGGATAGTTTCCAATTTTTGGAATACCCTACCTATTTTACGAGAAACATTCTTATAGATATGTTAGCAGCACAGTGGCACCAAAATGTTACTGGACCTAAGTTCAGCAACCTCGGTACCTGAGTTCAGCAAAATCAGAATTCAGAGCCAAGGAACTCAAAGTATTTTTTTTTAATTTAGTTAGAAAGTCACAAAGGTAGAAAAGGTGAGCTAGCTGGGCTACATGGGTTCCAGAAAGATGTTACAGAGGCAAAAGAAAGGCCCTTAGAGCTTAAAAAATAAAGAGAGAATGTGCCTGGGGGGAGGAGAGGGAGAAAGGCAAGGGCATATTCCAGAGAGTAAGAAAGTGCACCGTGGGGAAAGAAGTGGATCAGGAAAGGCACGGGGGTGGGGAAGGGAGAGAGAGAGAATGCTGAGTCCTTTGTCTCCAGGGGTTTATCTGAAGGTCTCAGGGGAGGATCTCAATAGAATTTTCATCAGCTTTCCAGGTGTGTCCTCTCTGGGTCGTGGTCTCTAGGGATCACTTGGAACCAGATCAGGGGTCATTAGTCACTGCAGCTGGTCCTGATGTCAACCATGGCAGCATTGCCATGCCTGGTCTTGCTGCTTTTCTGGGCCTGGAACTGAAACACAACTGAGGCCTAGAAGTTATCTCTAGAGCTTAGTGCTCAAGGGGGTAGTCATGCAAGCGAGTTATATGAGGTCATTCTCCAGCCCCTTTGTTCCTCCTCTAAGGGGATCTATCACATGACTAATCATATGGAAGGTCGGGAGGTCTAAACCATGTGACCAGCAATATCATAGGGTAGTAAAGGTCACCCTGGGGGCAAGGCCCTATCCTACAATTGTTCCTTGCTACATACCCCAAGCTTTGTGCCCTGGTGACCTTCCATACCTGGCCTATTTTTCCTACTCTGCTCATGCCGAACTGCCTACCAAAGACACATCTTTAAATACATGTGAGAGTATCTTGTACTTTAGATTTCTAAAAATTTAAATGCTGAGTTAAGGTACATTTTAAAAATTTATTAATATCAACAAATTGCCCTCCCCTAAGAGTTATTAGCAGTTCAAAAGCCTACTATTAATATTTGAGAATATCTGTTTTCCCACTTACCATATTTTGCTGTGGGTAATGCACACCTACATTTTTGGCCCAAACTTTCAGGAAAAAAATCATCATTTTAATTTTTTAGTTCAATGTTTTATTTATTTACATTTAGATACTTTTTTGTATTATAAAGGAATTTTAGCATTTATTCTTGAAGATAGGGATATTATTATTGCTTTCTAGAGTTGCACTTTTAATGAATAAGCATAAATAAAAAAATTTAAAACATTTATATAAATACAGAATTAGTACTACCCATGGATAATGTGCATTCTTATTTTTCTCCCAAAATTCTGTTCAAAAAGTACCCTTTACACACAGCAAATTATGGTATTTACCAACATTGGATATTTTCAGTAATTTTTTGTTCATTTGAAAGTTAAGAAAATATTGTTTTAATTTTTATTTTCTTAATTACTAGTGAAATGAGGATCCTTATGTACTTATCAGCAAGATGGAATAACTTTTAAATCCAAAAATAAAAGCATGGAATGATAATGGTCCCTTCCACAGTCGGCTCTTGTTGTGCAAGTCCCCGCCGACTCCTTTCCTTCTTTCTTCCGCTCACTCCCTTGCTCCATCTTCTCCTGAATTAGTGCAGAGAAGGGAAAGCACATGAGCTCTGTGACACCCTCTCCTGGAAGAGTGCCACTGCCAGAGCATTGTAGCACTGATGTAGATGCTGATAGCACCCATAACCCTTCTGTAGCAGTATGGTCAGTGGGGTTGTTAGTACTGCCCAAGTCTAGCTTTCTCTACTGCTTTAAACACAGCTTGTGATCACATAAATGACATCAGTAATAATCCTCTAGGGCATCGTGTATACAAAAGCATTTGACTCACTTTAGCTAGGGTTTAATCAGAATCTCATTCCCCAGAAAAAGATTATTCTTGCTTAGAAAGCAGAGGGATAACCCTTTGGCATCTTCCAATAATAATTTTGGATTTCAGGGTAAGTTGACTGGTATAGATGTGCCTGGAAAAGATGGATTGGTGGGAAATAGAAAACTGTTAGCCAGTACCAATGCAGAATTATGCCTATCAGCTAAAAATGTCCTGCCTGTTTCAATAACTCAGTGTCATTTACATACTGTTTGCTTCCCTTTTGTGGAATTTTTATTAATATTTAGTCCAAAAATGAAGTGAGTTTAGTGTACTGCCAGGGGTGCCCAGGCTTGTGGTGTCTCTGGGCCACACTGGAAGAAGAGTTGTCTTGGGCCGCACATTAAATACACAAACACGAATAAAAACTGATGAGCAAAAAAAGGTTTTAAGTAAATTTAGGATTTTGTGTTGGGCTGCATTCATAGCCATGCTGGACCGCATGCGGCCCACAGGCCACGGCACGGGTTGAACACCCCTGTCAGTATATGCATCTGATCTGTTCTTCAGAAAGTAATGAATTGGATGTGAAAGCAGCCTCCCTGCTCCCCAAATCTGTATAAATTAGCAGCGTGGATTGGATGACCGGTGAGGGAACCCGGACAGTAGAGTTATGTTCCAGGAGGATCTCTCCTGTGGCTGTGCTCCCCCCTTACGCAGATCGGCCTCATTCTCTGTAGCTCAGACTTCCTGGCTGATGCAAATGGGAATAAGTGTCAAATAAAAGTTGTTTATTAACATATGTTGATTATATGTGCTCAGAGATGGTGTCATCAAAATATTAATGTATTTGATATTTGAGAGACCACATTCAATTGTATGTAACTTTTGTAGGGTCAGCTATTAATTTACTTAAGCCTTAACTCTGAATAAAATCAATCTGTTGCAGAATGAGTAAGAGTTTTCTGAAGCAACCAGTGAAAAGTCAATTCGTTCAACTTGGATGAACATTGACAAAGAGAGAAGCACAAGTAAATGAGGGAGAAAGAAATGGTGCGCAGTGAGTTTGCTTGATTTTATGAGCACACCGAGCGCCATTTCAAGTGCCACCCACAGAAGAAAAAGAAAAGAAATGAGAATATACAATAGAGCTACATCACCTTTGAACTTAAAACCACTGTATAAGTCATTTTATAGATAAACAGACTAAGGCTCAGAGAAATTAATTTGGTTGTCAGAACTGTAGAGTAGCTTCCGTTCAAGGTCTAGTTAGTCACATCACTCTCACTCTAACAACAAAAATCACAGTTTTTCTGAGCCCACCAGAAAGCTAAGGAAGAAATGAAATCTAATATATGAAATCCAGAAAATTTTCTTTGTAAGAGAGAAAAGATTCACAGCTTCTTTCATCCCTTGCAGAGTGACAGGAGGAAGAACCTACAAAGAGAGAGAGAGAGAAGAAAAAACAACAAAAACACTTTAGGCTTGAATGGCTACCTGTGAGCTGGTGTGACAGATTATAATTTTGTCACAGAGCAGGTCCACACACACCTCAAATTATGTCCCATGGGTCTTTGCCTAGTGGTGGGTAGGCAGTATGCCGAAGGCTAAGGGATAGAAAGGAAGCGGTAAAAGAGATTCTACCTGAAGTGTGTGAAGCCTGTCCATGTGCATGAAAATCATCCTTTGAGGATGGAGAGGAGCAATACAAGAGATCTAGGAGAAGTTAATTTGAGGCACTTCATTTTTTCAACTACCGAGGGTTGGAGGCATGGCAAGAAAGATGAGGGAAATCTTTCTGAGGGAGACATGTCGGGCAGAGGGAGATTTCTGTAGGTGCAGAAAGATTACTACAGGACTGGAAAGCAAATAGAATCCCCCCAGCTACCCAAATAGTAGTCAGCTGAGCTGTAAAGAAGATATATATTTTAGTGGTTCAGAAACTTGGTTGCTGGGTTATAAAGTGTAGATTTCTGTAATCTCACCAGTCCTCAAATCCCAAGTTTCGAAGAAGGGTAAGTACTGATCCTGCTTGGAAAACTTTTGAAACCTGTCATGAACTGAGTCAAAGGAACTGCTGCAGGAGAGCCCGGTCCTGCTGATCAGATTGACCCAGTCCCCAGACCAAGTAACATGGAACCTGCTTTATGTGACATTCATTCCTTTTTGAAGAACAGATAAGAAGCACATATAGTATACTGAACTCACTTGACTTTTGGATTAAATATTAATGAGATTTCACAAGAGGGAAGAAAACCCTCTTGTAAATGATACTGAGTTGTTGAAATAGGGAGGATATTTTTAGCCGATAGGCATAATTCTGCAATGATACCGGCTAAATTTTTTTCTGTTTCTCACCAATCCATTCTTGCCAGGGACATCTACATGACTCAACCGCCCCTGAAATCCAAAGTTATTATTGGAAGATGCCAAAGCTTAGCTACAAAGCAGCCTCCCCTTCTCAGGTACCAAAGATCTCAGCATCATCCCTTTAGATCTTTTCCCTTTGAGAGAAGTACCCACTTCTCTCTCTAAATATTACATATGATTAAAATTTAAACATTTTCTTAATTTTTTTGTTCTCACAGCTCATTGAACCTAAATTAACCCAAATTAAAAAGTAATTGACTGATTTTCTTACATATTTCTATATCCTTATTTTCCCCAGCAGCTAATTCTGTAACTTTTAACTTCTAATACCTGACCAGAATTTCTTCCACTGTATTATAAACTTCCTTCTTTCTAATTATCTTTTGTATCTCTCACAGTCACCTTAGGTCATATTAAATCAGCAGAACCTTTCCACCTTTAAGGACTACTGCATACTTTTTACAGCGTTCTTCACAGGCCCTCTTTCCTCTCTGCCCGTCAGAGCTTTCGCGGCACACCTCTGCTCTCTTTGATCTCTCCACACACCCTAAAAATGTGCAGTTCTGAATTAGATGCTGCTAAATATAGTGTAACAGACAGAAGTTCATCTTCTCCGAGCAAGCCTCCCTATCCTTATGCTAGCTTAGACAAATTTTACTTTATTGTATTTCTTCCATTAATTCAAAGCTTGCTGGAATGGTTCAGAAAGTTAAGTGGATACACATTCCCACGTCTCTTACAGTTGGAGCATGGAATAGCTGTGTTTCATTGTGAAAACAGAACAAAAAGGATGGATTAAATTTCTTTAAGAATTTGCCTCTTGAGTTTTAAAAGGGAAAATACCAGAACCTTGGACAGGGAATGAATGATCCTCTTTTAGTCTTGTCCTAAACTCCCCTTCTCCTTGGTCTGTGACAGATTGTTTACAAATTGCAGAGAAGATTCAGTCTTTTAAAAAATCAATATTTTCTTTAGTCAGATTCCTTTCCAATTATAGCTCCATTGCTCTAGATAGTAATCTTTTTAATTTGCTACAACAGATTCCAAGTCCCTTTGGTGTCTGCCACGAACTCTGAGAAAATGTTCTCTGCCTGCTTAGGCACAGTGTTTCCTTGCCTCAGTGTGAAGGGGCAGTGAGCACAGATCACACTGGCCTTTGGCAAGAGGAAAAGATCTAAGTTAGGTGCAGTCTACAAAGTCTTCCCCTGCTCCCCTGTACTTTCCTGCTTTCTGTCTTATACTGTTAAACATCCTCTTGTTGCCTTACTGGGGGCGGGCGGATGTTGAATCATCTTATGCTCACTATTGCAAGGTGTGCATGTTCTGCTACAATAGAAACTTTCCTACCCTTGTAACCCAAGTACCACCCCAAACTGAAAACCGCAGCTAATCAGACCCCCAGCAGTACCCCCTGTTCCTTCTGCTCTTGGACAGCCACACCATGAAATACCAACACCCACGAGGACTTGGTGGTTTGGATTTTTGACCTTTTTGTAAGGGATGCTAACTTCTGTCCCCTTACCTTCCCTCCTTCCTCACTGGAACGTGCCACCCCACTGCTTTCTCCTTGCCTCCCTCATCACAGTGCCTTGCATTTGGGGCTGGCTGTTTGCCTGTGTGTGGGTGGACAGGCTCTCTTGGGGCCTTGTGCTTCTACAGCTGCTTTTCAAAAAGAGTTTTCCTGCCCTTTCACTTCTGTATCAATTCAGCTGACCATCTTATTTACACAAATTTATTTTTAACCTTAAAAGTGAATTTTGGCTTATTTTATCCATCTCATGATGCCTTTCCCTATCATTTGCTTTTAAACAAAAAATCACAAGTAGCTTAAGGAGAATCGTATGAAGAAAACCCAGATCCTTTTTTATTGTGCTGTGCCCTAGATATAGAGGAAATTCCCCACACTGAGTGTCAGTGAAAACCCTGTCCGAACCATAGTCAACTGAGAAACTGACAGTACCTATTAAAAAACCCAGACAATCACAAGACAGCTATAAGATGTATACCAAAGATGTCTCTCTTAATCTGGTTGCCAGGATTTTTTAGTGCCTCTGTGAGTAGGCTGGTGCTGTAAACACCCAGGTCTCTGATTGATGCATAATCTGATTCACCCGTGGTGGTTCTGCAGCTCAGTCCTTTAAATTTAAACTTAGTAACAAAATAGTTTTGAAGATTCTCCTTAAGAATATTTCGATGAGGAGCCATAATAAAAAGGTAGTGTGCACATTGCCAAACATTTTAATGAAGACTTTTTAATGCAGAATATATATAACTGAATGCATTCCTTTCTTTTTTAGACAGAGATTCAACTAATTTTTCTTCTCGATTAAATTCATATATACTCTTCCCATACTGGGGACTGAGGAGAAGCTGGCAAGAACCAGGCTTATCTCAGAGGTTTTGGGACAAGGATGTGGCTCTGCTTTCCTTCTGAACGTAGACTTGGTGTCAGGATGCTAACCAGCTCCCTTCCTCTTAGGCTTTATGGAGGCTGAAGAGGCAGTTTTATTATTTAAATAGTTGAATAGTTTGATTTCAAGAATTCTATATTCTATAAATAAATTATTCCTCTACTTTCCATTTTTTATTTAGTGTATTTTGCCAAGATGAGCCTTCAGTAGCATTTTATGTTGCTGAAATCCAGACAATGAATATATATCAGAATGATCTCATTCGAATTGCTAATTTTTTGTTTATAAACATGATATTGGCTATATGTTCTGAAAAACCTTTTTCATTACAGCACCTGTAAGATTATGGAATAAAATGTTTTTAAGGTTTTCTTTTTAAGCATAGCTCACAGGAAACTTATGAGAAACTGTGGAGGCAGAGACAAGCTGTAGGCCGGAAGTTCATCTAGACGGACACACTGGTGCTGTTTACCCACAGGCACAGAAGAGCTGACCCCAGGCAGTTGATGCCTGGTTTTAAAGCATTGTGTTACACAGACCAGCAGCACAGCAAGCAGCAGGCAAAGGCTTGGATGCAACAAGTATGAGCAGCAGGACCAGAGATCTAGAATAAATTTAGGCCGGCCAAAGGGAAACGCTCTCAGTGGATGAACCAGAAGGAAAGTTGGCCCATGAAAAGAAGTGGCATGAATGTGTGCCTGTTTGAGCCTTGATCTGGTGATAGCAGAATCTTTAGAAACCAATTTTCCCCTGAGACTTTCTCATCATAAGCCCACATGTATGCATATTTGGGGCCAGAAATTATATTATCTGTATCAATTAAAAAACACCAAGGCTAAAACTTAATTTTAAGCAGTCTCAGATTAATAGCTTCTCAAGTTCCAAAGGGTATAGGCTAATATTTTTTCCAAATAATATGGGCTAATAATTGTTTTAATGTTGAACTGAGGAAACAAACTACTGGGAGTTGGTGCCAGCATAAACGGACACTGACCTGTAGAGATTACAGATATTGGGATTACCAAATATAAAATTTAAAGTAAA
The DNA here is from genome assembly GCA_004024845.1 of Tonatia bakeri. NCBI lineage: Eukaryota > Metazoa > Chordata > Mammalia > Chiroptera > Phyllostomidae > Tonatia > Tonatia bakeri. Next base: position 161,130 of record PVIA01000129.1, read on the forward strand.
TGTGTTTAATGTGTTTAAAAATATAAAAGAAGGCTTTCCTTGTATGACAAAGAGAAAGAGACTACCAGTTTTTGATCAGCCAGATCTGAAAAAAAGAATGAAATAAGATTTCTAGAAATAAGAAACATAATACTGGAAATTAAGAATTCAATGTGGAGGTTAAACGATAGGTTCAATTCCAAGAAAGAGAGAATTAGTGAGCTGAAAGTTCTTAAAATTTTATTCAGGACACACCACAAAAAGGTAAAGATGAAAACAGGACAGAGATGTGCATTGGCATGGAGACCAGAGTGAGAATGTGCCACAGGAACTCGGGTTCTGGAGGGGGATCATGATGGGACAGGAAGAGAGGCTCTAAGGAGGGAACAGCGATGAAATTAATATAAGACTCAAATCCCTAGATTCCGAAAGCCTAGTGAATACACAGCAAAGTGATAAAAATAAGACCGCTTTTAGACACATCATAATAAAACTAAAGAATACCTAAGAGATCTTAAACTCAAGAGGAATAAGGACTACCCACAAAAGGATAACAATTAGATAAACAGTGACATCTATAAAATAGTATAATAATGTCTTTCAACTGTACAAAGGAAGACCTACAATTATATATATGTGTGTATGTGTTTATATATATATAATAAAACTATCCTTTAAAAATAGAGGGTGTACGAAAGATATTTTCTCACAAGTAAAAATAGAGTTTACTACTAACAGACTTTCAGTAAAGGAACTTCAAAGGATTTACTTCAGGAAAATAAATATATCTGAATAAGGCCTAAAAAAGAAGAGAGAATGGTGAGTAGAAAATAGTAAACATAAAGGCAAATCTATGGAAATAACAATCGTGTAAAACTTAATGATAATGTTTATTTGTGAGGTTTAAATTTGGAAAATCAAACTAAAAACACAAGCAACACTAGCATTTAACTCAGGAAGTGATAGTTGCGATTAAAATGATGCAAGGTCCTTGTATTGATTTGGAGGAAAGTACCATTAACTTTAAACATTGGAACATTACATTTCTTAAGTGACCACTAAAAGAATAGAAATAGAACACATAATTTAAGACCTATTAGAAGATAATGAAATGAGGGAGCTAAAATCAATAAATCCAAGAGTAGGGATGACATGCAGCAGAGAGAACAAGCAATACATGAGACAAACTAAAAGTACACAGATAATGGCAAAATGGGTAGAAATATATCAGAAATCACAGTCTATGTAAATGCACAAATGTTTCCATTTTTAAGAGAGTCAGCAGAACTTTTAAAAATTCTAGCTGTATGGTGATTACAAAGATACACATGAAGTGAAAAGATTAAAAAAGATTAAAAGTAAAAGGATGGAAAAGATAAACTAAAGAAGCACTAAACAACAAGAGTTATTGTGGCTGTATTTGATTTAAAAAAAAACTGACAGAAATATTCCGTAGTGATGAGAGGCTCACTACATATTGGTTTAAAGATTTAGTTAAAAAAGAAGTTAAACGATCTTAAGCTTGTGAATACCTAGTGATATAGATTCAAAATAGATAAACAAAAATTGATCAATTGAATCAGAAGATTTTTAAGGTAACTATTAATAATTGATTATTCAAGAAATATTGTAGAGTATGCTGGCTAATGTAATTATTTATTTATTTATTTATTTTAAAGATTTTATTTTATTTTTTAGAAAGAGGAAGGGACGGGGGAAGAGAGGGAGAGAAACATGTCATGTGCCCCCAGGCGGGGACCTGACCTGTACCCTAGACATGTGTGCTGATTGGGAAGTGAACTGTGACCTCTCGGTTCCCAGTCTGGAGAGCAACCCACTGGGCTACACTAGTCAGTGCTTTTTTTTTTTTTTTTTTTTAAAGAAACAACTTTTGACTTGGAGGATTTTTTCTATATGCCTTTGTTTTCTATTTCATTATTTTCTCCACTTACCCTTTATTATCTTCTTTATTCTTGCTTTGGGCTTATGAAATTCAATGGAGTACAGAATAAACCCAAGGCATTAATAAACCCAAGCATAAAAAAGCAATTTAAAAACAACTAAAAAGTAAATGGATGTGGGTATTCTATATTATTCATTGTTATTGAATGCCATTTTCATATGTATATATATAAATACATTATGCACAAAAAGATTTGTGACATAATTACACTTTTATAAACTTATCAAAGCCCTATAATGTAAAATAACCTTGGTGGTACTTTTTCTTCACCAAATTTAATCTTAAAAGGCTATTACAGTAAGACTTAGATAATGCTCATGACTCTTTTGTTCAAATGAACTGCTGAAGCCTGTCACTGTGTTTTGGAAATGTTCATCTGGGAGGATCCTTTTTGGTCTGACTAAAACTTGAAACATCCCTCTTGAAATCTATTTCAAAGGAAGAGAAACTCTATGGCTCAGAATGCTGCAGTGCATCATGGTAACTCCAGATGTTTTGAAATACCACTGGCAATAAAGGTCTTTATTTTCTGCAGCTTACCAGGTGGCTGTGAAACCCACGACAGATAGCAAATAATTGGATGGCAAATGCATGTGTATTTGATGGCCGTAATTTAAGCTAAAATTCTACTCTCTGAAGTTAAGGTTAGAGAATAATTCCTCCTGGATGGTTGAGAACCATATTGACGACATGAGGTGAAGTTGTCAGAGTAAAATTTTCTTGGTGCTAAAACATGCACGGAAGAAAAAGAAATTGCTTTTTACAGAAAAATTGGATAGATCCCATGAAATGACCACACTTTGATAGAGTACTCAAGAGTAGCCATTGAGGAATACTCATTTCAAAATTCATTCTTGGAACCCAAAGCATGTGCTTCCCAATAAATTAGAAACCCAAACTAGTTAATCTAAGAAGACCCACCCTAGCTAGAGACGCCTTCCTGAGACAGGGTCAAGAAGGTTGTGGTCTACAACTGACTGCATTTAATTGAACTTTAACTGCAGCGTTTTGCAAATTACTGTGAATCCATCTTTCTTTCTGCCATAATCTTCTGTTTCTCCCCTTTTATTTTGTTTAATCATTTATTTGAATTCCTTCTTACAAGAAAAAGGTAAAAATATTCTCTATTCATTGAGCTTTCATTGTTTTCCCTAATCTTTCAGTATCAGGAAATAGAGAGAAATTTGTTTCTCTCTTCGCCTGCGTTGGAACAGTAGATCTTTCAGCAAAGACCTTTGTAGAATTGCTAGTGGACCAGTGCACAGCTTACCCTGGTCTTTGGTTCAAATTCTTCTGAGTGATTTAGAAAACAGCAATTTCTAGCAATTTTCTGGGATGTGATGCTTCCTGACCAGGCACAGAGAACAAGTCACAGTGTAACACAACCTGTGACAGGATCACACCAAATGGGGCAGCTAATCGTCCATTCCTGTTACCGTGCAACGGTGCTGCGTTGTGCCCGCTTCTGGGGAGGAGTATTAAGACCACGACTCTCCAAGCGTTTCTGGTGGAAAGGGTACCTGACTCTACCACACACAGATCAGGTTTTCCTCAAATCCAGCCCAGGCGGTTTGTGGGCTTCACGGCTGTATGAAATCACTCCCAGCTGCCCTGTTGAAGGGGATGACTGAAGGGGAGGAACATACTTAGTAAAGCCTCTCATCAGCACCCAGAGACCATGCTCTGAGACGGCAACGTATCCCCGACTCCACTCTTCCTGCTTGTCTCCATCAGTCCTCCAAAGGACAAGAGTATCCTGCACCTGGACTTCTGGGGTGGGGGCTGGGTGGCCAGCAGGAGCTCTCTTTGGAGGATTTCAGGGTCAAGACACAGAATTACTGGCAAAAGATAAAAATATGTGCCCTGTGTGTATTTTAAAAAGAGACGGGTTCCAAAGGATTTGTATGAAAACATCAGCACTTCACTATGAATGTCTGTGACTAAAAACAGTAGTGGGTTTGGATATCAGGCCACATCATCAGATTTTGTGGCTCAATCTATTTTAACTCTGGCCACCACTGATGAGGAGAAAGAAAACCTCACCTTGGTCACACTAGGGACTCTCCCCTCCCTTTAGGGCTGTGCCATGGTTCCAAGATCTTTTCTAGTGTCACAAAGGTCCTTTGGTCATGGGCACTGGCAACCAGCAGATGCAGCTTCCTCTGAGCTATCTGTTGTCCTGTCTGCGTGGCCCCTCCTTGTCCAGCAGCTCTTGGGGGTTCCTGATGCCAGCCAGGGGGTACAGCTGTACTCTTTAAGCTGCCTGCAGGCCCTCCGCCTAGATGCACCAATGACTGGCATCAGCAAGAGGCAGAGTGGGACCCCCACTGATCTGAAACGCATTCTCATTTCTTCTTTCCTTCTCCTGACTCTCGCCAGTCTAGGGGGAATGTCTTTTTTGCTTGGGTCAGTAATAAGCGCTACTTTGCCCATTGGTTGTCCAAGACTGCTTATACTAGAAGATTTCTTCCCCCTTTTACCTCTTCTGCAAATTACTCCTCAGCTTTGGTGCTGTGGGAAAATAAAACCCAGAAAGATTTGCAAATTAATTCTGCATTGATCCTGACACATTTCCCCTGAGGCAATAGAACAGAAAGTCAGAGACCAGTTTGAGTAAGTGGAGAGAACGGTGAAAAATCTAGGGAGAGCAAAAGGAATCTCCGAATGGTATCTAGCCACAAAAGTCAACAGGAAATGAAAATCAACTAATGTAAGCAGCTCTCCTCCACACAGTCACTTTGACACAGATGCCTCAGGGAAGCATTTCTTGACTAGTGTAGGGGCCCCCTTTACGGCTTCAGTAGTGCCCAATTGTTCTTTCTTCCACAGTGATTCATTAGAATTATTTAATGCAGGAGGGACAACCTAGCAGACTGCAGGCCAAATAGGGACTGTAGACAGTGTTGTGTTTGGCCCACGTAATGTTTATGAAAACTTGAATTCATGGAAACATGTAAAAAGTCAGAACATTTTACATAAAAATATGGATTTTTAGCTCCTATTAAAAATCACACCTGGTCAGAGTGGGTCTGCTTGGCTGAGGGCAGCAACCCCAGGAAGTGACTGCAGCTTGCCCCTCACCCAGATGAGCACCCTCCAGTTGGCCACAGTTTCTAACTGGTCCTTGTCTCATAGGCGCTTGAGTCTGTGAGCGCTGGTCTGAGCTTGTAAATTTTAGCTCTGTCAAGGACCGGGTCTACCTTATTCAGCACAACGAACACCATACCTGGTGCATATTAGGACTGACTACATATGTCTGGAATAAATAGATCCAAATTCCCATGCCCCCCAAAATAAACTCACAACATTTTATTTTTATTCGGCTTTGTTTTGTTCCCTACCCCCCAAAAGGATTTGACGTGTCTACATGATGACTTTCTGCTGCCACTTATCTACAGCGTACAAGATCAAGCAGCATATGTTTCACCCTCAGTGGTCTCATGCCAGAGGACATAACACAAAGGATGACGTCACATGGCCTCTTTGGCTTCCCTGAGTCACCCTGTCCAGAGCCACAGTTGCCTCTGTACACATACACACAGCACCGCCACCACCATATGCCCTGGTTCTATCCATAGCTGCCTTCGATGCATGTTTAATATCAGCCTCCCCATGCACAATGAGAGTTCCGGGAGAGGAGGAAGAAGAGTGAATATTCCATTGTACCCACAAGCCCAGCACAGAAAAGGGCCAAAAAGCCCCTGTTATTTAAATTCCAGATGTTTCTCAGAAGCTCAGTTCCAGAGGATCAAAATATACTTTGCTTCAACCTCCTTTATCTTACCCCAAACCCAAAGCTGCTTTGCAAAGTTTTTATTCCTGTCGTACCATCTAAATCACTGTGTCTTTTTCCTCTCTTCTCAGTCTCCAGTTTTCTCTTTTTTTACTATTCCTAAAACAATACAGGTATTTATAGTGACTAAATTTACTATGGAAGAGTCTCCCCGGTTTTCAAATAAAACATATGTATTTTGTTGAACTGTTCATGGCACTAATTCAATAAGCGTTTGCTGAGCTGCTTTGATTTGCTAGGTAGCCGGTTAGGTGCAGGGGGAGAGCGAGTGAACCCAGCAGCCCGCACTCTCTAAAGGAGGTCGCAAGTGATCCGTCCGGAATGAAGGCACAACTTTTCCTTCTGATGAACTGCTACAGGCTTATGATGAGTTTCCTAGACAATCTGAACCTCAGCCAGCTTTCCAGGGCCTCGGGCCACCTTCTAAAGTTGGCACGGGCAGGTGTTTTCCATAGACTCCCATTTTCCTCAAGGCATTCCACCTTTTTTCTCATATCCACCCCATAATTTGCTGCCTCTGTCTTGTCCACCTCAACCAGCCACCTTTTGGAACGTTTCCGTCGTCCCCCAGAGTGCCAGTTTGGATCTGTTCACTGCCCACGCCCTCTGTCACTGAGTCCAGGGGATCACCCAGGAACCTACACCCTGCACAGGGCTGGCACAGGATCGTTACTGCCCCTCTTTCTGCTCCTTCCCTGGAATGCCAAGGTCGGAACTGCCTTTCTGTCAAATGGACTGCAGTTTCTGACAGCATGTTTTTTCCCCATTTCTTACTCTCTCACCACCTTCGCTGAAACTCGGCCCTTATGAATGGCCTTGTAACAATTCACGCTTGGAGTGTTCCAATTAATGCCAAACCTCCTTCCCCTCCCGCCCCCCAAAAAAAAGAAAAGAAAAAAACATGCCTGGAAAGAAAGCAACAATAAAAAAAAAAAGTAAATTCTTTCTGCGCTCTTTCACCTCTTGGCCAGGAAAGCTTCTCTCCAGGGATAACGAGGTTACCAGTCGGGCTCCCCCAGTGATCTGGGGCGTGGGTGGCTGGAGGGACTTCTCCGGAGGCTGTGAGATGAAACGGCTCTGAAGGGAGACGCGCGAGAACCAGCCTCCAGCCCACTCACAGCACAGATCCTAATGAATCGTTTCAATTTTAGGAAGCATGTTAATCTGAAAGGTGCCTGAGCCAGAAAACAGAATTTTCTCAACTGAGAGTTAAAAATAGTCTTTGTTTCAGGCAAAGGAGAAGCTCTTCTCCCTCCTTGCATATAAATTATTCTCCAGCTCCACACCAGGAAGACAGTGCACAGGCCCCTACTCCCGCCAGAGACAGTTGTTTCGAGAATAACAGCGTATAAATTCCTATTGCCCGGTCCCTCTGGAACTACAACATAAAGTATTTAATTCATATTCTGTCAAGTCATTGAGTAGTCAGTTCTTACCAAAGAATTTAATACTGGATCTGATTGCTTCATTATGTGTTACTGTCCTTAAGTGAAGCAATAATGCTACAGTATTACTCAGAACTTGACACAGGCTCAGATTTGGGGGGTGGGGGTAGAGATCTGCTACTGTGAACACCGCTGGACTCCCAACCAAATGATTAAATCGTTCCTGGGGTTGTTTCACTTCTGACTGGCAGAAAATTCTTTTTATATTTGTTATGTGTCCACGGTCTTTCAAGTTGTCTTCATTTGCTAAAGTCCAGCCAAAGAAAATCACAGTGCATGTAAAACTAAACTTCTGGTTGAAATCCCTTAAACCTATAGGAACATTGTTAACTATGGAGTATAAAACACAAGTTCTCAGCATACCCTAGTTATTTTGCCCAGTAACTGAATCAGCTATTTGCTCCTTTATTTTTTTGTTTTCCTTTCTTAACTTCTCTTCCTCTCCCTCCTCCCCTCCCTGTCTTCCTCTCTTCCTTCTGTTTACAACAAGATTGGCACCAGGTGTTAAACTGGTAGAGTCAGACCCGACCTTGGTTCAGCACCTGGATACATGAGTTCTGGCTAAGAAAGAATTTAGAGCCAAGACTCAAATATAAGGGAAAGTTTATGGAGAAAGTCACTGGGGTAGAAGTTGTGAGTGGTAGAATACATGGGCTCAGGAAACAAGTTACTGAGGCTAAAGAAGGGCCCTTGGAGCTTAGGAGAAAGCAAGAGTTAAGGGAACCGCACCTGGGTTGAGGGGGGTGGAGAAAGGCATGGGAGTGCTTTGGGGAGGGAGAGCACTGGGTGTCCCCCATCTTGAGGGTATTTATCTGGAAACACAGGGGAGGATCCCAATAGCATATTCATCAGTTCTCCAGGTATGTCCTTTCACAGGCTGTGGTCTCTACTGATTTGTTGGCACCAGGGTTGGGGGTCACTTGTCAGTGCAGCTGGTCTTGATATTGGCATCCCTTGTCTGGTTTTGCTGCTTTTCTGGGGTTGGAGCTGAAACACAACTGAGGCCTAGATGCAATTGGTATGGGTCAGAGCCTCACTGTCCTTCGTGCTTAAGGGCTGTTCTCTGCCCGCCTTGTTCATTCCCCCCTCTCTGAAGGGTCTGACCCACATGACTTGCACATGCCAAGGGAGGAAAGGTCAGGGGAGGGTCTGAACCACGTGACCAGCAATGTAAACCGTCAAGGAGTCTAAACCGCAGGACCAGAGATATGCTGGGGGAGGAAAGGTCACCCTGGGGGCGAGGTCTCAGTTTTCCCAGTTTTGCCCATTGCTAGGCACTTAGGGCTTTCTCCCCTGGTGATCGATCATCTGTACCTGGTGTGTTGTCGTGCTTTGCTCCTGTCTGTGTAACTGCCTCCCTCCCTCCCTTCCTCCTTCCCTCCCTGCCTCCCTCCCTCCTCCTTCCCCCCTCCCTCCCTCCCTCCCTTCCTTCCTTCCTTCCTTCCTTCCTTCCTTCCTTCCTTCCTTCCTTCCTTCCTTTTCATTAGATAACCTGAGAGTGTCTTCCAAGTATCTGGAAACTTAGTGATATAGAAATTAATCTTGTTAGAATTTTTCCCTTTAAAAAAATTCAATGAATTCTGTGCTGCCTTCATGGCAAAATAACATGAATAAGAGGAGGTTTTACTTTATTACGAAGTCATTTTTCCACATCTAGCTTAGAAAGTACAGAGGATCCGACTACCTCCACTATCTCTAGGATTAAATAAAAGTTTCCCTATCAGATTCCAGTATAATGTTAATACGGGAAAGAAGATTCAAGAAAATATAGAACTCCCAGTTTATATAAATTGATCTCCTGTCTCCTGTCTTTGGCTTGAATAAAGACCGTGGCCTGCTGCCCAACCCGTACTCAGCCCTTACAAATGCCCTTGTAACAATTCAGGGTTGAATTTTTAAGGCTTTATGTTGTCTGCTTTCAGAGAGAAGGAGGCCGAGAGGGGAGGGGTGGAAACACCCTACTTTACATTTGAAAAGCTCACTTTCGGAACAAGCTGGTTCCGCACCGGGAGAGCCTAGAAGGGGACTGACAGTGGATTTGTAAAGGCTTCACTCTGCTAAACTTGCAGACAAGATGAATTCTGCTTTCTATCTGAAGCCTCTTCTTGGTCCTAAAATCTTCAAGTTGTTTGCTGCTATGTAAAATCTACAAAGAAAAGAAAAAATAATTTTAAGACCATTTTTTAACATACTTGCCTTCTGAAACACTCTCCCCCCTAAAATAGTCAGTTGACTTGAGGACTCTTAGCTCTATGGTAAATGTAAGTGGCCAGAAATGGTGTGATCATGTATTTCCCGCATTCATTTAGAAAATTAAATCACGCAATTGTGGAATCTGTGGATACATGTTGAAAGATTAAATGAGCATCCTTTGTTTTTGTAAGACTATCTTTCTGGATTGGAGAAAACTCAGATTTTGAACTGGTGAGTTATGAAATCACAGTATTCTAGTTTCTTTTTATACTACTTACATCACTCACTGAGGTGTGACATGTTTCAAATATGTCACATATAAGATCAGGTGATCTTATATCCCAGAAGTAAAACAGTCATAATTTTTCTTTCAAACTGGGATAGTTTTGAGAATTAAAGAGGGGGTCTAATTATTCATGTGGGGACAACAGGCAGAAACCAGGACTGTCTTGAGCTAATGTAGACATGAGGAATTGAGTTTTTAAATCTGAAAATAACCAAGTACAACGTAAAAGTGGTCTTACTTATCCCATCGCATGTTTTAAAAATGCATTTTCTTAATGTCAGTGTAATATATTTTAGAGGAAATACATTTAAGTATCTAGAAGAATTAAATACTTTTACTTCCACTCCCCAGAGGTAATCCCCGTTGTTACCTGGAGATGTAGATCATTCCAGAGCTGAAATGCACACACACATAGTAGGAGAGAGAGAAGTTTTTCTCAACCCTCTTAGCATCCCTGCTTAGATCTGCAAAGGAGAGTGACAAAGAATTTACAGGGAAAAAGTGTACAGATGTATTTAATGCAGGTTGTACATGAGCCATCATATGGACGTAGAGAAGGGAAGAAAAGGGTAAACCTGAGTCGTTTCATGCTAGGTTTGATGAAGAGTGGAAAGCTGTGGAGAAGTGCGATAGGGCAAAATATGAGCTAAGTGCAGTACTTGGGGGAAACATTCAGATTCTTCTCAGTGGACTTCCCTCTTGGAGAGAAGGCTGCTCCTTTCCCCAGGCATAAGGAGGACACCTTTCACGTGAGGGTCTCATGTTTCAGGGGAAGAGGGCAGAGGAGAGGTCAGAGAGATCTTCCGGCTTCTGATGTTTTCTCAAACTCTTTTAGCTTAAAATATTCAATATGCCAAGGTGCCATATTTGGGGGATAGTATGTCCTGAACCCCATCTCTCTCTTCTTTCTGTGTATTACATACATATATATATATATACTCATACACATATATACACATACATGTGTTCATATTTACATTTCCATATAAGAAGAACTCATACTGTGGATATAATTCTGAGCTTGCTTTGTTCCATGTCCATAAATGTTCTCCAGTGACAACTTTCAAAGCTATCACACATTCCATCATATAAATATACCACAATCTACTTAACCAACTGCCATATCCGAGGAGAAATGTTCAAGAAGAGAACACTATGACTCCATACAAATTTAAAATGAACACACATCAAAGATTTTATTTATCTCATCAGTTAATGAGAAACCAGTAAGATATTGAATATTACAACCAGTTCAAAAAGACCTCCAGCTATCTCACGTTTAGAGCCGGATAATGAATACTGAAACGAACTGACAAGTGGAAACGGAAATGGTCAAACCTGACCCTACCCACAGAGAAGTAAGCAGTTGCATTTTACTGACACAATTTGTCCACCAATTTGCTTTACTATCAGTTTTCTACAAGTGAACTTCTATACAAAGTTGTAAAATAGCATGCTCCAACAAATAATGATGGAGATAGCTAAATAAGACACCTAGACAATTTCAAAATTTTTCCTTACAATCCCCTTATCATCTCAAACTTTTGAAATAATATATTGTACTGCAAACATTGTAACAACGAAAACCTTGTTTTCTTCTTAAATTTCACATAAATTACTAGAAATACAATCAATAATTGGATCAAAGAGCACACAGTTTCTGATTGGAGGGATGGAGAATTGCTAACAGTTTAAGACTTTTGATACATAGTGTCAAATTGCCCTCTGTAAAGGCTGTACTATTCACACTCCTGCCAGCAGCCCGGATGAGTGCTAAGTCCCCCAAATCACACTAAAAGTTACTACACGTTTATAGATTGCTTCCATTCGTGATAGCAACTATGGCTTTTAAATGCCTCATAAAATATCTCCCTTTTGCCTACTTTCTCTTTCTCATTCAACATCCCTTTTGCACCACACTGGGATCATACTCTTGACAATCATCTGTTTTGAAAGTCCCTGAGACAGTGAGAACTGCAGAGAGGCAGCGAAGCCCTGCTGGGTATGATCCTCTCTCTTTTCTGCATCAGTTTTCCTCCCTCCCAGGGCTCTGGGGCATCTTCTTTAAAATAATCCCTGGCTGTTCTCTTTAATCTCTTTAGCCTGCAGCTTCGAGCACAGGGACCCTGGTCACTCCACACCCTGCCAGAATCTTGGCGCCACCTGCCCTGACAGCACTTTTTCCTCCCATGTTCTTCCTCTTCTCTTGGCCTTCTGACAGTAAGAACCCAGGTCTAAACACCTGCTGGCCTGTGAAGGGTAACCAGAACTGCCCTTGTTGACTTAATTCCACCATCTCTTATTTCTGGGCAAGGGAAAGAATCTGGGGCTTGGCAGTAAGTGCAGGAATTACAATGGGAAGTGATTCTCAATTTTTTCCACCATGAATGCACATGAGGACAGCTCTGTTTGTTTCTTTGTGTCCTTGTTTTCTTGTTTTATCAAATGCTTAATAATATGATCAGGGCAACTTGGTCTCCCTCAGGTGAGCTTATTGCAACAAATGGCAAAATTTGTTTGCAGCCCCTGAGTTAGGATCCATCCCAAAAAGTGTCCTTTGCCATCTAGAATGATGAAATGAATGGAATCGGGTTCAAGTTACTGTCAAGGTTAGTCATAAAGTAGTAAAGTTTGTTTCCGAAAAAGGGAAAGTAAATTACGAAGGGATGTGATGGAGACAGGAGGGACAATGCTTTTGCCAAGGGGTTGACCCCAGTATTTTCCTGCGCCACTAGGTTTAACCACAACCACCCTGTCCCCTCCCAGGATCTCTCCAGGCACCTGATGCTGAAGTGCTAGGAGTCCCCGAGAAGTAGAAAAACCAAACCAGGGTTAAGTAATAAAGGCAATAACCCATGTTGAACCAATGCCTGATAAAATTATCACTTTGTGTGTGAAGGAAAACAGCATGTACAAGCATAGATTTTTAAAGAATCATAAAGGACCTCATCGTGTACAATATTTCTGTCTTTGTATTATATCCAAGTGTGTGTTAGGGTAACACTAAGTGTTGCTTTAGTGTGAAAGTTTTATTTCTTCCTAGCATGACCATGCAATTGTGGGTCAGCTTGAGAGGTTTGTTCTACGTGCTCATTTAGGGATAAAGATTCTGCCATCTTCAGCATGTGACTTCCAGGATCAGCACACTCATTTTCATCCCAATGGCAGAAGGAAAGAAATGCATGGACAAGCAGGGGAAACAAGGTTTTATGTGCCAGGCTCGAAACTGATGTATTACCTAGCCTCCCAAACTGTTAGCTAAAGCTCAGTTACAAGGCTACCCAACTGCAAGGCAAGCTAAGAGATGTAATCCAGTGTGTGCCTGAGGAAACAAGGTAATTTGGATTTTACTTAACAGATAGAAGTCTCCACTACACACCATTTTTTATCATCAGGTTTCTCCTACAGAATGTGAAGTAAGGTGGGCAGTTGTCACAGAAGCTACAACATTTCAACTGATTACTTTTCTTCCCAAAGGTAGAACCTGTCATTGTTGACCTGTGATTCCCCTGGTTTAGCCCCGAGCCTGTTGCAAAGTAGGTGATGAATACATGTTGAAAGATTGAATGAATACATAATTTTAGGTATCATGCATATCAAATTTTTTTAAATAATGGGTTTAGTTAAATGAAATTCACCTATCATACCATTGAATCTCTTAAAGTGTACAAGTCAATGGTTTTTAGTACATCCACAGAGGTATACAACCATCACCATACTCACTTTTGGAAGATTTTCATCATCTCTGCACCCATTAGCCACCTCTCCCCAGGTCCGGCCAACCTCCCCATTCCTAGGCATCCACTAATCTATTTTCTATCCCTATAGACATGTCTATTCTTAACATTTCATAGAAATAGAATCATACAATATATAGTCTTCATGAGTGGCATCTTGACTTAGCATGATTTTTTAAAGTTGCATTCATTTTGTAGCATGTTTCAGCACTTCATTCGTTTCTCTTATCAAACAATATTCCATTGTATGGAGAGACTGTATTTCGTTTATCTATCAGTTGATATAAATTGGGGTTATTGCCACTTTTTTGTATTATGAAAAATTATGCTATGAACGTTTATGTTCAAGTTGTTGACACACAAGTGTGTGTTCATTTCTCTTTGATATATACCTAGAAATGAATTTCTAGGGCATCTGGTAGCTCTATGTATAATCTTTTGAGGAACTGCCAGCCTGTTTTCCAAAGTGACTGCACCATTTTACATTACCAAATAACTTTGGCATCCCCAGTCCTCCAGTAAATTAATTCATTGAGCACCTAGAGCACTGAAGTTATGATGGTGGCAAAGTCTCTGCGCTTGTGGAGCTTACAGTCTGATAAAGGGGGACAGACAATCACATAAGCAAATCACAGTAATGGACTTCGTGTAGTAATAATGTCACGAAAACTCTACAACAGGCTGCTGTGACAGAGAGCAGCTGCCGGGAGGCTGGGAGAGCCCCTTTGAGTTGGGTCATCAGGGAAGGCCCCTCCAAGGGGAGGCACTGGAGCAAGACCTGAATGATAAGTTCTGGCCACATCGAGATCTGGGTGTCAACCACTGTTAGCAGAGGAGATAGCAGTGCAGAGGCCCCAAGGACTTGCATTCCTATCACAGATTGTGCATCAAAACCCAAGGAAGTAAAAATTCTGGACTAACTTCCTTGAAGAAAGACAGACCATTGTACCTACCTGTGGCTAATTAATTTCTGGCAAACTGCTTTCAGCAAAAGGCAGCCTGGCTGCTATCACACAGTGGCCAAGATTTCATGTCAGGGTTAGGAGTTTTCTCGTTTACTCCTGCTGTTCACGCCTAAGCCGACCATGTTGCCAGGCCTGCTTCTACCCTGTTTGTGCAGCAGCCAACTGTTGTCTGAGATTCACAGGGCCCCAAGGACAGTGGTTATCGCGAGTGAAGCACATCTACTTTGAGGAGCACATCCTCCTATGTGTTAGCACTCTGTGTCAAAGGTCATCTGTAGGAAGGAACAACAAATGCATAAGATGCCCTACTTCAGGGCAGAGGTCTGCAGAGCTCAAGGCAGGATCCTACACACTCAGGACCCACCTCTTCTGTAAGGAGCTTACCCTCATTTCTTTCCTTTATCCCAGTCTTCCCTGTTCCAGGAGGGCCTCTCAAAATCCCAGGCACTTCAATTTAACCAACTCCCTCTGTGGGCTGTGTTTGCATTAGAAAAGCATCTACAGCCATTGGAGTGAAGCTGTATTCGTTGAGGAGAGAAAACCATGCCATTGGGAGGGATATGTCTGTTTCCTGCCAAGACTTGTAGGCAAGCCTGTCCACAGAGACATGTCAGAGTAGAAATGACTACAAACTCTCTGTTGCTCCTAACTGAATACCCACATCATCCAAATTGTGCTATGGAAAGCATACTACAGGGGAACACACTGTTTGCTGTGCTCCACCCCAACCTGGTTTCTTTCCAAATAATTTAGAGCCATTCATGGCTTCCTTCATTTATGCAGCAATTCGGCATTTGTGCAACATGGCATACCTTTACCAGGCTGAGCACTGGACAATATTGTAGCAAGCAGAACTGATGAGGTCCTTGCTTTCATGGAGGGTTATGTGCTAGTGGAGAAGACAAGTCGTCAAGACATGCCGTAAATGGAATAAACTAGGAGATGAAATGGAAAGTGATAATAATGGAGGACCTACTTTACATGAGATGACCAGAGAAGATGTTATTGAAAAAGTGATATTTATGATGAGACCCGAGGCATGAGAGGAAGAAGGAGACAGACAGACAGACAGACAGACAGACAGATGTAGGGATAACCAGGGAGGAGCTGCCCAGCAGAGGAAGCAGTGGACACAAAGGAGACAGTAGTTTGGGTGGACTTAAGGACCAGAGGGGAGACCTGTGTTACTGTGGCATTTAAGCCAGAGAACCGGTGGTAAAGGTGAGGATACAGAAGCAGGCAGGGGCCGGGTCAGGAAGGGCCTCCTGGTCCAAGAGAAATAATTCAGGTTATGTGGTCGCTGCAACAGGAAGTTATGAATGCTTTTACTTTGCAGAGAGATATGGTCAAATTTGCCTTTTAAAAAATCACTCTGTCTTGTGATAATGGTTGGACAAGTAAAGCATCTTCTCTTACTCTTGACCACTAGAAAATTCTTATTTTCATTCTTTTTTAAAATATTCAGGAGCTTTTAGTCTGGAGTCTAGATGTGCCCTCAGAGATGACTTACTACTAAACAGACATATTAGGAAACTATAGAATCTGTTGAGTGGGCAGAGTTTTTGTTTTCTTTTTTCTTTTGATTCTCTCTTGAAGTATAACATACATAGACAATAGCGAGTAAATTATAAGAATTTTTTCAAAGTAACTGAACTCTGTAACCATCTCCAGATCAAGAAACAGTTTCTTTGGCTCTCGCCACATCCAGGGGGACCTGGTAGATGTTCCCCTTCTTTCCCCCTGCAGCTACACCTGTGCTCCTCATCCTCCATCAAGACAGACAGCTCTGGAAAGGCTGCTGCCAGGTCATTGCAAACCTATGTGCAGGAGTTCTTAAGTGGGTGTGAGCCAATTGGTGGCTTCTGGTAAAGGGACGTGCATGTGCTTTTGATTGGTAGTAAAGCAGCACTTTAAAAAGCCACTGCCCACAGCACACACACACACAAAAGAGTTCAAAAAATGGGCAAAGGGCTTGATAGACATTTCTCTAAAGAAAATAAGCACGTGAGAAGATCAACATCATTAGTCATTCAAAAAATAGAAATCAAAGCCACAAGTTACCACCTTGTACCTACGAGTCTGACCATATAAAACAAACAAAATATTAAGTAACAAGTGTTGGCGAGGATGTGGGTAAATCAGGCCCCTCGTGCCTTGTCGGTGGGAATGTAAAGTGGCGCCCCGCTCTGGGAAACAGCAGAGCAGGTCCTCAGGAAGTTAACGTAGAACTACCAAATGGCTAAGCCGTTCCTCTGCTAGGTGTATGCCCCAGAGAACGGAAAGCAGAGGCTCAAACAGATATTTTTGCACCAGTGTTTATAATACATTATTCACACTGACCAAAGATGAAAACAATTCAGGTGTCCCTCAACAGATGAAGGGATAAACGAATGTGGTGTAGACATACAATGGAATATCATTCCATCAAAAAAAAAGTGATGTTGACATATGCTGAAACATGGATGGATCTTAAAAACATTATGCTAAGTGAAATAAGCCAGACACAACAGAACAAATATTGTATGATTTCATCTATATGTGATACCTAGAGCAGGCAAATTCAAAGATACAGCAAGTAGACTAGAAGTTGCTAGGCCCTGGGAGAGGGGAGAATAGGAGGGGAGAGGGGGAGTTGGTTATGTTGGGGACAGTGATAAAGTTTTGGTGTAGAGATAGTGGTAACAGTTACACAACATTGTGGGTGTACTTAATGCCAGCAAATTGTACACTTATTTATAAATGGTTAAAGTGATTAATATTGTGTTATGTATGTTTTACCACAATGTTTTTAAGAAGCAGAATAAAAGCCTTTTGTTCCTTTCTCTACAAACCTAATGGCCTAGCTTCAGGTTACTTCCTCTAACAATTGTTTCTGTGATTTTTTTGGAACCATTATATTTTCGTGGTCTTTAGAAAAACTTTTGACAAGGGGCCAGCTTTGGAGAAAACGCTTAGGGGCCATACCCAGTCCTCTCTAACCTCACTTCCGCTGCCCGTGGCCTGTCCCGGTGGGAGGCCATCACCTCAGCAGGCAGAGCCACCAGCAGACACAATTGTTAACATGAAAGCAGATTTTGATGTTCTGAATTCTCATTATTCACATAAAGAGAATCATGAATATATTATTCTAAGCAAAGTTATAGAGAACATTTCTGGATTTCTATAACACATAGAAGAATACTGTGACACTCTAACCTTATATTTATACATGCTTTAAAACAGAAAAAAATATATTTCCAGTAAAGTTTGAGAATCCTATGATCAACCATGAAGCTGGGCCACTTAAGAGATAGGACAGTCCCTCCTTTGTGTCACAGAGGCTGTCTTGTGAACAGACCATAAGTCCTCCATCCTTCCCAGAGCCCAAGGGTCAAACGGAATGAGCCGTCCTGTGAATTAGCAGGATCCCAGCATTTGCACACAGACATTTATTTTCCCCATAGAAGCTCTCAGCTTTCCGAAGAGTTAGGAATTGATCATTTGTTGCGGCTGAGAAGCTGATACTCTGAACAACTTGTTTTATTGTCTTAAAAAAGTTAAAAATAACTTTTAAGTAATTAATATGACAAATTCTGTTGTGCAATTAGCCAAAGGTCTACTTAATAAATCAGAATCTTCTTGAGAAAACTGAAGAGAAAGAGACAGGAGCTGGAGGAAGCATCGTTCAGGTAAAATAAATGGGCTAAGTAAGTGAAGTGCCTGGCTCTCTGATTCCACTAAGGGAAAGCCTCGCAAATGCCTCTTGCAAAAGGAAGGAGGGATACGTGACCACGGAACATACTCACAGACCTCGGAAGGGATCTTAGGAAGCATTTGCTTCTTTTTGTAGGAAAAGAATGATCAGATCAATGAATCAAAATTAAAAGTACTGATTTATATGTATGTACCTGACCAGCAGTCAAATTCACATCTTTCGATTTGCAGGGACAACGCCCAACCCACTGAGCCACAACACTCAGGGCTGAAATAATTTCCTTTAAAATATTCATGTGTAATAAGTTGCGAGGCTTATGAGGTATGTCTGCAGAATATGACTTACAGTCCTTTCCTGGAGTTCTGAGCAGCTAAGGTGTGTAAACAACAAATGACAAAGGCTGTGTTCCTCTATTCACATGAAATTTACTTTTCTACTCAAAAGCAACTTAGGACAAAGTGTTAGGCATCTGTATGGGAAGAGACCTGGGTTAGTGTAATGGCCCAAGGATGCAGAGGGATGTGTGAAGTTCAGAATAAGAGAAGAAAAGGTCAGCCCTGGTCAGGTAGCTCAGTTGGTTATAGCATCAGCCCCACACACCAAGGTTGCATCATCCCCGATCAGGGCACATACAGGAATTAATCAATGAATTCTTAAATAAATGGAACAACAAATGGAAGTTTCTCTCGCTTTCCTCCTTTCTCTCAAAAAAAAAAAAAAAAAAAAAGGCGGGGACAGAAAAGGTGAAAGACAATTATCAACAGAGCTTTCTAAGTTCCTAATAAAAACTGAAGCTGTTTTCTGTTTCCAAATTGGAGACCTAGTCTGATTCCAGGGACAAGGAGCTATTTCTCCTGACAACCTCCCCCTGCCAGTTGCACCTGAACTACCTGTTAATAGAGTTAGCCTACTGGCATGAACGGATTCCAGCAAGGTTAAAACATAAGAGCAAATTGTTCCCTTTTTGGATCACAGTGATAATTTCTGCCATGAGTAGAAAGCCCAGGGGCCACGGATTCCTTAGAAGGAGAAAATGGGGAGGCATATACACAGACACACACATCATACACAGAGCAAAGAACATCCTGTATCACCTGCCTATATCCTGCGCTTAGCCAGGCTGTGATGGGCTCTCTATTTCCTTATGTTTCACTCACACGTAACCCTGGCAAGTAATTTTTCTTTCTAATCCAGAAGCACTTGATGATGGGAACCTACTACAGATGTGAGCAATGCTCATAAAATAATGACAGATGACTTGGCAATTTCCTTTGACCAAGAAGACATTTATTGTTTATTATTGTAGATTTAAATTATTCACTGACTTTTTTTCATAATTTTTTTTTAATTATTGAAGGTCAAACTTGTGAAGAGAAATTTATTTTGAAATAACCCTTTTATAATTTGGCCCAGTCAGGGCACATATGAGAACCAACTAATGAATGCATAACTGTAGTGCACAGATTTCATAGGTAAGAGTAAGTGCTTTTTAATTATGAAAGCAGTTCATGCTGATTAAAGAGAAATTGGAAAATGCATGTAACTAAAAAGAAGAAATACCCACTGTGCCACCACCCAATCATATATACCTCTGTTAATGTTTTGATGGTCTTTTTTAGAGCCTTTTTTATACTAAGTATTTGTGCTTTTATTTTACATAATTGAAGTCATACTGTGTATACAATTTTCACAGCTGATTTTTGTACATTTAATATTCCATCATTTTATATTGTTTTACAAAAAGTCTTTCTAAAAGTACTTTTTTCTCTTTTTTTAATTTTATTTTAATCATTGTTCAAGTACAGTTTTCTCCCTAGTACTTTTTAAAATAACTGTTAAATATTCTAACAAGTAGATCTATTGAAATATACTTTTATAATTGGGCAATTATAAGAGCCAGAACTCTTTTTTTCCCCCTTTTTTGGTAATTTTGGAATTTCAGAAGTCTTGATAATTTAAAAAGATACTGACCCCTGGCCACTCTTTAAGAGTTTATGAACTCTGAAACTCGCAGTGTCCCTGGTTCTGTGAGAGTTCATCAATGTCTTAAGATCATGTGTTATGACCGTAAATGTGATGCTAATTTTCCTGGACTCTTCTCAATTCCATCCTCCAGAGCAACCCATGTAACAAAAAGGAACAGAAGTGGTTTTGGATAATACCTTTTCCAAAGGTTTTATCTACTAAGTAAATTAATGGCAACGTTAAATTTAGTGACCTTCTGTAAAATACGTTATCTCTGTTTTATATATCAGTGAAAACAATAGGAGTGGTATTATTCTCAGACACCCAGTTGGAGCAGGTAAAAGAACAAAAGGAGCCAATTATGCAAATGTGTGCTCTTTCAGGTTGGGGAGGTTGGCCCAAAGTGGGAGAAAGTGACAAGCACATAGTTTTCTGCTTGAGTTACTAGCTTACCTTATAATTAAATCAGACCTAATTATGATCATTACTATTACTCTTCAACAATTTTCAACAATTTAAAATTATCCACCTGATGTATGAAAGTGTTTCTCGTCTCTCGTTTGCTAATCTTTTCTAAAAACATTTTTTCCCTGTTAAGATTTTACCACCTGACCCAGGGAAGTCTTGTTTAGAATACTTACCAACTTACAAACTGGGACTTTTATGGTGACAAGCAGAAAAAAAAGAAAACCATTTTGTTTAAATGAAAACTGAACCATAAAAAATAAAATTAAATTTATAAAAAGACAAGAAACTGAAGGGTAGGGGTGGCTTCATGGAGCTTGGCCCGGCTCAAATTCCACAGTAGGGCCTGCTTTCCCATTTCTACGTGTTCTCCCCAGCTTCCCCTGTGTGAGATTTCTGCTCTCAAATGAGTTTTTTGTCTCCTTGTGATTATAAGAAGTCTACCATGGTGTGATCATATTTTTATGAAATGTCCAAAATAAAAAATCTGTAGAGATTTAAAAAATTGATTAATAGTTCCCTAGGTCTGAGGGTTTGGGGACCTGAGGTGTGACCGTTAATGGGAATGACATTTTTTTAATGGGGGGGTGATAAAAATGTTCTAAAACTGATGATTGCACAGTACTGTGAATATACTAGAGACACTGAACTGTATGTACACTTTAAATGAATGAATTATGTGGCATGTGAATCATATCTGAATGAATCTGTTATTTAAAAGAAGAGGAAGTCTCAGTTCCAGCCTTTGAACATTCAGGTTCAGGTGTGGTCACTCTAGTGGAAATCTGTTATGTCTCTCTGGCTCATTTAGGTTATGTGTCTAATCCTAACTCTACCGTTCTGGCAAGGGTAAAGTTACATGTGGATTATTCCAGATCTGAATCAGAGGGGAACCACAACCCCAGCAGCCTCCCTCATGAATCCACCCCTACCTACCTGCTATGGGCTGAATTATACCCAACTGCCAAAATTCAGTTAGAAATTTCATCCCCTGGTGCCTCAGCAGGATCTGTAAGAAGTAATGAAGATAAAATGAGGTCACATGTGTGGGCCCTAATCCAACATGACTGGTGTCCCTCTCAGAAGAGAAGATTAAGACACAAAGGAAGAGACCCTGTGAAAACACAGGTGAGACAACCATCTACAAGTCAAAGAGAGAGGGCTCAGAGGAAATCAACCCTGCCGACACCTTGATTCCAGACTTGCAGCTTCCAGAACTGTGAGAGAGTAAATTCTGTTGGTTAAGCCCCCTAATCTGGCACTTTTTTACGGCAGCCCCAGCAAATTAATACACCACCCTAGTCAGAAATAAGCCCCTTTGCTTCTGAATTTCTGTTGCTGTTTTGGTCTCTTTCACTTTCTACTTTGTGTGACAACTGTGCATGTACTGGTGTTTCATATCTCTCTTCCCAGACCATAGATCTTTGTGCACAAGGCCTCAGTCTAATTCCTTTCACACTGCCCACATTGTATGCCTTAATTCATCAAATGATTATTGTGTGCCTACTATAAACCATCTGTGTAACACCGTCTTACTAGGCACTCAATAAATATTTGCCAAATGAGTAAATGTGACCCCCCAAAGAGGCAAGTGAATGGCATAAATCATCATGAGATGCCAGTTCTTAAAGAATGCATGATTAATTGAAGAGCAACAACCAGGAACATATGGACCCTTGAGGAGGAGAAGCCGTGCCAAGATCGTGTCATGCTAGCTACAGCATTTTCACATTTTCATGTTGCTTATTCCTGCAGGGATAGGAGCATAAGTGGTGTTAAAAGGTCATTATTATAATAAATTCCTTGTCTGTCCTCAGCCAGAACTGTGCACAACTAAGTAGAAAGGAGTTTGAAAACTTAGGTGATGTATTACCTAAATAATTGGATTTCTCAGGTAAGGATATTAACTTGCTTTTCTCACAATAAATGTAATACAGAGGCATCTATAGATTATGAGAAAACTGTAACAATATATAGTAAAACCTTCTGGGGTGGACATTGTTGATTTTAGTTAGCCATCATCCACTAACCTCTTTCCAGCAGTATCTCAACTTTTGTCAGGGGATCCACCCCATCCCCTATCCAGACCATGTGGTTCCCGAGGAACCCCAATTACCACTCAAGGGGTGGATACATAATCACAATGAAACCAATGGGACATTCTCTCCTGGGACCTTGAGCCTGGAGCTGTGTCATGAGAGGGCACATCACAAAACAGAATAGAAAGAATTGAAGGTATCACATTTCCTTGGTCGTGCCCTAACCAAAAGGCCAAATATTCCATGCGGCCCTGATTCTTGACAGTCTGATTCCCCAGCACTCACCAGTCCCAGGAAGTGGGTCACTCGAGAGCCACAGGCCACAGGTGCATCCTCCTTAGTGTGCCCATTCCATACACGGTCATGGAACGGAAGAGACTAGGAACACTCTCCCCTCGAGAAGAACCATCCTTCTCCTTTCTCAGACAAATCTCCTGTCTCTGATACATGAAGCTTGACTCATTCACTCATTTTCCAGTAAATATCTATTACTTACCTGCTGTGCATAAAAGAAACTATGTTTGGTACAACAGAAAATAACAAAGTATTATAAGACATGGTTCTACCCTCCATGGTCTTGTAGCTTCAGAATTTAACATCCTTTTCGACAAAAGTATGTGTGGGCTCAGGTGTGCCTCAGTGTGGAAATATTTTCAATAGACTCATGATATGAAATTATCCCATTTGTCATGAAATTATATGTGGGAGACCTTTATTCTATGAAAACATGATAAGAAAATAAGCATCTACAAAAGATTAAATTAGGGAGCAATGGGCATTTTAAAAAGGGAATTGTTCCCTTTCTTAAGGAATAGTTTGTTTTAAGCTTCTTCCCTGAACATATAAAATGTTATGGTGTTTATGAAAAAGTTTTTATCTATTGACTTTTTTGGCAACGCATGTATTATGTAAGGCGGGGAATTTCAGTAGAGGACATAGAGTTTTCGCCTGGGGAGGGTTTCCCTGCTGAAGTCAAGCATATGTAGGGTTATGTAGCTGAGGACCTTCGTAACAGCCTCATGTCTAGCTCTGGGGTCCAAGTGGATAAATCAGATCAAATGTGAGCTGGAAACCCAATGGAAAAGCATCCTCTGAGGTGTCTCTCCTTTGCAGCTGCCACAGGAGCTTTAGGCTGATATAAAGGGGACAGTGGGTAGAACATGCAAATTACTGCAGATGCTAGAGGGGAGGAAAGGTGAAGAATGGTAAGCGGTCTCTCAGGAGTTGAAGGAGCACACCTCTGCCCTGACTAGAATACGGATGGTAGATCCATTTTGGAAGGAAGGGCAGAATCCAAAATACAGTCTGTGTTTTCACAGAGAGAATTTGAAAAGGCAAAATCATCAGTGAAAGAAAAGGGAGTTGATAGGGACTCTAGATGAGATTAGAGGAATTCAAGGAACACGGGTAAGCAGACTGCCCCGCAAGGCTTGTACCTTCAGTAGGAACTCAGTGAGTTCGTGCTGATTGACTGAGGGTCCTGAACTGAAGGTGGAACACATCATATGTGCGTGGGTCCTCAGAAGGAATTTGAATCCACAGTATGTACAGCTTGCCAACGCTGAGGGTAAAGGTAGAAGCACCGAAATCACAAGGGCACTGCCCTTAAACAATGGTTCTGGGTGCATTCTCAATGAACACTGTTCTATATGCCTTGGCACACTCGCAGCTCTTTATGCTCCCTTTTCCCTGAGCAACCAAGTTCAGTGTGGACAAACCTGCAAGCATTTGCAAAGAGACCCCCCCCCCAAAAAAAAGCAGGTTACCATCTCTGTGTGTGTGTCTGAGAGAGGGGTGGGGGACAAGTATAAAGGGGGACAGTAACACAGAAAACTAATAACATACTTAGTTCTTTTTATGAGCATGTGACTTTTGCTCTTTAGTTTTTACTTCTCTTTCACTTTTCTTAAAAGTGATTCTCTGATCATTGACAGGCACTGCCTCAGCATTTTGGTGAACACTATATGTGTAAAGGCGTGTCTTCAGGGAGCTTGGTTATCCTATTCACACTGTTATCAGGAGGCAAAGGAGAACCCTAGCCTGCGTCCAAGGTCGGTCACTGGTATCCTTGGCTCCGGCAAAGTGGATTTTGAGTTAGGAGTCAGGGCAAAGCTGGGAAAGAAGCTGCCGTCCCTTGGCATTCGGGCATATTCTGTTCCTTGGGGATTTCTATATTTGGCCAGACTGCAGGTAATTGAGGTAGATGATACGGGAGCGATCTGAAAACTGCACAGTGAATTTTCTCTTGTGGTCTTTTCTAACAACGAAAAAAGTGATGCAATTTAAAATGCATGTGAGAAAAGGGTATGTTTGAAAGTTTTAGAAGAATAAAAGAAAGAAGTGCTTTCAACTAATATTAAAGGTTATTCACCTGCATAGATAAGATGGTCTTGTTGCTAGGCAACAGAGACACCAAGACAATAGTGGGCCAGGAAGGTAAAGGAACTCCTGAGTATTTTAGTGTGAATTCTTGTCACCACTGGAACCAGGCTGACAAGCCTCTCCCATAATGCAAAATAGCACAAATGAAGGTGCAATGGACTGAGCAATGTGAAGCATCTTGTTTTGTTTGCCTAATATACCCAATTCTTGTGTGATGCAGTTCATATTTTTAATGCAAAATGGCCTGTTTATCCTAGTGGAAGGAGCTAGAGGACTTTAGAGTACAATAGAAACCCATCATGGACAGAAACAAAGGTTGATTATCTTTGTAGTGTGAATATGGTGTATTCTGAATTAGAGACAAAGGCTCCATCCTTCCCTCACCTATCAAAAGCATTTGGTTGTCACTTAGAAGGGAAATTGATTGATGATGTCAGATGTTAAAGGGTATTTCATATCAATTTTTTTTCATAGGAGTATGAGCACTAGTCTTTCAGAAATCCTAAAAATTTTGGATATTTTATATGCCTGGTTTTCATTCTAGATCCTCATAGTCTTTAGAATTCTTATTTTATCATTCTAACTACTAAAAAGTTGTATGGGAGGCAAAGAAGATAAGTCCCCTCCACCCCCCAAAATATGGGAGAAAGTGAAGAGAGAACTTTTTCGTTATTTTAAAGTGGAAGAGCAGAAGCAGTTAGGAAATGGTTGAAATTCATTGTGTCAAATCCTATATAACAATTTATTTACAAGAAAGTTCATATCATAAAAATTGATGAAGATTAGTCACTAATCGTTAATAATGCAAAATATTAACTCTCCCATAATGCAAAATATTAACTAAGGAATAATTGTTATTCCTATTAATAAAGGAATAATTGTATGGAATTATTCCTTTATTGTCTTTATTTGAAGAGCTCAAAATACTGAACCCAGTATTTTATAGTTATGATTTTACAGCTTCACAAGATTGTGAAAGTATCACATTTTACAGAGTAAAACGGATTTATATTACATATAGTAGCACCTTAGTTCAGTCCACAAACAGCAGCTACCCAGGTTTCCCATAGAATGTGAACATGATAATGCATAAGTCCCACAACCTTACATACCCCCAGTCACATAGAGTGGCCTTAAACTGAGTTAGATTCCGCAGTGATTTCAATGGAGTGATTATCTGACATGAGGATCCAGCGATTTTGAAAAGCCAAGGTGAGTGACTGCAAAGAAGGGCCAGAACAGTGGGGGAAATTCCCTGTGGCATTTTCATCCATCACATAACCTTACTAACAAGTTCTAGAATTTATACAAGATCACCACCTCAGTTCGACATCTGCATTTATACCCAAAATAATTGGAAGCAGGGACTCGAACAGATACTTGTAAGCAATGCTTACAGCAGCATTATTTACAAGAGCCAAAAGGTGGAAACCACCCAAAGGCCCACCGACAGAGAAGTGGGCAAACAAAATGCAGTATGTGCACATACACTGGAATATTACCCCGCTTAAACGGAACGGAAGTCTGACATGTGCTACAACATAGGTGCACCTTGAAAACATTATGCTGAGTGAAACAAGCCAGACACAAACAAGGTATGATTCTAGTTATGTGAGGCAGCTAGAATAAGTCAATTCAAAGGCACAGGAAATAGAGCAATGATTGCCAGTGGCTGGGGAGGAGGGAAATGGGGACTTACCGTTTAATGGTGCAGAGCTTCAGAATGGGACGATGACAAAGTTCTGGCGATTGGCAGTGGTGATGGTCACACAACATCGTGGACGTACTTAACGCCACTGAACCATATACAGGGTGGGGCAGGAGCAGGTTTACAGTTGTTCATTTGGAAAATAACTCAAGAATCAACTCTGTGTTTCATGCACTCGCAACTTTAAAACTACTTTTGACATACCCTGTTCTTAAAACAGTTAAAAGGGTAAATTTTATATATATTTTACCACACATAGGAAAAATATTATGAAAAAAAGATGACTGTCTCATTCTAACTCATCCCCCAAATTATTCCCAACTGAAATTGCAGGCTTTTTCCTCTCCTGACCTGAGGTTCAAAAATACAGTGGTGGTCTCATAAGATGCTTAATTTAAACTCTGGTAGCATACTACAACTCCAGTTTAATCATTTCCTCTTCTGGAAGTGTTTCTTTCTGTTGCTTTCTTGAAGCATCATATATTTATTTGTTTACTTGCTCAGGCCAGCCGCCTGCTTGGGGCAGCACTGAACAGCGAGAGAGAAGCCCAGCCCTGCCCTGGTTGGAGCTGGTCAGACAGATGGCAGAGTATAGCAGCAGGTCCGCAGACTGGACAGATGGCCCCATCTTTATTGTGAAGTAGAACACTAGTCCTGGGAGTTTGGTTCAATTATGTCAGACTACTGATGAGTCTAAGTTTCTGTTATTAAAGAAGAAATGAGAGTTATAGAGGCTTCTCAGGAAAATAGTTAATTAAGCAAGGAGAATGGAGGCAGCGTGCTTATGGGCTTGGCACACCCAGAAGACCAGTGGGATGAAGCACTCTGATCTCCTTTTGATGCTACATTTATCAACAGTGCAGTCTCCGGCTAAGGGGTTAGCAGTGTAAGCAGCTCCATTTCTCCACTAGGTGAATATCCACAACCTTCAGGCAACCTTCAGACTTTAGCCGTAACCTTCACCAAAGATCACTCTGTTTCACTTGAAGTCAAATCTCAAAATAGACTGGATTTAATGGATGTGGGGAATGGGTGCTCCAAGCTTAGTTTTTGAATTAGATCCAAGACGTAAGAAGTGAAGACAGCAGAAAAGGTTGACAAGATTACTTTGGGGAACAGTTTGAATTGTCCTAATTTTAGCCTGTTCCTCCTCACCTCCTGTCTTCACTACTCATTAGAAAGCTAAGAGTTTTAATTTATTCACCTTTAAGCTCCTACTATTCCTCTACATCCTAAGAAATCCACAGGCAAATAAAACATCATATTAAAAGCTGTATGTAGCCCCCGATTTCCAGGACACAGTCTGATCACTTTTGGCTCCTAAGAGTTCACCTCTCAACGGTAACTGACCTAAAGTCCTGGAAGTGTATTGGTGGACTGTTGTTCAGTAGTACTTGGTTTCTCTCTTTTGCAGGCCATCTGCTATGTCCCTGAGATAGACACCCTTCAGAGACACTCATCCTTTGGTTCTCAGAAGTTTACACTGCTATTCCATTATCAATACACACATCCCAGAACAGAGTTACTTTTCAAGAAAGACAATTAATATGGGTCATTAGAGTTTGTATTTGTTGTGGGTTTAAGAAATTACTATATCATAAAATTTTTATCATAAAGTTTTCTTGGGGGTATACATTTTCATGAACTTCAAAATGGATTACTAGTTTTGTCAACATCCACAATGCTCATGAGCTGAATCACTAATACCATAGTTGACACATAATAAATGAATAAAATCTCCCTAAAATGTAATATATAAAGATAGTAGATGATAATAAAAACAGAGGCTTTAAGTTCTATAGAATATAAATTCAGGATTTGTTTGTAACAGAAGGCAAATAAGCATTTGTTAAGCAGATAATAATGTCCGCAAGAGTGTAACATAAAAGGATTATAAATCAGACTTTGTTTTCCCTTAACTTTACCACTGTTTTAGTAGAAGAAATACACATGCAACATGTTAAAAATATAAGCCAGGATATGACTAAATTCCTAAATCAGTAGAATAATGCATAAGAACTGTAAGAATTCAGAAGGAAAGTCGACATGGGTCCCACCAAGAAGGATTGAGGGCAGTGCATTTGACGGGTATTAGCTTTATTCCCACACCGAGGTCGACCCTGTCAGTTGTCCTGATCACCAGCCAAGCAGTAGCAAGACCTGGAGCATGGCTGCCTCCAGGGAGTGTAGGCCAGTTTATTTATTGGTTTAGATCTATGTTTTCAAAATGGAATGGAATCAGCGACAGGGGGCATCGCAGTCTCTGGGGAGGGTTTTTTGGTGCAGATTCCTGAGCCCCAGCCATACCTGCTGTGGAAGAATGCCCGAGAGCCCAGCCATCACCCCTTTTGAGAGCTCCCAAGTGATTGGAATGTGCACTCAAGTTTAAGTACAGACTAGACAAAGAAAACATGGGGAAAAATCTGATTTTACCAAGAAATAAACATTTGTATGACTTTACACACACACTCTGGAACCTGTCCGCTCTGTGGACTATGACAGCTGTGCCATGTTTATGTCACCAGGTGTTTGCCGTGCGACAGAGGAGGCTTCACCCAGGACAGGTGTTAGGTCATTATCCACCATCTTTCCCTCTCTTGGTTTTTGGCAGTTGCAGTTCAAATCATCCCATCTCATAACTGGGTTAGATATTACTGCATTCAGCCACTCCACCTTAGTGGTATTTACCTAACTGAACACAGTGCTGCCGACCCTCGAGAGGAGTGATTTCTCCGCCAGCAATAGCTTTACAGATTGCCTCAGGAGTTGGTACAGATGCTACGCTGCACCGACAAGAGATTCCCTGTGAGGGCTTTTGCAGGCCATACATAAACAAGCCTTGCCTATGGGTGAAGCAACAAAGGCAGGGAACAGCTTGGCCATTGGCACAAGGGCAGGGCACCTCCACCAACACAGAATGCAGGGAAATGAACACAAGAAGTACTCAGCTATGAAGAGCTTGTCAAAACCTCGGCTGGAAGAGGTGTCAGGGATGCTTCCTGATCTCCAAGACCAAAACAAGGACATGGAAGTAATAGGATTCAAGTTTTGGCATGCTCTGGCTGCTTGAAAGGAAACCACCACCTACAACTCAAGGACACTGCGGGGAGGAACAGGACCGCCACCGGTCAAGTGCTTTAAGAGGTCCGCAGGCACGTAGACCCTGTGGATGTCCACACCTTCTGGACAGTGCTATTTATTTCCTAAACTTCCCCTTCACAATGGAACCTCTTCTTTTTCTACCTTCCTTATGAAAATTTTCAAATACATAGAGAAGTAGGCAGAATAGTCTAATGAATACGCATGTGCCAAACTGTCAACATCAGTAAATTTTAAAATCTTAAGCTTTTACCCCTACCCTCACCACTTTCCCTTCCTCTATTATTTTAAATTAAATCTCAGACATTATATCAATTCATCTGTAACTGTCTTAGTATGTATTTCTAAAAGATAAAAGCTTAAAAATAATTGCTACCATGATGATATTTAAAATTTGCAGTAATTCCAAATAGCCCATTAGTGTTCAAATTTCCTATCATCTCATAGATATATATATTTTTTACAATGTGTTTAAGTAGGATGTGAATAAGGTCTGCCCATTGCAAGTGGTTGATATTTTTCTTAAGTTCTTTTAACCTGTAGATTTTCTTTTTTCATATTTATTGCAATTTATTTGTTAAAGAAAATTTCATGTGGCCTATACAATCACAGCTTCTCAAATCATAATGCATACAGATGCCCTGGGGTGGACCCACGATTCCACGTGCCTAACAGGCTTTCAGTGGTGCTGCTGCCACCGCCACTTGGCAGACTGACAGACCAGACTGAGTGGCCAGACTGTGCTGTACCCCACGGTCGGGGCTTTGCTGACTGAATCGTTACAGTGCACGCACTTTAACATGCTCCTCTGACCCCTGTGTTTCCTAAACTGGTAGTTGAATCCAGGGACTTGATCAGATTTAGGTTCTTTTCCTTGTAAAGGTAGTGTTTTGTTTGGCCTTCCGTTAGGAAGCGCATGAAACAGTGCTCGGTTGTATGTGTCTTTGTAATGCTAGTAGCTGGACTTTCAAGGCCTATGTCCATTTATTTATTAGGGGGTACAAAATGATGATATTATAATTCTGTCATTTCTTCTTCATTTATTAGCTAGGATATTACTATGAAACAAATTTCCCCTCATCTGCTACTTAGTTACCTAGTGCTGTAGTTAATAGAATCCCAGGGTGAAAATAACTTCCTTTTCCTTTATTTATCAATTTTCAAAATAATAAATTGGTTTACTAACATCTTCCTATGGCGACCAATTAGATTTTTTTTTTTTAATTCAGTGCTGGTTATTGTTGCTGTTGCTTTTAGATTCAGTTTGAATTCATGGATTTAAGCATATCTGGTGTATTTTAATCCCTTTCCATTGTTACCTTCATAGGAAAGGACTTGGAGCTGGCCCCTGAGTCCTTTTCATACACCCCTACCAGTGTTTTGTTGCTTCTGTGCTCTTATGACAAGCCCTTTCAGATTTGACTTCTGTTACACTTCCTGACCGAGGTCTGCAATCAGCCATTTCTCCAAAGACCTGTTTTGTTTTGTTTTGTTTTGTTTTGTTTTGTTTTGTTTTGTTTTTAGTGGAAACTGGTACTTTAAGATGATAATCTGGACACTAAGGTGCTCATTGCCACAAGTTCATATAGTGAAATGTTTTAATCCCATAAATGTATTCCTCAGTATTTTCAGATGGAAATATACATACATATACATATTCTAGAAGTATTTTATACTATGACTATATTGCTCAGAAAATGCTGCCTTATTTCTACTAAACTTCAGAAAGAGCATATAAATAAATGTATTTCTGATTTGTTTTATTAAATATACCATGTAAACAAAAGCATCGTCCTTACAGTAGTGAATACTTTGCAAAGAAAGTCAGAACAGACCTTGGAAAAATTACTTAATTTCCTTTAAACCCAGTTTCATGATCTAAAAAATGCTTTCCTCACAGGGCTATTAATGACAAAGCTTTCATTTACTGGTATTTACTGGGAGCCAGACACTCCACATACACTTTCTTGATTCATCGTCCAGCAACATTTTCAAGTAGGCAGTGTTTGCCTCATCTATAAATAAGTAAGCCTTTTGAAGGTGACACAGCTAGTTCAGTGTCAGAGTCAGTACTTTCACACGGGTCTCTCTGACCCTGTGCTGCTGACCTAGAGGACAGGGTGGCAAGTAAATGAAAATACGAACATGTGCTGCCTCTAGCCCAGTGCCTGACAAATGTTTTTCAGTAAAAAGTGAGTTACAGGTAACAGAAGTGGCCTCGGTAGGTCTGTGCTTGTCATTTGGGATGAGAGATGGGAGAGTGGACAGGGGCAAGGAAGCCGACCAGCTTCTTGCTTTACCAGGGCTTCTGACCCACTGACACTCCTCTTGTTAATTTCCCATGTCGGGTCTAACCTGTGTGTTCACATGACAGATGCTCTCGTGTCCAAGCTCAAGGTCAGCCCTCAAGAGTCCAGGCTGGCACCTTCTGTCATGCTGTCTTTTGAATATGCTCAGCAAATGGCAGGCGTCCGCAGGCAAGCCTGCCTTGGCCTCTCCCCTTACGCCGTGCGCCATTAGCTGCTGCACAGCTCTTTGCTCAAAACAAAATGCACAAAACCGACAGATTCATCTGCTCATGTCAGGAAGCATCAGAGCCAATTACAGAAAATCGCCAAAAGGCATGTAGGGTCACTTCTCACAAAATGGGATGAAGAAAAGGAAAATAGTCTTGTCATTAAGAAGGACAAATACATTTTCCTCTCAGCAGGCTCACACTGGGATAATAGAGAGATTTATATTAGAACATAGTTTCATTGCGATCGTTTTGAATAATTTCAAATCAAAGCCTCACCCCCCGATCATTAACCACTTTGAGTAAGCAGTTTTTTTCTGGTTGTAAGTGACATCTTTATAATGACGGAAAAACTAGATGTAAAGTATGAAGTTTTTACACTCTTTCAAGATAGCAAATAATTACATACATTATTTAAAATCACCTGGGGAGAGACTAGCTGTTGGTTTTAATTTGAGTTCAGACACAGAGAATTCTGGGGTCTAGTTATTCTGAGATACACCTAATATGCA
The DNA here is from genome assembly GCA_004024845.1 of Tonatia bakeri. Lineage (NCBI taxonomy): Eukaryota > Metazoa > Chordata > Mammalia > Chiroptera > Phyllostomidae > Tonatia > Tonatia bakeri. The sequence goes on from PVIA01000129.1 coordinate 193,870, forward strand.
TGGACTCAAGTTCTTGAGCAAGACAGGAACAAATTTAGGTGTATTTGAAGAGAACCTACTGCAAAAGTTGAGGGGCATGGCCCCCATGTGAACCTTACCTTAAACCAAATGTAAGATTTGAGATGAAATGAGAAGGTTTAGAGTTCACACAAGACCACCCTCTTTCCTGGTACCAACTGCAAGTTTGGAGTGGGGAGGCCCCCTAAAGCCATCCTCAAATGTAGTAATTTGCTAGGACTCACAGAACTCCCTGAAAACAATTATACTCACAGCTACAGTGATTACAGGGAAAGGGTACAGGTTAAAATTACCCAAGGGGAGCGCACACAGGGCAGCGTCCACGAGATGTGTGGTAAGCCCAGAGCTCCCATCATCCTCTCCCTAGGGAGTTGGATGTGTTACTTTCCCAGTGCCAGCCAATGTATGACAATATGGACAAAGTATCACCAGTCAGAGAAGCTGGCTGAAATTTCTGTTTGGGGTTTTTATTGGGGCTCCATTACATACACATGATTGATTACCCACTTGGCTGGTCTCTTCTCTAGTCTCTGGCATGACTCGAAGTTCCCACCCTAAATCATACTGCTGGTCTTTCTGGAAGGGCAAGCCCCTACCTGAAATCATACTGTTAGCCTAGGACAATTCCCAGACCTCTTTGTGGGCAAGGTTAAATTCTTTACTACGCAGTTATATTACATGGGAAGTTTGACATGAGAAAAGACCAATTTAGCTAAGAATCAGGATAACACTAACAAGACCTAATCCAGGCGCCACAGCAAGCATTTTATAAATAGTTAATCCTCACGAACGCTCCAGGAGGCAGGTCCACCTGGTGGTAGTCCCAATGTCTAGATGAAGAGAATTGTACAATGACTAAGCTGTACAGCGGCATCACACACCCAGTGCACGGAGGAGCCTGGGTTAGAGCCCACTGCTGCGTGGCTCCGGTGCCCTCCTCCTGTCGCTCTGCCAAAGGGAAGGTGTGGCTGCCACGTGCATACTCCACAGGGCACCGGCCTTGTGTTCTCGGAGAAGATTGCCTCCTCAAGCAGGGCACACCAGCAGCCTCGAGGCAAAGGTCCAGACTGGCCTGCTCCCTACCTACCTCCCCGCTGCAAAGGAGAGCCTTTTCAGAGCAAGTGCCTGCACACAGAGATGGTTATCTGCACCAAAAGATGCAGTAAAGATGAAGTGGTCCCCAGTGGGTGGTTGCATGAACTGGACCAGGGTTTGGGGGAGGAAGATATGCTCTGCTTTAATGAGTTAATTCTTAGTTTTCAGATGCTATATATATAAAAATATGTCTATTACAACTAAAAATATGGGACAGAAGTGGTCGTTTGTGTTTCATCGTGCAACAACTTAACGTTTTTAAGATTTTCAGATTCTTCTTTCAGTTATTGATAGCGACGATGTTTAGTCAATCTAGAAAGTTTATTGTTTTATAGGGTGTTCTTCCCAAGAATATAAACTGGATGCTTTGAACTGTATACCATATTTCAACAAGTGGTGTGGGGTTTGCTTAGGGGACCTGTTAGAGCTCAGGCCCTTTTTCATTAGGAGGTAGAAGAACCCATACACACAGGTCTTGGTCAAGGGCATTTAGTGACTGGTATGCAGTTTTTTAATGTAGATTTTTAGATATCCTGAAAATATTTTTATTTGTTTAGCAGCCTATTTGTTTCAACTGCCTGTATAATAAAATTGGGCAAACTCATTATCAGTTTTTATATTTACATGAAGAAGAAAATGTTAACAATTGTGTTTTCTCTCTTAGGACACCTTAAGACACATTAAATCCATAGGAAGTTTGCATATTTTGGAAAGGTGTATGATATAATTGAGCTACATAAAATTAAATACCTTAGATTTATAAAAGATGACAGCTTTTAAAAAACAGAAGGAAAACATTTCTAAGATTTAAGTGATTTGGTTCATATTAAAAATTGTATGTACATTAAAATATACGAGTTGAGAAGTTGAGGCTTTCACTTTCATATTTCATTTGCAACGTGTAAATGTTTCTGTCTCAGAAGAAATAATGATCAAGTTCATAATTAGAGCTAGAATATTGTATTTTAATTATCAATGTCAAAAAATATGAGTTGGAAAGAAAATAACCTTACTGTTAAGAACTCTATGTTGTATGCAATCATAGCTATACTTAGAGGTTTTTTCTCTCATATTGAACTTAAAGTAACAGCTACCAGACTTGTGTGGGATTATGATTCATTTCAGTTCTTTTTAGATACTTTTCCAAACCTTTACCAGGCATTTCTGGAACTCATCCAATGATTGAGCAGATTTAAAAGGTGTTACTCAGCTATCACACCGTAAGAACAAGATCTCCCTGAGTAATTTGTTGAAATCACGGTGCTAGGCAGAGTTGAGGGTGTGGAGAAAAGCATGAAGAACTGAGGGAGACTGAGCAGGGGTGGCGGAGGGTTTGGGGAGATCTCAGTGGGGAGATAACATGGGGACGAGGCATTGCGGGGTACGGGGGAGCGTGAGCAAGAGGGGTGTGATGGGAACCAAATGGGAGTAAAGTGTCTTCTCTCCGCTTTCTTTGAACCTCTCAGTGGAGTTTCCTCTTTGTGCCTTGCCCGCCCATGGCACGCAGCTTGTGTGATAAGAGGGAACTTAGACACACCTCCTCAGAAGCCCCCCACCCTGAAAAGGCCTAGCAGGACTAGAGTCTCAGGGAACAGCACAGTTCTGGGCCAGGCCTCTGGCAGGAGGAATGTGTTCACAAGGCCTCCACTCCCAGATCAAGAGGTGAGGTCCAATGGGTCAAGGTAAGGGTCTGGACCAGGGAAGGGGCATGAGGATGTGGCCTCAGCTGCCTCTTATCTGGACGGATGTTGTATCTGAACACAGTGTGGTCCAGCACAACTCAGCAAAGTAAGAGACAGAGCATGTGTGGCCAAAGTAGTTAAGAAAGTTCACTTCCTTAGGCTTCCTCAGGCAGTGTCGTACCCATGGATGCTAGTGTGTGGTGGGTACTCCCTCCAGTTGCTGCCATGTCTGTGCATATACCTTGTAGTCACTATTTGGAGAAAGGAACAAGAAATAAATAAATTAGATAGATAGATAGATAGATAGATAGATAGATAGATAGATATAGAATTAGCTTATACACATCACTCAGGCTACCTTTAATTTACCTGTAAGATAATGGTTATATTCCCCCATTTTATAGTAGGGAGATTGAGGATCAGAGCCATTAGCCAAGTTACTCAGTGCCACACAGCAGAGGGCAGTCCACAGTCACCCCCAGGTCTGGTTGCTACCAAATCAAAACAGTAAAGTTCTGCCCTTTACACTTTCCTTAACCTCACTGTCTGGTTGTAATAGTAAAAATGAATGAAAAAATACAAAATAAAGGATAATCTTCATTATTATTATTATTATTTTGTATTCCATCCTTACACTCAGGGTCACATTATGAAGTGCAATTGGTTGCAATCTTTTCTGTGAACAGTTGACATTTTAATTTCCTTGTTAGGGCATTTATTTTGTTCACTTTTCTAGCTAAAGAGAATTGGTTTGAATTCTACACTCTCATACTAAATTTCAGCTTTTAAAGGCAAGTGATTAAAACCTCCATCACAAGTCTTTTTTTTTTTTTTCTTATTCACTGGTGACTACTTAAACACTCCCCTTCGGAGTTCCAGTAAAGAAAGATGGCATTATGGCTTCACACTGTGAGCCAAGGCAGTGTCTGCTCAAGCCGGGGTCTTGCCCTCTGTGCAGGGGCTGCACTCTGTGCTGCAGACTCCCTGTGCAGTGTGGCTGGGTTCTGTTCTTGCATAAAAACACCGTAAAGGATCACACCACTCATGAGAGCCCTTCATGAAAATGCAGTCCCAAGAATAATGCAGCTTCTTGTTCCCTCGGCTGAATTCCCCTTGGGTGCTGTCCTGCAGTACTTTCATTCTCTGCTCAAACTACCCCGGGGGTGAGGGAGAGTACTGGGAATCAAGGCTCTTCTGTCTTCCAGCCACTGTTGTGAGTGTGGACCATGTTTCAGTCTTTGTGCGTAGGTTTCCTCTTCCTTCACTCAGCACTTATTAACCGCCATTCAGTGCCCCACCCAATGTGCGATCATTGTTACGATGCCCTAGGCTTCAGCAGCTAGTACAATGTATAACAGTCATTCTTGTAATTAGATGTTTTTAAGCCATAAAATTGATTTAAGGCTTTATTTTAAATTTCACAAGGGAAAGTCTGTCATGGATGTAGATCAGGTTGGAAGACATCAAATCTTTGATACCGAACAGATGGTGATGGGACTCAACCTCATCCCCAAGCCAGTTCAGGGTGTACACACATCTGCGCAAGTGCGCACTGGAAACTCCAGGGGGCGCCACGCACATTGGCTTCAGTTGATTGGCACCCCCTGGAGGTGGCAGTGGACCGCTCTGCAGGTGAATTTTCACAGCGAGGTCATGAAAAATTCTTTCATGAGAAATGCGATTCCCTGAGGACAATGACACAATGACAAATCAGTGAGGCAAAATAGTACAATACTCATGTGTATGAAGCCTAGTGCCTGGCAGTCGTGAGTTCAAACCCTGACTTATTTATCTGTGTGACCTTTTGGGAAAGTTTCTTAACTCCTCCAGGCCTCAGTTTTATCATCTGTAAATCAGATTAATAACAGTATCTATTATATAGGGCTATTATGAGGATGAGGTAAGTTAATATTTGTAACGTATGTATACACTGCCAGATATGTAATGAGTATTTATCTGTTACAAAAATTCAAAAACAAGTTTGGTGGATCATCCTAGTATTGCTTAGTAAAATTGGACATGAGTCCCATGAGCAAGAGTGTCAATAATTTCACCTTTTGTCCTTAATTACTGAAGCATATATTGTGCTGAAATACTGGTACTTCAAATTAGAAAATTTTTAATTATGTTTTACATGTGTGTGAATACTTGTACACTCCATAGTCCTTTAAAACGAGAACAAAGACACAATAAACTCTATCAGTTATAGGGATGCATAATCGCAAGGATGTTCTTTGCTGCACAGTTTCCAATAGAGAAAAACTGGTAAGAACTCAGATGCTTATCATGGGAGACTGGATAAATTGTGACATATTCATAAAACGTGAAAATATACATTGTTTAAAAAATGACTTAGCTCCACATGAAACAGTAGGGATACATTTCTAAAACAGCAGTAAGTGTAAAGAACCCGAGAAGAATGACATGTACAGTATGTAAAATAAAGTTTCTCTTAAAGTTTTTAAAAATACCAAAGAAATCTATATACTGTTTGGATGCACGCACATGTAGAAATGAGTAACAAAACCATCAACATGAAGGATACACAGTACCAGGTGGTGTTTGAGGAAGGAGGGAAAGGGTTGGAATCTGGCAGGAGCAGAATGGGGGGCATGGACTTCACTTTTATCTATAACATTTTCTATCTTGAAAAAAAAATATATATATATATGAAGCAAACATGGAAAAATGCTAACATTTATTAAATCAGGTTGGAGGTTACATTATCACATTATTCTCCAGAATATTCTTATTTATATTTGAACACATTAATAATAAAAATAATTAATGGAATCCATTTAAATGCCAAATCATAATTTTAAAGTTTTCACCGTGGATTTTACTAGTTATTTTTTTAAAGGATATTAAAACATTAACAGTCCACCAGTTGCGCTGGCATTTCTTACGGATCACCCTATTTCATAAGGTTTAGGGAGTGCTTTGGTAGAAGGGCTCTAAAGAATGCATTTTCATTATTCTAGAAAGAATTTTAATGGCTTGTTATACATCAGTGTTAATGAGAGTCATGTAGATAAATCCCTAAGCAGTCCTTTTAAAGGTTGCATTTTTTTGCTCAACCAAAAATCAAAAAGCTCTTTTTCACCTTCCTGGATAAACCTGCTAAGCAAGCATGTTGTACGTTTTTAAGGTGCTTCACATTAAATAATACGGAAGCATTTATTTAGGGTGTTTTGCTTGAAAACTTCTTCAGCAAAACAACAAGGCAACTAATCATTCCTGTGAATCTATGTAATGAATTATACTTTGAATATGTTATTGATTGGTGGAACAAACAGACCATGACCCAGATTTTCAGTGTTACGTATTGAAATGTGCCTGGTGTGCGCCACGTTTGACAATTCCTTTTTCATTATGTAAATTAACTGTGACAATGACCTGTGACTATAACATTGCAGCTTTGCAGTTAAGTATGCCATCGACCTTTTTGTGGCCTATGTATAATGTAAAATGGTCACCAAATTAATTTTGTCAGATGTTGTCTGCATTCTAAGTAGAAAACAATTTTCATTGTCTGTAACATGAATGTCTATAGTAGATATATATTATTTTTTAAAGAGTTTTTTATTCATTCATTTTTACAAGAAGGAGAAATTAGGCGAAAGAGAGGGAGAAAAACATCAATGTGTGGTTGCCTCTCATATGCCCCCAGCTGGGAACCAGGCATTTGCCCTGACTGGGAATCGAACAGGCAACCCTTTGGTTCGCAGGCTGGCGCTCAGTCCACCAAGCCACACCAGCCAGGGCTATAGTCGATATATTTTAAATATCTTGATTTAAATGCTATTTAGCATTGCTAAGATTATTAAATATGAAATTTATTCATATATTCTATATTATTTATTGGCTGCTCACTGTGTACTGTTGGATTCTGGAGATAAGGTGATGACCAAGATAATGCCACTCTTTAAATTATTAGTAATCTAATGAGTATTAGACTCAAGAAGACAGGTCATTTTAATACAGTGAAATAAGTACTATTTATAGGACTTGTAAAGGATATTATAGGAGCACATTACAGGGAAACCCAACCCTGTCTAAGATCATCAAGGTGAGAGATCAAGGAAGGCTTCCTGGTGGTAGTGTCTATGTTGATTCTTCATTTGAAAACTGGAGGAAAAATAGTCCAAGCACATGGAAAAACCAAGACAAGATAAGAAGAAGCATATTTTGGGCCAAATATTTGGGTTTTTAATTTGGTATGAGGAACCTTTACTACCCTGAGGTTGTCTCTCTTTGGAACTTCTACCTCAAGTCTTGCTGAGGGTGGCTACGGAATGTCAACCATCTGAAAATCTTAGATGTAATCCTGGGCCCAATGCCCAGACCCCACCCCAAACCAATTAAATCAGAATTTCTGGGGCTGATCCCAGGTACTGGGAGTTAAAAAAAAAAAAAACAAATCTCCCAAGAAGATGTGAATATTCAGTCAGGTTGAAAATCACTAATTTGCAAGATAAATCCTGGGATGTGTGTTGATTTTTCAAATGTATATGCAAGTAAAAAAGGCAGAAATACCGTGCAAGGGGGTTGCCAAAACAAGCTGGCTGTAAAGCAATAACCTTGGGGATCATGTTCACCAGCTATGCATCTGAGTGCAAAACAATAATAAATGTGACTCATATTCTAGAACTGGCTCCTGATACATTCAGATAGATAGTACTGCACACTTTTTTCAAGGCAATTATTCATTTATTCCAAAACACTTAGCTAACCCTTACCATATGCCAGTATGCTAGATGTTGACAATCTATATATATATATACATATATATATATATATCCACATATATAAATATACATATTTATATATATAATGACATTTTATGTTTTACCATTCACAACCTCCCAGTTTAGTGAAGAGACAATTTCCAAATAGTCAAAACCATTGATTGACAGGGCTTTACAAAGCTGGGTACAAGTTGCCTAGCTGGGGAGTGGTGTCAGGCAAAACATCAGAGACTAGCTAAATTTTGAATGATGAACAGGATTTAGCTATTCACTGAGACAGAAAGCTCTTCAGTGTGCTTGGAGCAAAGAACACGGGAAGTGTTGTATCCAAAACAAGTCTAGAAAACTGGGTTAGCTACTGAAGGTCAAGAGACCTCTCCCTCCTTGTTGCCAGCTAGTCACAGACCTACTCTGACATTCTCTTTGTAGCTGTAAAGCTTCATTTTCACAAGTCTCCATGTGGTTGAAAAGACCACCTATGTGATGATCATTGGAATAAGACAAAGGGCAGAAATCAGAAGGAGTCCAAAGCTGTGAGAGTGGCCCGGAGACAGGAAGGGGTGGAGAGTTTATCGAGGTTCTTGAGGACCAGCTGAAGCACAGCTGTGGCCCCGAAGGTGGGTGGCATGGGAGAGCCAGCCTGTGAGATGGCCTCTAATGATCCCTGCCTCCTGGCAGCCACATCCCCTTGAATGTGGGCTGGACTTCCTGACTCTTTAAAGAAAAGAATACTGTAGAAGTATTCCATAGACACATGCAAAGGTGCTCAACATCATTAACCGCCAGAGAAATGCAAGTTAAAACTACAATGAGATACCACCTCACATCTGTCAAAAAGGCTATCATCAATAAATCAACAAACAACATTTGTTGGTAAGGGTGTGGAGAAAAGGGAATCCTGGTGCACTATTGGTGGGAATGCAGATTGATGCAACCACTGTGGGAAAAAAGTGTGGAGATTTCTAAAAATATTAAAAATGGAACTGCCTTACAATCCAGCAATTCCACTTCTGGGTAGATATCCAAAAAACCCAAAATATTAATTTGAAAGAATATATGAACCCTCCCCCTATGTCCTTTGCAGCATTATTTATGGGAGCCAAGATATGGAAGCAACACAGGCATCCATCAATTGAGAGAGGATAAAAAACTGGTGGTACATATGTAGAATGAAATCTTACCATTTGCAACAGCATGGACGAACCTGGAGGACATTATGCTAACTGCAATAAACCAGACATAGAAAGACAAATACCATATTATCACTCCTATGTGGAAGATAAAGAACAAAATAAATGAACGGACAAAATAGAACTAGACTGTAGATACAGAGAAGAGACTGACAGATCCCAGAGGACAGGGGTGTGGTGGGGGGAAAAGTGAGGGGATTGAGAAGCACTGATTGGTAGTTACAGAATAGCCACAGAAATGTAAGTTGACTTACATGTAAGAATACAGTCAACAATATTGTAATAACTATCTATGGTGCCAGGTGGGCACTTGAATTATTGAAGGGAACATTTTGTGAACTGCATGAACATCTATCCACTGTGTTGTACACCAAAAACTAATACAAAATAGTGTTGAATGAAAGTTGTAATCAAAAAATAAAATAATAAAACAAAAGAGGAAAAACAAAATTAAAAAAAGAGTACAGTAGAAGCATCATATCTGATATTAGGTTATAAGAAAGACTATGGCCTACAGCTTCCATGGTGAGCCTGCCTCCCTCTCCCTCTCTTCCTCTCCCCCGCCCCCTCGCCAACCAATCCTTCAGATGAAATTGCATCCATGGCCAATAATTTGGCTGCAACTTAGTGAGAAACCTCACCAGAGGAACTCAGCTAAGCTTTATCCAGATTCTTGACCCACAAAGACTATGGAATAGTAAATATTTGTAGTTTTATGCAACTATGTTTTGAAATAATTTGTTATGCAGTAACACATGGCAAATATAGTCACAATTCATGTAATATTTCTGCATCTTTTACATCCTCTATTAAAACTTCACAGGTTGACTCCAGACCACTATCATTATTAATAATCATGCTTGCCCCTTGAAACATAAAGTTTGTTTCAGGCCTGAAATATGTGAAAATAAGGATGAAGGACTAAGGAATGCAAACTGTTGTGATGCTGTCAATTTAAGAGGCAAGGTGGTGAAGGTTACAGTCGTTGGCAGTATTAAGACCGTGGTCTTACGGTCCTGCCCCACCCGAGAGTGAGCTCCCCCTTGCTGTCTCTTCCCATCACACACACCCGCCAGTGTGGTGTTCAGAGCATGTCATGGTCAAAGCTGAATGAGCACTCTGCACAGCACCCTGGAGCCGCTCTGCAGATCTGCCGCCAGCCTATTGTCCACTGGGCTGCCCTCTTTTCATTTCTATTTCACCACAGCCTTGAGTTTAGGATGATTTGGACTTTGCGTATTTATGCAGCCTTTCTGGCCCACCTTTCCTTTTATTTTAATACAATGTAATTTTTTTTCTTCAAATGTCCCTGAGAAAATGTTTCACGTGGTGAGCTCAAAACCTGCCCAGTCTCATTCAGGCATAGAAACCAATCTGAAGTGCCGAATCTACAGTGAAGACTGTTAGCTAAGTGAAAACCTGTCAGCCTTTGAGATGTTGATTTATTCAAGTAAACATTTGAGAAAGCATGCTTAAACTATAATATACCAATATTTTAGATTCATTCTAAATACACAATTTATTATGTGTTAAAACCTAACCCATTTCTTCTCAACTTTGTAACACAGGAGAAGAAAACCTCCTGGCAATTTTACGACGAAGATGGTGGAAGTATATGATTCTGGGACTCATAGACCTGGAAGCCAATTACCTGGTGGTCAAGGCCTACCAGTACACGACTCTGACCAGTGTCCAGGTACTGACGGCTCCGCGTTTCCTCGCAGCCTCCCCGGTTTCCAGATGTCATTGCTTTCAGTTTAGTCACTTAGGAATCTGAATACTACTCTATAATGTTTGCAACAAGAGGGAAATTTGTTGTATGGAAGTTAACTTGAACTTTATTTCTATATCTTATTAATTTTTCCGAATTCAAGTGTAATTAGACTTCTTTTTCCTCTTCATTCTTAACACACCATGATAATCACTGACAATGTAGGAAAATAATTTGTAGCCATGAATACTGCCAACTAATTTTATGTTAGTAGGAGAATTATTAATAAGCATAAAATTATTTTAATCACAACTTAAAACATTTTAGAGTATGTTCAGGGATATTGATTAGGTAATCAAAATGTTTAATAATCTTTTCTTTCAGCTTTCTTTAATGTGGAGATTTTACAACCTGGAGGGACAGAATTTTTCCTAATGGGATAAGACTTAAAACCCTAAAATGTGTTGTACATGACGATAGCCACAGTGCCCTCGCTTTCTCTTTCTCTTTTACGTGTGGACACACACACATGTGTGCACACAATTATACGTTTGACTTATGTTTCACAATTTTCACCAGACACCACCTATATTCCTCATTACATCATAAACGATAAGCTTAACACTTTAGGTTTCTTGTTTATCTTTTAATAGCAATATTGTGAATTTACACTCGTTCCAAAGTTCCATCATGACACAAACTGTTATTCACATACTACTTATATTTGAAACCTCAGCAGCATTTCTGCCATCCTAACAATTTGCTTAGAAACAGCAACAACAATGGAGACAAACAAGCAAGCAAACCACCTGAGTAAATTCAGATTGTGTGGACTGAGTAGGAAGCGATCTGGACCTGAGATGGATGAGATGGGACAGCGTGCTTCTTCCGGCACGCCCAATGACAGACAGAAAGTGTGACTTCAGAGTAGCTGTTGGATGCCCTACTTAACTCGGCATTCTATGAAAGGTTTATGTTAATTCTATAGAAAGACAAAAAATAATAATTCCACTGAAATATCAATTGGTTTTATTGCAATTTACTGAGCAAGGGATGGGGGAGGTGAAAAAGTAAGGTGAGCTAACAGTTCTAGGACCACTTTGCCACCTACAACAAATAAACCTGCTAAGAAATAACAATGGTCACCAGAAAACATTCGCTCTGAGAACCATACCTGAAGTGTTGTCTAGTAATTTAATTCTGTTTATTCATTGCAAATTGGTAAAACTAACAAGGACCTAAAATGATTTTCCCTTGTTCTTATAAATATTAATTGAGCACATAATATCTGCTCTGCCTTCAGTTTTTATTCATATTAATCAATAAGGAAAATATTTTAATTAAGCCTCTGAAGAATGTGCTAGTCATTGCAGATGATGGAAAGCGAAATTCATCAGCCTTGCCCTGCAGGAGTTTATGGATTTACAAAGGGGATAAGAGGCACAAGCTATTCATAGTCACACCAGGTGTTATAAGGGGATGGACACCCAGTGCTACAGTTTCCAAAGGAGGCAGAGACGATATGTATTTGCCATGGTAAGAAGGTGCCTCCTATGCAGATGAATCTATAAGACTGGATAAAATATGTGTCCAGCTTTGCACCCAGAATGAAGAGTGTGACTGAAGACTGGGGACAGGGAACCTGAGGAATATGTTTGGAGAACAGTTTTCCAGTTTGATTCAACAGTCACTTAAAAAATAATCACTGAATATTTCTATGTTTAATATAGTATATTAGGTGGAAAACACACCTGTGAGCAGAAGTGCTGTCTGTGTTCTCATGGAGTTGCCAGTCGGATGGGGAAGATGGCCTTCGGTCAGACGACTGAGTGAATGGATGTATCGTTTTAATTGGGGATGAGTGTTCTAAAGGAGAGGAACATTGTTCTGTCAGAACATTTGTCAAAACAACCTGACCCAAACTGGGAAGTTGGGGGAGGATTTCCTAAGGAACACTCTGATGGAGCTGAGCCCTAAAAGAGGAGTCGGAGGTTAGTTGGGAAAGAGAGAGATCCCAGTGAAGAAGGCATCATGATGAAGGCTCTGTGGTGGGAAGGACCGGGGCAAGGGCGAGCTTGTGGACAAGGTCACGTGGCTGGACAGAGAGCGTGAAGGCAGAGCACAGAAGATGGCCTGGAGGAGGAGGCGGGGGCCCCACTCCACAAGTCTTGTCAGCCAGGTCAAGGGTTTGCGTCTTCAGGCTAGGTGGGTGCTGTGGTAAGCCAGATTTGAGTTTTATAGTCGACTCAGCCTGTGGGTACAGGGACAGCTGGAAGTCATGGGTCTCATAAAGAGATAGTGGCAGAGCCGAAAAGTTAAGCTGAGGCCATATGTAGGAGTACTTCAATGCCAGGATGAAGAGCGTGACTCACTTTTGTAGGTAAAGCAGCAGAGACGGTTTCTGAGGAAAGAAATGACAGAATGTAACCCATGGTCCTTTTTCAAAACACTTCTGTTTGAACAAGACAGTCTTCATTAGCAGCTGGCAGAGCACCAGACAACTTCTGTGTCCTGATTCTCTGCGTGACAGAGGTGTGGAGCAAGCAGACTTGAAGATCCCCCTTGCTTTATCCTCCTGCCCTTTCGGCTCATTCACCAAATTTACAATAGAATGTCACAAGCAATTGGTGCATGAAGCTTGAAAGGAAAAATTTATCTTTGAAGTGATTATAGACTCACAAGAAATTGCAAAAATATAGAGTTCTTTTAACTGTTCACACAGCTTTCCCCAGCGGTGACATTATTTATGACTTTAGTACAATGTGAAAACCAGGATGTCGACATTGGTACAATACTGCTCACTGTGCTGCATACCTTATTCCGTTTCCTTCCCTTCTTCCTTCACTCCACTGTATGTGTGTGTAGTTCTGTGCAGTTTGACCCATGTAGAGGCAGGCCTCATTTTGCTGTGCTTCACAGATACTGTGTTTTTTACAAACTGGAGGTTCATGGCAGCCCTCCATTAAACCAGTCTACCAGCACCATTTTACCAGGAGGCTCAGATGACGGTTAGCATTTTTTACCAATAAATTATGTTTTAATTGAGACATATGCTTTGCATCTTTAGACGTAAAGCTATGTACACTTAATATACTACAGTACAGTATAAACAGAACTTCTGTACATGCACTGAGAAACCAAAAAACCCATGTGACTTGTTTTGTGAGACAGGCTTTACTGCAGTGGGCTGGAACCAGAGCCTCAGCATCTTCGAGGTAAGCCTACACAGGTGTACATGGGGCCTGCCACGTCAGGGTGCAGAGCTGTGCTGTCACCACAGAGGGAGTCTCTCGGGGTGCCCCTGTGAAGCCACAGCAGTCCTGCCACCCTCATCCCTGTCCTGGCAACCTCTACTCTATTCTCCATCTGTGTAATCTTGTCAGCTGGAGAATACTCTATACAATAAAATAGATTCACACAATATTTAACCTTTGGAAGCTGGCTTTTTCACTGAGCATGTCCTTAAATCCATCCAAATCGTTGCGTGTATCAACGGTTTGTTCCTTTTTGTTGCCAAGTAGTATTCTACCATATAGATATGCCAAGTTTGTTTAACCACCACCTGTTCAAATGTTGGGGTTCTTTCCAGCTTTGGACTTTTACAAATAAAGCTGCTATGAACACACATGTGCAGGTTTTTGTGTTTACATAAGATTTCATTTCTCTGGGATAAATGTTCAAAAGTGCAATTGCTTGGTCATATAGAAAGAGGCTAGCTGGTTTTAGAAACTGTCCAACAGCTTTTTGGAGTTGCTGCACCATTTTTCATTCTTACAAGTGACGTGTGAGAGGTCTACTTGCTCCTCATCCTCACTAGCATTTGGTGTTCTTGTTCTTTTTATTTTAGCCATTCGAAAAGGTATGCAGTGATACTTCACTGTAGTTTTAATATACATTTCCCTACTAGCTCATAATGTTGAACATCTTTTGGAAAAATTATGTTTTAACATTGCCCTTAGAGTCAAATCTAAAGAAACTTAACAATGGCAAAAGAGATAATATTTACTGAGGAAAAAAGATAATGAAGAGAGACATGAAGTGAAGAAACCCAGCTGTTTTCTTTATGAGAAAGTAAAAAGAGATACAGTAACACCGTGATATTGAATTTATAAGGATTTTTTTTCTATAGACACGTTTGTGGACTTGTAGCTCTTGACTCATGCAGAATAACTAAGTTCTGCCTGTGACTTTGAGACAGATGAGCAATGACATTTGGTTAAATTCTAAAAGCTATGCTATTTTTATAACTCTGCTATATAAACCATTTCAGTAGAAGTATCAGCTTTATAACTTCTTGCCAAAGATTATTCATCTTTCTCCAGCCATGTAGTATTAAAATGCAAATAGGTGAAACTAGTGAAATGAGAAGGGGAAAGCAAGTCTCTTCAAACACGACAGTTTGGTAATTAAACTTAACTCACAATGGAAACAACCTTCAGTACTCTTGCCAGAAACCATTCTGAGGGGCCTGTACTGCTAACATATCCCCTCCTTTGCACTGGATATCTCAGAACTCTTCCCATCAGTCAAGCAGTTTTCATCAGGAACAGGGAAGAAAGAAGGAAATCCCTCTAGCCCTGATGATTTCCTTTCCGCCCCAACTCCTCTGACTTTGGGCTGTTAGCCTACCTCCCCGCTGTGCAGTGTGACATCCAACCCTGAGACAGATTCTACATGGCACACACATGCAAATCTCATGTGGGACATTCACAACGTACCACAACATACACATGCAACAGTTTGTCTCATAGCTTTGTGGAACTCTCAGGTCTTTCTGGGTCCACAGCCTGATTTGCAGGTAGGCTCGGATTTAGGTCCTGTCAGACACAGAGAAAAACAGGGTAGTCTGTGTCATCTTCTGTGTCTCTGAAGTCTAAAGTTTAAGCCACATGAATAGAGTTGACATATAGATTTCTTCACTGATTAAAAAAATATGTCAGTGCCATGGCTAAGTGCTGGGGACAAAATTATCAATTAGACTGCCAGTGTGCAGTAGATGCTCAATATATTCCAACTCCTTTTACTCACATATTTTCCACTTTGAGTATTCTTTCCATTGATTCCATTTAAGTAAAAAAGATACATGTTACCTAAATCATCCTATCCTCCCCATGCACTTCCACTCTTGGGTAGAAATTTAAGAAGAGTGATGAAAATGTTCACAGCTGCATGAAAATTATCTAGATGAAAGAACTCGGGACACTGCAGGAAGCTTAGGAAACCCACATTCCAATTGGCTTTGCCCCTGACCAATTACTGTGTCACAGGTAAGACCCTTTGCTGGTCAATACAGGTGAAACCTCATCAAGGTTATTGAAATTGTTGCTGGGTACAAAGTTCTCCCCAACCCACTCTGTTCTGGAGGGGAAATATCAATAGAAATTGTACAAGCAAATACAGTAATATCCTATTTGGGATCATGTTTTCACAGTACCAAAGGCCAAACAACTCCAACGATAGATCTTAATGAAACACAGGTAAGTGATTTCTCTAACAGAGACTTTCAGAATAGCGGTCATAGAAATGCTCACCACTGTCAAGAGGACAGTGCATAGAACAGTGAAAATTTCAACAACTTAAAGCCCTAGAATGGTGTTGCTTGACATGGAAAATCAAAACATTTTTCTCCCATGGTACCGATGGAATGCCTGTTCTACAATGAACATGTTCCTGGAATAATAGTTCCAAATACATTTTTGTAAATGATTTCTATGTTTAACACAATGGGAAATACACAGGTTGTTTCTTCTATTAAATTGAAAAATCATTTTGTAACATAAGTAATAAATTACTTTCTTAATATTCTTTCTATATAGTGTTCGTGAAAAGTGAAACACTTCTATATTTCAATATTACACCAGACATGAAGATGCATACCTTTCAGAGTTAGTGCCCAAATTTCCTAGCCCGGAATATTTGGTAGATAAGGCAGAACAGTTCAGATGGGAAGACACGGGAGACCCAACCGTGGACATCCCAGGGCTCCTTTATGGTCCATGGATTTACCTGCCAACCACGGACTGACCATTAGGCTCCCGAACGGGACTGCTCTCTGTGGAGCACAGTGGGTGGAATAGTGGGCAGATGACTGTACAAATAGTTGTAACCAGTGTTTTCATTTATTCAAGTAAGCAATTGCAAATTGGTTTGGTGAGTACCTCTAGGTGTGTGTGTTTGCGTCTGTGTGTGTGAGAGAGACACAGAGATCGCCACAGAGAGGCAGAGAGAAACGGAGAGAAAGAAAGCATAGCAAAAGTTTTCTAATGGCTAAGTAAATAAAATTTCAAAACTCAAATTTTTCTTTACTTTGGAAACTTATGAGTTGTAAGCCTTGACAGAAACTAATTTTAGTTAAATTTTTAAAATTCAGAGTTACAGTTAGCCACATATAAGATCTTGCCAATTAGGTGTGCTCATTGGCTGGTGTGTTCATTTGGCCTTTAAGTGATTTTTATAGGTATGAAATCCTTTGCTAGAAATTTAGAATCATGTTTTTATTTCAAGTCATCTTCCCTGTCTGTCTCCAAGCAAATTTCTATAAATAACATTATTGGTAATTTCTTATAGTTTCTCCAAGTAATTACTTCTCTGGTTTCTTGAAACATTAAAAATTACAAATGTGATGAAAGATAAATTGAAGATTTGCTGTGTTGGATAAAAGACTTGTGGATTTTTTTAAACCAAAGATCTAATTTCTAGTTCACTTAAAAAAAACAATACTACATCCTATGAAGGAGTCGGAGGATACAATATAAAAAGATAATGTACTCGAAAAGAGCGAGTTTGTAACAATTAGCTTAGAAAATGTAACAAGAGAATTAAGAGTAAAAAACTCCAAATAGTCTCATTAGAAACATCTTTTTACATAGAACTTCTTCACTTTTCAAACAAAAATATCCTTGAAATAATATTTTCCTATATAAAATATAAACAAAGTGGCTTAGTAAATAGCAAAATTTATACATTAAACTCAATATTATACTTCAGGTGCTTATTATTATACACTTATTTTAATGTGGCTCCCATTGTTCAAATATTTTATAATTTCCCTTTTAAAAACTTTAGAACCAATTTTAAGTCATGAAAGTTTTTTTATAACTTATCCTTTCTTTGATTCCAGAAAGTTTTATCTGACTTAATCCAACGTTTTGATTTTTTTCCAAAAAAATTAAAACCTACTCTCGAAGAATAAGTTTTCATTAAAGAATTACAATGAATGTTCTGAAGGCAATTTAAAAAAGTAACGAGACCTTCGTTGAAATATACCTATGACCTTCCAGAGTGACTCCTGTTAATGACAACCAGGTTCGGATGAAGGAACTTTAGTGCGTTACAGGACGTTAGCTATGTAAACACCCACATGCCCTCCTGCTCAGTAAGTGGCAGCATCTGTTCCTTTAAGGAAAATTTCTCATTCTTTTTAAGGCCCACCTTTCATTATGCATGACCATTGCTGCCCTTTCATTGCCTGAAAGACATCAGGGTTCTAATCCATGGAATGTGTAAATACAGGACTTCACATGGCAGAAGGGACTCTGCAGACATGAATAAATTAATGAAGTTGCAAGGATGAGGTTACTCTAGATTATTTGAGAAATGCCATTGTAATCATAAGGGTCCTTTGAAGAGAGGGGCAAGGGTCAGAGGAGAGACTAGATGTAACAATGAAAGCAGAGGTCAAAGAGTCAGAGACAGAGCTGAAGATGCTGCCTCCTGACCCTGGAGATGGGGGAGGAGCCACGGACCGAGGAGTGTGGGCGGCCTCAGGGCATAAAGGGCAAGGCAAGGGATGCTCCCTTAGAGCCTCCAGAGGAGCTGGAGGCTCCATCGACACCTTGATTTAGGACTTCTGATCCCTGAAGACAAAACATAATGAATGCAAGGAGGGACTCCCAGATGGAATTTTTTTAAAAGATTGTGTATTTATTCTTACATGTTTAAACTTCAGTCACCTTCAAAGTACTCTCCATTTCATGCAATACACCTATTGAAACTTTTTTCCACTGCTCAAAACAGTTTCTGAACTCATCTATTTTGATGCCTTCTACTGCTTCTGCTGTTTTTTGTTTCACCTCCTCCACATCAGGAGAATGTTTCCCTTTGAGGACTTTTTTCATCTGAGGAGCCAAAAAAGTCACTTAGAGCCAAGAGCGGGTGAATAGGGAAGATGGGGCTGGGGGTTATGCCATTTTTGGTTAAAAACTGCTGAACACTCAGCACAATGTAGGCAGATATGCTTGTAAATTACCCATCATGAAATGGGCAAACATGTTGAAAGAGTCTTCGAAAAAAATTCACCGAAGCTAAACACAGCCTCTCACAACAATGTAGCTGGTGCACTGACACAGATGTGTTCCTAGAACACTCACCAAGCAGGGGAAGCTTGTACAACGAGGTGCCTGCCCTCCAGAAGATAATTCTGGTTTTTTGTGTGTCCCACCCTCTGTCCTCACCACTTTGTAATGTTGTTTTAAGGCACTGAGTTTGTGATCATTTGTTACATAAACAGTAGGAAACTAATACAGTTGGAGACAATTTTATATTTCTCCCTGTTCTCCAGGTGGATTTGAAGGCACTAGCCTTTGGAGGACCATTTCTAAAAAGAACCAGAAACGCATTACAAGTGCAGTCTTCTCTTGCCCATCTGTGTTCATGTTTCCATTCTCTGAGAAGAGAATCCTGCTGGGGAGCTTTTCCCCCTTTGTGGTTACTGAGATGCCCATGTTCCCAAGGTGCCTAGATGGGCTCCTCGGAGGAGCACCCCGGGGCTGTCTGCCCATGGGCAGATGCACGTGCAAACGTTTCCACATCAGGACTGGCTGCATTAACAGAAGTACCCAGTCACTACAGGAAACTCACCACTGTACATAGTTGAAGTTGGAGTGTATCCTTGTACCTAGAAAAAGAAAATGAAAGAAGTGCAGAGCCTACTTCCCTTGGCAATGCATTTGAAAGATGTGTTTGTTCATAAATCACATCAGTAAAAAAGCCTGCTAGCTGCGTCAAGACTGAAGGGTGTCATCTTAAAATTGCTGACATTTTTAAAGACTCAGACTGTGAGAATTCATAAAAACACCAACATGTAAGAAAATAGCAAGGGTTATTTTTGTCCCTCTTCTTCCTGTCTCCTTCTTGTTTATATGTTCTGGGTTGGGGGCCATTTCCAACTCAAGAGCTCTTAAACAGGGAGAGTGTGGCTATTGGGTAGGAGGCTTCAGTGATCAATTTAGAAGTTGTGACAGCCCCTGGGCTAGAGACTGGTGACAAGAACTAGCAGCTGCATAAGAGGCTCACCTTCAGCTCCTTGGGGCCAAAATCTTCTCATTAAGTGGCTTTAGGCAGCACTAGTTACCTCAGTGTGAGCAAATCTCCCCAAATAGCTTCAGAGAAATAAAAATTATCTACTGCTTTCATCTTATTCATTCATTCAGCACCTGCTATCTGCCAGGCAATGAGATGTGCTTCTCAGGACTTTGCTCAGATGTTGCCTTTTTAGTGGGTTCTTCCCTGACCACCCTATTTAAAATCAGTCTCCTGTACCACTTGGCACTCCCTGTCCTCTCCCCTGCTGCGTATTTCCCCAGAGCCCTTATCATTATTGACATGCTATTTATTTTACTTGTCTGTCTCTCTTCCTACATAAGCTTACAAAGCCCCACAAAAGAGAAACTTTTTATTAGATTTTTATTTCCCAAGATAATGTGTGGTATCCAATAGATGCTCCATAGATATTTTGAAGAAATCGAGAAAATATGTAAGGGACCCTACAGTGTACCAAGCACTGTCCTAGAAGCAGGAGAAAAACTGAGTACAAGAGAGAAACATTCTTTTCCTTTCAGGAGATACTTGTGTTTGAGCATGATAAGAGCAATTCAGTAATGTGGAGATGAAAGGGAGCCCCTGAGGGGCACCCACTCCCCACTTAGGGGGCCAGAGAGGGCTTCCTGGAAGAATTATTATCTAAACTGGGCTCTGAAAGGTAAGTCTGAGTGGACCAGGCAGGAAATCGTGAGACAGGTGGACATGAGAACTCCAGGCAAGGAAATAGCATGTGCAAAGAAATGAGTCAAGAAAGACCACAGCACATTAGGGAACTAAAAATGTTCCTGTTTAGCATTTGAAGAAGGTACTGGTCAAAGGAGAGAATGAAGACAAATCGCGAAGGGAATTTGGGCTTAATCCTGAGAGTTTCTAGTGTAGGAATGACATGATGAGATTGGCAGTTTAGACAGATCATTCACATGGTCTAATGAGGAAGGGGCCAACAGAATGGGACAAGTGAAGAGATTCTAGAGGAATTTAGGGACCTCAAAAGACAGGGCGTGGTGACTTATTTGATGTGTGGTGAAGAAGAAGGATCAATCCGTGTGCTCAGCAACTTTTATAGACTTTTCCATGGGCGTGAGACATAGTGCCTGAAGGAGGTAATGCTCTTGCCCCCATGAAGCTTCCCTCCCAAGTCATACTTAGTTCTTATTTTCTATCTTTTCCACTAGAATATGAGGGAGTGAGATCTGTAAAAATCTGAGGAACGGAGTTCCAAGCAGAGAGAAGATCCTGAACATGGCATTTTTAAGAAATGGAAAGGGTCAACAAAGTTGCTAGTAGTAACATTGAAGAAGGAGGTACAGGCCAGAATCACCTAGGCTAGTTGCATGCAAGGCTGTGTAAGTCAAGGAAAGAGGTTTGGATTTGTTCTAAGGAAAATCATCAGAATGTGTGACCAGTTTGTGTTTTTAGATCACTGTGGCTGCTCGTGGAGAATTGACTTCATAGAAGACAGAGTGGACATGGTTAGACAGTTAGGAGGCCCCTGACTGAAAGACAATGGTGCCTAGAAGCCAAGTGCTAACTGCAGAGGTGTCTAGAGGTGGTTTCACAAGAGAAAGACAACAGGATTTTCTGAGTGTTTGTGTGGGGTATGGAGGGAGTTTGAGCGAAAAAGAAGAGTCAAGAATGAATTCTTGATTATGAGCCTGAACCACTGGTTTGTGTCATGCAGTGAAGTGAGGAAAATTGGGAAAGAGCATGGGTAAAGTGGAATATCAAGAGTTCAGCTTCGGCCATGGAGGTTTGAGCTTCCTGTTAGATATCCAGTCAGAGCTCAGCATTTTTTCTTCTACAAAATTCAGTGTCAGACTGTTGTGATCATGACTGGAAAAGGGGTGGGTGGACAGTCATGACATAGATGTGAAAGCTTCCGCCTTCATATCATCATTCTGAATGCAGAGCTCTCTGAGCACACAGGAGGTGGCTACAGAAGAAGTTACCTTATCTGCATGGACAGGACCCTGCCAACCCAGTGTGCAGGCCCTGCTAGGGGTGCAGCCACAACACTCAGAGGACACTGCCCAGGGTGCAGGAGCTCAGCATGGCCTTACAAGCATCTTGGGAGACTCTCATATAGGGGATGCCCTTCACCGTGTGACCTGCCTGCCCAATGGTTCTCTTCAACTGTCATTTTGAAACCACGCTCTGCCTGGGAATTGCATTTTTGGAAGCCATTTTCATACAGATGGTGCTGAAAGTTGTGGTCCCATTCACTGAAGGATGAATCATGTTAAAAGGAACAATTTAGGGACAAAGATATGAGTTATGTGTGAGCCATGCTGAACTGTAGGCCTTTTTCGATCATTCACATCAGATCTGCAGTATGGCTCTAGAGTTAAGAGATGAATCCAGATTTAAGATGTAGATCTGGAAGTCATCAGCATAGAGATGACTTTTAAAGCCAGAACAGTAGACAAAATCCTTTAGGGTAAATGTGGAGTGATGAGAAGAGACACTATGGTGAAATCCTGAGATCATAATATTTGAGAGATGGGAGCAGATCCAGGAGCCCACAGGCTGGGAACCCATAAAAGGAGCCTGTGAAGGGGGCACCAAATGAAGGGCAGATACTGGGAGACCTGACGGGTAAGGATGCCAAAGGAAGGAGGGAGTGTCAGGCGCTGCATTGAGTGAGGCAAAGACAGAAATGCGTCTGCTGGGCCTGAAAACGGGGCATATCTTTGAGGGTTTTGATGGTGTCTGGGAGCAGAACCCAGACTGCACTGAATGGATGCTGAACCATGGGCATGGAGACTGAATGGCAACTCTTTTCAAGAAGTTTGGCAGGAAAGGAAGTAAGAGGTGGGTGGCAGCCAAGGGTGGCATATGTAGAATGTGAAGATGAGAGCGCTATGGGTTGAGCCTTCAGACACACCAGTGCTGGGGGACAAAGGGAACACAAAATGAGTCCACAAAATGACAGAAGGCAGGAAGTGCCAGAAACGTAGGAGGAAAAAAAGATAGACACATCAGGAGAGGAGGAAGTTCAAGGAGAAAGTGGCCAGTAATGCCAAGGGCTGCAAAAAGGTTCAGTCAAAAGTGGCCGTGCAATGTAGCTATGGTGATTACGGCGAAGGGACATGTCAGTGTTGATGTGGCTTGAGGAGTGAATGGGGCCAATACAGCAGAGGCAGTGACTGTGGATGAATCTTTCAGGAAGGCTGGCTGTGAAGAGGATAAGATAAATAGCCATCAAGGGAATCAAGGGTACGATATGGGCATGCCTCTACTGCAAAGGAAAACAGCCACCAGAGGATGCGGGATGAAGATCCAGCAGGGATGCAGCTGCCGGAGCAAGGGCACTCGGGGAGCAGGAGGGAAGGGTCCTCAAAACGGAGAGCAGAATCACCTTCAGTATCAGGCATGTCCTTAAGGACAGAAACTGGCTGTGAACTGGAGGGAAGAATTTGTGTTTGTTGAACACTCTCCACTCGGACCTGCATGTAGAGTGTTTTGTTCACTGCGGCAGCCCCTGCTCCTGCAGCGGTGCTGAGCATGCAGTGGGCATTCAATGAGCACCTACTGACTGAATAAAGAATGAGAAAGATAAGGTGGGGAAAATCTGATTTTACTTTTTTTTAAACAAAACCCAGAATAGTTGAGTTACACCTAGAAATAGACCCCAGAAGCACAAGATGTTTTCCTCTAGCTTTTGAAATTGTCTCTCCCTGCTGTTTTAATGCTGAGAGGAATAAAAAATAATGCAAAATTAATGTAGAATTAATATTTTATCAGAAGATGTTCATTTCTTTCAATATGTGCTTTGAAATGTGTACTTTCTTTAATGTTACTGTTAATGTTCTTATGTGCATGAATTCCATGAATAAGAAATACATGTTAGTAGTGCTTGGCTGACTTAAGGCAACCACTTCTCCAAAAATATTCAAGACAGCCACACAGTGTCAGAGACCCATCACTAAAAGCAAACAATTCTCATCTTCATACCCTTCACCTATTTTAATATATTAAAAAATGCAGACAACCAGTGATCATCTCTTCAATGCCCCCAACAGCCTGACGTCTCTCCCAGGGTGCTCTCAATGTAAGAGAGAGCCCACAGGCTTGCTACATGGAGCTCAGGCTGACTTATCCTAGACCACTGCACCTGGGCTTGGCTGCTTAAGCTCACTTTATGTAAGCGGAGTGGCAGATTTCTGATCACATCCTGGCCCTGACACTGCACTACCATATGACTTCAAATAAGTTACCTATTATCTTGAGTACTCCGTTTTCTCATCTGTAACATAGAAAAAATAAGAACCTGCATTCCTTGCTTTCCACTTTTGGAATCCAATTGGCTGCTAATCAGAGCTCGTTTTGAAACCCCAGGGATGCTCACCCAGAAGGGATCTGTCCTCCAGGGCAGATCTACCCTCACCGGAGGCAGATTCCCCTGCCCCGGAACTGGGGAACCGGTGTTTCCTAATTATCTGTACCTCCCAGTGGTCACCTAGATTTCTAGGTACTTGTCCCAGATTTTCAGTACGTGGAAGTGTCTTTTTTCTTTCCTTCTTTTTGTCTTTGAGAGCGGAAGCCAAGAAAGTGAGGAGAATATATTTAACGTGTAGGAAGAGCTGATGAACTGGCACAAGGGAACATGTAAAATTCACACATTTACATCCTAATCGGTGGAAACAAGAAAAACAGTTTGGTGAAAATCTCTTTCTAAATCCTGAAATTAAGGCATTCCCTGGAAAGTGGCTGTTATATAGTCCAAAGAGGGACACAGTTTATCAGTTTGGAGTTCTGGGGCAACATGGTGGAAACATGACTTCCTCCTGTGTGGACATTTTAAGCCGGTACAGCCTAAACTGTAAGTCTTGAGGCCCTGGAGTTTCTGGAGGTGAGAGGTGGTATGAATGAAGCAGCCTTGGGAGAAAAAATGTCTGAAGGGATGAAGGGGGTGAGGGTGCCTACTAGAAAAAGCTGTTCCAGATCAAAGATTTGCACTCCGGGTAGGATTTTCAATCGCCCCTGGGTTAGCTGCACGTCCAGGCCACTGAATTCAAATGATTCTTGATTAAGTGTGAATGTGCATTTCTCAAATTATATTCCACTCTCTTCAGCTGGATGAACTGTCAGCCAAAAGAGGACTTCTGTTCTAGCTCTGTAACTGAAATTTGTATTTTTAAAGATCCTTTCCTGTTAACAATTCAGTTTTACTCACCAGAGATGAATTTATAATAAATATCACTTTTAGAAACACAGGAGAATTGCCAATTAGAAGCAGAGGAAGGGAGAGCAGGGAAATGTTCTCTTTCCTGGAATCACCTACCAGTTGCCTCAGGTTTAGCCTCTGACAGCTGGGCCCGGGGAGGGGAGCTTTCTCCCTGTGAATCGCCCGAGGGGAGCGTTAATGAGGAGCTGACGGCTGGCAGAGGAGCCCCTTTCGGCAGAGAGAATTAGAAAGAGGGATGAGGTCACCTCCTCATTATGCTCTACTGTAATGGGAACAGTTGGGTAGTGGCTTTTTGTTTTGTTTTAATTTTTTTTATTTTCACAAACCATCTACTCTCTTAGAGGAAGTCTGATCTGATTCTTGTATATTTTTTATACTCTCATAGCATGTGCTGTTCTATGTATTTTGAAAGTAGTACTTGTGCAAAAGAGGAAATTTGGATACCACAAAGGGTTTGGGCAATGGGGTTGAGAGGATGCAGTTATCTTATTCAAAGATAACCATTGTTAACACTTCATTCTTACAGATCCTGCCTTTCTCCTTCCAGAGGTCTTTATGCCTTATATTCTGATATTGAGATCTACAATCAAGACACAAACATATATGTTCCCCAACCAAGTATGGTACAGAGGGAATGTAGAGGGACTCCTGTTGTGCCCACGATACTACCCCGGCCAGGGAAGACTTCCATTCCCTTCCAAACTCTCGGGGAATGGAAACCCTTCCTCTTTCTCCAGTCCTTCTTGATCCACTCCAAAGAAAAAATAAGTAACTCGATATCCACTTGGGACTTCACCTCTTGGTTAGGTTGTTATGCCTTAAAATGGAACAAAAAGGTGGAAAAGAACCATCTTTAGAGTGTTTTGTTTCTGCCTGCTTTAGGATTGGTAAGGACTGTCCCTTGCTGTAAGGACCCCTAAGACAGAGTTCAAGGCTTGATGACCATTTCCCCCAGTATATCTGTTAAGAAAGTTTAGGCTTAAGTTAACATTGGAATGGGAGATAAAAGACAACACTGCCTTCTGCAGTCCAGGTCTAATTTTTTAAAAATACATTTTATTGATTATGCTATTACAGTTGTTCCATTTCCGCCAGCCTTTATTCTCCTCTGCCCTGCACCATCCCTCCTACCCGCATTCTCCCCACCCTTAGTTCATGTCCATGGATTGTACATGTAAGTTCTTTGACTTCTACATTTCCTGTACTAGCCTTAACTTCCCCTTGTCTATTTTCTACTTACAATTTACACTTCTTCTTCCCCCATTCTTCGCTCCCCCCTCCCGACTGATAACCCTCCATGCGATCTCCATTTCTGTGATTCTGTTCCTGTTCTAGTTGTCTGCTTAGTTTGTTTTTTATTTTTTTTAAGTTTGGTTGTTGATAGTTGTGAATTTGTTGTCATTTTACTGTTCATATTTTTTATCTTCTTTTCCTTAGATAAATCCCTTTAACATTTCATATAATAAGGGTTTGGTGATGTTACACTCCTTTAACTGGACCTTATCTGGGAAGCAATTTATCTGCCCTCCCATTCTAAATGATAGCTTTGCTGGATAGAGTAATCTTGGGTGTAGGTCCTTGCTTTTCATGACTTGGAATACTTCTTTCCAGTCCCTTCTTGCCTGCAAGGTTTCTTTTGAGAAATCAGCTGACAGTCTTCTGGGAACTCCTTTGGAGGTAACTCTCTCCTTTTCTCTTGCTGCTTTTAAGATTCTCTCCTTATTTTTATCTTGGGAATGTAATGATGATGTGCCTGGGTGTGTGCTTCCTTAGGTCCAAATTCTTTGGGACTCTCTGAGCTTCCTGGACTTCCTAGAAGTCTGTTTCCTTTGCCAGATTGGGGAAGTTCTTCATTATTTTTCCAAGAAATTTTCAATTTCTTGGTCTTCCTCTTCTCCTTCTGACACCCCTATGATTCAGATGTTGGAATGTTTAAAGTTGTCTTGGAGGTTCCTAAGCCTCTCCTCATCTTTTTGAATTCTTGTTTCTTCATTCGGTTCTGGTTGAATTTTATTTATTCCTTCTGGTCCCAGCCATTCGTCTGAGTCCCAGTTTCCTTCCCATCCCTGTTGGTTCCCTGTGCATTTTCCTTTATTTCGCTTTTCATAGCCCTCACTTTTTCCTCTATTTTGCAACCATATTCAACCAATTCTGTGAGCATCCTGATTACCAGTGTTTTGAACTGTGCATCTGATAGGTTGGCTATCTCTTCATCACTTAGTTGTATTTTTCTGGAGCTTTGATCTGTTCTTTCATTGGGGCCATATATATATATATTTTTTTTGTCTCAGTGCACCTGTATGGAGTAAGGGGTGGAACCTTAGGTATTTGCCAGGGCTGGGCAACCCACATCACTGCATTATGGCACTGTCAGTGGGGGAGGGGCCCGAGAGGGAACAGTGCCGCTTACTTGGCTCTCTGCCGGTTTCCAGTCACTTCCCCCGCTACCCACAAGAAAATTGGGCCCTTCTGGGGCTGATTCCCAGGTGAATGGGTTTGTGTACGTTCTAGGACCCTGTGGGTCTCTCCAATGAACTCTTCTGTGAGGTCAGGAGTTTCTTCCACTGCTGCAACACCCACAGGTTTTTTCTTTCAGAGGCTTTGTGGCTTTATTTCCCCACACTGGAACCCTGGGTTGCTCAGTGTGTCTCGTTCCCCAGTTTTTCCTCCTGGTTTTTCTGCACACAAATGTATGACCACCCGGTCCTCCAGCACTACCTTGCTATGAGTCCTCATCCCCTTGACTGCCTGTCTCCACTCCTCCTACTATTCTGGATGAATGTTTCTTCTTTAACTCCTTGGTTGTCAGACTTCCATGCAGTTCGATTTTCTGGCAGTTCTGGTTGTTTTTTGTTTTTAAATTTGTTGTGATCTTTCTTTTGGTTCTGCGAGGAGGCACAGTGTATCTACCTATGCCTCCATGTTGTCCAGGTATTCCGGGTCTAATGTTAATACGCTGATGTCTGATTTCCCTTTGGTTGCTTGGGTTTTTCAGCTGAACCATGTGAAATTGTCAATATGCAAACACTTCTTTAGCCTGTGAAAATGGCCATTCCAAATGGGTCAAACTATTATTTTTCTCTAAAGTAGAATCCAGAGGAGAGAAGTAAGTGATTTGAACCACAAGCATCCATCATTAGCGAGGAAAACATTACCTGTATCATTTTAGACACAAACGACAACCCATAAATATAGAAATTTTATTAGAGTGGAAATATGATGCAATAGTCAGCTTTTCTGAGGTTCTTTAAGGGCCATTAGTTAAAGATAAAGAACAAGCCACGCTGAGTTTTTAAGTCTATAAGTACAAAATGGAAATGTTTTGGAGATTTCCTGACATGTCTGTTTTTAATTTGCAGAGCAATTCTCCCATTTTAGTTACCTGTGTTTCCCTGTCATCTTCATTCGCATTAAAAGCACATAAGAGCATGTCAGAAAACATGAACACCATGACATGCTAACTTTATGACCTTCATGATGGTTTGGTGTCCGTGTTTCTCATGAATTAAAGTAACTCTTTGAAAAGGGAAAAACCTAAGTTACAAATTTGATCTTTTAGAAGAAATCACTTCTTGCTTTTATAGAAAAATACAGTATACTGATCTTTCTTGCACTTCCAGGCACAGCTACACATTCTTTTAAAAATAAAATAAATTTTGTTTATATTTTGGATTAATTTGGTAAAATTTTATATAACCAACTCAAAGAAAAAAGTTAAAAATAGCCTAAAATATAACATTTACCTGAAGTGCTATGTGACAATCTGCATTTTTTGTTCAGATAAAAATAAATCAAAAACCTGTCAGATGTTTATCTGACATCAGTATCACGTTGCCCTTTTTGAAATGCATAATTTATCTCCAATGGTGATTTGCCAACAACTACAGCAGATGCAAATGTATACATTCAAAATTTCATCTGGAATTCTGTAAGAATTTGGAGGAAGATACAGATTTGCTCCAAAAACCTTCATTTAATATTGCCCCAAATCCAAAAGCAAATGTAGGAGATATTGGGCTATTTTGCAGTAAGCACGTTTTTATGGACTAGGAATAAGTCTAACAAAACTAAATTTCTTCATCAACCAATATCAGAGGGGACCTCTGGTCTGGATGTTTTATTGGCAATACCAACTGCTTAAAGATGAGATACAGTAGTGACAAAGGAGAGAGAGAGGGGGGTGGGGGGGGAGAGAGAGAGAGGCTTGAGTGATCCAAATGACAAGTGTGATACAGGCAGGGCTGCTCAGGTATGACCCACAGGGGAGGGAGGCTGTTGAGCTTAGAATGGTTATAAGATACGTCATGAAGACAGGATTTATTTTATTTTTCTTACTCACTTTCCTTCAATTTTGAGAGTCACATGGTACAATTGTATTTAACTATCACAACCTTATCATTCTATGATAGTGATTATGCAATGAATTCCTGTTAAGTCAAAAAGATTATATGATCATAAGCATCCACGTTCCAGTTGGCCTTAATCAGCCAAATAAATATAGTGACTTCCAGAGTTCTGCCATTTAAGATGTACTCACAAAGATGTTTCAGAGACACAGACACACATCAAGTGACTATGCAGGGTCTGTCCAGAGGTATCCAGCCATTCTCTATGAAAAATAGAGACATTTATTGAAGAAAACACAAGGCACAAGAAACATTGTACCTCCCCACTACAAGGAGGCTTTGCAATCTGTAAAAGCAGATTTCTCCAGTTGGCTGAAAATTTCCTAGTCATCTCTAGGACACTACTAGGTGAGTGTCGTGACCATGTTAGGACGAGGGAGGGTCTTATGAGTGAGCAAGAAAACCAGACTGCAGAGGTCTGGGGAGTGGTTGCATGTGGAGGCTGCATGAGCATTTGTGCTTAAAGGCCGCAGGGGAAGTACCAGTGGTAGGAGATTGGCTGAAGCTGAAAAGACAGAGGAGAGAGCAAACAGTTCAATGATGCTGCCATCTTCCAATATACTATACTTACAGAATAAAAACAACTTAATGTCGTTTAATGTTGACTCATTCTGTTGTCCTAAAAGTAATGTTAACACATATTTTTATTAATATTTAAATAACTTGAAAAGTGCACTTACTCTCTGATCTGGAGTTCAGAGCAGTATTTTAGCCCCAACCAGGGCACTCTGGTATTCTGTTTCCTCATCTATAAAATGGTTATAGTCATAACTCCCTTAAAGAACTGTTATAAAGATTATGTAGAAATATCATGTGTTTTGCAAACTCTAAGTGAAAACTTAATACAATTTACTGTAAATGTTATTTAAAACTGCCGAGTTCAAATAGTAATCCTTGCTCCATCACCATGGTGTAAGAGAATTTGCCCCAGCCACTCAGCACGGTATGTCTCAGCACCTCCATCAGGAAAACCCGATAACATGGGACTGTGGGCCTCCCTGCTGGGGATCGTCTGAGGATTACTGACCGAGAAGGCTACACTTATTTTAAGTCTTTAAGGGGAAGAATTCTATGTACATTTAAGAGGTAATAAGCTCTCTTCTTTCCACATTACTTTTAACGTCCTTTGAGAATTTTCAGAGCATAAGCTGACAAGGAAACAGCATTCATTTGTTTATTTTTTGGTGCCGGTATAATTTTATTTTGGCTATAGAAATGTATGCAAAGAAAGGTAAATGTGTTAAACAGGTTAATGACAGAATCAGAAGGTTTCTTGGTTCTTTTTCTTTCTTTAACAGGCATCTACTATAATGCTTCTCTCTTTTATTACTATGACAACTACTTGGCTGAGGAGTTAAGCTACCAGAAAACAATTGGAAAATCATTTTGTCAGTATGTCTGACCTCGGGAAAGGCTGGAGCCCAAATCACTAAAAACTGATAGTCTTTTTACCACCATCAGCTACCACATGGTTTGTCTTCTGTAGTTACAGATACCATGGTGAGACCTCCACCTGTAGCAATTCTGTAATCGATCTTCATTAAAATATTCTTTTAAAAGAATCATGACAGACCTGCTACTGGTACCAACAATTTGAATGACCTTGAGCACATCACTTCTCTCGAAACTTCTGAGTTCTCAACTTTTAAATAAAGAGGTCACAGTGATTCTAAATTGGGGTGATGCTGCCCCCAAGGGGCACTTGTAAATGTGTAGGAGTTTTTTGTTGTTTGTTTGGAATATGGGGAAGTCCTGCAAAATGAAGAATTGTCCTACCCCAAATGCCAATAGCAGCCCATATTATCCCTAATGTTCCTTCTGACAGTGATACCAAGTGGCTGTTTTTAATTCACTCAGCCACCCACTTCTGACCATCCTCTGTATGCTAGGCATCATCTTCCCCAGCTGAAAATGTCTCAGAAATCTTGGCCTGGATTTGTATTCTTCTCTCTCCGTCTGTCCTTCCTAAAAGCTTTCCCTACACATAGGACCTGGCATTTACAGATAAGGATTGGCGGGGGGCAGGGGGGTGTTTTGTTTTATTTTGTTTTAGCTTAGCCCATTAAGGGAATAGATCACATGCTTTGGATTGCTAAAGACGCTGAGAACCAGAAAGGCTCACTTCAGTCCTCCCCAAAGACTGGACGGTGGCCTAGTTTGCCTTTAGTAATCCAGGAATGGAGGCTCTCTGCTCCACTGACCAAGGGCTTCCAGACAGATAATGGAATCCCAACTGTGGAACAGGTAGCTAAATATTTTAACTGTTGATTCCATCATTTCTACTTTTTAAAACAAAATACCAACTGTTTTATGCTCAGTGAACAGTTTTCACTGGCAAACTGAAATTTTCTAATATACTTAAATAGCATTTCTGGCCAGTTGTAAAACCGGCCTTGGAACATTTTACCACATCAAGCAGGATCATTAATTTGCCAATTAACTATGCAGTGAGCAACCGTGTATTATGGCACAGTCCTCTTAGCCACAGCCCCTCCCCTTTGGGAATGCTGTCTCCTCTGAGCTCAGCCCCCAGCCATCACAGTGTTAAATGGCTATTCACAAGGCCCTTCATCCCCTTATCATCTCACAGTGGCCCAGGGACAGCATCATTCTGATGGGTTGTTTCATTTTGCAAAGGAGAAGAAAAATGCACAGAGAAGCCTAAGGGTCTCCCCAGGTCACAAAAAACTAGGGAAAGAGGGGATTCTGAGTGCTTTTTGCAGTGCCAAAACGCCACTCTGACAGGCAGGATGCTTTGCAAATACAGTAACCCCCATTTATTCATGGGGGACATATTCTAAGAGCCCCAGGGAAGGCCTGACACCACAAATAGTGCCAAACCCTATATACAGTTTTTTCAGGTACATACATACCTATGGTAAAGTTTAATTTGTACATTAAGCACAGTAACAGAATAACAACAATAACTAATAATAAAATATAATAAAACAATTATAACAATATAAGCAAAATGAGAGTTATGTGAACACAAGCAGTGTGATACTGTGACAATCTGAAAACTGAGACGGCTACTAAGTGACTAACAGGTGAGTATCACATACAGAATAGATACGCTGGACAAAGGGATGATTCACCCAGACACAGATCAGAGTGAGACAGAATGGTCCTCGGAACAGCATGCAATTTTAAACTTACGAATTGTTTATTTCTGGAATTTTCCATGTAATATTTTCAGATGGTGGTTGGCTGTGGGTAACTCATACTGGTTAAAGTGAAACCATGGGAAAAGGGGGTGGACTACTGTATACACACATTTTTTAGCCTCCATATTGATGTTTCTGATTATTAAAAATTATTATATGTCTTTGTTCAATAAGTATTACTGGATACTTCTTATGAGCCCAACAGGGTTTCGGGTACTAGGAATATATTCCTGTTCTCATGAACCTTTGGGCAAGTGGGGAAGTTAGACATTATTCCAATAATTCCATATTAACTTTTGCAATTGGTACTATCTCACAGTCTAGGTGGTGGAAGTGGGGGATGGTGGCATGAATAGATCTGAGAGACGTTTAAAAGATAGAGCTGGCAGAGCTCAGTGATCAATAGGATGTGGCAGTAAGAGTGAAGGAGTATTAGGGGTCACTGTCCTGTATCTGGCTGCTGGAGGTGGGGCCACTTGTTGTGGATTCTAGCAGAGAAGCTGTACTGGGCAACACAGGTTTTCATTTGGTTTGTGGAGATTGAGGTCCAGTGGGACACACATTTGTACAGCAGAGACCCTGCCTTGCATGAAATATCCAAAGGTCACTGCATATACCAGGGTGTGGGGGGAACAACCAGTTCTTAGAACTCAGAGCATGTGTTTGGAAACAGGATTATCAACTGGCATTGAGGCCCAAGTAATTTACAAAATGCTTTCACATGTGAGCTTCACAGTGCTCTTCGGGGAAAGTCAGTAGGACTTCTTATCTTCTACTGACAGGAAATTGAGACTTCCTGAGTCTATGATTTGCCCAAGGTCACATTGTTATAACAAGGACCTGGCACTCAATTTCGGATATCTGGGCCTGGACACAGGGTCTTCTCATTGTTATCTCACTACACGGTCAGGTGAATTCCTCACCAACTTTTGGAGCTGTCAGATGGAACCTCACTATTTGTGCAAATGTATAAGGGAGTTAAATGGTAGTGGAAAAATAACATAAAAAATTAAAGATAAACAGTGGCATAACAGAAATAAAAATAAAAAATTAAATCAGGCTTCATTATTTAAAAAATGAAATCAAAGTTGATTTTTTCTAAGCTATGTTCACATTCTTGCTTTTATTACTGTTTTTATAACAGCATTTTTAAGTATATTTGATTGATTTTGCTATTGCAGTTGTCCCAATTTATTTTCCCTTTGCCTGCCCTCCATCCCATATCCCTCTTCCATCCAGCAATCCCCCCCTTATTTCATATCCATGGGTCATGCATATAAGTTCTTTGGCTTCTCCCTTTCCTATACTATTCTTAACCTCCCCCTGTCTATTTTGTACCTACCATTTATGCATCTTGATCCCTACACTATTATAACAGCATTTTTAAGTTATCTGTAAACTTCTGAGATTAATATTTATATTTACATTTAGAGCAATTTTTCTGTTTTAAGAGTTAAATTTCAAGGACAGATTAAAGTAAACTTTACTAGTTGCAGGAAGATAGTTGTCTGGAAGAAATGAAGTTCAACTTTTGTGTATACTCTAATAATGTATAAATCACTGTAAGACCCTTGCCCCCTTACCTCCCATTTCCAGATCTGTTCTTAAAGCAGTGGGACCTTCCAAAGTGGCTCAGCATGTTCTCCCAACATGAGGTGTTCCTGTGTGGTCAGGACACTGAGGAATCCAGGAAGCCAAGCTGCCCTGAGACCACAGGGGCAGGAGAACCTCCCCCACCAGCCAGTGTTATCAATTTGTCTCCTCCCCTTTTTCTCTTGGGGATGTTTAATGAAAGCTAATTTGGGGTCATTTCTGAGTCTATTTAATTGCATCAGTTCTGGCTCTACACAAAATCTCAGGTTCAGAGCAAATAGCCTTTCTATAGAGTTGTTACGTTTCTTTACTGCATGAAGAGCTTCCCCCTGAACCCCCTGTTCTTCTTTACCTTCCTGACCACAGCTCCTGGACTGTTTTGTGATCCCGGTCGTGATTTTACTCTCCTGGTTCTTCCTGCTGATCCGGTACAAGGCTGTGCATTTCATCGGTATCGTGGTCTGCATCCTGGGGATGGGCTGCATGGTGGGAGCAGATGTGCTTGTGGGAAGGCACCAGGGAGCAGGTGAGTCTCCGTGTGTTCACAGGTGTCCTCTCTCTGTGGGTGAGGCCAAGGCAAGACGTGGAATGGTCATTGTTGGGCAGAAAAAAAGGAACCCGGCCTTCCCACTGTCTGAGTCTTACTCATGCTTCGTTCCTCACACATGAACAGTGTAACATAGGAGGTGTTAAATACAGTTATCAAGTGAATAAAAGAAGCAAAATACAGGTTTTATGCTCTTTTTACAAGAATTCAGAAACCGTGTTTAAAGCTGAGAGCGAGAACCCACTTGGAGAATGTTTGGGAGGCCAGAGCTGCCAGGCCCAGACTGGCTGGTTAGATGGTGTCGATGGTCAGTCCATTCCTGAACCACAAGTGCCTTCCTCACCCCTCATCTACCACTCCTCACTCTTTGTCTCTCAAGTCAGAGACAGACTGAGCTTTCAAACTATTGGGCGAAGGTTGATATGTAGACCTAGTGGAGATTTGAAGTTTAAAACTAGCCCTGACTGATGTGGCTCGTTGGTTGGGCGTCATCCCACAAAGTGAAAGGTCTCTGGTTTGATTCCCAGTCAGAGCACACACCTGAGCTTTGGGTTCGGTCCCCAGTCAGGGAGCGTAGGAGAGTCAGCCAATCAATGTTTCTCTCCTTCTCTTTCTCCCTCCCTTCCCCTCTCTCTAAAAATAAATAAACAAAATCTTAAAAATTTTAAAAATTTAAAGTTTGAAGACTAAGATTAGGGATACTTGAGGGAAAGCTAAGTTTAGTCTTATCATGCATGATTTTTGTTTGTTTTTTTTGTTTTGAAGGAAGGGTTTTTGGTAGCAATCATAGGTAATTACCTTGTACAGCTACAAGATAAAGCTTCAAGATTTCCTCATCAAATTGCTATTAATCTTCTGGGGAACCCTGAGCCTAGGTGGCTTCCAGAGGTGGAGAGAAGGCGCCTGCAGGGCAAGACATTGGAGACTCTGTCTTGGAGCCTGTGCCATGGGGGTTTAATGTGGGAAGGACCCCAACAGCCCTCGTGTTCCAATTCCATGCCTGTCACGGGAACAACTGATCATCCACCCTAGGAAGGTTCCACGCTCCCCTGAGCTCCCTTGAGCTCCCCTGAAAGGACGTATCTTTATCAAGTTTGTCAGTAAAATCAGTGAGCCTACCAGTGCACTCTCTCTTTGCCACCTCACTCCAGTCTGCCATCATAGGTCTCCTCTGAAGACCAGCCCTGTATTCACTGATGCGCAGGGAACAGACCTGCAGTAAAGGTGGCTCCTCAGACTGTTACTGTTGTTGGAGGGTATAAACCCTCAAGAGAGTTAGTGAGGCCAAAAAGATACTTCCCATGACATGTCTACTTTCCTCAGAAAAAGTATGGATTAAATGGGGAAGGTTAGAAAGTAATAGGATTAAGATAAAACTCAATTAAAAGAGCTCCTTATTATGAAAGGTATTTCTTACTCCTCAAAATATTCTTTTTCCACCATAGTACATTTACTACATCTTTTAGTTCACTTACCAAAGGTGCTAGGTACCCGTAACAACAAGTATTAGACATAATTTTGTATTTATTTCAAGAAAGAGAATATATTTTCAGGGAGCTATATAATTCAACACCATCAAGTAAAAGTGACAACTTTATTGGTGCCAGGTACTTTCACATACATTATTATCTCATTTAATCCCTCTAACTGTGTAAAAAAACATTTTCACTCTCATCTTTGCTGATGAGGAAGTCAAGGCTCAGAGAAGATAAGGCACTTGTGTAAGGGCACACCAGTACTAAAAGGTGTGGCCTAGATGTGAAATCTAGCCAGTATTCTCTCTGCTGTTTCACTGGAATACTTACTTTTCCATAATTGTGATTCTTGTAAGAAATGTATACCCATCCTATTATAGTAAATTAGGGTGAATGACTATCCTAGATTTCCCAGAATGGGTGGGTTTCCCCAGCCACTTGGGAAACCCAAGGAGTCCCAGGCAAACAAGGCAGTTGGTCACATTTAAAACTCAAAATACTCAATGGGATGGGTTCATTTTTATTAATTGCATTAATAGTCTTTCAACACTCCTGAATAGTATAATCCACCATTTAATTTTTGATCTAGTAAAAAGTAGTAATTTTGAATGGCTTTTCCTTTTTTCCTTCCATTGTCTTGTACACACAGATATGCCTCCAAACATGGTATTTCTAATACTTAAACAAAATTTCTCATAAAGAAAACCAATTTTGCAAAACAATTATTACTGGATTGATGAGAACCAAGAAGCAATTCAAAATGGGAAATAGCCAACACAGAGACAGGTAGCCCAGCTATTTAAAGGGAATGAGTGATTTACTCTTTTAAACCATTTAGTGAATACATACTGAGTACCAGACGATTTGCTAAGCATTTTACATTATTTTGTATTCTTTTATTTACATTATTTTACTGTATTCTCACAGTAAGGAAAGTGAAGTGCAGAAAGACACCACAGCTTGCCCAATGTGCACAGCTGACAAGTGGCAGAGGTGTGATGAGAACCCACGTCTACCTGTTGGAAGCTGCTGACCTTTTCAGTCAGCTGGGTTCATTTACACATTTACTAAGGACTTACAATATGTCAGGATCCAGGTTAGGGACCACACAGTATAAAGCTAAGTAAGCCACAGCTCAGGCCCCTCCACCCCACAGCATAAGAAAACAGGCAGGAGGGAAGACACACAATTTTAACAAGTAACACATGGAACAGAATGCAGTGGGTGTAATACGAAGTTCCAATTGTGTAAAATTCAGAGAACAGAGAGAAGGCACTGGGTTGAGGGGATGTCTATTTTCAAATGTGTTCATTTACCCCAAATTTGCACAACAGAATCACTCACTCATCGTGGTTTCGTGCATACATAAATGACAACTTTGCTGGGTATAATAAAGTTTTCCCAGTGAACATTGCACAGACACTGGCACCACCGCATTGGGTGCACTAACAGAGCATACGACATGGAGTAACTTGTACTTTCCAGTTAATAGATACAAATTGTAGATACAAAATATTAGTTTTAGTAATTTCTTGTATCAAATACTTCATTATATAATGTGGTTGAATAAAATCATGTCCCAGTTAATTTAATTATACTTAACCAACTAAATTTTTATACATGTAATATGTGTGTATGCATTTTTAAATGATTTAAAAATTGATAAATACACTGACTAGTGAAATATTAATAAGTAATATTTAATCATTTTGTCACTAATAACTCAAAAATACTTTTAAACACACAGTTATGCAAAATTATATTATTATTATTAACAATAACTATTACTCAGCCCTAGCTGGTATGTTTCAGTGGATTGAGTGCAGGCCTGCAAACCAAAGGGTCACAGGTTCAATTCCCAGTCAGGGCACATGCCTGGGTTGTGGGCCAGGTCCCCACTTAGGGACACATGAGAGTCAACCACACATTGATGTTTCTCTCTGTCTCTTTCACCTTCCCTTCCCCTTTCTCTAGAAATAAATAAAATCTTTTTTAAAAAGAATATTTACAAAAACCAGTAATTATTGCTCAAACTATCATGGAGTAGATTTCATATAGTTGAGATCCAGTTAACAAAAAAGGCCACAACTGTACAAATGTGGAATTTATAAAAGATTGGCAAGACTGCTTGTTGAAATATAGTCTGGCCCCTTCTTAGGACTTTTATGAGGTATACTAATGTTCCCCTAATTTCTATTAAAATACTTTATGAGAATTTAGCTTTCCTGAATTCATTCAGATAAAATTAATTTTATTAACCAAGAATTCTATTAAGTAGCACCTCCACACTTCACTAGTACGACAATAATTGACATTCATAATAATAATCCTGTGTCATCACAAGATTCTAAAATGGTTCCTGAATGAAGAGCAACCAAGTCACGCTCATTATAATTTTAGTAATGGATTCTTTTTATTTTAAATATATTTTTATTTTATGTAAAAATATATATTTTACAATGGATATTTTTATTTTAATTCAACACAAATTACTTAAAATTTAAGGTTTTGTCAGTATTTTCTAGTGGACACATAAAAAAAAGATGAGTCAGGTTGCTGTAGCTAGCACTCGGTCACAGCAACCTTAATTTTCCCAGAAGGAGCAACAGGGACCCCCCACAATGTCTTCTTTCTCACTGGGGCCTCATCTGCTCCCCGCGGCCCCAGGCAGGACTCCCAGCCCTTGCAAATCCACAGTCTCAGCTCCACTGCCTCAAGGACGACTCCAACAAGCTCTCCTGGCTTGCAGGGTCTCTTCTTTCTCTCTGATCCTTCAGGAGTGGGAAGTTGCTTCAGAAAAAGTGACACCATTTAGAGTGAATATATAATTTCCCAAGATAACCATGGAGGCATGAATGAACAGATCTTTCCCCAAACCCAGCCCAAGTTCTTTTATGTGAAACCACTTCTAGAAAATTCTCAGTGCTTCCAAATGCGTAGTGAGAATCTGGTTCTACAGTTTTAGATTATTCCAGCTTACCTGGGAATCTAAGGCTACTCGAGTTGAGTTTCTCCCTTAGAATCATGCTGGAGAAAGCACCCTTCCTATTCCGTCCCATTCCTGTCCCTGAGCAGCCCATCTGTCCAGCTCCCGTCACCTACCTGTGCAGGACAATGGAGGCTACTTGGGTGCCAATCCACCAGTGAGGTCGCCCTACTGCTGACGTCCACTCTCCTTCCTGGCCTTCCCACTTCCCAAAGTGGAGTCAGCCTAAGTGTAGAAAATAGCCGGGTACAACATTTATTAAAAATTTGACATAGACTAAAACTAACCCAAACTGAATTTAAAACAAATAGATATTTTCTATGAAAAAAAGGAAAATATTAATGTGATATGAATTACATATATTTTCACTCTTATGTTACTTACTTTAGAGGAGCTGAAAATTTCAACCCACAATCCCTTTCACTCTCATTTTGTAAGCAAGGCCACATTTTGCTCATGGTCAAAATAGAGCCTCAACTACCATTTAGCTTCTCTCCCTGTATAGCAGAGGGCAGAGAGTCAGACTGCTTCTGTTTGTTCTACGCCATGTGCACCACACTGTTGGAAAGTGGCCTACAGCAGACATAACATGCACATGTATCAGCCCACATTCATAGACATGCTCCTGGGTAAAGACTGGGCTTTGTGGAGACGGTGCAATCTAGAAGAAACCGGCCCCTTTCTTAACTAAGGACGACTTCTGGTTGGAACACATCTTACTGCATGAACAAACTTTATTGAATCTCAGTTGGCAAGTTACAGAACTTCTATAAAAATGTCAGAATAGAATAGCGGTCGGTAACTGATTTTGCTGATGTTAAATTCTTGTTAGGAAAATTTTAATGAAGCTTCCTCTTTGTTTGTTTGTTTGCTTATTTGTTTGGTTCCTAGGGGAAAATAAGCTGGTTGGGGACCTTCTGGTCTTAGGAGGAGCCACACTCTATGGTATCTCTAATGTCTGGGAAGAATACATCATTCGAACGCTCAGCCGAGTGGAATTCCTGGGAATGATCGGACTCTTCGGGGCATTTTTCAGTGGAATTCAGTTGTGAGTAAAAATACCAAGAAAATAACAGACAGTAGAGACTAGTGGGGCTTATGCTTACAATGTTTTTCTTTGGCTTTGGGTTGGTCACTTCATTTTATAAAAATCAAGGCTGGGGACCTGTCACCATTCTCCCACATGAAATCTGAAAACTCAATTATTTTAATTAGTAAATTTCTTCTGAACTAAACATGTTAATTATAAATTATCCAGAAAACTTTTAATGGACTTTGAAGATAACTTACAAGAAGCCATTAGAAGTACATTGATTCTCCCAAACCAGTCAGTGGGATTTTACTTAGAGAAATAGAAAAACTAAGTGTAGATGGAATGATCTGATGTACTTCCCAAAAGGGACATTCTGTTTACTAGTGACAACTGCCACTAGAAATCTTACATTAGTTTAAATTTGCTCTTTTATACATTTTTTCTTTTATTGCCTGTGGATTTGCATGAGTGAATCACATTTCAAATTCATCTCTTAGAAATTTAACATTTCTATTTTCCTTAAATAGGTGAAGATATAACTCAGACATTCACTAAACCTCAAAAAGTCAAAAACATCAACTTTGCAATAATTCTGGCACTAGAACATATAAGTCATCACTTACTTGTGCCTCAGAAATTGCTGTGAGAATAAATGTCAAATAAAGTGAATTTTTCATCAAGAAAGACCATATATTTTAGTTTTGCATAAGAGCTGAATAAATCTATGCCCTCCAGCCTAATTTCGCCAAATGTATTTTTACAAAGCAAGCAATTCTGATTTCACCAAATCACTTTCTACAAAGCAAATCCTTTGTAACTGTATTGGTTCAGTGTCTAAAATTATTTATGGAAGACATTTTGCCACCACTTTTAACATGTTTTGCAAATAGGCTGTTTCCAAGAATCCTCCAGGTTTCAGACGGAGGTGAAAAGCTCCAGAGCACACGAGACACGGAGATGGGAAGTTTCTTGGAGGATTTATTTTTGGTTCATTTTTAAAGCATGATGGCATTTTAAAGCTCCTAAATTTGGTGCTTTAGGTTTGTGAGAGGAAAAGAAATGGCCTAGTTCAGCTATTCAGAACCAACATTTTGTAGATGGATGGCTCATTTTATGGATTATTATTCTCAAATCCAAAAAATACATTCAGAGATCTAGTGTTTGTTTGCTTCAGTTGCGGTCCGTTAGAGCCGGCAGAGCCCCTCAGGGACACTGCTGCCAAAGTAATGGCAGAGGCGTACGGGTGAGTTTGGCAATGGGACACATCAAGGGCCCACGGAAACAAGATAACCCTGGCAGAGTGGTGCCAGCCTTGCCTCCCGGTCCTCTTCTAGAGCAGTGGTTCTCCAAGTGTGCTTCTCTGACCGGCAGCACTGGTGTCACCTAAGAACCCCTTATGTCCACACATCCACGGTCCCCTCCCAGATCTATGGAATCAGTGTCTGTAGAAATAGGGCCCAGGAAACTGTTTCAACATGCTCTCCAGATGACTTTTTTGCACATCTAGTTTGAGAATCACTTTCCTAGACAGTGTTCAATCAGAAAATTGATTATACCTGCAAGCACAAAAATGTTCCCCGCCCTGCCATTTACTTTTCAGGAAGCATCCAAGCAAGAAGCAGCAAAGGCTATAGACAGACTGCTTGGGTTTGAAGGTCAGTGGGAGGTTTGAGCTCCACCATGCCTCCTGGCACACTCCCACCACTACTGGCTGCACCTGACAAAATCCTTAAGATAAACCTTGTTCTGCCGAATTAGACTTGCCTCTGACCCCAGAGGTAGTTGTGAAATTCAATTAACCAATTGAATTGGTTTGTATAAACCAATGACTTGTATAAATCCAGTAAGTGAAGAGGAGAAGTAGAATGCATCCTAATCTTGCTCATCAGGTCCACTTTCTTTTAATTTGCAGAGCTATAATGGAGCACAAGGAGCTGTTAAAGGTGCCCTGGGATTGGCAAATAGGTAAGATACTGTTTTTAGTGAACCTGAGAGAGCTGTTTGAGGAGTAGTGTGGGTGGGGCACAGACAATGAAAGGATTTAGAACACAAGGGACAAAAAAAAAAATGAAATCCCCTTGTCATTTTAGGAATTCTTGCACACCAGAAGGAACTGAACTGGATGATTCATCATGTTTCCTAATTCAGCTTCTGCCCATTATCATCGTAAAGATGTCATTAGTGCAGACACAGAAGTATGTG
Organism: Tonatia bakeri; assembly: GCA_004024845.1. Lineage (NCBI taxonomy): Eukaryota > Metazoa > Chordata > Mammalia > Chiroptera > Phyllostomidae > Tonatia > Tonatia bakeri. The sequence goes on from PVIA01000129.1 coordinate 236,229, forward strand.
ATTAGGTTAAAGACCAGCCAGAAGGAGGGAGCGCCCTGAGGCAGTGAGGGGCAGGAACCCCAGCAGTTCGCTCTAGCCCAGACACAGAACTGATGTGATCATGGAAGAGTGGCACTTCGGAAAAGGGGAACAAATGGAATTTAACAAAAAGGCAGAATCAAAAAACAGTGTAATGGATGTTCTGAGCCCATAAAAACCTTTTCAGACAGGAGCTTTTTGCACATAAGAAACGGTTAATTGATCTCAGAATGGACTTGGTAAAAAATACCAGAGATGCTTTGAAGTGGGTAGTAGTCATCCAAGGCATCTCACATTTCACTTGTTTCTAAAAATCACTTTTCTCTTAAATTAAAGAAACATATAAGACAAGACTTGAGATCCTAGATGATATCATGATGATCACACAGAAAATTCTAGAAGAGACTGACTTTTAATACCCTCAGCCCCTAAACTATCTCCTCAGTGTCTATACCAAGACATATAAGTTCCAGCAATGAGCACAGAGCTTGGCTCATGGGGGTACTTAGACATTGTGTGCACAGTAAACGTAAATTGGAGTGAAAATGCACATGGTTCCCCACACTGAAGCTGGCTGCTTAAGCCATCTACAGTTTGTATGAACCTCGATGGAATTAACAGCTTAAGTCAAATTCTGCTTCCAGGAGTGAGGGCTATGGCATAAACCTCCCCGCACCACTTTACCTGCCCTCAGCCTCCAAGCATCCAGAGCCACTTGCAACTGAGATAATCTCCCCTGAAGACACGATGCAAACTACAAAGTTATGTATGACTCTCCCTGGGGATTATGTCTAGTGACTTCAAGGGCTGATCAGCCAGCCCCTGTCTCTGTCGCAGAGCCCGGCCATTTAATTTCTCTGGAGTTTTGCTATAGAATGCTACAGTGAAATGAAAATCAGCAGAGAGGAGGAGAGGGCGGGGTGGGTGGGTGGGGTGGTGAAGAGGGCAGCTGGGAAAAGAAACCAGCTGCAGGTGACAGAAGTGTTTGCTTTTGTGACTCTCAGCACCAGGAAACAAAATGTTACCTGTGCTCAGTAACACTTTGCATGCAGTGGTCCGTGAGTATAAATTAATTTTATATTAATAGTAATAGCAAGAAGAAAAATAATTTGTCCTCTAATTATGTGGAAGTCATGTGCAGGTCCACTGAGGTCCTGTTACAATTTGGTGTTAGTTAATGTGTCATCAAAAGGTAGTTTTATTCTGAGCTGTCACATTGCCATTAAAATGTCAATCCCCTGCAGTCAGAAATGATGAAGGGTTGGGTAAAAGGAACACATTATGGAGCCATTTGTTCAATTCCTTATGGGAAATGAGGCCAAAATGGTCTAGAAAGGAAATCAAATATTCATTCTTTTCTTTCTGAAGCAATGATAGGGTTGGGTTTGGGGCGGGGGGGGGGTGTTTTGTTTTTTGTTTGTTTGTTTATTTTTTGCTGCAAGGCTACCTTTGTCCTCTTTACTTCATCCTGACCTATGCAAGGTTCTGTTGTTTGGCTCATTTCTAGGCACATATTCAATGAATAAATATATTTTTTTAGTAAGCAAATGAGTGAATAACAAGAGGGTGGCAGATTAAGCTTGACATTGCACTTACTTTCTGGGAAACTGGGAGGTGGCATACCAGCTTCTGGGACTCATGCATCAGAGAGGCAGGGACACATCAGGGGGGTCAGCGTGCTCCTAAAGCATCCCCTCCACGCTTTCAGAAGTCTCCCAAGAGCCCCAGCTCTGACTGTTCTGTGTGTCTTGATGGAGAGCTCACACTGCCTTGCTAAGAGACTGGATCTAGACTGTCTTCATCTCCCACCACCTGTCCGTGCATGTCTCCCCCTTCCTTCTCTCCACCTCAGTACTCACCTTCAGACAGTCTCATGAGCAGCCCACACAGTTGATACTTTCTCAAAGTAAAAAGATGCTTCTTTCCTATGAAGTAAGTAGAATAATAAATGTGTTTCATATTTTCTGGACTTGGAAGACATTTTTTAAAAAACAGATTCTGTTATTTTCCTACAATGTTGACCAATTGCAAGATACAAAGCAATTAAAAGCAAGGAGATAACAGTTTTTATTGTTTATTTCTTTGTTTTACTCTATTGAACAGAAATACTGGGTCTGGTTACCTAACCATCAAATCCAAGTAAAATGTAGGACCTAGTAGAGCTAAGATGTCCCCCTGGGGAGCAGGCATGTTCAGGTCACAGTTGAAAACCTAGTACATAACTTAAACATTCTGTTTCCCCGTTTGCCATGTTGTGGCAAAGGACATGTGAACGAGTGTAAGCCGACGTGGAAGTCAGATGTCAGGGGGAGGAGAAATGAGCTGTGGGTCCGCCGGCACAGGTCTGCAGGGCACACGGGCTCCTTCCCTTCTCGAGGTGTGGGCGACACTTGTTGTGCTTTTGTCCTGGAGCCTAAAACAGGACAGCTGGCCTTTTCTCAGGAGAGGAATAATGGAACCACAGAGCAGAAAGGACCTTAAGGAAAGCTAAAAATACACCTTTTTTGTTGTTTGTTTGTTTTTATTCTCACCCAAGGACATGTTTATTAATTTTAAAGCGAGGGACAGGGAGGGAGAGAAACATCAATGTCAGAGAGAAACATCAATTGGTTGCCTCTCGTACCGGTCCCAGAGCCTAAGCATGTGCCCTGACCAGGAATCGAACCCATAACCTTTTGGTTTATAGGACAACACTCCAATCGAGCCACACCAACCTGAGCAAGAGTACCCTCTTTTTTAAAAAGCAAAACAATGTTGCACCAGAGGCCTGGGGAGTTGAGGTGACCTGACCAAGTCCGTGACTGCCTGTGGTGGGACTAATGCGCTCTCCCTCAGCAAGCCCCGCCAGCCTGCTGCCCTTACAGGCTTAGCCTTATGCAGATGTCCTGAGAAACCTTCTTACTTCACCTTATTTTTAAGAATTAAAAATAATATTTTAAAAATCAAATTAAATTGAAAAACAGAACACCAGTGTGATCAAAAAGAAAGTAATGAAATAAAATATATACAATATATAGACACATACTATATGCATGTATATATCATATAGTCATACATAATGCATTTATATACATGTATACAGCATATATTTGTATATGATATATATGGTATGTGTATAGGTCATATATATCATCATATGTAAAATGGGATGCTCAGTCAAATCAAATAGGACATTCCTTCAAGGCCTTATTTCTCTTCATAGTAATTAAAGTATACTATATAATATAAAAGATACTATAGATAATGGTATGTGCTCAGAATTTAAAGTCAGGCTGCCTTTTGACGTGGGGGCAAGTCATCCCTTCTGCATTCTGGCCTTTTGCCTATTTACTCTCAGATCCATCTGCTTCTTGCCCATACCTGCTCTGTCTTGTAGAGGCTCATGCAAACTACACTTCCTAGTCACAGCACCCTTGTCAACTGGCTTCCAGCTGGACTTGGCCAATGGGAGGCAGCAGTGGGAGGCTGGAGGGTGTGAGAAAGAAGCCAGAGTACTCCTCGCTGTTTCTCTCTGTTTGGGGTTGGGTCTCTAGAAAGGGCTGAGTCTCCTTCAGGATGCTGCCCCTGCTGGGGGTTCCCTGCCTCCTATCCCTGGTAGCATGGCCTCCTCACTGAGTCTCTCTAGCTCCAGGGGTGTAACTTACTGTCATTGCGAATCCCTGTATTGCTTCACCATCCCTGTTTCCCCTGTCATCCATTCAAACATCTTTATAACTTGTGCCCCATATTAAATTTCCCCTGTTGAACCTGATATGGACTGTGTTTCTTGTCTGATATGCTCTATAAGCTCATTTCCGTATCTGTATAAAGAGGGTAACAGTAGTAATGCCATTATACTGTTGTGGGGATTAATTAATTAATGTATATAAAGTACATAGTACCTGACACATAGAAAGTTCTCAGTTGATATTAGCTGACAGTATTCTTTCCAATCTCTTTAGTCTTCAGTCTTTTGGTGCATGAGGACAAGAGTGAATGAATTCTATGTTCAGTGAGAAAGAAAACACTCAATTAAGAAATGCTTATACACATGCTCTGTCTATAAATGTAGGTATTGCAGCCACTATGCAGTTGTCAGTCAAAAATTAATACAGTTCATTTATTTCATCGCGTTGGTGGATTGTTTGAAAATGCTGCATGAGCAGCAAGTTGAGCCTTCCAATGCATTGCTAACATCCATTAAGGAGCTAATGTCCATCTAAGAACAGCAAATCGGCAAACTGCACAATACTGCATTCCCACTGTCAGTTCAGCCATGTGTTCATTTGGCTGACTACACTTTGTTCACGAAACAGGATATTCACACACAAAACCACTGATGGACCTGGCAAAGTGATTAACTGTGAAGGTTTATGCATTCCACTCACATCCCCCTAAATTTAATTTCTACGGTTTTTAAAAATTCATTTAGAATATTAAAGCTTGAAGCATCCCTGGGGTAGCCTGATGAGTAGAGTAAAACTACTGTGTGTGTTTTCCTACTCTCCTTGGCTCTCCAATTATGATTATAAAGTCACACCTCCCCTCTGAGCCTGCCAATTATATATCTAGCTCCCTAATGGACAAATCCTCTAGGAGAATATATAAGCATTTACAATTTAACATGTTCAAACGGAGCTTTTTATTCTCCCTGAAAACCTGCTCCTCCCTCACTTCTCTCCAGATCAGGAAATAGCATCACAATTCACCCAGTTTGTAAGTTAGCCAGCCATTAAAAACCCAAGGGTATCCTTGATGGCCTCTGTGCCCTCACTGTCTACATCCAGTCTATCGCCAGACTTGTTGAGTCTTCACATACCCGGCCACTTCACTTCATCTTCACTGCCATTCTGAGCAAAGCCACCAGCATCTCTTGGACAGACGGTGACACTACACTTCTCACTGGTCTTCCATGCTTTCCTCCTTCCTATCCCTTCTCTGCACGGTAACCAGTCATTTTTTTTAAATGTGTTGCAATAGATCAGCTATTAGCTGCCTGCTACAGATTCTTCAAAGACTTCTTTTTTTTCCCTTTTTAAAAAATATGTTTTATTGGTTATGCTGTTACAGTTGTTCCAATTATTCCCCTTTGCCCTCTCTGCCCAGTACCCCCATTCTCTCCAACAATCCACCCCCTTAGTTCATGCCCATGGGTCATACATACCAGTTCTTTGGCTCCTCCATTTCCTATACTATTCTTAACCACCCCCTGTGTATTTTGTACCTAGCATTTATGCTTCTTATTCCCTGTATCTTTCCGCCTATACTCCCCCTTTTCCCTCCCAGCTGATAACCCTCCCTATGATCTCCATATCTACGATTCTTCTCCTGTTCTTGTTGTTTGCTAAGTTTGCTTTTTCAGACTCAGTTGTTCATAGTTGTGAATTTGTTGCCATTTTCAAAAAGATTTTATTTATTTATTTTTAGAGAGGGGGGGGAGGTAGAAAGAGAGGGAGAGAAACATCAGTGTGTGGTTGCCTTTCATGTGTCCCCTACTGGAGACATGGCCTACAACCCAGGCATGTGCCTTGACTGGGCATTGAACTGGCAACCCTTTGGTTCACAGTCTGGCACTTGATCTACTGAACCACACCAGCCAATGAATGTGGCCATTTTAATGTTCATAGTTTTGATCATCTTCTTTTTCTTAAATAAGTCCCTTTAGCGTTTCATGTAATAATAGCTTGTTGATGATGAACTCCTTTAGCTTTACCTTGTCTGGGAAGCACTTTATCTGCCCTTCCATTCTAAATGATGGCTTTGCTGGATAGAGTAATCTAGATTGTAGGCCCTTGCTTTTCATCACTTTGAATACTTCTTACCACTCCCTTCTGGTGTGTGAAGTTTCTTTTAAGAAATCAGCTGACAGTCTTATGGAAACTCCTTTGTATGTAACTCTTTTTTCTTGCTGTTTTTAAGATTCTCTCTCTATACATTTAACCTTCAGCATTTTAATTATGATGTGTCTTTGTGTGGTCCTCTTTGGGTCCAACTTGTTTTGGACTCTCTGTGCTTCCTGGACTTGTATGTCTATTTCCTTCACCAAATTGGGGAGGGTTTTTTTTCAGTATTTTTTCAAATAAGTTTCAATTTCTTGCTCTTCCTCTTCTCCTTCTGGCACCCCTATGATTTGGATGTTGGTGTGTTTGGAGATGTCCCAGAGGCTCCTTATACTATCCTTGTTTTGGGGGGTTTTTTTAGTTCTTTTTTCTTCTTGCTGTTCTGGTTGGATGTTTATTTCTTCCTTATGTTCCAAATCGTTGATTTGAGTCCTGGCTTCATCCCCTCCATTGTTGGCTCCTTATAGATTTTTCTTTATTTCACTTAGTGTAACCTTAATTTCTGCCTGGGTCTTTTTTATATTGTTGCCATACTCAGTGAGTTCGTTGAGCATCCTGATCGCCAGTGTTCTGAACTCTGCATCTGCTAGGTTGGTTATCTCTGTTTCGTTTAGCTCTGTTTCTGGAGTTTTGTTCTGTTCTTTCATTTGGTCCATATTTCCTTGTTTCTTCCATTTGGCAGCCTCCCTGTGTATTTCTGTGTATTAGGTAGAGCTGTTTTGATTCCCTGTCTTAGTAACATGGCCTATTGTAGAAAAAAGCACCATAAATTTTGTGGGGCAAAGCCTTAGGTAATCACCGGGGTGGGGCAACCCACTTCACTGCTTTTTGGCTCTGTGTGGACTCCCCATGGGGGACTTAGAGAAGGGACTATGCCACTGCCTGGTTTCTGGAGGTTTGCCCAGCACTCACCCTGTTTCCAGTCACTTTCCTTACTCCCTGTACACAACTGGTGCCCTTCCAGCTGTGGCCCTGATGCTGAATCCTAGAGGGGTGGGTTTGAGTACATTCTAAATCTGTGCTGGCCCTTTAAGTGGAGTCTCCTGAAAATCTGGAAGTTTCTTCTGCCACCCCAAACCTCACTGGTTTTTACAGCTAGACGTTATGGGGATTTATCATGCTGGTGCTGGAATCCTGGGCTGTGCACTCCTTGAGAGCCTGGTGCTAGGATCACTGGCTCTCAAGGTATTCCTCCCAGTTTTTATCCAGTACATGTGAATGTGGGACTGCTAATTCCACCACCCCTGCCTCTCCACAGCACTCCACATCTCTGCACTTCTCTGCCCATCTCTGCATCTCTACCCCTCCTATGTGTCTGGATGAACACGGCTTCTTTAAATCTTTCATGTCTGACTTCCATACAGCTCGATTTTCTGAGGGTTCTGGATGGTATTTGTTTTGGGATCTAGTTGTACTTCTTTCTGTGGTTGCATGTGGAGGCAAAATATGTTTACCAACACCTCCATCTTGACCAGAGGGAGGCTTCTTATTACGACTAGACTAAGGTATCAATTTCTTTCCAAGACATGCAAGGCCTTGCATAATTCATCCCTTGCCTGATTTTCCAACCTCAGCTCTTCTCACTGCCCTATTCTGTTCATGCTGCTCAGCTATTCTGTCCTCTGGCAGCTCCTGTAACACATCAGGCCCTGTTCCTTTGGAGGCTCTTTTCATTTGCAGATCTCCTTGCCTAAAACATTTTCCCCCTGGCTCCTCCTGTGGCAATGTCCTCTTAGTCCTTCAGCCATCAAGGTAAATGTCACCTTCACAGAGAAGCCTTACCTAGTCACACTTCCCAAAGCAAACCTTCTACCATTTGCTATAAAGAACTCTTTTCTTCCTTCACAGCACTACTACCAACTTGAAGCCTCTTGTCTTTCCTGTTTTCCATGGCACTGCTAGCCCATAACAGAGTACTCAGGGCAGAACATGTATAATTTAGTAAATATAAAACATCAGAACCAATATGTGAGCATCCATGGTATGCTAGGTAATGTAATAGAAGATTAGGATTCAGGAATATTCTAGCCCAGTATGTAAAATCTAATTCAGTAGTGATGCTATAAACAGACAAACAAACAAATAAGTAAATACAAAGTTTTTAAAAGACTTTGGTGCCTGGATTGTGTTTGAATCAAGTTTGATTATTTTTAGTGAATTAATTTAAGGATATATCTTGCTGCTAACATCAGATTCTTTAAGAAATACTGAATTAATTTTTATGTTTTTTAATACATTGAGTGTAGGCTGTTTAATATTATATTTGTAGTAATTTGGTTAAAAGGAAAATGAATAATAGGTAGCAAGAAACTCAAGTACAGGAAAGTTGACCATTTTTAGAAAATTAAGACTTCTGCTGGACAAAAGCCATCCGATTTTCAGGACAGAATATCCACGAGAGGGCTCATACTTGATGGACCAGGAAAGCGGTCATTCTGGTTTCCTCTTGGGGCACTTCCAACACACTAGAGGGGGCTGTTGCACTGAGTTTGCTAACTGGTCAAGATAATTTTGTGTATAGCTTAGATGTGGCTTTCCTTAAACTTAGTATAAATGATGATTTATACCCTTAAGTATTTTTCACATGGGAAAAACAAACTTCTCTTTGGAAGAGTCACTGGTCTTCACAGTAAAAAGGACTGTATGTCCAGTGCCTACCAAATCCTTCAAAATTCACAGAATTCAAGGAAGCAATCTACCCAAGGCCCACAGTAGATAGATTATATCAAGGATTCCTTTGGAAAGGTTGGTTACTTTTATTATATTATGGAGCCCAAAGATCTACTAAATTGTATTACTTATGCTTATTCTATACCTTATTCTTTCAAGGTAGAGAAATGAGCATTATTTTTCTACATTTGTGTTATATCAACATCTATGAAAAAATAAATCAAACTATAGGTTTAGACCCAACAAAACTGTGCACTTATGGAATTAGTGTTAACAATTGTGTATCAAGTTATAATCACAAAGAGAGAGCGATTTGGAAGATGACAGACTGGACAACCATATAGAATTTTAAGGGCATTTTTAAAAATCTTTCTCTTTTGCACAACTTAATTGTTTGATGGTCTGCAAAGCATTTACCTATTTATTTAGAAAACAGCAGAACTTACCTGTGAGAGCCCACGGTGTGCTAGGAGAGGGGATAAAGGAATAGGTCCCTGTGTGTTGGCAGGAGGGCCAAGCAGGATTTGCAACTCCGGAAGTTCACCTTGTGCTAAGAGCAATGACTTTGTCTTCCCAAGGTCACGTGTTTAAGATTCAGGTTCAGTACTCTAACTTAGTTCTGATCTCTTTAACAGGTGATCTCTTCAATGTAACACTACCTGATACCAAGCAGTTTTGTTCTGCTTTGCAAATAAAAAACTAAGTGGAACCTAACTGACAAAACAAACAAATGAGCAAAATAGAACCAGAGACTTGAAAATAAAGGGCAAACTGACAGTGACCAGAGGGGAGGGGGGAGGAGCATAACAGGGGAAAGAAGGGGAAAGGGCAAGCAAAGGAACACGAATAGAGGACTCATGGGAACAGACAATGGCGGGGGAGTTGACTGTGGGAGTCGGGGGGCGGTGTAGGGGAGATCAATGAGGATAAAGGCAGGACAACTGTAACTGAACAACAATAAATTTTTAAAAACCCGACAAAAAAGAGATGAAAATAGTTTGACAGGGATAGTAGAAGTTAATTACCACACAACCGAGAATGGAATTCAGAAGCCTTGACCCCATATTCTGACTGTAGGCACTAAGAGGAATTCACTCCTAGAAGCAAAATATCAGATATGTAGTGAGAAGCAGAACGTTTACGTGTGTGTGTGTGTGTGTGTGTGTGTTTACTTTCTACATTTTATGTATGTATTACCCAATACTAACCATCAGTTAACGGAGTGAAAGAAAAACTCCCTTCTGTGCATGAGCAGTGGTGTGCGCGGTGCCCTCCCTCTCGCCCACCTCGGACACAGAGGCCCTGGAGAAGGCTGTGATGCTGCCTCTCTTTCCTCTCTCGCAGGCCTGCTCTACGTCGGCTTCACTGCCTGCATGTTTGGTCTCTACAGCTTCATGCCGGTTGTCATAAAGAAAACCAGCGCCACTTCCGTCAACCTCTCCCTGCTCACAGCAGATTTGTACAGCCTGTTCTGTGGGTTGTTTCTCTTCCACTACAAGGTAAGTGGGGTCAGTGCTCCTTTGGGAAGACATTTGAAAAGGAATTGACCTGCCAGGGCATACAAGTAGGACTATCCTGGTATGGAATGGCCTGATTTGGGGGAGGAAGATAAGAATGGAACTTTATGCTAACCCCTGTGATCTGGGTATGTACATTTCAACTATAAGACAGAGGCAACATTTTGTAATTACAGACCAGTAACTACAGATGATTAATAGTGAAAGATGAGACACTGCCATGGTGGAAAGAGCTCTCAGTAATGGTGGACAGTTTTTTTCTGAGACCAGTCAGCCTAGAAGCACCCCTTTGTTCAGCTTAAAGCTGGGAAGATTTGTACAATTTCCAAACTATAACCACAAAATGGATTCTGCCAAAGGCACTGGACAAAAGACACAGTACCTGCAGTTTCTGTTCTGCAGATGTTTTCAAATCTGCAAATGTGAGCGGAAAGCATTGGTGCATTTAGAGAGCAATTGACCCTTGATTGTGCAAGCCCACTTATACCAGATTTTTAAAATATATACATATAGCACATAATGTATTTTCTCTTCCTAATGACTTTCTTAATAACATTTTCTTTTCTATGGTTTACTTTATTGTAAGAATACAGTATATAATATAAATGATGTTGCAAAATATGTGGTAACTGCTTATGTTGTCAGGAAAGTAGGCTATTAGTGGTTAAGTTTTGGGGAGTCAAAATTATAAATGGATTTTCAGCTGTGCAGGAAGTTGGCACCCATAATCCCTGTGTTGTTCAATGGTCAACTACAGTTTCTTTACTAAAAGATGGGGGTTTGAGTAAAGGAATGCAAAGAGATATTCTGATGTCCTTGCAGTTAATATGCCAGCCCTGAAGAAAAGGAGAAACTACTCAGTTCAAAGATGGCAGTCTTTTTGAAGACTACCCACACCCTAACCCAAGGCAGGCCAGACTAATTGGGTGGTACATGGAGGTCACATGTTGTCTTTTTTTTTTTTAAGATTTTATTTATTTATTTTTTAGAGAGGGATGGGAGGGGGAGAGAGAGAGAGAGAATGAGAGAGAGAGAGAGAGAGAGAGAGAGAAACATGAATGTGCGGTTGCTGGGGGACATGGCCTGCAACCCAAGCATGTGCCCTGACTGGGAATCGAACCTGCGATGCCTGGTTCACAGCCCGCGCTCAATCCACTGAGCTACACCAGCCAGGGCTCATGTTGTCTTTTAAATGCTACATTTCATGCAACTATTAACAATGGAGTTGAACTGGCGTATGAGAAGAAACTTGGTTGCCATTCCTTAACAAGTCCTGTAAGATAAAGGTCAGTGGGAATTTTGACCAGTGTGAAAAAGGACAAGTATAGAATATTCAAACAGATGAGATCAAATTAGGACAGTAAAAAGAAGAAGGAGAAGAGAAGAAACACTATTCTGCCCACTTCTAGCCACGTGCTTCACCAGTGATTTTATAGTTTGTATCATCAGCACACGGATTTTGTAGCTGATGGGGCATCTCGGCTGGTGGGACATCTTCAGCCAGGTCAAACTGGGCTTGCAGGTTCCTGGAGACGTGCTACGTTGGGAAGAGTATGTACATGAGAGAACCAGAGGCAAAATGGCTAAAGTGAATAATCAGAAATGTGACTGAGAGAAGCCAGAGTCACAGCAGGAAACAGACTGAGAAGGACAGACACGGAGAAAAAAGAGGTCACAAACAAGGTGGCAGCTGGGAGGACCAGAAGCAGGTCTGGAAGACAAGAGGTAGAGAAAGCTGCTATGGCAGCAGACAGAAATAGCGCTGACGTCTTATATTACGTGGACCCTGTGCACAGTGTGGTGGCAAACATGACTGTCTAGAGGAAATGTCTAGGACAGGGCAATGTTTATACATTGTTGCTGGTTCTTTGTTTTTGTCTGGATAGTGCAATCTGTGTTTCCTGATTGCACACTGGTTATCCTAAGTGTAAAAGGTAAAGTCACAACACGTTCCTCTCATGCTACACCCAGCCACAGTGCTGGGAGGCCCAGGTTCCTTTGCAGTCTCTCCTGTATACACCCAATTACTTTCCAAAGACCTAGGATCCTGTAGCTATGGTCTCGTCAATACAGCACAGTGCCTGCCATTTTTTCTTCTCCTCTCTGCAGCTAAGCATCCACATCTAGTTCATTCCTTAAGCAAGAGTTCAGTTCTCAGCAAGTATTCCTTTAATTGTCTTTTTAAGCTCTGGACTTAGAATCTCTTAAATCTCCCTTAAGGAAAGAGGACTAAATTTGATTGCTGTAATTGAGGATTGCAGTCCCTTCTTGGGCAGTGCAGATCTAGGCCAGCTCTCAGTGTCCCTTACAGCAGTGTTTCTGAAAATCTGGTTTCACCAGGGGCACTTGCTAAAAATGCAGATTCGTGGGCCATACCTCTGAGCCACAGAATCAGGAAGAGGGGACATGTCTGAAGGAGTCTGCATTGCTAACTGGCTCCCCTGTGGGGCCGATGCTCTCCGAGTGAGAGCACAAATACCTGAGAGATATACCTGAACAGTGCTCATTTCACTTTTTTGTTTTGGTTTGTTTTTAATTTCATTTTAATCGTTTAAGTACAGTTTTCTGTCCTTTACTCCCATCCCAGCCCACCCACTTACCCCTCCCCACCTCCCTCCCATTTCCACCCCCCCTAGTTTTTGTCCATGTGTCCTTTATACTTGTTCCTGCAAACCCTTCCCATTTTCCCCTGAAATTCCCTCTCCTCTCCCCTCTGGTCACTGTCAGCCTGTTCTCTGTTTCAGTGTCTTAGGTTATATTTTGCTTGTTTGTTTGTTTTGTTGTTTAGGTTCCTGTTAAAGGTGAGATCATATGGCATTTGCCTTTCACCACCTGGCTTATTTCACTTAGCATATGCTTTCCAGTTCCATCCATGCTGTGGCAAAGGGTAGGAGCTCATTTTTTCTTTCTGCTGCATAGAATTCCATCCTGTAAATGTACCACAGTTTTTTGATCCATTCACTTACTGATGGGCACTTAGGTTGCTTCCAGCACTTGGCTATTGCAAATTGTTTAAATGTACCACTCCTCATCCTTGCACTGGCTTTTGATTAGACCTGGGACTCACCACATTTACAACCATCAGATATCCAAGAAGGGTGATGAACCAGGTAAAGTCTAGTGCTCTCCATCCATCTTCAAGCAGCATTTGCATGTCACTGCTTCCCTAGGATAAGTAACTTTGCTGCAGAGGAAGGCGTGCAGTAACCCTCATCACACCATCATCAGGGAAGCTGCGTTATCTGAAAACTAAATTCTTGTGTTCATCATCTGGGAATGAAATAGGCATTTTTCTTTCTTAAAGAAAAATTTTCTGCTATGCACACTCATTTTCTACTATGCACACTCACTCTGTTACTAGTTAAAAGATAAATTTCCTTAAGGTAAAATTAGTTCAACACAATAGGGTTTTTTTCTTTAGTTAAAATTAATTCCTATTGCCTTTTTTAAAATTAAACTTTCAAGATAATTGTTGGTTCACGCACTGTTTTAAGAAATAACACATATCTCATTGACCCTTTACCTGCCAGTGTCCTTAGAAGCACCAAAGTTTTAATTTTAATGAAGTCCAATTTACCTATCTGGTAGTATTTTTAAAAACATGAAAGGAACAAAGCCCATCACACCACAGACTTTGGGCCACCAGTCCTCCCCAGTGGTTTCCGATACTGCTCCTCTCCAGGGCTGCCTGGCCAAGACTGCTGGTTGCCCGGCATTGTCTGCCCTCAGGGGATGGATGGTTGAGAGTCACAGCCTACAGAAGGGAAGATGCCATTCACAGGAGGGCGTCTGTAACTATACAAACAGCATAGTGTGGGAGAGAGTTTAAGCTGGTAACTCTCAACCTTGGCTGCATATTGGAGTCACCTGAGAAGTTTAAAAAGTACTGATGCTTGCGTTCCACTCTCACTGATTCCAATTGACGTGGTCTGTGGCACAGCTTTACATGTCAGATTTTAAAAGGCTACCCTGCAGCCAGAATTGAGAACCACTGGTTCAGACTTATATTATGTGTTTGTGAGCAAGTAGAACTGACACCCCAGGTTGAAGGGTGTAAGATTACAGCTAAATATAAAGAAACCTTATTAATGGTCAGTCATTTGGAAGTGGAATCGACAGTCTCACAAGTCCCCCTCACTGGAGAAGCTGGATGAGAACGTGAGAGGGAGGACGTGAGGGACCTCACCCTCCAGCACTGAGGAGTGACCAGTGACCTCTAAGACTGCATTTGGTTTAACTACAGTCTGCAGTTACAGTTTATTCTTTCACTTAATCATGATGTCTTTACTCCAAAAAGCCTTCTGGTGTACTGATAAATATCTGCAGGTTGCAAGGGCAGGGCTATTTGCTCACAGATGTTGCTTACCCAAGCAGAACTAAATGATTAAATGAAGCTCTCCTGCCCAACATTGATTATTTGCTTTTTCTCACTTTCCACCCTTGGAAAAAAATTCATTCCCTTCTCCACCCATCAGCCCACTGTCTGCAGCTTCTCTGCCTCTTGCACTGATGGCCATGCTGACTGGGCAATAACACCCCGAGTCCTAGAGAAGCAAATGACCCACTTCCAAAATGGACTGTCTACATGGTATAGTGCTGCTGCAAACTCTAATTTTACAAGACTTTTGACAAGTACTTTTTCATTTCTCTTCTTTATTACCTGACAACATTGTTGAATCCAGAAAAGTAAATCCATAGCAACCCATGGAAATTGCAAGAAATAAGCTTTACCAGGTCTCAGTGACCTCCCAAAACCAACCCAGGAAGAGATTTACATGGAAGCTTTTCAATATGGTGCTGTGTTGGTTTTTCCTGGTCAGAGCTTAATCAGTTATAAAGTCTATCTTCTTATATTTGTTATACCAACAAGGATGCTTCCGGAATTGAAAAGGTATGTGTTTCCTGTGGCTGCTGTACCAAATTAGCATATACGTAGTGGCTTAAAACAAGACAATTCATTACCTCACCCTTCTAGAGGTCAGAAGTCTCACTGAGCTAAAATCAAGTGTCAGCAGAGCTGTATGGCTTCTGGAAAATCTGGAAGATCTGGAAGATCTTTTTCCTTGCCTTTTTCTAACTTCTGGAGGCTGCCTGCTTTCCTTGGCTCCTGGCCCCTTCCTCTGCCTTTAAAGCCAGCAGTATAGCATCTTCCAATCCGACTGCCACTCCTGCTTCCGGGAGTGACTGACTAGACTGGCCCCACACAGGTAATTCAGAATAATCTCTGCATCTCAAAACCCTTAATTTAATCCCATTTTAAAATCCCTTGTACTGTGTAAGATAACATAGGTTCAGGGGATTAGGACATGACGACCTTTGGAGAGCCATTACTCTGCCTACCACAGAAGAACTGTCAGTTACAGCAGAACCAATAAGGGTACATTGGCTCCGAGCCAGACTAGCTGGGATGTGTGGATGTGCTCTTCAGAGGCCACATCTGGGCAATGAAGACACATGCTCCACCTACAGACACTGTGCTCTGTTGAATTTCCCAATCCATTTTTATAGTTCTGGTTACCTGGTAAGATGTGACTTTAACGAATAAAACACTAAATTATGTGGGGAGAAAATGAATTGGGTGAGAGGACCACTTCAGTATGTACATTGTGAAGTATAAATTCAAGTAAGGCGTGTGTGTGGGTGGGGGAGGCATGGACCTGAAATCAAAGGAGCCTAGATTTCAATCGTGGCTTCTGTTTATTTACCCTTTGAGTACTTTGGACAAGTTTTTTACTCTCTCCAGCCTTCAAGGTGATGGGACTTGCCTTATGGAGGGTTTGAAGGGATTCAGTAATTTATAAATGGTGGCTAACAGTGATGCATTGCTCTGATTTAATGTATGGTTCAGGGTTAGAAATCCCTATCCTCATTTTTAGGATATAAATCTTATTTTAAGATTTATATCCTAAAACTACATCTAGTTGTTACTAGATGTAGCTTTTAACAATTTTGTGTGAGTTTTCTCACATTCTTTGTTCAAAAAAGCAAAAATGGGGATTTTATATATGACAATTTATAAAATATTAATTACATCAGTCATTGTCAACTGAATTCTTTGATTCCTTCATTGCTTATAATAGAATTTTTAGATGATGGTTATAAATGCAGACATTCAAGGGTTGTTAAAATAAAATACCAGTAAATTCTCTCATGATATGCCATCATGTACTGATAATTCTTCAGGAAAATAGCAGCCAGTATTGAATAGATAGGGTATCCCCTTCAAAAAAGAGAACTCACACATTTTCAAGGCTTAATATGGCTACAGAATTGCTGTAGTTAAAATTAAGAGTAATTTCATAAGATTATTTTTTATAGTTTTATCAAAATAAACAAGAAATTGATATAGAAAAAATGAACAAATCCCCTTTAAACACTCTACTTAAGCCACTGGTGTCTAGTTCTCCACACTGAATAGCTGGAAACTACAGGAGATCCTATTAGAAGAGTTATATTTTAGGGAAGTCAAGGCTCCACAAAACTTAGAATCTTACACCAGAAAATGTTTCTTTATCCATATTTTCACTCTTTTTAAAAAAGCAGAAAGAGAGATTTCAAAATCATTTGTCCAAGAAGACTACTTCAGCTATCCTGGGTAATGTGATTCATGTGAATTTTTTAGAATCCCATCTGGATGTTTTCATTAGAAAATACTTTGCACGTTTTTATCATTGCTGTGAGTTATCTTTGACAAACAATCAGAGAAGTTTCTTACACTGTCAGCTACCTATTCTGGCGATCCAGACTATATCCTGTGAAGACAGGCGTAGAGCCCGAGGTCCACCTGGACCCTCGCCATCAGCCACTGCAAAGTACACCCCACCCATGCCTGTTTCTCCTACTGGTGTTGTCATTGTCGTTGTTGTTCTTGTATGAGATTTGGGGGAAAGTTTAATAACTCAGGATGTGGGGCTAATTCAATAATACTTTATTATGCACTAAATTTAAAAGGACTTCACCCAACAAATATTTATTCCATGTCTGCTGTGTGCCAGGCACTGTTTTGGCACTTAACTCCATTTATAAATAAAGAGAACAAGAGCACCAAGGCGGATTAATGCAAAGGATGAGATTCCAAACCACTGCCACTCAAATAGACCAGCAATCTGAAGCATCCTCAACATCTGAGCACCGATGTCAGGGAGTCTGCAGAGATTGCATTCTAAGTGAAATATTTCATTAGCCACGCACAGATTAGAATCTGGAGCCAGGCAACTGCATAGATCCTCTGTGGCAGTGAGCAGTTTCAGTAATGGAACTGCACTTGAAAAGCCAGGGCAGGCAGCCAATGAACATAAAAGCAACACCACACCTTGTTTATAAAAGTACTCTCATAAGTAGCCTGTTATATTTCTTTTTGTAAGAATGACATCTTAGAAGGCCACGAATTTTAAGTTCACAGTACCTAAATACAATTATAAATGGGTGATGTTTAAATTAATAATTAGCTTTTATAACTCTTCTGCTATTTTTAAACTGTCACTGGTGAGAAGAGAATTAGGGAAACTGGCGTCGCTGAGGCCCCAGAGCATTTCACACAGAACACCAAGGTGACAGAGCAGCGACTGCCAGCCTTTCTCGTCTCACGGCACACATACACTCACTACTCAAATTACGTGGCACACCAAAAAAGTATATATTTTGCAGATCTGGCAAAAATGTAGGCATAATTTTGATTCGTTCACACTGGAAGCTATTGTTGTGTTGGTCGTTGTCATTTTTTATTTCACAATCTAAGGGAAAAGAAGCCAGTGCCCCTGACTAAGTAGTCAGGTGTTGCATGTTTTAAACATTCTTGCAGCGCACTGGTTGAAAATCTCTGTGATGGAGCAATGAATGTTTGGAAACTCAGCACAGTGTCTTGGGAGGTTTCCATCTTGCTGAATTAGGGAGGGTAAGTGTTACTAGCTTCCACAGGTGGCAGGGATGCCTTCCATGCAGTCAGTCAGGAACCCAAATTCCTTCCATCTTGCGACTCTGTCATCCTGCAGGGCAGGGACCAACAAACTATGACTGGGAGCCAGCCCCCTGTGTTTGTAGATGTAGTTTTACAGGTACACAGCCATGCGCATTTCTTTTTATATTACCCATGCCTGCTTTTGCCCTGCAGTGACTCCACTGAGTACTCATGACAGAGACCGTGTGGCCCACAAGACTGAAATATTTACCAGCTAGCCCTTTAAGAAAAAATTTGCCAGCCCTGGGCAAGGCCCTTGGAGTTCTCCGCACAGCTCTCTGAGACAGCACAGAGGCTTTCATGACTGGGTCTAGACTCATGTCCATAACCTCCTCCCCATTCTCTCAGCCAGAACTCAGCCACATAGGCACACCTAATTGAAGAAAGGCTGGGAAATGTAGTTAAACTATTTGTGCAGAAAGAAAAGAAAATAGATCTAGTGAAAAAAAATGGCCAGTTTCTGCCACATTAGCAATTTTCGTTTAGCAGAAATTTGGGGAGGATTAGAGACATTGGGGACTTTGAAAGCAGGTTCAGAATTACAGCTAGAAGTCAAAATTTCTTCTATGTGAATCATTTCATAAACTTCACATCACAAATGGATATTTTCGACACACGTGACCAGGGCAAGCTGCAGGAAAAAGTGGGATGAGACAGAGGTGCTGCAGGAGTTTCACGTAGAAAGGCTGGTGGCTGCACTGGGCTGTGGCCAGGAAGAACCAGCTAGTTGAAACAGCAGGAGAATATATGGGACATGTTTGTCACCAGGGTGCACAGTCTGGCCCTGTCCTGCACACTCAGGCACCTCCTTTTGTCAGCAGTTCCATATCGATCCCTCTACCACAGAGTAGAATGTTGATACCCAGCCTCACAAAATCAGAAAACCAGTGTGCTGAGGTAAAGAGCAATCATTGGCTGAAGCGAGCCAGCACCCTACTTTCTCCAGGAGCTAACATGGCTCAGAGACTTCGTTTCAAATCTATATTTAAAGTCTTGAGAGGTTTTATTTACTCCCTTCTATGGAAGATGATTAATACTACCTATCCCCCATTTCCTGATTTCTGTTGTAGTTTTCATATTATCAAGTATTATACCAGTTAATTTCTATCAGTATAATCCCTATGGTATTTAAGCCATATTTCTATACTTATTACGTTTGCAGAATCACCAGTCTCTGAAATGCTCTTCTTTTCCAAATTCTTTCTTTTGATTTATCTCTCAGTCGGCTGGATTTCGTCACTATTTGTCGTCAGGAAGCAAGGCTGCTGTGTATGGTAGCACAGGCCGTCCACAGTGCAGTTCGTCCATTTACAGGGAAGGTTTTCTAGTAGATGGTAGTCTGGTGCCTTGAAGAAGGGGAGACTTTATAATCACTGCAAAAATTTCATTGGGCTAGTGGTGGGTCTTCCAGGGAGTGTTCATAGGGGCTATATATTCCAAGTCTTTACTTTCTTGAAAGTATTTCTTATATTTGTATTCAAAGGATAACTCTCTTATGTTACATTTTCTTTCCTCAGAATTTTATAGCTACTCAGTTATTAAATTGAGCACTCAGTTATTTTCAATCTAATGAGTGACTAGATTTTATCATTAAGTAATTTGGGTGTTTTTCCCCCAAAAGAGCCCACAAGAGTCATATCTCTGGGCTCTTTTGGTTTGAGAATATCTCTGATGACTTTACAGTTGCAGGTCAGTTTGGTCTCTGACCTATTCCACTACCTGGAGTACAAATTCTTGGAAGCCTTAAACTGTTCCCTCAGTTTCCCACAGAGCCCCAGGTAATAACAAGCCTCATTGTCCCCCTGCCTCCTTGAGAGTGTGAAGAAGTGGGAAAGGTTTCTGTTCTTCAGAATGTTTCCTTGATTTTTCCCTGAGTTAATCACCATTTAATCAATCTCTCCAAATTGGAGAGAGATCTGACAGTGTATTCACCAGAATGTGAACACAAGTCCAAGGGCAGGCAGAAGGGCAGGACTGTCACAAGCCTGAGCCCAAACTCTGAGTCAGACTGCCTGGGTGGGAGTTTCAGCTCATTGCCTACCAAGGGGTCCCTAACATTTTTGTGCTGGGGGTCCTTTTCATAGTCTGGTGAAGCCTAGCATCCCTCTCACAATGTTTTTAAAAGTCTAAAATAAAATACCTAGCATGACAAAATAGACCAATTATCCATATTAAAGTTACCAAAATATTTTAAAATTGGATGTTATAGTAACAAATCAAATCACAAGATGTAGAAACACATCTAGTAAGTGCTGTCATTTCAAAGCAGTGATGAGTGTTAACAATATTGGAGAGATCTGCTGCGATCGTAATGTGACATGAAAATATGTGTTTTCTGTTAGTGAAAACATCTAAGGTACTGCTAATATTAATGTAAGTCACTGTTCACATTTATAATGAAAAAATGCCAAATGTCAGTTAGAGGTCAGTAAAAATAAAAATCCAGGCTTTTTATACATTCCCACCTTTAAATGAAGAACTGACTTTATGTAAGAACTGAGGTCTGATGGCAGGGGCCATGCTTGTCTCTTCTCTGCGGGATTCCTGGCATCTAGTGCCACGCCTGGGAGTATAGGTGTGCCGCACTTGTTTGTTCAATGAAGGGCTTATTTTTACAAGAAACATTTAAAGTTAAACTTCAATGTTCTGGGCTGAACATTATCTAGGAATTTTCACATAAAAAGCAAAAAATCTTTTGAATGATGTGGATTCTTTGCATCTCAAGTTGATGAAACCAGCTGAAAAGTAAAAAACTTAGGTCCCACAATAGCAAGTCATTGTTTTGATTCATTCTTTGATTGAACCGATGGATAGCTTAGGGAAGGGAACATGAAGATTTGGCAACCAGTTCAATGTCGTAGTAATTATATACAGTGTCATGGCAGAATGGAAGAATGGAACTCACAACAAGGGCTGAAATTTTGCTAAGAAACTTACTCTACTTATAAAAAATAATATCTAATATTCATAGTTATTATTCATAAGTCTTCCACAGAAAAATTGTGAAATAGGTCAGGGGTCAGCAAACCGTTCTGTAAAAGACCAAATTATAAGTATCATAGGCTTTACAAAAGGTCAGTCTCTTTCACAAGTGCTCAACTGTGCCATGGACATGGTGGTCTTTCAATAAAACTTTATTTAAAAAATAGTCAGCTGCCGGATTTGTTAGTTTACGGACACCTGATGTAGACCGTAAATGTCCTTGCAAACTTTCTCTCAGTCTCAGCGCCAGAAAACAGCCATTTCCTATGCACAGTGTGTCATTACTAAAGCTGCTGAATGATATGTGTAAAATGTTACAAATTTCTTTGCATGTCAAGTATGTGCACATGTTTTCAAAGCTCATTGTAATAATTTCTACCAGTTTTAGAATATGTGTGATATCTGCCGCTTATGTGAGTTCTTCATGGCATCCAAGGTCATATCAGTTAATATTTTTACAAGGGTATCTGTGGCATGCACACAATACAGTGAAATATCCTCACTTTGTTGGTTCATTGTTCGCATTTTACATAAAGGAATGCAAACTAGTATCCCTGCACTAAGATGTGAAAGAGAAGGGATGTTAAAGCCATGGCTTACAGGGAAGGATGGAGCAAAGGCATCTGGAGACAAGGAACATATTCTGAACTGACTTTATACATAGAGCCATGCCCCAAAAGAAACAACAATATTAGATAAAGACAATTACCAATTAACTTTCCCACAATCACATGTGTCCAGAGAAAAGAAGCCATAATACCCAGAGCTAATTTGATAGTAAAGAAGGTCCTTTCCAAGTGGCAAATCTCTTTATAGTTTGGTGACGAGGAATAGTGGGTGTATAGGCAGTTACAGAGAGAGAGACATGTAGATGGCTACGGCCCTATCAGTTCGTGGATGTCAAGTTTAGGAGAGACTTCTAGGTTTTGACCTTTTTAAAAATGTGCTTATATAATAGTAACATAATCCCAAATTCACATTGTTTTAAAGTCAGAAGACATTAGGTAATTTTATTTTTATAATAGATACAAAGCTTAATTTAAAAAGTAAAAAAGAAACTAACAGTGTCATTGAATGTTAGTCACATTTTTTACAGCACTCCATGGATTTCAGGGATCTTACAATACTATGAACGTGTAATGATATGATATTGTAAGATTTTATTGTGGAATAACCAAATATTCTGGGCCCAGAAGTGAGTGTTGAGGGCCATAGAAAGGAAGATGGCAGCTATTTATCATGTACTGAACTTATTTTTAAAATATTGATTAACTATTAAAATCACAATATGGTTTCTTCTTTGACTGGCTGCCACATCATGATATTCTTTGCAATAAATTACTCGTCCATTTATTTCACTTTTCTGTCTCTGCTGCCATCACCAGGTAAATGTAGGAGAAGGAAATAAAGGATTCCAATACGGTTGCAGGAGAGCTCATTTTTCATCTTGTCGAGGGGTTTTCCCATCCTGCAGCCATGACAATATTTTGTGGTGATCACTCATTGCTATAAATTGAGAAAGAACAGCCTCTTGCTTCATCAATAATCCATTAAGCTTGTTCCAAGATATGTTGAATTTAAGTTAAGTCCTTCCCCTGTGCAATAGAAATATAGATTGTCCTTAGAAGCTTGAACATAGGGAATGGAAAAAAGCAGAAATATATTATGTTGCAAATGCAGTTAACCAAGCAGTTAGAAGATGGAAAGAGAATTGGGTGGAGGGTCAAGGACTCTGTGCATTGTGTCAGCTGTCGTTACAATATCATCATGGTACGCCCTACTTTTCTCAGGGGTCTGTGTTTTGAAAATAAAATGAAAAATATACAGATGTCCCTTGACTTACAATGGGGTTTCATCCTGATAAACTCATTATAAGTTGAATGTAAGTTGAAAATGCACTTAATATACCTAACATATCAAACATCATAGCTTAGCCTAATGTACCTTACTCAAAGCACATATTAGCCTATATTTGGGCAAAATCATCTAACACAATGAATACACTGTGAGGTCTCAGATGTTTACCCTTGTGATTTCGAAGTTGACTGGGAGCAGTGGCTCACTGCCCCCATCCTGCATCACGAGAGAGTATCTTACTGCATATCACTAGCCTGGGAAAAGATAAAAATTCCCAATTCAAAGTACAGTTTCCATTGAATCTGTATAGCTTTTGTACCATCATAAAGTTGAAAATTTAAGTCAAATCACCATAAATCAGGAATTGTCTGTACAAGAAAATTTTTAAGAAGTAGACAGTGACTTTGTTGGCTAAGATGTCATACTTAATTTAGAATCGTTATTAATTGTACTTTCTTAAATATGGTTCTCTTCTTAGAATATTTCTCAGGTTGCCAAAAAAAAAAAAGAAGAAGAAGAAGAAGGAGACCAATGGAGAAATGGGAGCTTTTTATAGATTAAGTATTGGCAGGAATTATGCCTACAATAACACACAGTTTATTTTTATACTGTAGAAGATGTTAAGTGTAAATCCTCTCTGTTTAAAAAGATGATACATGAAAATAGGACAATAAATGCACCATGAGGAAGGCTTAGAAAATAATCACATGCCTTCAGAATGGTCAGCTTCAGTAACTGAGATTCAGCCTTAATTTCTTTCTCCTTTACTCCCCGCATCTAATCCGTCAGCAAATTCTGTTGCTCCTCCTCCAAAATGGATTCTCTTCTATCTCTGCTGCCATCCTCTTAGTCCAGACCACTACTGTTTCTCATTTAGACCGTTCTAATAGCCTCTTGGTCTTCCTGCTTCCATTTATTCCTCTCCACAGTTAAACACCCATTAGCAGCTACGGCGATCCTTTTAAAACACAAATCAGGTTATACTCTCTTCTGCTGAATACCCTTTAATACTTCTTTCTCACTGCATTTTGATCAGAATTGAAACACCCTGATAACCTCTAACAGCCTAACCAGTATTCCTGAGTGCCTGTGCCCCCAGGGCTTCAACCTGCACCTGACTCTTGCCCGCCACACTGTGCTTCCGTGTCTTCCTCTTAGAAAGGGAGTGGAAAACCGTGGTTTCCTCATGAGTTATTAAGGTGAATAATGTAAATCCCACCAAACGGTGCCTGGTACAGAGTCCTAAGGCACTTCCATTTATAAATTTTAAGGGAACTTCACAGTGGCTGCCCTAGTCTGCAGTCCCACCAACAGTGCACAGGGCTCGCTTTTCTCCACATCCTCACCAACACTTGTTATTTGCTGATTTATTGATGACAGCCATTCTGACAGGTGTGAGGTCATATCTCGTTGTGGTTTTCATTTGCATCTCCTTGATAATTAGTGGCGCTGAGCATCTTTTCATATGTCTGTTGGCCATCTGTATGCTCTATTTGGAGAAGTGTTTATTCAGGTCTTGTGCCCATTTTTAAATTGAATTGTTTATTTTTGTGTTGAGTTATGTAAGTTCTTTATACATTTTAGATGTTAATCCCTTATCAGATGTATTACTGTGAATATGTTTTCTCATTCAGTGGGCTATCATTTGTGGTTCTATAAGTTTTTGGAATATTTGTTCTAGTTCTGTGAAATATGCCATTGGTATTTTGATAGGAATTGCATTGAATCTATACATTCTTTTGGGAAGTATGACATTTTAATGATCTTAATTCTTCCAGTCAATGAATATGGTGTATTCTTTCACTTATTTGTATCTTTTTCAATTTCTTTCTTCAGTGCCTTATAATTTTCTGAGTACAGGTCTTTTACATCCTTGGTTAAATTTATTCCTAGATATTTTATTTTTTATGATGTCAAACTGGGATTTTCTTATTTTTTGTGTGTGGGGGGGCTCTGCCCACAGGGCCCCCGCCCCCCGCCCCGGCCACCACGGATGAGAATAAGTCTACCAAAACATGATCTACTTGGGGAGGAAAAGTGGCCAGTCTCTCAAAGGAGAAAGGCCAAGAGCCTTTTCCTCAATGAGCTTTTATTGGGTTCATTTGCACAGGAATACAGGTAAAGCTCATTAATCATTAACCAGGCAGTAAGGATCAAACAATGGATATCAAAGAACTCTGAGGGCCTATTTTGAGTCGGGGTCAGATAGCTAAAGAGCTGTAAAACTTTGAGGAACAAACTTGCTTCTTGTTTGGATTCTTATCATTTAATTGAGGAGATTCTAAACAAAGCAGGTTTCACAGGATTTTACATATTCTTTCTTAGGCCTGATTGCCCAGGGAACTCGCCCTTTGCAGCACAGGGCTGCACCACCCTCTGTCATTGTTTCAGGTTTAGGTGGAGCAAAGGAAGTAAGGCACCCAAGAGATTAGGAGATTTCTTGCAGACTATGAGGACTCAGGCTTTGTCAAAGCCAAGGGGCAAGGGTCCATCACCCACTTTTGCTGTAGCCCGCCAAAGTCCTTCCTTGGGGGCCTCCCATGTGATCGTGCCCGTCTTAGGTCAATCCCCCCTTGGGGAATCTTACCCGTCATTGGCTAACGGACCAAGAATTGGGGGCCAGTTATGGATGAAGTAAAAAGAGCAGAAGCAGTGCTCCTGCCAGGGAGATAAGCTTTTGTCTCCTTGGTGGCTTACATCCAAGGTCGCTCCCTCAGCCTTAGCCTTGCAGGGGTTACAGCTTCTGAAACCAAGCAGGGTGGTTCCCAACAGTTTTCCTTTCTGATAGTTAAAATTGCTACTAAATGCTAGATATTTATTTTGTATCCTGGTACTTTACTGAATTCATTTACCAGTTTTAGTAGTTTTTTTGCTGGCATCTTCAGGGTTCTGTATATAAAGTGTCACGCCATCTGCAAATAGTGATAGTTTTATTTCTTCCTTTCCAATTTGGATGCCTTTTGTTTCTTCTTCCTGTCTGACCACTGTGGCTAAGACTTCTAGTGCTTTGTTGAATAAGGGTGGTGAAATGGACATCTCTGTTTTGTTCCTGATCTTAACAGAAATGCTTTTAGATTTTGCCCATTGAGTATAATGTTGGCTGTGGGTTTGTCATTTATAAACTTTATTATGTTATGTTCCCTCTATTCACACTTTGCTGAGAGTTTTTATCATAAAAAAGTGCTGGATTTTATCAAATGTTTTTTCTGTATCTCTTGATATGATCATGTGATTTTTGTCTTTCACTTTGTTTATGTGGCATATCCCATTTATTGATTTGCAGATATTGTACCAACCTTGCATCCCAGAATAAATCTCACTTGATCATGGTACATGATCTTTTTAATGTATTGCTGGATTCAGTTTGCTAACCTTTTGTTGAGGATTTTAGCATCTATGTTCATTGAGGATATTGGCCTACAATTTTCTTTCTCTATAGTGTCTTTATCTGGTTTTGGAAATAGGGTAATACTGGCCTCATAACATGAGCTTGCGAGTCTTCCCTCCTCTTGAATTTTTTGAAATAGTTTGAGGATAGGTACTAGCTCTTTGTATGTTTGGTAAAATTCATCTGTAAAGTCACCTAATCTGGAACTTTTGCTTGTTGGGTAGCCCCTCCTCTAAGTACTGCCACTTTGGGGGTCATGACTTCAACATACAAATTTGTGTGTGAGGGAGCACAATTCATTCCATAGCACTCAGGAAAATGTATCATCTTAAGATCTTTTACTTAATCACATCTGCAAAGACCTATTTCCAAATAGGGTGACTAACATTCAAAGGTTCCAGAGATTAGGATATATTTTGTAGGACCACTTTGCAGTTTACCACACCAAGGGAGCAAAATAAATTGCTAACTTGGTCATATATACTCATGGATGCTCCAACGCGGTGTGTGCAAATAGGGAATAGTTGCTCAAAATCATTAAACAAGGTGAAGCCAAATAAGAATTTATAAGGATTCCTGTGACTTCTATAATTATGCATCATTGTAAGAAAACTGAACATAAATAAGTCCAAATGCTGAGCCTATAAACCAGGGGTTTATTATTTACATTGACACAAAAGCCTTCCATTCCTAAGGGATTGATTGTTGTGATTCTTTTAAATAAGCCAGTTCAGTAAATGCATTTGCAGTTCAACTTGATTCATGCTTGATTCAGAAAAGGCTCTTGAGGAAAGCTTTTATATCTATCTTTGCTTTAGCAGTTACTCTTCATGATGTAAACATAACAATAGCTGACATTTATTGAACATTTACTATGTGCCACACACTACTGTTATCCTTTGTTAACTGATGAGTGAGTGACTAGAGTCATGGAGAGGTAAAGATCTTGTGCAAGACCACAAAACAAGGAACAGAGACACAGACACCAGAATTCTGACTCTAGAGCCCATATTGTGAACCACCACTTGTTATTTGCTTGGAAATGTCATTAAACATCCTACTGCTAAAACTTGCCACAGAGAGAAATTGTTATGAATGTTTACATCAGCATCAAGACCTTTACTATAACAGATTCTTATATCATTAATTATATGAGGGTTGTTCAGAGAATCATAGCCATTAGGATATGTGTGTTTGTGTTTATCTCAACTATCTAAATCCACAGACAGAGATAAGTTAGAGAGAGACAGAGATTTATTTTTAGGAATTGGCTCACACTCCTGTAGAGGTTGTCAAGATCTAAATCTGCAGGGCAAGCCAGCAGGCTAGAGACCCAGGGAAACATTGGTGTTGCAACTGGAATCCAAAGGCAGAATTCCTTCTCCCTCAGGGGACCTCAGTCTTTTTGTGAAAGGCCTTAAACTGATTGGATGAGGCCCATCCACCTTATTGAGGGTTACCTGCCTTAGTAGAAGTCTACTGATTTAAAGTTAATCTTATCTGCAAAATACTTGCACAGCAACACCTGACTGGCGTTTTACTAAATATCTAGTTGCTTCAGCCTAGCCAAGTTGACAAATCAAATTAGCTACCTCAAGTCTATTTCTTATCACCCATGTAAACATCTCCTTAAATCACACTTAATCACAAAATAAAGACAATAATAAATTCATGGTTTTGTGTGACATGGTAAAACTATCCTGCACACAACTGAAAACACACTAACATTTTCCCCAGAAGAGAATGCAAACATCTTGGGGGATGTTCACTCTTTTCCTTGATATCCTGTAATTGAAATACTATGATAGAAAAATAGCAATACTTGAATATTATGATGTAAAGTGATTACATCTTATATGATTAAGGGATAAGAGAAAGGAGAAAACAAAGTTATTTCATATATGCACAAACATTAGCAAGACAAGGAACAAATACTAGTAACAATTACAGTCCTCATTTCTGTAACTGGTCATATGAGTTACCTGGTATTTATAACTACCTATTTCTACTCTTCCTTCTGTGTTCCATTTGTGCTCAGTAAACGCATCATCTGGTCCTGCTTGTTTATCTGGCAGGGTTACTCAATCTTCATTGCTGCAGGGTCTTGGCCATTGGTAGTCCTGCCTGAGCTAGGCTGTCGAAATTCTCCACTGACTTGTTCACAGGCACGGTAATTCTTAGAGACGCCTAAGAGATCTCATGTATTCCAGACATACCCTTCTTTAGCTCCATTGTGACACAGCAGCCCAATTTCTCTTTGGTAACCAAGATCAATCACCCCAGTCAGCACAGTAACAAAAACCCCCTTCTTTGCCTGTTAATTGAGAAGCATGAGGAGCCCTAAGTGGCTGGGTGGCAGTCTTAATTTTCAGAAGTTTCATGGAGTCATTATTGTGTCTCCTGGTGGAAACATTCCTGTCGTTGGGACTAAGACTTCTAGATCAGCAAAGCACAAGTTTGCAGTGACAGGAAGAACAATTTTACTAGTGGATCACTAGAGGTAATAGTGAGTGGGGCCACTCCCATTTGTAGCTCTTGGTTCCATTGTAATGGACCAAGGGTTCTCAGAGATGTGATAAGCAGCAACATTCCCACTTCTGTAAACCATCTTTCACTAACTTAAATTCAGTCTCCTGCAAAATCAGTCCAGCCCAGTGTGCACCTATCTCCGTGTTGTGTGCAGGGAAAACAGATGTCTTGTGATGCAAGAGTCCAAATGGCCACTTGAAGGCCACTTCTCAGTGTGCCTTGCACACAATTGTCATCCCTTTTTACTACTGATAAGAAGGAAGCATGGGAAGGTGACATAAATCAGCCATCATACAGCCTTTTTTGTAACTGAACCTATAATTAAACACTCCCACAGAGTAGTCCCTTTTATTCCACTTCCGGTGTGACTATTATGGTCTCATTTGTGGGAATGAAGAGAATCAAAATCTGTATGAATGAGGATTTCTATCAGTTCATCAAACCAAGTGAAAATGTCTGTTTGTCATATAAAAGATAATGACAGAAATCCATTTGTAGCTCCCTGTCATGTACTCATGTGTGAAATTGCCCACAGGGGAAGACATTTGCCTGTGAAGGAACCCTTATTGGCCTCAGATGTAACTGACTACACAAATTATTCTGCCGAATGAAATGGTTTTGCAAACCAAACAGAAGGCCTGATAAATAGGGCCAGAATCGTAGTGGGGGGCACAGCCCATACCTGGTGACAGCGTCAGGACACAGAGAGGCCAGGGCTCTGGTGGCTGCTTCTCTCCTTAACAAAGTGATATCTGGACAGTAAATTGTTTCCCAAGTATTTACAACTTAGCTGGGCCTTGGTTTTCTGATATGGACGAAGGGACCATTTAGCATTTTGACCGGGGCTCTCACTGATTTACTTTCTGTGTTGATTGGAAGAATTTGGGGTTATTTCCTCTCTCCTGGTTGGAGAAAAATGGGCGGGGAGGGGCAGGGTGAGTATTCTCGGCCTCTAAAGACAACCGATTATGGTGTTGACGATGGACTGTGTGCCATGCCCACATTTGGTATTTTCCATGCTGTGACCTAGAAAAAAGAATTATGTGATATTTAACCAGAGAGATTTAGCCGTTTTCTTCTAAAAAAAAATGAGGGAAACACAGAAAGAGGAGAAATGAGAGGAGGCAAGAGCAGGAGACAAAGGAATAATGAAGCAGTTCCAAAGAATTTGAAAAGCTTTGGCCTCTCCAGGCAATTTATTTTCAGTTCAGTAAACTTAGATGCAGAACTTTTGCATTTTTAATATTCTTAATAATAATAAAATGATTTTTTAAAATTTATCACAGAGCCAAATTAGGAGGCTGAGCACCAACTTGTTTATGTTGGCATCTCTGCAGAGCCAGGTCTGTCTAGTCTCCTTGCCCCAAATAGCAATTGGCACCGACCCAGCAGCCACAGATCAGGACCAGGCAGAGGCTTTCGTCACGAGATCCCAACCAGGCCCCAGCTCGCTGCTGGCCCAGTAATGACCAGCTTCCTCTGCTTCTACTCCCCACCATCCCACTCCCAAGCTCCAGGTGTGGTCCACAGCCCTCTGAGACACATGTGGCTGCCGAGAGTTATGTTGTCATTGCTGAGCTATCCTCTTCCTGCCACCCCAGGACACTCAGCAGATTGGTTTTTTCCCCTCCAAGATTGTTGCCAAAAGGTCACCCTTCAATCCATATATAAAGTGAGGACTCAAGAGAACTTGGGCTCCCTGAATCCATTTACATCAGTCTCATCAAAATCGAACTTTATTCCATTGTATAAATGTACCAGTTTTTTGATCCACTCATTTACTGATGGGCAATTAGGTTGCTTCCAGCTCTTGGCTATTGTAAATTGTGCTGCTATGAACATTGGAGTGCATAGGTTCTTTTGAATTGGTGTCTCAAGAAGGAGTTCTGTCCTTAGTGACAGCATGGATGGAACTGGAGAGATTATGCTAAGTGAAATAAGCCAGATGGTGAAAGACAAATACCATATGATCTCACCTATAAGTGGAACCTAATCAACAAAACAAACAAGCAAGCAAAATATAACCAGAGACATGGAAATAAAGAACAAACTGACAGTAACCAGAGGGGAGTTGGGAGGGGGATAACAGAGGAAAGAATGGGAAGGGTAGTCAAGGAACATGTCTAAAGGACCCATGGACAAAGCCAAAGCGGGGAAGGATTGAGAGTGGGAGGTGGGGGGTGGAGCGAAGGAAAGTGGTGGTGGGAAAATGGAGACTATACTTGAACAATGATTTTAAAAAATCATGTAAAAAACTGGACTTTAAAACACTATGGCTGAATTACAATAATTTAATTATGATTCACTCCTTTCATTGGCATTTTATTTAGTCACTGATGGGTCTTTAAACTACTCTGGTACCAAGAACTTCCAAACTGTGTAATCTGGTTCTGTTTGAAACAGAATTGGTCTATTTATTCCTTCTTGTTCTAGAAGTCACGGTTAGATGTGCCAGTTGATTACATGTGCATTTTATATCACAGAGTACGGAAGTATAAGGGAAAGTACTCTTTTCATTTTTTAACAATGGAGAGTATTCAGGACAGTTATTACAAACATAATTAGCAGTCTCATTTTTCCCAGGCATAGCTTGCTTGCTGATATTGCCAGGCCACTCTGCCTACATGGGAATTCTTCTGAGAAGCTCTTAAACCTCACATTTGCCTGTCTGTGCTGCTTACCCTTGGGAACGACCAGTCGCTTCCCTTTATTGTTCTACTGTCCGATGGTCACACTGATTGCTGGTGCAACTGCTAAGTTTGCAGGTTTCCAGACTCTTCCTTCCTAGATGTTTTCTGCTAAGGAGTTAAACATGTGGAAAAGCTTAATTATGTCTGTATCTGTTCAAAAGGATAAACTTGAATAAGAACTAGAAAGGAAATCACTGTGACCACATACCTTTGTTTATGTGAAATATCTCCACATGAAAGCCATGTCTAAGAACACTTAGAAATATCTTCAAAATCACTGAGCAGCTTCCTTATGCAGCTCAGAAACCAGTTTCAACTCCGACCACTATTGTGTCTCCAGATGGCACACATGCCTCTTGCAGTGTCAGGCTCATGTCCAGCAAAGCCTTCTCATTTGGGCACGATGATCATCTTTTGAAATGTTAGCAATGATGTCACCCTTGAGGTATGGTCTGAGATACGGGTCCTTTCTCCCTTCATAATAGATAGCCTTGGGAACACACGGGTGCTTGAAAGTGTTGTCCCTTGCTCATCGGTCGTGCAGGAAAAGGCTTCTGGGGGGATGTTCTCTCAGTTTTCTTAGGTTCTCCCCAGTAGAGCTCAGAAGGCAGATCCTATCAGGTCAGGGGTAGAAGCTCACAGGTGTGTGTGTGTGTGTGTGTGTGTGTGTGTGTGTGTGTGTATGTGTGTGTGTACAAAAAATTAAGAGACAGAGAGAATACGTGCTGGCTTAATTCATTGTAGAATAAAATCATTACTTTTTTGGTTATCTAGTTCTGCAGTTTCCTTTCCTCATAAGTATTGAGAAACTTCTTTATCTTTACCTGTGTCTTTTTTCTTTCTAGTTTGCCTTTGTTGTCTCCCTCCTTCCAACTGTATTTTCTCTAAGCTCCTTAGGTTCTCCAAGTTAGAGCTAAATTATATCTAAATGTAAATCTTTCCTTTTTCTCAGATAACTCCAATAGCTTCGCACAAGACTCATTGTCCTGTACCCCCGCTTCCTAAGAGCCCTCACCAACTACTCTTTTCCGGTCTTTCCTCTACTTCCTGAGTGAGGTAGTTTGTTTTTTTCCATCGAATCTTTCTTTTGTTTTGTTTTGCAGGTAGAACTGTGGTACGTCTCTTTGTAAGAGCTCAAAGAAGATTTACTTTTTATTATTTGTTAATTCAAAATTAGTTCTGCTTATTAAGAGGCCCAAGTGAAGTCATTGAGCAAAAATGACCAGAGTCCAATATCAGACCTTGTAAAAGCTGTTATTAGACACAGGCATACAACATAAAAGGACTTTTTTAAAGTGTACTCCCCAGGAAATAAGGAAAAACCAGGCCCACCGCCCTGAAGTGGCTGGTACCTACATTCAGTAAAGGCAGAGCTTCAGCCCAGAGTCGCCGCCACCTTCCCCGCCCCCTCCCCGAGGTTTGCCCGTGTTCACCTCTGCTCCTCCCTGTCGTCTCTCAGTCAAGCTAGACAAAGAGAACTGCCCTTGAAAATTGTCCTCTCCCTCACACGGTCTAATTGATATATTTATAAATATACTTTGAAATGGCTTGTAAAACCATGTGGCTTTCAAGTTTGTGTAAGCTCAGGGTCATTACAGTCATTAGTTTATTAAAACTCAACCTAGACATTTAATACCAAAATGAAAATGAAAATTTGGCCTGTCCTTCTCTGATGCGCTGAATGTCCCATTAGCTGACTAGTAGTCATATTGAGATGCCAGCTGGTTCAGAGCTAGGTTTCATCCCCAGTTGGGGGCTAAAGAGCTCTGTACAGCCTTATCATCCGTCTTCCATGCCACCCCTGCTGGACAGTGGCTTGTGTGCCAGTCAGATTCCCCGAGCAGCACACAGGCATTCTCCTCACGTGCCATGAGTGCTTTCTGACCTGTGTGCACAAAGAGACCCGTCGTGATGGAAAACAGCAGCAGCAAAGTAAATAGAGGGTGCAGTGTGGTAGTGTAAATGCAAAGTGCGTCCTCTCAGCTTCTCAAAGCTCCAGGTCAGATCTGATGCAAGCAGAAGTATGTCTGCTGCACAGAATATAGAGCATCTCCTGATGGCCTACTGCTGGCTGGGGGAGGATGCCAAGTACACTGCAGACAGCAGCCCACGTTCTTGAATGGAGACAGCAAGCCTCTGCCTGAAACTCGCCACGTCTGAAACTCAGAGGTGGCTTTCAGTCCCCTTCCAGAGTTCCAGAGACGTTCTTGTTCTATTTGCTTAGGGAACTAGACCTGAATATTTCTTTGCAGATAACATGTTACACAGCTGGGAATATACAGGATTTTTTTTTTTTTTGACTGATTAGTTTGTTTGCTTGTTTCTTTTTTTTTCAAGAATGCTCTATCAGGGTAAGTGTGGCCTCCATAGCTGAGGTTCATCCTATTAGGAACTCTGATTAAATTATTTTTCTATCAATCTAAAGAATAAAAAAGAAACTTTTTCTTACTTTTTAGTGAATCCAACCTTCTTGTTGTTATTTCTAACTTTCAGTATTGATCCAGGTTAATAGTAATGTCTTTCTGTTCTTTTTTTTGGGCTAATGTGTTAAATAAAAACTTTACCATCTATTAATGAAATCTCTTGGGTGACTTCCAAGATGCTTCTGCCATATAAAATTCCATGTTATCTCTATTTTGGCTGTTTTATGGTAAATTCTGTATGAATTAAATGGAAGTTCATTGAAACTAAAGTGCAGGTATGTTGTCATTCTAAATGTATGTCCCAGAAAAATACTTTGTAGTGAATTTACCACTCAACTTGATGGTCCCACATCCAAAAAAAAGGGATAATTCAGGTAGTATTTCTTACAATGGCAAAGGCATTAGCTTTAGAAAAAAAAAAAAGGATATTAAAGTACTTGCCATATTGATCAAGTGAGGATACGTGAGCCAAAATCAGAAATTAAGGGGAATTCATATCTTTCCTGCTGGTACACTGTATCAGATCTCTTTCTGTTCCTACCCCTACATTATTTTAAATTCCAAATCTTGTTCACCCCAAGTTTGCTAAACCTCTTACTCCAATCCACCGATCAACAGCCCTCAGTCCTCCGCCCAGACTCTTGCCTCCCACATTCTCCCGCCAAGTCATCGTCCTACCACTCTCCTCTGACCGTCCCCAGGTTTGAAGATGACTTTTGGAGTCAATGATTGAGGATCAATACTATGACTTCCCTTTTAATGAGTTTTGGTTTAACATTTTATGTCTGAAAAATGACATTGGGTTATAAAGTTTAAAGCTAAAACATGTAAAATATATCATTGGTACTGGCTGCTTTTTAGTTTTTTCTTTCTCGAGTCTGAAACTTCTCTATTTAAAATAAAAATAAATAACACATAACATTTACTCAGTGCCTACACTATGCCTGGCTCTGCACCTCACCCTGGTCGAGAGAGACAGTCTCAAGTCAAGAGATTATGAGAGAAAGGCAATTTAATATGAGTAGTCATTGATTATAAGAGCATGCTATAAAAGCAATAACAACAAAACATTAATAATAATAACAACGGAGCCAGACTGAGTTGAATGCTGGCTGCAAGGTAGACACTGGGATAATCTTTAATCTTTGTTAGCCGACCTGTGCAGTAGGTGCAATTATTATCCTCACTTTACTGATAAGGAAACATTGACCTGGAAAGGCCAAGAAACATGTCCAAAATGACAGCTAGAAAGTTTGGGAGCTGAAATTTAAATCCAGTTTATAGTAGAATGCAGTTCTAACCTCAAAGCCCCACTCTTAATGTCTCCGCCTCCATCAGCTGCAGCAAAGGTAGGCTCAGATCTAGACCTGCATTGCTCTCCACTTGAAACTAAAGGGATATGAGTGGAGTTTTTTGTTGTTGTTGTTTGTTTTATTTTGTATATTTTCTTCACTCAAGGACGTGCTCATTGACTTTAGGGAGAGGAGAAGGGAGGGAGAGAGACAGAGAATCATCAATTGGTTGCCTCAACCAGGGATTGAACCTGCAACCTAGGCATGTGCCCTCACTGGGGATTGAACCAGCAACCTTTTGGTATACAAGATGATGCTCAACCAACTGGGCCACACGGCCAGGACTAGGCATGAGTGGAATTTTGAAAAGAAAAGTCATTAACAAAATATTTAAAATGATAGTCAAATTAGGAACAAACCCATTTCATTCACCAAAGTTTCAGATAAAGGATGAATCTCCTGAATGCAGAGTTTCAGGAAACACATTTGGGGGTAAATATGTTTTCTGAGATTGTACACTACATTACTGGGTTAGGGGTCTTCTTTTCCTAATAATTATTTCAAGTTAATTAAGTGAAGCTGTTATAAGCTGAGCCTCATATGTAAATCCAACTGAAGAAGTATAATCATATGGTTTTCTTCCTGCAAAGAAAAGCAGAAAATGATTTTTAGTTTTAGCTACCTGCTGCTGCTAAAAAGTAAATAAATAGGCGAAAAAGAAGAAAGAAGCCCAGCCCCCATGGCAGGAGCCTTAGCCACAGGACTGTCTTTTCTATGTGCCTTTTTCAGAACTGCCTTTCCCGTTACAACGATCTTTTAACTCTTTATTGTAGCCCTGCAAATCACTTTATAGATTCGCTGGATCCTTTTCTTGTTCTCCTTTCTTCCTGCTTCCAGTGAACTTTTGTCTTTATACCAGTTGTTAGTTCTTTTAGAATATGAGCATAAAAAATAAAATAAGAAAATCAGATTGAGCCTTTTTCTGCTTGGAAGCAGCACATGGTCAAGTTGGGGACAGTAGCTATTGACTGAAATGAGATATGGCCAGCCACTGTGCTTGTATTGCTTTTGTCTATCTGTATACCCCTGCTTCTCTATTGAGAATATTAAGTTCTTGATGGTAAGAACCATATGTTTTCATTTCTTTTTTCCATTACAAAGTTCAGTGTTTGATATATAGAAGAAACCATTTGTTATATGGAATGAATGAATGAATGAATGAATGAAGCAACAGAAATGGAAACATGTATTGTTACCTCACTCTCCCCCAGTAACTACTCAAGTAGCTACTTCCAGTGTAACTACTCAAGAAGGTTCAGAAGTTGTAGTTTTTCAAAAACATATGTAAATTTGGGGGCACTTACATAAACCATTTTTTTCTTACAAAACTCTATGAACTGTCAAGCAAGTAGTTTAGCAAACAAAATGCTATATATACAGTCCTGTTTGGTTTTGTTTTTAGATTAGCAGGGTAAAAATGGAATGTTATAGGTTTTTCCCCCCTCCAAGGATAATCTAATGCAAAGATAGTCAAGTAACAGTTCCTACTGTGAAGACAAGTAGCCTTGACTGGATTAAGGGGAAATGAGTGTCCTGATGCAGCTGTGTCAAGAAGGGGTTTGCTGTTAATGGCTTCATTATGACCTTAAATGGGATATGGATGTTTCTACTGGGTTTAATAAAGCCAAAAAGAGCCAACTCTTTGTTGAGTGATATTGGAGGGTTTTTTTTTTTGCTTTTTACTTGCTGAATTTTAATGTGTGCTTAACTAGCTGTCCCACATCAGGTACTCACTGGCATTTTAGGGAAATTAGCTAAGTGTTTCTATCTGTTAGCCACAGAGCGGAGAAAACCCGGTAAAGAGAAACAGTAAGACCGAGCCAGTTTAGGAAGAGCAAATTCACTTCTCGTCAAGGATGCTGGCCCACTCATCGAGCTGCCGCTTCTAACAGGAAGCCGTTCCACTCTCATCTTCCAGTTGCATTAATGTATACGTGGTTCTGCTCTGAATGCTAACTAGCTTTGCTGTTGTATTTTTTAGTTTTCAGGACTCTATCTCCTGTCCTTCTTCACCATCCTCATCGGGCTGGTGATCTACTCCTCCACCTCCACATACATAGCCCAGGACCCCCGGGTGTACAAGCAGTTCCGCAACCCTTCCGGACCCATTGTGGACTTACCAGCCACGGCTCAGGTGGAGCCTTCGGTCACCTACACCAGCCTGGGCCAGGAGACTGAAGAGGAGCTCCATGTCCGTGTGGCCTAGGATGAGGCCCTCCCCGCCCACTGAGCACAACTCAGTGGCCACGTGTCCGCCCATCATCTCTGTATTGTACATAGAGAAAGGTATTTATTAGGTGCAGTTTACACAGGTGGACTGCAAGGTAGCAAATCCAAAAGCCTGTAAAAGGCACAAGCTAAACATCCCTGGAGACACAGGCTCTGATCCACCTGACTTGGAGAGACACCTCGCTTGTGTGTATTCTGATCGCAACCCCCCTGCATTAATTACTGTGAAAATTTTTGAATCAAAAGCAAGTATTATTATTATTTGTATTATTATTGTTACTCTTACTACACTGAGTTTCAGGAGGATGTTTTGTACTCCTGATGGAAACTATTGCCAGACCCACATGTAGTTAACATAAATCCCACTTTTCTATGGCAAGTCACTTTTTAAGACTCATACTTTATTTTTTGCACAGTGTATGTGAGTGCTGCATGCCACAGGAGCTCCGCCCTGAGAACTTTCCTTATCCTAGGGACCTGGTGGCTGATGGTTTCCTCTGTTCCCCGTTGGATTGCCTGCTCAATGAGTATTTTGTGCTATGACCCTTGTGGGGAGGGGCAACTGACCATATAATTCTCTATTCTAGGAATAGATATAAAACAAACATGTTAGCCATTTTATACTTTACTCTCTGATTACTCCAGGCCATTGCCTTTCCGTTGTGCCACCTGGACTCTGCTAATCAAGTCCCGGAAATAACAGGATAAGGAACGTTCCATTTCTGTGGCTTATGGGAAACCCCAGTACCAGAATTTCTGTTGAGAGTAATATGTGTGTATATATTTTAAAATATTTTTGCCCCTCTCTATATCGCCCCCTTCAAAAATAGATTTGCTTTTCTTTTTCCCTAGATTTCTTTAGTGAAATGTGGAAGTTAATCAAGCTGTTAGAAAAACCCATGCTCCTCTGCCATCTTAATTGTGTGACACCCTTTGAAATACATCAGCATGCAAATCACCTTTATTGTGGAATATTGTTGGCTGGGAGGCCTCCAAACAAAGTCAAGGTGCTGATATGGAGCGGTCTTTGACAGTAGCTCAATTGATCTAGTCACTCTGTAGTGGTAAAGGTGTCACCCATGAGAAAGT
This sequence comes from Tonatia bakeri, assembly GCA_004024845.1. Classification (NCBI taxonomy): domain Eukaryota; kingdom Metazoa; phylum Chordata; class Mammalia; order Chiroptera; family Phyllostomidae; genus Tonatia; species Tonatia bakeri. The sequence goes on from PVIA01000129.1 coordinate 274,749, forward strand.
CTGGCATTTTGGTCATATTTGGCATCCATTCAATAGCAGAATATATCTAGTCTAATATAATGTTCTTATGGATACAGAGAATATTACATGGTCCTGAAAAGGCTCTGAGGAATTTGTCCTAGTCTAATTCTATCACCCTTAAAATAGCCCTTTCCCTAAAACACAGAAAATTAAGAAATACCACAGATCTCTATGATTTAGAAATAGATTCTATATGCCAATATGTGTTTGACTGGCTTCCATGTCATTCAGAAAGTTCTTTAATGGGAGAAACTTTGGGCAATTAAAATCAATGAATCTTAAGGAAGTAAAGTAAAACACCAGAAGTATCTCTGTAAAGTAGAAGGACAGCTTGCAGCTCAGTCAAGACTCCCATCTAGCCTGAACAAGGCCGAATACGGAGGCAAAAACATCCCACACTGTCGACACCCGTGTGGCCCCTGCATGCCTTCTGACCAGGGCAGGTGCTCCTGTTCCTGAAGGCAGGGACGAAAACCCATCTTCTCTGATATACAGATCTTACGGTCATCCCTGTTCAGCCCCCTTAGAAACATGCCTTACTTTGTCTGAAAAAATATGTATTAAAGCTGTATCAGGTCACAACAACTTTGCCAATGTCTGCTCTCTGCTACCTTTTAAACCAATTAAATACCTTTCTCTGACTATTTTGTCCATTCAGACCTGAAGACCTTTAAAGACTGTGGTTTTATTTTTGTGTTTACATTCCTTTGGTTTGCATAATTTGCTTGATTTATTGCATTTTTAGTATTTATTTTAAGCCAAATGTGTTCGTCTTTGTTATTCATTTTTTATGAAACTAATTTGTAGATGCTTAGTAAAGTCTTATGAGAGATAAGTGGATGAAAGTTTTCCTAGTTGACTCAGTGGGCTGGGAATCTTTTTTAAAATTTAAATTTCAAAAACGTTTGCAATCAGTGGATGGCTAAAAGTTGCCATTTGAATTCTTTCCTCGGATATTGTAATTGATTCCACTGTATGGAAATCAAGTGTGAGTGTTAAGGTGAATTCACCGTACACCCTTTATCATCCAGTGTCCTTGTACATGCGGCATTCTTGTCACTGGGCTGCTTCACTGTGTGGGTTTGTCTCCATTTAGAAAGGCTGGTAACTGAACTGTCCAAGATCCAGAGTTCCAGATCAACCCTTTGGGAAAAAAGAAAATAGCAGAGAACAAACTCTTTTTCTGTGTAAAAATATTGATCCTTTGGGAGTGGGGTGGGAAGTGGGTATAAGACAGTCACTCAAGCTGTTTCTGTTTCTGAAATTTTGTAACTTCAGTAGACACCAGCAAAAATTTGAGTTTTTCAATGCATCACCCCTCCTCCATGAATAAGACTAGCAATTTGTATAGAATTTGATTGGATAAGCAACTCACAGCTTTCCTAAACCCCACCTAGAGATAAGTGGTGGTTCTCACTGCCTCAATGAACACTTTTTGCACTGGGGACAGAGCTTGCCTTGGTCACACCTTCCCCCAGCTCCAAACTCTGAAATGTGCAACCAGGTAGACCAAGCAACAGAAACATTTGCACCACTGCGTCACCATGAAAATGTTTCAATGTTTAGTTTAGATATTGCTAACTTGTGCTATTAACCTTTTGAAGAGCGTGTAGTCTTGTTTGTTTTGGGTTTGTTTTTGATTTATAACCATTTAGTAGTCCCCAGCTAGCTACCAGTACAGATTTTACCCCATGGGTAGGATTCTATTGTCAAGCCACATAAAAAAGCACATTAATCCAGGCACTGCAAATGGAAAATATGAACCAAAAAGAAAATTTACACCCACAAATTGAACAAACTCTCCATTTTTGATATTTGCATGCTCTCCCCTATGGACTGGCTGTGGCAATGTAATGCCTGTATAATGTTTTCAAGTAAAAATAAATGCTTTATGAAAGCACCAAGTTCTTGCTTTTCTTGAGTGTTTATCTGTACTATGGCAACCATAGAAGCGGCTCCTGTGGGATGCTAGAAATAGCAACAAAAGTAGATAGCAGGGTGCATGTCAAAATAAAAACTAGAAAGAAAATATTTCCAAATTAGGAAGGGCACAGTTGATCTCAGAGCTGTAGCTTCAAAAGGCCAAATTGAACGCATTTGTAATTTGCAAAATTAGTTAAATTAATTATTTATCTGAATGCTTAAGAAGGCTCTAGGGCTGCAACCTGTAGGCCTACATTTAAAACACATGTAGGACAATATAAACTTACCCCTCGATTAACAATTTCTCATAAAGAAGAAAGTCCTGTGAGTGCTGCCCATGGCACAATGTCAGGCTTAAAGGATGAGCATTCCTCTGGAGCACAGCATCTCTACAGCAGGACCCGTCACATTCCTACCCAGAACTTACATGGAATCTTGTCATCATTCTTCCTCCAGTAAAGAAACCCCTTACGTACTTGGAGGTGATTGTATATTAATTTCATGTTCTTGCCATTCTTGTTTGCAGCCCAACTTCAGAAATGAAGTGAGCCAAAAACACTGCGTGTGTGTCCAAGTTATATATTTAGAATATTTTTAAAAGAAAAACATGCATTTTTCAGGAGAAAGGGAACAGCAGAACACTGATCATGTTGTAAAATGTTCTTAAGTTGGAGTCCATTGTGAATTGCTTTTGTAACTAGTTAGAACAGTATGTACTTAATAGAATAATTTGCTTGAAAACATATGACTCACAGATTAAAAACATTTTTCCTTGAAAAATGTAAACCTTTCTCTAAGGTATTGTTTATTTTTATTTAGTAAACTCTTGGATCAAAGCTGAAATACATTTGAACTTCTGCCTGCCTGTGTTCAAATGCCCAGCAATCCTAAATTATTTGGGTCCAAGTAGTATACATAATAAATGTATTAAGTCATTTTTAATCTATATCCCCAATGAACTATAATTTTCTTAAGAGAAAAAAACTGGTTCCCTAAATGCTTGGAAATTCTAGCAAAGGTAAAATAAGGAAGCACTTGAATGATTTGTGTGACTATTACCATGAAAGAAAAAGAAACAAGTAAAATTCAGCAGAAAAGTTGTAATTTATTATGTCATCTTGGTGTTCCATAGGAAAGCAAATTACAATGTGTGGAGTAACAGGAACTGACATCAGATCCATCTTATCTGTCTTCAGTGCCTAAGAAAAATGCCTTGCACATAGAAGGCACTCACACATCTTGTTCTTAATGCACTCTCACTTCTAAATCAGAAATATGAAGTTCAAGGGTTTTCTATTACAAAATGTTCCCTTTTTTCTTCTACTACTCTGAAGTACTTTTCTTGTAAAATTCGTGTTCTTGGGAAGGAAGAAATCATCATTTTCACTTAGATGCACACTTGAACTTTTTACAAACCCTTAAAATATTGGGCCATTCAGGTTGGCCATGGGGTGTCAAACAGCATTCTTTCTTTTACTTGCAAATTGTGTTTTTTATTTCATAAAATTGCTTCTTAATTATGTGTGCTGATCTTCCTTTTTCCCTTCAATTTTTCTTTGACTTCTCTCCCCGCCCCCCCTCTCTCCCCCCCCCCTCTCATTTCTGCAAACAGAAATAGATGGCTCACTATGGACCACCTAGAAAGTGTCTCTGCCCTTTACTCTCTATGTGGTCAAAATGTTTAATTCAAAAAAATGATAATGCAGCTGGAAAGCCCTACACCCACCAGTTGGTTTTTCATCATTGTCTGAAAGGGCACGCCACTGCGTGCATTTTTCAGACAGCCAGACCAGTTGCCTTCAAACACAACTGGAGCCTGATTAACAAGGAAAACTAATGATCAGAGGGAGATCTCTGCGAATAGATTAAAATTAGGGGCTTTCATCTGGATAGACAAAGACTTGGTGTGACGAAGACTAAATCCATAAGAGCATAAAAATGAGCTTGTTCACTGGGTCTCAGCATGAGAGCTGGGGATGATCCCATAATTCCTTGAGGATAATTTCAGGATAGATAAATATTACTTTACACAACGGGAAGTAATCTTCTTGAACTTATTACCCCCAAATGATGGCACTGGCTAAAATTGTGTTAGGTCAAGTAATAGGTGGGAGAGCTACAATGGGATATTATGTAGGCTGTGTAACTCATTATCCAATCTCTTAACACTTTCAAGAGTGAAAGCAGGCAATATGAATAATTATGTCTGGACAATAAGTAAGACTCCATCTGTTACAGGCAAACCTGGATGTGTGGTTTCCCTGGCTTTAAGAGATAGGCCAGCCCATCCCTCACTGTGAGGAGTTGGTAGCACAATGGATAGCCATGTCTTCCTGCCGCTAGATGTTGTTGTCTGGGGTAAAACATCAGGGTGAAATGGACCATCTGCCCACAGTGGTGAGGCTGTTGTTACTACACTCTTACTCCTGGAGGGCATCCCTGGCCTGGGTTTCCATCTTACTGTTCAGACACTGTGAAACATGGAGACATCTGTAGCAGTGAGTGGTGGAAAAGTGATTGGAGTTTCAATGATAGTATCTTCAACATCTCCACCATTGTTCCATTGCCAAATGTGTAAAACACTAAGAGCAAGAAAGAAACATATGGCTAAAGAGGGCAATCCTGGTGGAACTATTCAGAAGTAAACTATATTAGAAGCCAAAATACCTACACATTTTAATATATACTGAATGACAAACAAATGAGTTCATGAATGAATGCATATTCTCTGCAGGAGGAAGCAGCAGACTCCTACACGTGCTGAAGAGCAGATGCCTTGTGTCAGAGGATCAAAACCATCCTATAATTCTGCACCTACCCTTTCCCCAGCATTGTCCCCTATTGCCATTCCTGGGATGTGGGGCTAAAGGGTTGAAATGTGGGGTGACACCTATTTTTGTGCAATGTTGGGTCTCATTCATGACTTTCTTGGCCTTGCCTTTGTAAGCAAGGGAATTATTTCCACAGTACCTGAAGAGGTTTGATACATTTTAAGTAATAGTAATAATTGCAGTTTCACAGATGGTTGGCCACCTGCCAATTTCACAGCAAACTAGAAAAGCAATAAAGAAAATCTACTTGTTCTTAAAATGACTGCTTTTCTAAATGAAATTACTAAAGAGAGAGGAAACGGGCTAATCACTGGAATAATCAAAACAGTTTCATTATGGGACTCCCTGTGAACTTTTGTTTGAATTCTCTAATGTAGTTTTTAGCATTAAATAGGATTTTAAAAGCTAAATAGGTCACACATGCATATGAATGGCTGAGTGAATCACATAACTGCTTTAAGCACCCCAAGACTCTGCCTATCAGGCTACCTTTTAATTAAAGGGAAAATTGTCAGGAAGAGAGGACAAGTTAATATGGAGAGTTTGGTGTCAGAGTGGAAAACTGAGGCTTCACTTGGCATTCAGTTTTCAATTTATAATTATGACTTTCAAACACAGTGAAGTTCATTTTCATTTTAGTCATAAGCTTAGACACAGAACTGGAGAACATCAGGGAACATTGAAGATCATTTATTCAAAAATCTCAAGTCGTTTTAACAGTCTGGGGATGGTTTAGCTGAAGGGAAGATATTTAGCCTGGAGAAGCTATAGCCTGTTCACTACTGATGAAATTCTGTGGATAACACCATTGTGTGTGACTCCGCAGTTAAAGAAGTGCTCTGTGACCACTGGAAACCAGAGTCAAAAAGTTAATGCAGATCCTTCCCCTTTAAGGGACTAGGCAGCTTGTTAGGCAGTTTGGTTAAGTGGTCCTTCAGAGGATCCCAAACTCCAAACAACTCTGAAAGTAGAATTCCAAAGAGAAAAGAAAAGAACCTGGTGCATGCCTAAGGCAAACTGCTTTTGCAAATTTGCCCATGGGAAATTGTCCTTCTGTTATCAAACCAAAGTGGGAGTTCGGCTGCACACTACCACCAATGGACAAATTCTGGAGGCAGAGGTTGGTGAGAAAGAAAAGAGGTTTTTATTGAAATGCTGCACAATCTGGGAGGATGACAGACTCTTATCTCAAAGACCATCCCCTCCAGGAAACCCAGAAGAAAACCCAGGCACGCTTAGCCAGACCAAAACCAAAGGCAGCGTCGAGTCCCTTCTCTTATTGAAAGTGCTGTACCGGGGGAGCTGCACCCAGCTGCTGAGTGCTCATCCAGGCAGCTCAGCTCTTCTCCCATCCACTGTCAAGCCTCAGGCTTCCTCCTGGGAACTTGCGGTAGGGCTAGCACCACCATTGGCCACATGGCCTCAAGGGCCAAAAGGTCCCACAGACACACTGGCCAGTACATTTGCAAGTTGGGCCAGAGCCCCATCCTTACTTCCCTAGGGTTTATATTCATTTTCTTGTGTGGGCAGGATCAGGTTCTTTCTCAGCCCAAACTTCTGCACACCAAGAGGGTTCACCCCCCTCCCAATCTCTTCTTTCCCCCCTGCTAACCTGATAGTGCAGCCTTTCGGACCTCTATGCACATCTGCCTGTCTTCCCCTGGTCCTGAAACCAGAAAAGACACTGGCATTCGTGCTGCTGTCATGTACTGAACCCAATAAGCAGAGACAGGGATTGAATCTTCATGGGCGCCTTTTTCAGATGGCCAGCGATCTGAGAAGACAGCGGGTTCATACACTACAGACCGTCTTACATTTTCTTTCCAAGCCAGGCTTTTTATAACAGAGAACAAAGTGTGGTGAGGGGTTTTGAAATTCATGGAAAATTAGATTAAAACCACAGTATTCTCGCCCTAGACAGTTAGCTGTTCCCAGGGGCGGGTGGCCATCTGTCTCCCCTTGGAATACAATGGCCCAATGTCTCCACTTGTTCCCGGGCGGTAATCTTCAACAGTGCCCCAGCAGGTCAGCTGTCTCTCCTGGGAGCAGTGGGCTTTATCTTTATTTTCTGAAACAATAACTTTAACGTATGTATCACTTACTAGGCTTTTAACTATTTACCTTAAACTAAAATTTTCCAACGCTTGAGTCTCTTATCATTCACACCCCCAATCAGGTACCAGAGGGGGTTGGAGGGCTTTCCCCCCATCCAATTATCTCACTAGCCTTGTGAGTACTCAATGCAATGCTTCTTCCTGTTGCCATCTTGCCCTGGAGCAGGGGATCTGTCGCCAAGCTATCGGTACCACCTCTGCTTTTCTTACTCAACACACAAATATAAGAGGGATCTTCAGGACTGGCATTGCCCATGAGACTTCCTGAATCAGCTACTAAAAGTTGCAGTGGTCCATCTGTAACTACTGGCCCAGGGGTTGAGAACCCACTGTTTCCAAGGGGAGATTTATTAGCTCCAGGTAGCCACTGGCTGTCACTCCTATATTCTCCAATGACCTATGGCAGGTCAACATCACCAGTGAGGCTGCTACCCGTGGGAAACAAGCCACCTGCCATGGAATGCAGGCCAGGCTTGGCTCTGAGTTGAAGGAGCTTCTGTGTTCCCCCTGACTAGTGGAACACGAACCACTCAGTCAAGCGGCCCTTGTAATGAAAGGATGTAGGGAAATAAAAGTCATTGAACAAGAGATGATATTGAAGCTCTAAAATTTTAAAAGCAAAATTGGCCCCTGCTTTCCATAAGGAGTGCATGCTACTGTTCATGCTGGCACCAGCCTCTCAGAGCCCTTGGGGTTCTGTGAGGCCACCACCCCTGTTCCTGGGTTAGTAGGGGTATTTTTTGAATAAAGCGCTCTTCTGTTTCTCTCATGGTTAATTGAATGTATTAATTGTTTTTGTAATGCAATATCCTCTTCTTGATTCTTGACATTGTAAAGAAATAGACTTTTATGTAGTCATGTGATTTTATAATTTACATTATTGTGATAAAGCAGAATATCATCTTTAGGGTACAGCATAATTCCCATCTGTTTCTAATGAGAATATACTAGCATCTGCTTTTTGGCATGATATCATTTCTGTCTATTTCTCCTGCAATGACTCACCCAGCCCCATGGCAGCCTTCCACACTTGCTGCCATCTTCTCTTCCTGGTCTTTCTGCTCACTAGTTCATTCTTGATGACTAGTTCTTCCAGCATATCAGGAAAATGGTTTTCTCCACTTTAGCACTTCATTATAGTTGATCTTTTGTTTTTTAAAGCCATTTAAGAAAAGGAGAAAACTCTACTGAGCTTGAATGATCATTTCTCAGACACTCTCTCCAGGCTGTATGAACATTTGTTTTAAAAAATAGAATAGAATTAGACTTTTAATATCACACTGCATAATCATTCAATGAAAACACTCTGAATTCTAAATAACAATGACTTAAAAATCAAATCATGGTTTTTAAAAAATTAAAAATTATTACTTTTTTCCAGTGTCCTTACTTGTCAACACTATACGTCAAGATTCCCACATTAGCAAAACACTGTGAAAAGTTTTGCTGCTGATGGAGCTGACCTGTGCCCTCCTGCAAAACAAACCCATTTTCTTCAGTGGGATTATTACCTACTTTAACTTCTTTTTCTCTTACATGTTTACTTTCAAACTTTCAGAAAAAAAAATTGCATTATTCTTTCATTCATACAAGGGAACATTCTTGGAAGGAAATCGTGACCAGGTAGAATAATTTGGAGATGATAATACATAGCAAACAGCCGTGACTGGTGTGGCTCAGTTGGTGAGTATCATCCCACAAAGTGAAAGGTCACTGGTGTGATTCCTGGTCAAAGCACATGCCTGGGTTACATGTTTGGTCCCAAGTTGGGGCACAGGTGAGAGGCAACTGATGGATGTTTCTCCTACACATCAATATTTATCTCCCACCATTCTCCCTCCCTTTCCCTCTCTCCATAAATACATACATACATACATACATACATACATACATACATACTTTAAAATAATAATAATAGCAAATAATTCACTGCTACCCTGGTTACAATGAACTTTTTTCTTATGTTTTGTCTTTAAAAGAATGGAATAATAAGTAAAAGTACTCACTTTAGAGCTAAAAATATGAAAAATAAGGCAATAAAGTTAAACCCACAAATCAAACTAAATGAAAGTTCTGTTAAAGTCAGATGTTTTGGACCAACCAGGGATCTGGTCTTGACCGGCCTTCTTGTAATAGACAGGTGTGGGTAGGATTCCCAAAAGACTTAGATCAGCTCACATGTTTTGCCAATGTGGTAAAACAGGTGCCAGCAAAGCTATTTGCCCACATGGATGCAAAGTCAAGATGTGGGAAGTAAATTCCAGTTAACTGCAGTTACTCATAGTTACTCTTGATAATGCCCCTATTGGGACTCAACAAAGAGGATCCCAAAACCTACTACTACGAAGAACTTGAGACCACCATTCAGCCACTTGCATACTGATTAAGTCCTATTTAATGTATGTTGCACTAGATGATGATTTTCTCCAAGAAAGAAAATTTGAAAATCCTTCCACCTCTACTCCTTTGCAACTTAATCTAGTAGCTAGGTCTACTAGACATAACAGGATGTGTTCCTCTTACGTTCATCATTTGAACATTGTATTCCAGCTGGCAATCTCCAGCAATCTCCTGCAAGGCTGTGAACTCAGGGCTTCAAGATTTCTCTGAGAGTCCAAGACCAACTAATAACAAGACCAAACACCTTGATTTTGCCCAGCTTTGCCATGGCACATGTGGTTCCGAGGGAGAAGTACGGCTGAGAACAAAGCAGTTAGACTACATTCCTCCTTCTTGAATGCAACTAGAACTATACTTAGGGTTCAGTCTCATTAATGACCCTTTCAGCTGGACAAATGAAAGCCCAGGAATATGTCAAACTTAACTTTTCCATTTGCATCTCCATGGGAAACCCAGTTACTCCCTTTATAAAATCAAGCTCCAGTCCTCTGATACTGACAATAGGCAATGGACAGACACTCTCCCATCACCTGGGGAATAACGTGAGCGGCAGTATTCAGTGTAAGATCTCCAAAGGGACGCTGAAACTCATATGTAAGCATCAGACTTCAGTCTCTTCCTTCAGATATTCTTTGCTGACTGTCAATTTTGAAGCACTCTGGTTCAAATTTTTACCCTTGAATCTATTATATATTTCTTTGTAGCTGCAGCTACAACCACTGTCGTTTAATCTATGGTGTGCTAGGCACTGGGTAACTGTCTCATTTAATCCTCAAAACAATCCTACAGGGTGGATTGCAAAGTGGGTCCCAGTTTTTTGTTTTTGGGGTTTCTTTAATGCATTAATGGAGGCAGAGATTAGTTCTATAAAATGGCCAAGTTCACATAACTAGAAAATGATTGGGCAGGACTCAAAACCAGGTATACCTGACTCCAAAGACATCAGAACACACTATTGAATACAATGTCTCACGGTTTCTCAGGAAAGGGTTCAAGCTGATGAAACACCTTTGAGGAGATATCCGTGAGAAGCCAGTGATAAGAAACATGCAGTGGAGAAATGAAGAGGCCGTGTGTCCAAGTAGAGAACTGGTTACACCGTAGCGACTAAATCAGCTAGCATGAGAAACCGATGCCCACCTCACTCGTGGCTCGCCTTTGATGTGGGAAAATGGGTGACAGGCACATTCCTTCATGTAGTATGGACAGCAACAGCTGGTCTGAAGATTAGAAAAAAATTAGAAAATTCCTCAGCCAACAGAAGAAATAGGCACTTGCTCCCGAGATAGAAAGACGGAGTCAGGGACAGTGTTCCGGGCTTCAGCAGGCTCCACTCCCACCTGCTGGGGTGGCAAGGGTCCTCCAGCACACTCTCCCCACATGAATATCATACCTGGGCCATATTCTGTGGTTATTTCTCTACCTGCATTCTGCCAAACCTCTTAGCTGCATTTGGCACAGCCTACCATGCCATCCTTTTTGAAAGGCACCTTTCCCTAAAGTCTATGGAACCACATTTGCCAGTGTTCCTGCATCACAGGCCACTCCTTTGTGTTTCCTGGGCCCTCCTTCCCTTCCATAGCTCTGAACATTGGAGTTCCCCACGGGGAGGCCCTCAGTGTGCTTCCTCTTTAATCCACACTCATCTTCACTGTCTAAACACCAGCTTCACCTGACGACTCACCCTTTTGCATCCTGGGCCCAGACCTTTCGCTGCCTGTTCCACCTCTCTGCTTGGACATCCATCAGGCCTCTCATGTCCAAAATATAACTTGTGACCCCTCCCAGATCTGCTTTTCCTCCAGTCCTCCCCATTTCACTTAATAGTACCCTCCATCAGCTACCTGGTTACTGGAGCCAAACACCCCAGATTGGTTTCGTTCTGTTCTTTCTGTCAGCATTTACATCCGGCCTTTCAGCTAGTCTCGCCATCCCCTGGCTTGTGTCCTGATTCTGACTGCTCATCACAGCTACTTGCCCCAACCCAGTCAGGCCAAGTCACATCCTCTCTGTCCCCAACTTGAGAAAGTGCCCCCGAATTGCTCTCCCATTTCTACCTCCCTATAATCTGTGCTCTACACAATGAGAGCTCTGTAAAAATATAAATTACATCTTGTCCTTTCTCTGCATAAAGCCCTCCATACTTTCAACATGGCTATTAGAATATAGAATAGAATTCAAATGCTTCACCATCGTTCTCAAGACCCACGAGACCTGGATCCTGCCGAGCTTTGCAACTGCGTGTTCTCTGCTCTGCACTCACTCACTCCCCCGCACGGGCACCTCTCTCTCCAAAAGACGGAGCTCCTTCTGACCTGAGGCGCCGACGTCCGTGGGCCTGGGGTGCTGGTCCTCCACCACCGTGGCTCTGGTGCTTCTCATTGAGGTTTTGGCTCAGTGCTGCTGCCACGAAGGGCCCACTTTGCTTGCCCTCACCCCAGTCTCGCTCTTTCCCATTACCTTGGTTTAGTTTCTTCATGACACTTCTTGCTGTTTAAAATAACACCTTATTTTATTTGTTTTATTACCATGTGCTCCACCAGAGTATAAGTTCTGTAAGGCTGAAAAGAACACTTAATTGTTTCTGTTCGAAGCCATGGAACCCGGCTCTGCCTACATGAAGGAGAAAGAGCAATTCATTGGGAAGGTTCTGACTCTTTGGGGTAGAATTCTAACAGTGTTTGTGTTCCTGATGCCACCTTAGATAACTTTGAAAAGTAAAACCTTGTGAATAATCATTGGCAAGCATTTTTTAAAAATCCGAAGTAGCATATTAAAAAATATTCAGCCCTTCACAAATATATAGAGAAGCAAATGAGTGGCTTTGGATGGAGAGACCCATGGTCATTTATCCAAGTCTGGGCAAAAAGTGAATAATCTTTATGGAAGGAATAAACATTTCTGCATGGAAAATACGAAGTAGATGATGAACACTGTCTCTTAAATAACTTATTCAGTTATAATATTAGATTCCAAAAAGTGAAAATCAGAAATTTACCTTGAGTCTGGTGGTAATGGACTCTAAGCTTTTGTGTAATAAGACATGAACTAACCCTTACTATTACAGGAGAAGAAAAAGTTTTCCTCAAATCTCTCAGAGTCCCTGGCTCTGTCTAAAAATTAAACTGACAAAGACAGAACAACAAGAGAAAAGTATGCAAATGTATTTAATGTAAGTTTTATGTGACACAGGAGCCTTCCTAGAGGAATGAAGAATCAAAGACAGTTAAATCAGAGAATTTTTATGCTACACTAGATGGAGTGGGCAGTCGTGAAGAAATATCATAGGACGAATGGGGTGTGAGCTAAAGGTGATAAAGCGGGGAAACTTAGTAGGGCCTGTGTGCTCGAATGCGTCTCCATCCATCTGCGGGCGGCCGGGGTGCAGGGGGGGGGACCCCCTGTGGGGCAGCCCCTTCACACAGGTGGTCTTACAACCTGCTTCAGGGGAGGAGGGTGGGAGAAGCTCAGAGAAAGTCCTTCCTGCTTCTGGCATTTTCTCAAACTCCTTCGGCTTAAAATATTCAATATATCAAGGTGACACATTCTGGGGTAGCATGTTCTGAACCCTGTCAAAACTTACAACTTATTTTCAAGTAAAATGAATTCAGCAAAAAACTTAACTGAAATAATAAGGGTTGGTCCTGAACATGATATGAACTATTCTTATTTAATAGCGCTTTCCAGATTCATGTGTCAGTCAGCACAGGGCACACTCTGGAAACAATAATGTCTGAAACAGGGATGGTCTTTCATGCTAATGACCAGTTATTACAGTCCCGTCACGGGAGGCTTCAGATCCAATAGTCTGGGAGTGAGTGCTCTTCCTAAGTAACACAGTCTGGGGGAAAGGAGCAAAGAAACACAATTTTTGTTAGTCATATGAGCTGACTTTGATTACCTGCTAGAAGTACTGATGAAAAACATTTGCAGGTTTGGCAGCCTGACTTCCATTATGAAATAAACACACCCTCCTACAGTAAAAACAAGTTTCCGAAAAAGATTTACTAGAAATTCTAAAATACTTAGTTTAAAGAGCATTTTCATTATTCTTGTGGTTCATCAGTGTGAGCCCCAGAGAGTCTGACATCCTGCCAGGAGATCACCATCTTCTGGAATAAAAATAACAGTAACAGATCTCATGAATACCAGAAATGCTTGGAGAGAAACAATGGGCAAACCTTTCATAACTTTTCATGTCTTCTGTAATGTCCCCTAGGTTCTGGCTTTGAGGTCCTTCAGGAATTTTCAGAAACAGAATATCAGTGTGGGGCCTAACTTCTTGTCCTCTGAGACATAGGACCTGAACAGTTCAGAAAGAGTGAAATTCACAAACCACACCAAAAGCTTCATGTGACTGAATAACTCCAGGCTTTTCTCAAAAAACGTATTTCCGAGAGCCGCACAAGTGGCAAGGTGGGCTGATGCGCATTTAGATCCATCCCCTTCTGCAGCCTCCCCGTGAGGGTTTGGAGAGATCAGGCAAATGGGGCAGTGTGCAGTCAAGAGCCGACTCTAATTTCCACGTCCTCTTCTGCTTCTTGAGAGTGTCATTTAAGGAGCACTTGATATTGCATAGTAAGACATCAGATATTGTATTTCCTCTGGCAAAAAATGAACGTGGGTGCACATTACAGTCAATTTCATTCTTCAAGAGTTAGTTTCAGGCTTTAAAATATATATGACCTGGGACTGGAGGAGGAAGAGAGCCAGGTAAGATATTCTTAAAGGTGAAAAGGGATTTGGCTCATAAACAATGTGAAACAAAATAGTGGTCGCAGGTTGGAATTAGATTCTAAAATGCCTGAGATACTGAAGAATTTCTTCTTGTGCATAAATATGAAGAAGCTCTAAAATAAACAACCATAAAAAAAGAGCTAATAAGAAATATATTTTCAATGCTCTGAACAAAAAAATAAGAATAGAGTCTCTAGAAAATACAGATCTAAGAGTTTTCCTTTCTATTTTTCCACCCAGAGAGCCAAGAATGAGGAGTCTCCAGTGTGGAAATGAAGGCAGGATGAGCTATCCTGCTCCCGGTATGCCAACTCACTGGCCCTTCGGGCACTGGAGACTGCAGAGAGGGAGAAGAACAGCCTCAGGCAGCCACTGTTGAGCCCAAACAGCCAAAATCAGCTCCAGTCAGCATTCAGGTCAGAGCTTATGCCAACAGATACCACCCAGTGTTCACGTGGAGGCCTGGATCTGGGGGACCAAATGGCGCTGCAGTGGGTTGAATGGCGGTCTCTCTAAAAGACACAGTATGTCCATCCACCCAGAACCTGTGAGTGTGACCTTACTCTGAAAAAGGTCCTTGCAGAGGTAATTAAATAGAAGATCTTGCGATAAGATTATCCCGGATTACCTGGGTGGGCCCTAAATCCAATAACAAATGTTTTGCAAGACACAAAAGAAAAGACACTGTGAATGTGGAGGAAGAGATCAAAGTTATGCTGCCACAAGCTGTACTGGTACATCTGGTAGTTCAGTTCCTAGGAGTTTGGGTCTAAATTCAGATTTAGAACCATTGACCCTCCATTTTCACAAATTAAAGCCAACTAACCGGATGTCTGCTATTCAGGGAAGCAAAGGTTTTTCTTTACTGTTCTAAGTTCTCAACTGGGAGTCCTTTAACAAAAGACAGATCAACAAAAGAAAAACATGCCTATTTCTTTAATATAACTTGTATGTGACATGGGAGCCTTCATAAGAAAATTCAGGCCTGAAGCAACACTTGAACCTGAGTGTTTTTAGGCTAGCTTCGACAGAGAGTGGAGGGCGCCTCTCACAGGAGAGCGCTCTGACCGGATTTGGGAGAGTCAGAGAGTTCTTCCTACACATGCCGTTTCTCAAATTCCTTCAGCTTGAAATAGTCAGTATACTAAGGTGCCATGTTTTGAGGTAGTATACTCTGAATTGCATTGGATTCTCAGAATGTTCTTTCTCCAGTTCAGGATTTCCCCCTTGATTCATGAGCTCCAGCTGACTGCCATTTTTCGGGGGAAGAGTTCCTGCCCACAGCGGTGTTCAGGGGCCGCTGTCCACGTGGGCTCTGACTTCAATCATTTGCTTTGCCTTTATCAGCTCTCCAGGTGTGGGCCCCTCACACTAGATCCAGAGTAGAAGCTATCCAGTTTTTTCAATCCTCACCCCAGGACATTTTTTCATTGTTTTTAGGGATAGAGGAACATTGATGCAAGAGAGCAGCATGGATCAGCTGCCTCTCATAAATGCCCAGACCAGGGATCAGACCCTTCAGCTAAGTATGAGCCCTCATCAGGAACCGAACCAGCAAACTTTCAGTTACTAGACAACACTCCAACCAGCTCAGCCACACCAGGAAAGACTAATCTACCCAATTTCTTAAAGGTCCTATATCCAAGATTTCACAAGATTGCCCTTTAAAGATTAGGTTCCTCTGACCTGTATATTATGGGTAAACATGGCAGACATGGGTAATTTGGAACTAAATCCTTGATCATGGGTGACCTCTGGGTCACCTTTTGGAGACACTGGTGCAGGGTAAAATAACCTATTGCTTAGTTTTTGGTTCCATGGAAAGGATTCAGCTGTAGGTTGTATCATCAAGAGTCTTTATTACAACCAAGCTATCTTAAGTAAAAAAAAGAATTATTAGAAAAAACATTGAGTAACTCAAAAGCCTAATAAGAAGGCTAGAGAATTAGGCTCAAAAAACAGGCAAAACCCAAGGTAAGGATGGGAAGCTGCTGCTGTCATTGCTGAATACTTCTCTGGCCAGGTGACTCAGCTGTCACTGGAAACCGTCACCAGTCACAGGCAACCCTGCTAAATCACCACAACTACTGAGAAGCAAAGCTTACCATTTCTTCAGCTGTATACCACTTAAAATTTAAAGTTGGAATGCACGCTGAACCAAGGCATGTGCAAGAAAAGGATGGAGCTTCCCCAATTCATGGCCTCCCCAGTGGCTGCTGTCACCCGCCAAGACTCTGACACTAGAAATGCTCAACAGCCAAAAATCATGACAAATGGACTCTATGGAGACCCTAGTCATTTCTGTCTACCTAGAACTTAAACCATAATAGCACTTATACTGACACTCAGGATTGGAAGAAATAGATTGGATGAAGATTTCCATTGAACTAAAAAGCCATGTGATCTTTCTCCCTCCTTTTAGTTAATGCTTAATGCCACTTTGGGAAGACATGTCACACAGTAGGACTTCCCACTTACATTTACAAGAACTCAGCAGGCTCTTAGGTGTAGAGGATGGAGCTTCAGCATCACAAACTAGAGCGGCCCTCAACAATACCTCCTTACTTTTCTCACGTCTTAGGCACATGTAGACACTGGTAACATTTGCAAGGCACATCGAGGTAAATGGGAGCAGTTGTTTGGGTACAAACATCCAACCTGGGGGTGTGCCCAGGTGCCCCAGCTGCCTGAGGCCACTTTAAGGACTGTGGAAATCAACATTTTAGTTCACCTTGTTTACCGTAGACCCTCTAAAATATCTTTCTGGATTGGGCCAGGTTAGTGGAGAGCTGAGCACGGGAGCCACACTGTTACTGAACTGACCTGTTGGGTAACGCCACTCTTCTCTGTGGGAGGTTGCTAGTGAGAGATGGTCCGTGCCAACCCATTACTGTGCAGGCCACTTGTGTGGGTGGCATTCGGTATACCCCACATGTCCTCTCCGTTACAACCGCAGGGCAACTTCCTCTTTGATCCCAGTATCAAAGAAGCTGTGTGCTCTTGAGCCCCCTGTTTTTGTCTTGTGTCATGGGAAGGACACAGTGAGTCTTGTAATGGATCAAATTTTTCAGGCAAACTAGTTTTGGGTCTAAATTTGCAGCCTGTCTCTAACATGTTTACAGGACTCCAAGGCAGGCATTCTCTGGACTAGCCTCATACATGGCTCCATCCCGCTTTCCTGCTCTTATGTTTCCTGACAAACTTCCACTTATTTCACCCTGTTATGTTGCAACTTTTGTAATTCACTTTAGATCATTTTAGGAACAGAGAATGGAAGGAAGGGAGTGAGGGAAGGAAGGAAGGAAGGAAGGAAGGAAGGAAGGAAGGAAGGAAGGAAGGAAGGAAGGATTGCCCCTTAATATTTGGTACTTAAATCCTTAATATTTAGGACTGATTATATCACATTCAATATTAACATTTAGGACTGGTATATCATATTTAATATTTAGGACTTATATTTAATATTTAGGACTTATAATATCACCTTAATATTTAGGACTGATTATATCACATTTATTTGCTCTTCAGCTAAGTCACACCTAGAGGATGAGCTCTCCAGGGTGAAGACTTACTCATTTTTATACTCTCAGACTTCTGGCTCTCATTAAAACAAATTATTGTGGATAAGTAAATGCTGTCACAACAGTGTGACTGTACTTAATGCTACTAAATTGGGTTCTTAAAAATGGTTAAGTGATCAATTTTATGTTGTATATATAAATATATACTTATAAATATATGTTTTATATATAAATGTATATATTTAGAAATACATGTTATATATAAAACATATATGTTTTGTATACTTATATATATAACTGCAATAAAAAATTTTGAAGCTATGCATTAAGATAAAAGAATTCTGTGGCTGTACTAAATCTTAAACTTCTTAAAAGAAGAAAAGAACTATTTTATTTATTTGTGGAGCATAACTTTTACTCCAATAAGGCATAGAACATTTATTAAAATGCCTATATCTGGTGTTTGGTATATGTTTCTCAGGTCAAATTCCCTGAAGACATAAGCAGACTTTACATGTAAGCATTTGCTTATGAGTGTGGTTTGGGATTCCCCAAGGCTCTGCGTGTAAATATCCCGTCACATGTGGTAACTGAAATCCCTACCGTGCCTTTGGTTTATGCCCATATTAAGAAGCAGATATTTATCCTAAAAGAAGAGAAAATGTTTTGAATGCACAACTTTTTAGCCGTCTAGCTGAGAGTATGGCTCTGGGGAAGGGGGCTGCAAAACAGGTGAGGGGGGTCGAAGGGAAATCAAGAAGGAATGGAGGTCGTGTTTCAAAGAGGGAGCATTCTAGAATTTAGCAGTCCTCGGCAGTCTGGTGAGAGGGTGATGCACTGTAGTGGAAGGCTGTGAGCTCCTCGCTGCCCTGGCAGAGGCACTCACCGTGTGACCCTGGGGGAAAGGGAGGCTCAAAAAATTGGGAAAGGGGATGATAAAATCCCGGAAGGTTTTTATCATGAATATGAGGACAGAGCTGCTTTCTGTGAAGAGTAGCCTAGAATCACACTGCATAGCGGATCACAGGATTCAGAGATGGGAGGAAGCTTAGATATCATTTACTCCCAGACCCTTCTCTTACAACTGCAAAAGCAGAGATACATGGAGGGGCAGTTGGTGGCACAAACAAGAGAAAATCCAAACCTTCAAGTCAGTGCCACTTCCACTGTAGCCTCCTAACTTGTTGATATTGAATAGAAGATTTTTACTTCCTGAGCTGCACCTGATTATTTGATTCTAGCTCCTGGAACACCAATGATGTTTCCAAGTAACCGAATGCTTAATGCACACCAGGTTGTAAAATCCTATGGTGCTGGTGGGTAATTCAAACAGTAAACTGCAGCAGGTGAAAATCCTCCACTGACTCAAAAATAACATGTGCTTATCTTTTCTTGATGAAGGTGGATGATTTGTTTACATCTCAGAACATACTTGGCAGCCCTGGCAACCATTTTGCCAAGAAAAATCTCCTTCCAACACTATTTCCACTTGGGCATTCGTCATCCCGGTCCCACAGGCTAAAAATATAAGACACTGTGGGAGGGAAGAGAGGGCAAAGGGCAGGCATGTGCCCGGCTGTGCACGCCACCAGCTCACTTGTGCGACTCTGTCTTGCAGTGTCCGCAGTTGGTTTCGGCCATCTCCCCAACATGCTCCCTTTGGCCAGTGACGGTGCCTTTCTGCCCTCTCCCTGATCCTCTCCTGTGTTTTCTCCCTTTCTGCCTCCTGAAAACACTCTGTGGTTTTTATAACCATCTGGTTCACTTTCACTTGGCAGAGTTGCCTCCCCTTCCTTCCTTTTCTTTCCATTTCCACGTTTGGGAAACACCTTAAACATTTATTAACGAATCTTATACACTTGGTGTGCTTGATTCACCACATTTACACAACCTGAAAACTAAACCGAAGGTAATTTAGATACACTTTTGCATTGGTGAATGTTTCCACCCTCAATCCCTCCAAAGCCCTGAGGAATTCAACTCATAGGGAAACAACAATTATTATAAACTCTTTAAGCTACAGGTGTTTATATAGCACTTACTGTGTCCCAGGAAATACTTTCCATCCTCATAACAACACTACAAAGTAGATAGCATTGCAAGGGGGACCCCCCAAAATGGAATGTATTTATAAAAAATGTGTATTTATTCTTATATGTTTAAATTTTAGTCACCTTCAAAGTACCCTCTATTTGATGCAATACACCTATTGAGACCTTCTTCCACTACTCAAAACAGTGTTTGAACTCATCAATTTTGATGCCTTTTAGTGCTTCTGTTGTTTTTTTGTTTCACCTCTTCCACAAAAGAAAAACATTCCCCTTTGAGGATTTTTCATCTGGGGAAACAAACAAACAAATAAAAAAGTAGCTCATGAAGTTGCTGGGGTGCAATTGGGTGAATAGGGAGGGTGGGGCATGGGGGCCATACTGTTTTTGGTCAAAAACTGCTGAACACTCAGTGCAGTGTGGACAGGTGTGCTTGTAACTCACTCATCATGAAATGGGCAAACACATTGAAAGATTCTTCAAAAAAAAAAAAATCACTGAAGCCATACACAGCCTCTCACAACAACACCAGCTAGTACACTGATACAGATGGGTTCCTAGAACATTCTCCTTGCAGGGGAAGCCTGTGCTACAGGAGTCCCCACTCGTAATAACCCTATTGTCAGAAGAGTAAACCATTGCAAGGAGATGTTAAGTAACTCACCAGTGAACTTAGCTAGTAATAGGCAGGCAGAGCCAGATATAAACCAAGGCATTTTTATTCCAAAGTCTGTTAACCCCTACCCTATGCTATCTCCACACCTTCAGGAAAGATGGAAATGATTCCTTTTCTTACCCAACCACACCAGCTCTAACTATGTTTTTAACATTAGACTCTGTTGCCTTGAAGGTTTAGAGATAGAAACTAGAGTTTGCAGATGAGCTGGGCTCTATGCAGGTTAAATGACTGGCACTAGACCCATCCTAAGGCAGGATCATAGCGCTTTCCTCCTTTTCTCCAAAGCACAAACAGTCCCTCTCCTTTCCTTGCTCATGGACTATTTGGGGTCATCTTCAGCACCAATACCCCAAGGCTCCGAGTCTGAGAAAAGAGTAGTAATAAAAAGAGTTAACAATTATTAAATGTTTAATATATGCTGGAAACTGGTCTTTATATAATATCCCATTTAAATCTCCAAATAAACCTTTGAGGCAGGTGTTTTTAATCCCTGCTGTACAAATATGCAAAGAGAGACACACAAAACTCACGTGACTCGCCCAGGATCTTACTGCCAGTGAGCGGAAGAGCTG
Source organism: Tonatia bakeri (assembly GCA_004024845.1). NCBI lineage: Eukaryota > Metazoa > Chordata > Mammalia > Chiroptera > Phyllostomidae > Tonatia > Tonatia bakeri. Next base: position 295,595 of record PVIA01000129.1, read on the forward strand.
GAGGCCATGTCCACCAGGCTTTACAGCTGGTCCACTGCTGGGAGTTACGCACCTACCTCCTGCTTCAGACCCATCACACAGTATCTGCCACCGTTCCCCAGGGGTGGCGAACAGTGCATCACCTTTTCCCCTAGTCATTTCACGAGTCCCTCTGATTGCCTTTTGCAAAGCATCCATTGCATGGGGGAATACAGTGTGACGAGAGCCTGGACAATGACTGTGGACACGACATTCAAAATGCACTTCATCCCTTTTCGGTGCCATTCATGTCCTTCAGCATGTCTCAAAGCACTGTGATAAGAAGATTTAGGGAACTGTTTCCTCAGGGGTTGTCCAAATCCAACCATCACTTAGAAGTTAAATTATGTTGCCCTTCTCCCTCTCCTCATTCTCTCTTTCTCTCTCCTATTTTGTGACTATATATTTTTTCCTTAATAAATCCAAATGCCCAGAATACATTTTCTTTAGGGAGATGTTAAATGCAGTAGTCATTAAAGAAAGTACTATAACACTCTGTCACTATTTAGGTAATAACACTTATAAATTTATTGGAGATGATCTCAATTGCATACACACAGCCAATTCAATTAACCTAACATTAAATTTGGCAGGAGAAATGGGCCTTCTGTGAGCTGGGGGGCGAGAGATTAGGGAGAGCTTCAAGGGAGATTAGCTAGCTTCACCGTCTCTGACAGCTAGCTAGCGTATCTTTATATGGCTCCCCAAGAAGGTGAAATTATCAGGATGGTTTCACGTTTGTTATTATTTTACTTAGGCAAGATATCTGAAGTGTACTCATCCTTGATAAAGAAAGAGACAGAAATCTTATTACCACTGAAACTTTCTTCACTAAAATTGCGCATTAAGAAGAGACTAAATAATGGGGCAAAATATTTTCTGGGCCTGGAACTATCTATTGTCACTCTACTATCTTCCATCAGTTGAGGATGTTAGGACAATCTGTTATTCCAGGTCCTCCACGTTAAAACTAACTCTTCTACAGCAAGCAAGGCATGAGGCCCAAGATACATTGCTGACATTGTCCTTGTTCTTCCTGCTACTTAGTAGAACAGTGAGGAGTATTTTGACCACAGAAACTTTGGATTTCAACACTGTGATGAAAAGAGAAACAGCAAATGGTTGGTCATCTTCAACTGAAAGTAAGTTGATAAGAATGTCCATGCTAAAGTCCAATTTGAGGTCCAGAGAGAAACAATGACAATAAATATATTGCCTGGTGGGAAGTCTCTGAGTACAAGTTACCCCAGGAGACCCTAAAACACTGCTCAAATGGAGAGAGAAAAGCAGGCCCTCTGAGGAAGCTGCATGTGGTAGCGGTAGGTATCATCCAATATGACTCAGAGGCCCAGAGGTGTGTCCCACCAATTATGACTTTGCCAGTTACATAAGCCAGGGCAGCCCCACAGCCAGAGATTTTTCAGGAAAAGCCCAAAGCATACCTTCACTTATTTTTCCTCACTGATTGAATATTGAGTCAGTGAGAGCCACTAAAGCATTTTTCAGAGATATTTTAAAACTGTAGCAAAATATATACAACATAAATTGTACAGTTTCATCCATTTTTAAGTGTGTAGTTTTTAAGTTCATCCACAATGTTGTGCGACCATGACCACTACTGATTTCCAGGATGCTTCGTCATCCCCTACAGAAGCTCTGTTCCCCTTAAAGGACCCTCCATTCCCCACCCCTGTAATCTCCCTTCTACTTTGTCTATGAAGTCATCTGCTCTGGGCGCCTCGAATGAGTGGACTCAGACAGCAATTGTCCTTTTGTGTATGGCTAACTTCAGGTACGTGTGTCCCAAGTTCACCCATGTTGCAGCACGTATCAGAATTTCACTCCTTTTTAAAGTTGAAAACACCCCATTTATGGATATACCACATTTTGTTTATTCAGTGTATCTGTCAGTGGATATTTGGGATTTTTTTACCTTGGGCTACTATGAATATTGCTATGAACATGGTTGTAATTAATGAAGCATTTTTAAGCAAACAAGTAATATAATCACATTTCTATTTTAGAAAAAAAAATCACCCCTTATATCCATCAGGGTCCAGCCAGGAGACAGAAATCACTCCAGTTATTTTAACAGAGATCATTTGATATAAAGAATTGTTAAATAAATGAAAAGACACAAAGAAAAATATAGAATCACAAGGTGGGTGTGCAGAGAGCAGACACTGTTGCCAGGGTTGGGAATTCGGAGAGGAGAGGCCGGGCAGCTGAGACGCGAACCCCGGGGAAGGGGCACTGGAAGCTGAAGCTCGGATCCTTGAGCAGAGAGTGCTGCTTGGCTGCACTGGTGTCTCCCAGCTCAGAAGGGAAGATACACGGGGCTGAAATCCCAAACTCTAAGAAGGGGTGGGTTACTGCCTGACTGGGCTGGTGGCTCTGAGCTTTGAAGGTGGTGTTGGAACCCCCAATTACTAAGGAAGGGTTCAGCTGAACCGGTGTTGGTGTCTCTGAGCTCAGAGATGAGTACCCCTGTGGCCAGGATGCCACACTCTGAGGGGCCACTGCTTGGCTGATGCTAGAATCTCTGAGTGAGCGTGACGAGACTAGCTCCACAAGTGCTGGAAAGACTGCGCACTAAATTCAAGTGCTGCTACTGCAATAAACTGGCAATTCTGGGCAAGTTGTACTAACAAAAACAGGAAACTGCCAGGAAGGAGCAACCGCCATCTCCTACCTCCAGCCTTGCAGGTTTCTAGTGCCCCACCCCCCACCACTGCCAAAGCCAGACAGGATCCACCTACTAAAGCAGAGATGTGGTTTGCAGAGTCCCAGCCCCAGTGTTACCAAACAGGGTATAGAAGGATAGGTCTGAAGCAGAGACAATAGCTTAATGCTAAACCAATCATACAGCAGTGGGGGGAAAATGGGAGGCAGCAAGCGTGGAGTCAGGAATAGGGTACATGTGGACACATTCCCAGTGATAGACCAACCTTGGGGGCGACTAGCCAGGCGGAAGCCTCTACTTTGGGAGTAGTCTCCAGCGTCCCTGTCTTTGTAATGTAACTCCACCCACTGCCCATAGCTGATTTATCCAGGGTGACTGCCTAATTCAACCTGAATTCAGATTCCCTTTCTTGTCCTGGAACTTTAGAAAAAATACACCTAAAGTCCAGGAATCATTAGGGCTGAGGCAAGTAAATGGGCCTGCAGACACCCGCTGCTGAGGTCACTGGAGCTCACCTGGTTCTTCCCTTCCCTCATTCTTGACTGCCTAATTCCAGCCGTGGTCCCAGGGGATAATCCAGAACCTTCCAATTAAGTCTTCCTTTTCCTTAAACCAGCCAGAGTCACATTCTGTTGCTTCATATTTTCTCTAACCTCCCAGAGCTTGCATTCCAGGGGAGTTGAGTTGAAGAGACTTAGAAAACAAACACTTCGGGCAGCTGAGTGTTGTAAGAGAAGGAAGCAGAGTGAGTGGACTGTGTGAGCACAGAGCAGGGACACCTAAGCTTCTTGAGGCCAAAAGTGAAGAAGCAGGACTGGGGAGGGCTGGGGTGGGGTCAGATATTTCAGACGCAGTGATCCATTTGAAAGCCCAGAGGCGAAAGCCAGCCTGGCATGTTTGAGTAAATGAAAGCGACTCAGAATGGCTCACATAGAACAGTAGGTGGATGGGGAGATGTGATCATAACAGTCATTTATTCAGGGTTTATTATGTACCTATTATAGATGATAACTGACTCGGCCCTCACAATAATCCCAAGAGGGGGTAACATTGCTGGGAGACACCTCTGCCGAGAGAATAGAGATTCCATCTCCTCCCAAGCAGAGACAGTTTGTTCATTATACTTATCTATTGGAATAAAGATAATGGTTTTTGCTGGGCAAGTTTCAGGCAGATTTGCTCACAGCCCCTTTAAAAAGAGTTGGGATTCCTAACCTCAGGGTGTGTTAGCCGTGATGCAAACCCCACAGTGTGCAGCTTCTGCCTGGCATTGCATTCGCATCGCCCTGGGGATCTTGGGAGACAAGGGGAACCAATACAAATGTGAAGTTCATATCATCTGCTCTGCTATGAGTGATGAAGTCCTTTTTCTCTGACCCAGGAGTCTAATATATTCTGCTGGCATCCATGAAATTGTGGTAAGCCGACTTGCAAGTAGAATAAAATCTCAGACTCTTCAGAGCTCTTGACAAAAGTTATTTCCTTCTAGAGGGGAAATGCGGGTACAGAGAAGTGAAGGACTTTATCCTAAGGGCCACGCAGCTCGTGAGGTTGCTAGGATATGAATCCAATGTAGATAAGCTCCAGAGCCTGTGACCTTAAGCACTTAATGAGCCTGAAGGAGCAAGAAGGAGCAAAATCACACAGAACTTTGTAAGTCATGTTAGAGTTTAAGCTTTATTATAAGAGTAATAAATAGTTGCGTGTGTTAGCTACTGTAATAATTATACCTCAATATGTATTTTGGCTTAAACTCAACAGAAAATCATTTCTTGCTCATATAATTGTTTGAGGCAGAAGATTCTGGCTAGTGGGCATCTCTTCTGTAAATGGGAGTAAGACCTCTCTCAGAGAGGAACTGAGTGAAGAGCTGCCAACTTTCCCAGAAGCTGAGGAAATAAATACCTGAGTTCTGGAAAAGAGGATTAGGATATTACACCGCAGTGTCATTTATATATATATATGTATGTATGTGAATGCATATATACACACATGTATATGTGTATACATACTACACACATGTGTATGTGTATATTTATTTATTTATTTAAGATTCATATATATTTAAGTATCTGATACATATGTATGTATACATATATATTTATTTATTTAAGATTCATATATATATATTTAAGTGCCTGATAAATACTCACCTTAGCCACACACACATACACATCAATAATATCTCATACCCATTGATAATATGAGTGCATTTCTAAAGATAAAACAAGGTATTATAACACAGGACTTATTTAATTAGCATCTTATTGGAGTATTCATGTCTTATCTGTCCTTTCATTCCACCCTAAAGAAACATAGGATCTTGGGGCAGATTCTATCTTATCCCAAATTGCTAACATAATCCCCTCTTGGGAGTCTCTCTAGAGCAGATATATGTAATCAGGCATTGGAATCAGGCAGAACCGGGGTGAAACTTCATTATAGCTGTAACACTGAACCTGAGAGACTAAAGACTAGTTTATAAGAAGAAATAGACACAGATGGGTAGGAAAAGAAGCCAGAATCTAGGCCAGGAGGTGATGCCTGAATAAAGACTTCGCTGATGATTACTAAGCACATGGGGAACAGTCCCTGCATTTCCTGCCACAACCTTAGCCAGGGTGTAGAGTCAGGGTTTTCATGACTAAGATGAAATGCAGTCATAATTCAAAATTTCACCTTTTTTTCATGCACTAGTAGGTTCTTAAGGATTTCTTTCTGGTGGCTAAATAAATAAAATTTTAAAACCCCAACAAACAAAAACAAACAATGACAACAAAAAGACCTCCACTGGATCTCGTCTAAATAACCTTGTCACGTAACTTTCAGGAACATGCTCACTGCACCCGCTCTCGGAGAACCTTGCGTGATCACTGTCTGCTAGCACACATGATTCAGCCCATTGCGTATTTACTGTTGACCTCAGTTAGTCACAGCCCCTCTTGCTGTGAGCTTTCCATGTGCCACCAATCATACTAAATGTGTTACCAACATTATCTCATTTTACCCTCATAACAACACTAAGGTTCCTTAATTCTCCCTCTATTGCAGGTGAAACAACTGAGGCTGAAGGGGCTAAGTGGCTGGTGCATCACTATACACACAGCGCCCTGCTGCAGATGCACTAGCAGTCTGTGCAGCTGCTTTCTGGGTACACAGACATGTGTGGACTACCTTCCCAGCATCCCTTGCACTCTGATGTGACCCTCTGATGAGCTCCAGCCAGTGGAATGTGAGTAGAGATTCGGTGTGCCACTTTCAAGGAAGGTGACCTGTTGTTCCAGTTTGCCCAGGATTGAAGGGTTTCCCTGGATATGGGATTTTCTGTTTTAAAACCAGTATAGTTCAGGGAAAATCAGGTCAATTTGGTCACTTCCTTCCAGGCCAGACCATAAGCCCTCCATAGCACCTCCTGCATGATGTGTCCTCTTTCCAGCTTCTTAGATAAAGAGACTCGCAAACACAGCAAGCTTGGAAGCTGTGTTTTGAAGATGGCAGAGAAAAAAATGTCAGCCTGAATAACCACAAGGAGAAGGAGCCACCTCACTCTCATCCCATTGATCTGGAGCATCTATCACGGACTTCACATAAGTAAAAGAGATACTGCTATTGTGTTTGACTCATTACGTGTTGGGTCTATTTTGATAGCACTTTAACCTATACTGACTAACACAGAGGCTCTCTATAAACTGAGTTAAAATGCATAAGGCTTTACAAACTGATATTACACTAAGGCAAACCCCTCTAAAATACACATGCTAACTTCCTGGGAAGGTATTTGCAAGGAGGATGAGATTTCAGGACCAATAAGAGGAAAGGAAAGAGGCCGAAGAGGCTGATCCTCATACAAATTCAGCTTCTGTCCACCACGAACAACCCCCAGGTCTCCTCTCAGAGATGAACGTGATTGTTGTGAAATGTACCACACGTGCAACACCGAAAGGTGCTCTACGGGACAGAGCAGGGGACTGACGTCAGAACACATGGCTTTACACCAGCAGCACCAGAGGGCAGCTGTGTGAGGGTCATGAGTAAGTAAGCCCTCTGGACCTCTGACTCCTCATCTGAGATGTAAAGATGTGTTTCATCATCTGACGGAGCATCGTCTATGAGCCAGTCCTGTGCCAAGCACTGGAGATACAAAGATAGGGTATAGTCAAGTCTTTCAAATAGACAACAGGCTAGAAACATCAGGAAATACAGTGTCACCTGGGGCTAAAACCAGGGAAAAGGAAAAGAGCCACATGGGGTGAAGCAGAGTAAGTCCTCTCTTTACACTAGTGAGATCACAGGAGTAAATGACCTTGCCCACCCAGGTGCCCCATCAGTACACTGAAGGACAGGGACCAGAGTGCAAGGTGCAAAGAGCCCTTTGAGCAGCAGGAAGTGAGAGTTCCTTAGTCAGGAAGCATTCAAACATATATTCAACACCTACTCTGTGCTGGGCCTGTGCTGTCTGCTGAAGTTTAAAAGTGAGGAAGACATCACCCCGTAGTTCTTCACATCCAGAGGGGCAGCAGGTAAGTGTGTCACGCAAACTGAGAGAGATGGCATCATGGCAAGGCAGGGCATTGAGTAGGAGCTCCTCATGGGGGACAATGAGGCTTAAGAAGGCTTCCCAAGTTGCTGGTGCAGAGCCAGGCCACAAAGCATGAGTGCGTGCTGGCAGGTGGCTGGGAGGGAGAACGAGCTGGACATTAAAGGGAACAGGGTGACGTGCGTGCAGGGGGAATGAGAATAAGGACGGCACAAGGGATGGTGCTGCTGATGACAATGCAGGAGCTGGGGAAAGAAAAGATCCCCTTTTATTTTTTATTTTTGCTGGGTAGGGGTGTCCATGTTAAGGAGTTTATAACTCTACCCTTAAGATTATGAAAAGCCATTAAAGGCATTTCAGCAGAGGTCTGGTATGAAGGACCTGGGGGCAGCGGTGAGGAGCAGGGTTAGAGAGGGAGGAGAAGGAGCATTTGGAGGGCTCTGTGATCGTCCAGGTGAGAAATGACGAAAGCCCGAGCCAGGGCACTTCACAGGGGAGAAGAGGAGAAGACAGAAGTGAAGGCAGAATTGCCGGCAGCCAGGTGCTGTTTGCATCTGGGTGGTGCCCCGAATGGAAACTGGAGGCAAGAGGTTCTGGTTATCCAGCGAGGCAGCGGTGAAATAGCAAAGCACAGACATCAAAGGGCAGAGTTCCATTCCAAGAGGAGTGGAAATGGTCTCTCTCTGAAGCTGTGAAGATGTAAAAGCAGACTCAGTAGCACCCTTCAGGCAGGGTGCTACAGAGGAGAGAGTGGCTGCCTCTCCTGATGTCAACAGGGTTGGGGTGGGGCGCTGAAAATCTGCGCTGGCTTGTGGGAAGATAACAATAAAGTGGCCCTGGTAACCCAGACACACAGAACCCCTTCTAGTTAATAGCCACAGTTTTGTTAAGCTGTGATTTGATTAAGTGATTTAAAAGATAGCTTATTTAACTTGGAGTCCTGTAGCCTTCACAGTCCAATGCCTTTGAAACTGTGCTGTTTCATGTCAAAACTTTACAGCATCTCTGCCTGTTTATAATTGCAGATTAAAATTTTAAAAACTGGAAAGAATTGATTTACATAAAAATGAGAAAAAGAGCATTGCTAGTCCTAGGAACTTGCCTTCCTCGGTGAGTGAACTTCTGCCTTTCCTTTGCCAAAGGTCCAGAAAATTATGAGTGGCCTGTAGTAGAACTTTGAGAAAGAAATGGAATTAGAGAATATAACTGGTCATTTGTGGTTATTTCAGAGGATGTATTTTTCTAAGAACCCTGTCCTGGGGATGCCTCTCTCCTACAGAAATGTGCTTCTTAGAAATTCAGAAAAAGCCTTGAAGATGTAAAAGTCAAATTCCTGTTTAGCAGAAGAGAGCTGAATCTGCTCCTAATCAGCACAGCGGGTGGTGGGACGGCACCCAGGCCAGCACTGCCCCTCCCAGAAGCAATGAGGCAAACCTAGCAGCAGATGAAGGAGAAGAGGCCTTGGATATGGAAGTAAGGAGGAGGGGGCGGAGGGGTGGTGAGGAGGGGGATGGGGGTGGTATCGTGCAGGGAAGAGTCCAGGCTCCTCAGTCAGGCAGAACTGGGTTTGAGACCTGCTTCTGCCTCGTGCGAACCCGTCAGCTGGCCCTATCGCCCAGCTGTGCTAAGCTTCAGTGGAACTGCTCTTTGTCTAGTCAAAATGGACCTAATACTTCTTCACTGGGAACAGGTCTGATTGCTTTCTCCTACGGGCCCATCCAAACGCAATGATACACAAGCTACTCTCTTACAGGCTGGAAGCAATTTGGTTTTGTTATATCTATCATTTTACAGATGGCATTTTATGTAACAAATTCTACCAAAGAGAAGGTTTTTACCTTCTGAAAGGTAGGAGGCCCTTGGGATTCAAGTCCTAGTTGGTCTACTCTCTGCTCTGAGATCAAAATCTCTCTCAGTGAGTTCGAAAATCCACGGGCATGTCCACAGGGAGATGCTGAAAGGATTACATTTTGGAACTATGTGTTGAATTGTAAATGTAGTCACATGTTTCTCTGGAGGCACCATCCAAACTGAAGAAGCATAAAAGGCACATCCCAGGACACAAAATTTCAGGAATCCGCAGACCGGCGTATTTACTTAGCAAATTATAAGTAGATGAGTTTTGTTTATCTGCACTTACAAAATTCATCTGGGCCCAGATTCAAAAACCATTAGGAATCCACAGTGTGCTCTAAGTTATAGGCAGTGTGCCCTGGGTGCCATAACAAAAGCCAGATTTAATGGCCATACACAAATCAACTAAACTTGCTGTTTGACAAAGCATAAAACCAGACCACGTTCCAACAAAGGTACAGATGGCCAACTTAGGGTGTTTTTTTTTCTTCTTCAGGAATTATATAGACATTAATATAGCTGCTCCTGGAGTTTCTTCCAAACAGGCAGGCAAAAATATTCAGGGTTTAACAGTCAGCTTCTCACTAAGTTTTTGATAGGTTATAATCTCAGTGGCCTTTTTCCTTCTGGACCAGCTGATGATTAGAGTTCTTGGTTGCAAAGTACAGAGTCTTCCATAACTAGCTTGAGCAGCAGAACAACTTCCTAGAGGGTATTAGGTAATGTTCCAGAATTCCTAAAGAGACAAGGGCATGGAGTGATTGCAGGCGAGGTCCCAGGTGCAGGACTGCCCTCTTAGGATCACTGCCACTAATGCCTTGAAAAGTTGCTCTCTCCCACTAAGCCACCCACGACTGGAAGCAATTCCACAATAGCTGCATTAAAAGGAAGGCTTGTGAGAGTGGGTCCACTCGCAGAAGTTACATGCTGCCATCCTAGTACAAGAACGACTGAAGAACAGAATTCTAACTCCTACCCTGGGAAGGCAAGACTCAGGTGGGAATGTCCCCAAGTAGAGAATGACTACTCAAAAGGCCATGGTCAGCTAAAAGAGGATATGTGTGTCCACAACACTAAAAAATGTGCCTACTGCATTACCTTTCTTTAAAAAAATCCAATCCACAACAATACCAATGTGCATAAAAATAAATATGGGAAAATATCTGCTGGACCCTAAATGCAACTAAATGCATATGTCATTACAATCATTTTCCTAATAGCCTGCCCCAAATGGATCAGATTACCTGAGCTGATGTAGTTTGTACAGTGCTCTTCAATAAGGAGCTTAAAAGTGAAAGCAGTTATTTAGTTTTTCTTATCCTTTAGCTTGAGTTCACCTGGCTACATCCCATGAAACTATCTTTATATCAGATAAAACAAGAAGCTTCTTCCTTTGTGTAGTAGTTCCACTTATGTGTCCTTTTTCCCCCCATGAAGAAGCACAGTTTTCAAAATTGTGCTCAGAATCCAGGCCAATCCACAGATCAAGAGAAGAGTCCTTGCACACATTTAAATCCATCGGGTTTCTGGAATGAACTGGCAGTAAATGAAATATAACTGAAACAGCTCCCGACATCCCATTAAAATGTCCTTGAATTAAAATACAGCTGCCTCAACCCACAAGCCCTCACTAGACTAGATAGGAAAACACTAGAAATATCCCCATAATCATCAGGAATGAGAAAATTACCTCTACTATCACCACTGTTATTTAACATTGCATTGGAGGTTGAATTCTAATGGAATTACATAAAAATATAGATGATAGAAAGATATATGGATAAATAGAAAAATGCAGAAAAATATAAAAATTACAAAGAATAAGTATTTTCTGATGATGAGATTATATTTCAAAAAACTAAGAGAAGTATCAACTTGCAAATAATTTACTATTACCAGGTTCAAAGGTAATAAATTACTAGTTTTAACATACACAAGGAAACTAATTGGGAGATATAAAAAAGGTCTTAATTTACAATGGTAACAAAGATAATGGGAACAAAAATAAATAAAGGAGTAAATTAAGAGATTATGTATAAAATCTTTAATAAGGAAATTATAAAACCTTCCTAAGGAACTGACCAAAATATAAAGGTAATATAATAGTGCATACTGAAAAAGAATTGAAATCAGAAATAATATAATATATAATATAATAATAATACCAGATAAATAAATATGACTTGGATTTTTAATAACAAGATAGAAAAACACATAGTCAATCCATTCTTTTTTTGCTTACTAAGCAGGAAGCACACAAAATTAAAAAGCGTAGAGACAGTATAACTAAAAGTGTGGGTAGTTCTCAGTCATAAGTGCACACTTGGCACATGCTAGTACTAAATATTTTAATAGCTTGATGAAATGGGTGTTTCTAGGGAAATATAAATTACCAGTATTGATTCATGAAATAGGAACTTGAACTGGCCATTGACAAAGAGATAAAAGGTAGTCAAGAATTACTCCTCCAAGGCTTCCTGTCGCAGTTTTCTTTCCAGTTTTCACAGACTCATTACCTCCCAGGCCATCTGATAAGGGCAAACAAAACCATGAAAACCTCCCCAGGACATGTTATGAAACTAGCATATTCTAAGTTTTAAAACCTGCGCTTGATCTAAACATGTGATCCTTCACATTTTTAAATCTAGGTGTAAAAACTTCTGCAACAAACTAATAGGAAAAAAGTTCAAAAACATGTTTAAAGAATAATGATCTATAATGAAGTAGTTTTTATCCCAGAAAAGATAGTGTTTCAAAATGTATCAATATATCATATCAACAAGTGAAATAAAATACAGTTGGTTTGACTGCTTTATCTTAAGCATTCTAAATTAAGTCTTTAGAAAGATACCAACACCCATTCCTGACTTTTTAAAGAATGCCTAATAAGTAGCAATAATAATACTATCTTAACATCATAAAAATATATAAATAGCCAATATTTTAAGTGATAGTGAAACACCAAAGGCATGGAATTGAGAAGCAGAAGTAAGATAAGGATACAACTGAGGCAGGAGATAGTCAGGAAGGAGGAAACTCCAGAGGTGCCTGGTCCCTCTGGGAACCCCAGGGCTAAGATAAAGGACATCAATACAGAACAGAGACCCTGTTCTAAGAACAGTTGTTCCTGATTTCTGGAAAAGTGCTGAATCATGGTGAATCACAGTGAATCATGACTACACCTGTGCAGAAGATGCTACATGATTCCTGCTTCATTATAATAGCATTAAAATAAATTAACGTTGTGTGCCCCCCTTCCTTGGTGACCAATCAAGGAAAATCATGGGAGACCATATGCACCATAACTTTAAAGTAATATAACTACTTGTATGTGTACAATAAAAGCCCACCAAAACTAGCCAGGAAATATCCTCCCTGTAAGAATAAAATCCCTCCAGCCTCTAAAGTCAATCTCTGCTAAGAGTTGGCCTGCTCCCATGTTCTGTGGAGTGTACTACCGCTTGATATATCTTCTCTCTCTCTTTCTGCTATAAACTCTCTGTGTGTATGGTTCAATTCTTTGTCTGTGATCCCCAGTAACCTGGTTACCTGGACCCACCTGTGACATGACTGACAGAAAACTGAAAAAAGTACAATTATTAGCTATAAGGATATTACATAATGATTCTAAATTATAGTAGATAAATACAATATCCAAGAACATCAACAAAAAAACTATTGAACAAATTGAAGAATTCAATAAAGCAGCTACATTTTTTGAGAATAGCTTTTCTTTATAAAAGTAAAAATGAAAATTTTATACATAAATAAACACACACAAAAAAAAACCTCTATTCACAACTATATATACAATACTAAAGATGTACCTTAACTATATATGTACAGGTCCCATATAAAGAGAACTACAAAACATTTCACTAAAAAAAAAGAATCAATTTCCTATGTAATAAAATTAAAGGAAACATATAACATAAAAATTAAGGGAAAAAAGCTGAATATGTCCTTTTAAACAAAAACAGAGTAACCACAAGAGTGGAAAAGAGTAAGACAGTTTACTTTATAACATTTTTTATTCCTGTACAATTACAGTTGTCCCCATTTCCCCCCCATTACTCCTCCCTGCCCTACCCACCCCTATCTCCCACATTCAATCCTTCCCCACTCCTTGTTGTCTTTGTCCTGGGTCCTTTATACTTGTTCCTCGATGACCCTTCCCTGTCTTTCTCCCGTTATCCCTCTGCCTCCTCCCCTCTGGTTACTGTCAGTTTGTTCTTTATTTCAATGTCTCTGGTTATATTTTGCTCACTTGTTTGTTTTGTTGATTAGGTTCCACTTATAGGTGAGATCATATGGTATTTGTCTTTCACTGCCTGGCTTATTTCACTTAGCATAATGCTTTCCAGTTCCATCAATGTTGTTGAGAAGGGTAGAAGCTCCTTCTTTTTTCTGTTGTATAGTATTCCATTGTATAAAGGTACCACAGTTTTTTGATCTACTCATTTACTAATGGACATTTAAGATATTTCCAGCACTTGGCTACTGCAAATTATACTGCTGTGAACCTTGGGGTGCATAGGTTCTTTTGACTTGGTGTTTCAGAATTCTTAGGGTATAATCCCAGCAGTGGAATTGCCAGGTCAAAAGGCAGTCCATTTTTAGTTCTATGAGGAAATTCCATACTGTTTTCCCTAGTCACTGTGCCAGTCTGCATTCCCACCAACAGTGTACCAGGGTTCCCTTTTCTCCACAGACTCGCCAGCACTTGTTCATTGACTTGTTTATGATGACCATTCTGACCAGTGTGAAGTGGTATCTCATTGTGCTTTTAATTTGCATCTCTCTGAGGACTAGTGATGCTGAGTATCTTTTCATATGTCTCTGGACGTCTGTATGTCCACCTTAGAGATGTGTCTATTCAGCTTCTTTGCCCATTTTTTAATTGGATTGTTTGTCTCCCTACTGTGCAGTTGTGTGAGTTCTTTATATATTTTGGAGATCAAACACTTTTCCAAGGTTTTATTGGCAAATATATTTTCCCATATGGTTGGGTCCCTTTTCATTTTGCTGATGTTTTCTTTAGCTGTGCAGAAGTTTTTTAATTCGATGAAGTTCTAGCCATGGTGATAAGACAAGAAAAAGAAATAAAAGGCATCCAAATTGGAAAGGAGGAAGTAAAACTGTCATTGTTTGCAGATGGCATAATAGTGTACAAAGAAAACCCTATAGAGTCCACCAAAAAGCTACTCAATCTAGTTAGTGAATTTGGCAAAATAGGGGGCTACAAAGTTAATATTCAGAAATTGAGGGCATTTTTTTACACCAACAATGAAATATATAGGAAAATATTTGTAACTCATGGGACAGCTCATTGATATTTTAAGCATAAATTGCCCTTATCAATCAAAACATAACTAAAGAGAAAATTGGTAAAGGACAAGAAAATACCTACATGTATAAACTGTATATGCATAAAGAATTAAAAATTAATACACCAAACCAATGCCATTGTCTTCTGTTAAATTGGCGAAATATTTGTAAATGAATGAAATGGAGACTCACACAACTCTGATGAGTGTGAAAATTTGCAAAAATGTTGTTGAAAGAAATTCAGCTATTTGAATTGAACCTTGAAGTAAAATTCATGTTCATTGACCAAATTATTTTAGTACAAATAGTATTTGCTCAGGATATAATTTTTCTTAAAATAGACTCAACAATAACAAGCTAGACTAGAGCATGAGGGAAGAAAAATGGAGGCTAATGTGAGTCAGCTGCTAGAGCAAAAGTAAGACACTCCCTGCAGAATTCGCAAACTATTCATCTGGGAAGAATTCAAAGGGGGAAGTGAATACCTGCTGAAGGACTAGATGTATCTTTACAGCCTCTCTCATTCTTTTTCATTATTCTAGATCCACACTGTGGCCCCCCTTTGAGTTCCTCAGGTACCTCAAGCGTATCACTTCATCAGGAAGTATGTATATGAGGTCTGTCTGAAGAAGTCCAGCCAACTAATATAATAAGAATGGTTTGCACAACACCAGTGCAACCTGGCAGCCAAGGAAAGTGGACTGGAATGGCATGTGTAAACAATAACAACTTCACTGTACTAGTCAGTGGGGGTGGCAGACTTTGTTCAGTGAGCACGTGCACTGTGTGGCCATTTCATTCAAAATGACTGAGTGAGCAGAGCAATCAATCTGCATCAAATTTGGCAATAAGCTTGAACATTCCCCCACAGAACCTATTAGGATGATTCTGAAGGCCACAGCTATGGACAACTAGTGACTGGCAGCTTCATTACAACAATGTGCTCTCTCATGCTTCATGTCTGTTGCAGTTTTTTGGCAGAAACATCAAATCACCCATAGGATTCAGCCCCACCACAGCCCAGATTCAGTACCCTGTGACTTCTAGCTTTTCACAAAACTAAAATCACCTTAGAAAATAAAAAAGAGAGATTTCAAACCATTGATGAGATTCATGAAAATATGATGGGGCAGCTGATGGCAATTGGAAGAACTGTGTGAGGTCCCCAGGTACCTACCTTGAAGGTGACTGAGGCATCATTGTCCTATGTACAATGTTTCTTGTATCTTTTATCCTCTTCAATAAATATCTGTTTTTCATATTACATGGCTAGAAAACTTCTGGACAGATGTCATATGCTAATCCCGCCTCCAGAAATGCTGTTCTCTAAATCCTTAGAAATTTGCTAATCTATAGTTTCACACTAAACAAGATCTTTTGACTTCTAAATTATCTTCAACCAACCTGAATAATCAGTTTGTGACCTTGGCTGTGCATTGGAGTCACTCAGGGATTGTTTACACAATTGATTCCTGGGT
Organism: Tonatia bakeri; assembly: GCA_004024845.1. Lineage (NCBI taxonomy): Eukaryota > Metazoa > Chordata > Mammalia > Chiroptera > Phyllostomidae > Tonatia > Tonatia bakeri. Next base: position 311,493 of record PVIA01000129.1, read on the forward strand.
CTCATGCCTGGAGCTTCTGTTTTAATGCTCCTGGAAGTATAGCCTTGGCATTTGACAGTTTTTAAAGCTGCCCAGGTGACTCTAATCTATATGAAAGATTTAGAACTACTGGTCTAGTTTTCATCACTATGTTTGTTTCCTTTGTAGCACTTTGCACCTATTAGACTGCTTCTGTGCTTGTTTATTTATTTATTGGCTGTCTACCACAGAGGCAGGATCTATGTCGACTTTAGTCATCTCCAAAAGTATTTGATGAATAAATGTGTAATAGAAAGGAAAACAATTTCATATTCTGTATTAATAAATCACAATAGCCTAAACCATGCTTCTTAAACTTTGATGTTGGTATGAATCACCTGGGGCCTTGTTAAATGTGGATTCAGATTCAGCCTTGGGAGAGGGCCAAGATTCCACACCTCTAACAAGCTCCCACATTTTGAGTAGCAAGGACCTGCTGCCATGTTTGCCTGAACTTTTCCTGAAAATAAGAAATGCCTGAACCCTCTAACTAAAACCAGATTACTAGTTCCCCATTCAGATCTACTGAATCAAAATTTTCATGGCAAAATGATGCTACCATGCATGTACTATAAGTATCCTAACTGATTATTATCTTCAGGGAGATTTGGTAAACTGAGGAGTTACTCTGCCACTGTTACTTATTGTGCCTGCATTCAAAAGTCATGTGGGGATTTCTAAGTCAGCGCCTGTCAGGCTGACCCTCCCACATATAACTATAACCCTGAAAAAAATGAGTAACTACCTGAAGATTCTGGAGAACAACAATGGCAAGTAGATACTAGAGAGGAGTTGAAACTTGAAAGAACAGACCATATGGGTTTACGTTTCCTGGCACGTGGCCTCAGATCAGTCACACTGAAGTCTGTACCATGGGGGCAGAAAAAACTCCAAAACAAAACAAACAGGAGTCTTAGAAGGCAGAGTTCAGGGCAACCACAGCCACTAAAATGTGAGGGGAGGGAATGATAGAAAGTACAGACCCACAGAGGAAGAACCACAAACTCTGTGTACAAAGTTTTGTCCAAATCTCTGGTTAAGCCCTGAACCAGATGGGTAGCAAAGTCTGCAAGCAAACCAGCTAAGGATAAAAGGACCGAATCGAGATTGGAGTGACTGCCAAGAAACAGAGTTCACACTTTAAGTCAATCAGCCTAATTAACAGCAAAAATAAAATTGTCAACATTCTTTAGAGGACTATTATGGGATCCAGAATCTCCATAACATAGCAAAATCCAGGATGGAATTCCAAGTTACTCTGGTGCAAAAGAACAAAAATTGTATGTTTCTCCTTAGGTGAGGTACATAGAATGGCTAGATTTATAGAGACAAAAAAAATAGAATAGAAGTTACCAGGCACTGGGAAGAGGAGGAAACGTTAAGTAATTATATTTAATGGGTTTCTGTTGGGATAATGAAAAATTCTGGAAATTGATTGTATGATGCTTATAGAACATTGTGAACATACTTACGCCACTGCAATGCACACTTAAAAAGAGTTAAAATGGTAAAGTGCATGTTATGTATATCTTGCCACAATGAAACAAAACAGAAAAAGAAATCAATGTAACAGAAATGAAGAATGCCTTCAGTGGGGTTGTCAGCAGAGTGTATATAACTGAGACAAAAACCAGTGAGCTTAAAATGTCAATAGAAGCTTCCCAAAATGAAAAGCAAAGAGGAAAAAGGAATGAAAAAAAATGGGTGAGGTGGGGGACAGAATATCCATGAACTTTGGGATAATTACAAACATGTAGCATATATGTAATGGGAATACCAGAAGGACAAGAAAGAAAGTACAGAAAGGATATTTGAAGCAATAATGGCTAAGAACTTTTCAAAATTGATGACAGACACCAAAACATAAATTCAGGTAGCTTAGAGAGCACCAAGCAGGAATATATTACTAAAACTGCAGAAAATCACAAACGGAGAGAAAATTTTGAAAAAAGCCAGAGAATAAAATTATCTTAGCTATAGAGGAACAAGAATAAGAACTGTATCAGATTTACCTTTGGAAATCACACAAACTAAAAGAGTGTGGAGTAAAACATTTAAAATGTTAAAGGGGGAAAAAGCCTGAGAATTCTGTATCCAGTGAAATTATCTTTCAAAAGTAAAGGAATAAAGACTCTCTGAGACAAAGCAAAACCAAGGAAGTTTGTTGCCAGTAGCCCTACCTTGTGTGAAATGCTAAAAAAAAAAAAAAAAAAAAAAGTTCTTCAGAGAGAATGAAAATGATACAGATTAGAAACTCAGACCTATATAAAGAAAGAACATTAGAAAAGGAATAAATGAAGGCAAAATAAAATATTTTATTTTTGCTATTCTTAATGTATCTAACATAACAATTCATTCAAAATAATAATAGGAACAGTAGTATATTGGTGATTATAGCTTATGGAGAAGCAAAATGAATGACAGCAATATAATAGGTATGGGAGGAAAGAATTGGGGAGATTCAGTTACTAGATTCCTGTACTACCTGTGAAATGGTTTAGTCTCATGTGAAAGTGTATTTGTATTAGTTATAAATGTGCATTGCAATTTCTAGGGCATCCCACCCAAAAAGTATTTTTTAAAAAGAAGTATAATTTATATGCTAAGAAAAAAGAGAAAATAGAATCATATAAAATGCTTAATTTAAACCAGTGAAGTCATGGTTTAAAGCATGGAAGACAAAAAAAAAAAAAATCAAACACAACAAAACCAAACAAAGGCAGGAAATAGAAAGTGGATAAAAATATAGTAAATATTTATACAACCATATCAAAAATCACTTTAAATGTTAATTATAAAAACACCAATTACAAGATAGTTTATTTTATTGAAGTAGATAAAAAATAGACAAAAAAGACCAAAATATATGTTTTCTTAAAGAAATTCATTTTAATATAAGACACACATGGATTAAAAGTAAAGAGATGGAGAAAGATATACCATGCTAACACCAATCAAAAAAAGTGACAACATTAATTTCAGACAAAGCAGATCTCAGGGCAAGGAAAATTATTAGGGTTCAAGAGGACTAATGAGGGTGGGTCAATTCTCCAAGAAAACATAACAATCCTTACACCATATGGCCCTAATAACAATGCCAACATACATGAGACAAAAACTGACAGAACTGTAAGCAGACAGTATTCACTGTCTAAACAATTCACTATTACAGTTGGATTCCATCTATCAGTAACCGAGGGATTCGATAGGCAGGAAATCAGTGAAGGTACGACCGAACCGACTGCACTGAGCAGCACCGCCAGTGACATGTGCGGGCCAGTCCGTCCAACAATAATAGGCTGCACACTCTTCTAGAGTTCACGTGGGCGTTCACCAATAGACCATGTGTTGAACCATGAAACATACCACAATACATTTAAAAGTATAGAAATCATACAGAGTATGTTCTCAGACCACAATGGAATTAAATGAGAGATAGAGAGAGGGAGAAAAGAAGGAGGGAGGGAAGAAGAGAGGGAGGAAAGAAGGGAGTGGGAAAGGGAGGGGGAGGAAAATAGGAAACAAGGACAGCTGTAGTCTATTGGAGGCAAATATTCTTTCCATGGGCTTCCCAGGAGGACTATGGCCTCAGAGCTCTCATGTGCACTTGCATCCTGAAGATCTGCCTTCCAACCTCTCAAAGAAATATGAGAAACAGGAGACTAGCCTCAGAAGTCTTGCTCTGTCTAGACAAAGAGCATGATACAGTCACTCTTTTTTTGAGCTCTACAGTTCACATCTATATTCAGCAGCTAATAAATCTCCAGGGCATTCATTGAGCCCATTCTAAGTTGCTGCAGACGAAAAACTAGTCATGGGAACATTTCCAGCTGACTGAGCCCACAAAGTGAATTACAGTTTGATTTGTAAGTTAAATTCCACCTTATCATTCGTCCATAATGACTACTTCACCCACAGTAATGAAGCCGTGGCTGTTTTTCCTTCTCATCCCCAGCATTACACACGGAAGGAAGAATAAGCACAATTACAAGTGAAGAAAGTGTACAGATGGATATCTATAAAATTTTCAATTGTAACAATAAATATTAAACAAATGGAACAAGGTGTTTGGGTTGACACTGTCTTTCCTGGGACAGGATGTGCAGATAACATGGTGACTTGTAAAAGAAGGTGGAGGGAGTGTCGGCTCAGCTCTCTGAAAAGCCTGAGACCAAAGTGAGGTCCAAGTGTGGCCGCTGGCCGAGACTGTTGGCACTGACTGACAGTTTGCGAGTGTTAAGGAAACAATGTCTAGGGAAGCTTCTGGCAGCTTTTCCATCAAATGTGCTGAGTATTTCTCAGGAGTTTGGCTACACCCTTATGAAGATTGTATGCAGGTGGTGCACCTGCTGAATTAGGAATTATTTCATCAAAGTTTCAAAATTCCCTGTTCATCCTCCAATTAGCAGCCCAAAAATCATGGATGAAAACTCAACCTCTGTGCTCAAACCTACAACTGTGTTTTATGAATTGGGGCACATTCAACCACAAAACATCAGAAAAGTGCTGTCCAGGGAACCCCTGGAGGCTTTGGCTCAGCCTGTGAACACCCAGTGTTGGGTGTCATGTCCTGAGGCCAGTTGATGTTGCCAGTGGGACCCAAGGGTGTCAGATCTGGTTGGAAACACTTTGAAGAGGCTTTCCTAAAGAAGTCATAATAAATCCAGTCATTTAACAACGGTAAATAGATGGTGACCAGAAAGAAGCATTGCCAATGGTCTCGTTTATAACATCCTTGCAGGCCTCACATCCTTCTTCAGATCAGAATGTGACAAAAAATGACTTCTGTAGAACACTGAGGAGCACCTTGCCTCCAGAAAGTTCACCATGCAGACAGGGACTTCTCTAAGCACCAGATAGAAACTTTGCTGTGCCATCTTGGGCAAGATACAAAAATCTATGCCTCCAAATGTCCATGCCTCCAACTAATAAAACTATGACTTTTTTGATGATATATAGCACTACTATTTTTGTACAATTATTAGGTATGACACTCTGCTAAAAATTCTACAAGTAATAATCTCAATCCATACAACATCCTTGTGTGAGAGGCTAACGATCATCTCTGTTTTGTAGATGCACAAACTGAGGTGAACAGAGTTTAAATTGTTTTCCCAAACTAGTCTATGATGGAATAAATGTTAGGGGATGAATTTGGACCCAACTTAGTCTTATTTCAAAGCCTCTGCTTTCTCTCTTCTCTCTTTCTTTTTGCATTTTAAAAGCAACCTTGATGGAGATGTAATTTATATACAAAAAACTGCACATATTTCCTCTCTCACCCCAGCCGCTCTCCCTCACGTCGCCCTATTTAGTGTTCTTTATTACAGTTCTCACTATCCAAAACCAACTTTGCTAATTTGTTTCTTTCCTGTCTCCCCCCACTAGAATGTAATGTCCATAACAGCAAGAACCTTGTCATTTTTGTTCTGCGGAGAGCAGTGCCGGGCACAGAGCGAGAGCTGAAGAACGAGGGATGAATGAATCCTGGACCCAGAAGGCCCCCACCTGGGGCCCAACACGTGACAGCTGATGTCCTCGGAGTAACTCCGACACTTGCAGCAGCCACTTTTGAGCAACTTCTGGGAGCAGTCTCAGGTCAATCTTTAAGTTCACATTATATTCACGTAGATCTGAAATGCTGTCACACACGATTTGCAATGCTCAGATCTTGTGTACCATTGACACACCTTGAATTTTTTTTATTGTATAATTTTTAAATTACAGTTTGCATCAAATATTATTTTGGAAACACTTTTGACAAATTCATACCAAGACGCATTTCCATCGCCCCGTAGAGTTCCTCTGTAGCCCTTCCCAGTCGCCCACCCTCTCACCCCTAACCAAAGCAACTGATGATCTGATTTTTATCATTAAGACTTTGTTTTGCCTGAAATTTTATTTGAATGGAATCATTTTTTCTTTCTTGTCTGACGCTTTTACTCACTGTAACATTTGAGTGATTTGTCATGTTGTTGCCAGCACCAGTAGTTAATCTCTTTATATTTCTGAGTAGTATTTCACCGTGTGGAGATACCTCTGTTTGCTAATCTCTTCTCTGGCTGAAGGACATCGGGCTGTTCTCAAGCTTTGCCCGTTATGAGTAAAGCTGCTAAGAACATGTTTGTACAAGGCTCTTAGTGAACCTCTGAGTTCATTTTTCTTGAATACAAACCTAGGAGTTTAACTTTTGGGTCATAGGGTAGATGCGTGTGCCCCTTTTTACAAAACTGCCAAATAATTTTCCAAAATGATTGTACCTTTTAAAATAATCCACTTTAAATTTCCTCAAACTATACTGTGAAACTATTAGGTAGTCAAATATTAGAGTAATCAAATATATAGAGGTCATCCATAAGTAGATACGTAAAAACAAACAAACAATGTAAGTACAATAAGCCAGGGAGCTCAGCAGGAGGATCCAACCCCCCAGGGCTCTCCATCCAAGCCCTGTCCCTTGTCTCTGTGGTCTCTGGAGAAAGAGGGCCTGATGTTCCATGTCGCCAGAGTAGAGGGAAGTTGCTGTGCCCTCGGTCAATTTGTGCTTTAATCTATTCCCCTATGTGCTTCCTTGATGAGTAGAAAACTAGAAGCCAACATTCCAAGCAGAGCGGCCTGGGTTCTGTTTTGTGTTGAGCATCCTGGCCCAAGCTCTTACGCAGATATAGAAGGGCACATGTCTGGGGCTATTTTGGGCTCTTGGAGAGATGCAGGGGGCTGGCCCGCAGAGAAAAAGGAGCAACAAATCCTGTATTATGCAAATGTTTGAGCTTCCAGGAGGAAGGCTTAATTGAGGATGAATTTTCCCACCATTAATAACCACTTTTTTTAGACAGATAGGTGATGACAATGGCATTTGGGGTGCTCTTCTTATTCCCTATCAGGGTTTAATAGTTTTACATGGTCTAGACTGAAGAGGAAGTAAGTCTAATGCTCATAGACTGCTCCAGTGACCAATATTCTAACATCTTTTAGAATCAACCTAGTAAGGCCTTTGGATAGCTTCAAGTATTGTTGGGAGTATTGATGCTTCTCTTGAGTAATTGAAAGGGTCCCAGCACTATGGCGTTCAATGACTAAGGCACAAGCCAACCCTGAGTGGACAAAGGGAGGGAGCACCAGCACTTTGAGCACCATAGTCCCCTCAGACCCTTCAAGTCCAATTGCATTCTGGCCCTGCCAGACCTCTATCAACCCCCAGCAGCCCTAACTCCTCCATCCCCCAAAGTTTTCGGGGGGAAAAGGCTAAGTTTCCCAAGAGCCAGAGATCCTTAGGAACCAGAGAAGGTATTGGCCCCCTGGAGCCCTCCTGATGCAGAAACAAGCCTCCAGGGTGGCCCAAGGCCACTTAGTCTTCTCACAGCATTCTCTAGCTTGGATCTAGGCTTCTCAACCTCTCAGAGCCGGAGAAGACTCCAAGACTTCCTGAGTCTGAATCCACATTTTCAGGGTTAGTATGCGTCCAAGACGATCCAAATAAGTGGTCGTGTCTGCTGGCAATGAGCTTTTCCTGCACAGCTGTGGGTCAGTTCCCTGCTAGGGAAGAAGTTGTGGTGGAAGCCATCTGGGATCTTCTGACGGACTAGGTCTGTGGCTCAAGGGGCCTAAAGTATCGATTCCCACAGCTCTGGCCAGGGCTGACTTTTCTCTTCTAGACCTGACATAAATGATTGCGTATCCTCCTGTTCAGACCTAGGCCCAGGTACTTAATCATGTTTTTAAATTGCTAATACTCCCACCCGGGACTTTTTGTAACAAGGCTCACCGTAAAAACAAGACAGAACCTGTTTTCTAAGGGCACACTCAGGAAGACTCTGCAGCAGGATAAATGCTACGCTTCTTGATTAGGCATTTGCTCCATCCCCTGAGCACCCGAACCTAATGGGTCAGAAAAACACCCAGGGGCTGTTCTGGTTTGATATAAGTAGTTATCACATGCTATTTAGAGAGAGTGGAAGGATTTCTTGGCTCCTATTGAATCCTGGAATTCTGTTCTCGACAGGTTTTCAGCAGCCGTGGCTCTGAGTCATCTGCCCGGTGACCAGAAACTGGGACCTAACATCATGTGCCTCCCAGATAATGAGGTCAAATGTGCCAGCCCCGTCAGGAGCCCGATAACTGGCTTATTAACATCCATAAATGATAGCACTTTTGATTAAACCTTACATCTCTGCCTGTTCCCCTTCTTGTCCCTTCTAAAATTAGAGCTGGTATTTTGACAACTATGCCCTTGCTTGAACGTCAGGATGGTTCAAGGTACTGGAAAATCATGATGTCCCTAGGCTATTACTTCCAAGGACAGGGGATTTTCTGGGTCACAAAGCCTTAGACTTTAATTCAAGCCTTGTTGATCTTTTTTTCCCCTTTGGAGTACATTTAAAATTTTTTTAAGCCAACACGGTATAAAAGAAAGCATAAGGCAGAGATTCAGAAATCTTGTGCTCTAATAAAAGCTGCTGCCCTAAACTGGTTAAGTAAACAGACAGAGGTCACTTTAAAGCACTGTGCTTCAGTTTTTCATCTATAAAAGGTAAAGAGTGCTACTTCTCAGAACTAGTATAAGGGTCACTTCAGGTAATAGATAGAAATTTCTTTGGGAATACTAAAATCAGTGTATGGCTATAAGGTATTAGTATCACAATTATTATTATTCATGTTCTTAGGTTTTCTCTCCTGTAGCAACATTACTTTGTTTGAAAACTGTAATTGCCAAAGTCAATTTGTCTGACTTTAATTTTAGTGTTTAAGATATAAAATATTATAAGAGAATGTGGGGCTATCCTCTAAAGTAACCCTGGACCTAAGAAACAAAGATACTCCAGGATAACAGAGCATTCTAGAACTCCCTGAAAGGGAGGAGACGAAGGTCAAAGGGCAGAGTGATGAAAAGCAGAGTGAAGTGAAACTGGAAAAGGGGTGTCTGTAACAATGGAGAGTGTCTTCAATCGCGTGGGAGGAAGGGAAAGAAATAGTCTAGGAATTCCTGCCCCAGAGTAGAGTGTTCAAGGCATCCGGGGGCACTGAGCTAAGGCGAATGTGCAAAGAAAAAACTAGTAGCGAGGACCTTCCAAAGAAGACTAAAACGATGCAGATGGAAGGCAGCTGACTTTTGGAGAAGGATGTGAGCACGGATTAAAGGGGAAGGTGGGAAGGGGAGGATAGGAAGTAAAGGGTGAATTTGAACAAAGACTCATTAGACTGAGAAGTAAAATGAAGACGAGGCTGAGGCTCTGGGCTCAGGATGTCGGTGAGAGGAGTGTGATCCGGTTGCAAAGCAGACATGGGGGTGAGGCGTGAAGGAGTGAGAACTGGGAGGAGAGTGTGATGTGGAAATGTAAGGTCTTGGGGGCAATTCTGATTGATGGGAATGTGTGTGTGGGTGTGGCTAACAGAACTGGGGGAGCAAATAGGACAATCTCTGAAGTGGAGAAAGTCAAGGGCCTAGGAGGTGTGTCCCACCCACGGCCCATGGGTCTGCAGGCAGCCCAGGATGGCTGTGAATGTGGCCCAATACAAAGTTGTAAATTTACTTAAAACATTATGAGATTTTTTTGTAATTATGTGTCACAGTGTATTTAATGTGTGGCCCAAGACAACTCTTACTCTTCCAGTGTGCCACAGAGACGCCAAAAAGTTGGACACCCCTGCAGAGGACCAGGGTTTTTGCTAAGTGCCCACATTGCGAGTGGAGTCCCCCAGGATGCAGGTGGGACGTAAGGTTATCATGCACACAGGAACCAAAGTTGTCAATAAGTTTGGAGGAATGACCATGAGTTTAGAAGACGAGAGAGAAAAGAAGGGATGGGAATGGTATGGTCCAATAACAGGGGCCACACATAAGAGAATATGAATATTATTTAAAATGCCAACTCTCCTCTCACTTCTGATCTCTTCACCTTCTTGCCATTTTCAGACCCAAGCCCAGAAATGGGAAAGATGAAGGATGTGCAGCCTCCCGTGACCCCTGCAAAGACTACAGGTTAACGATGCTGTCCATAGGTGGTCAGGCATCAGTACAAAAAGAGCAAGTGCACAGGAGGAATTGCTCTTTGAAGAGGTGGAGCATGCAGAGAACTCTGATGCCAATTCACCTGGTTGCACTAGGAGCTGTGGGAAGGCAGCCATGGGAGGACAAAATGAGACAGAACACAAAGACTGGGGAGCAGAAGGGCTTGCATTTCGGGCTGTGTCTGAAGGACAAGGATGAGAGACCTGGGTGCAATGAATTGACCTCAAGGTTCAGAGTGGAACTCCAGACAGACTGATGTCTCAGGCCTTTTCAGAAACCCCATGGCATCAGGGTTCTTGACAAAACATTAGAGGATGTGCTGAGGTTCAGACTGAACACAGAACGCTGCCATGTGTAAGCCGAGAAGTAGGTCTTTTATGTGTTCTTCAGGGGACGATGAGTTAGGAGGTGCCATAGCCTCTTTTGTCTGCTTGAGTAGTACATGACTTCGGAATGCCCACGAGACAGTGACCTTCAGCCAGCTAGTAGGCCTGCCAGCGTGATACCTGAATGGAGTCACCTGATGTCAGCTCTCAGTTATCAAAGGCCTGACCAAACATAATGCTGACCAGGTTTTGACACTTACATCTTAGTTATATAATGGCTTTGATTGATTCTCTTTTTGCTGTTTAGCCCTGCTTTCTTCCTCTCCTATTCCCATTTCTGCAGAATTACTGGTGACTTGAAAAACTGGCAACAATTTAAATGTCCACCAATAGAAGAATAGTTAAATAAATCATAGTGTATTTATGCTTTGGAATACTGAGAGGCAATTAATAAAATGGAGCAAACGGCATCTGCTATCATGGAAGGATCTCAAAGATGATTGTTGGGTGACAGAAAAGGAATGAGCAGGATAATGACTAGTGTTAGATTGCATTTTTGTACAGAAAGTGAAGGAAAGGAGAAAGCAGAGAGGAAGGGGAAGGAAGGAAGGAAGGAAGGAAGGAAGGAAGGAAGGAAGGAAGGAAGGAAGAGAAATTGTATTTATGTATACTGTATGCATATAAGTATATGTGCTTGAGTGTTTGCAAATAGAAAAAAATTTTGAAAATACTGAACTGATAACTGTATTTACTCCAAACATAAGCTTAGGGATAGTGGGAAGGGGCAGAGGAATAGCTACCTACCACTACTCACACTATACATTTCTGTAACTCTGGAATTTTTTACCACTAGTATTATATACTACATACGTCATTAAAGTCATATGATGATTCTGTCTAGGTCTGGCCTTTACAAGCTCTAGTGCACATTCAAGTTTTCTTAACTTTGAATTTGGGCATGATAGACACAAACAGCTAATGGCTGTTTACTCGCTGAAGGCACATCGTTTGGGGAACTTGGAGCAGGGATGATGGAAGCAATTTGCAAAATCACTCAGCAGAAGCTGGAGAATGCTGTCGATGAGTTGGAAAATTGTTCTGAACAGTGTGTGATGAAGGGAGTGGCAGGGCTGAAGCTGAGAAATTTGAACTGCCTTGCTTGCACATGTCATTTGCTGTCTCTTGATTATGAGTGAGAGTTGGAATTATGAAAGTTTAAAATTACCTAAGCAGACAATTTTCTCCTTCTTAAATGACAAATTTAAAATTCACACACAAATAATTGCAGGTTATAAGGAGCTGCATCTGAAACCTGCACACACTACACTATAAATATTTTGAAAAGTGAACTCAATTTAATTTAAAAATACTGGAAGGGAAGTTTTAATAAAGTTTATACTTGATTTGTTTTCATAATTTTTCACCCAAAGTCTAGGTGAGCAACCTTTCCACCCCATCACTTAAAAACCTGTTAGAGTTGACACCAGTGACTTCATCCGAGATTAGCTTCTTGTCTAAATATATCTCTGAACAAATTGCTGCAGACAACCTCAGTGTTAAAACAGCCTTCGTACAAACACAATCTCTCAAATGAGTGTGAATGAGCTGCACTTGGAAATTCATCCCTTGTTAATTTCCAAGTCAAGGACCCTTCACCAAGCCCCCTGGCCCAGACTCCAAGCGAGAAAAACGGCCCAGATTGGCAGTAGACAAGATTTGTCCTCCCAGCCAATCTCACGCATCCTCCTCTGCCCATTCAGCCCAGAAAACTGGTTCTGCCTCTACTGGGCTCGGCTGCCGGCCCCGCCTACCAGGCCTGAATTCTTTCCTCAGCTACTCTGCAGGTTTCTTCTGTGGAATTAGCTAGTACATTTTCAAAACCAGATCAAATGAATTGCTATTTAGAAAGGGCCATTCCACCCACGTTTAGAGAAAGCTAAAGAGCTGAAGTTCATTAAAAAAAAAGACATTTCAAATTGCAAGAGGTTATGAAAATCTTTGAATTGAATTCTGTCCTTTTAAAGCTGAAGAAACCAAGTCCCGGAGAGCTCTGTGACTGGCCAGGATCAAATGATTATTTTGTGGTCAATGTTTTGCTAGATAGAAAGAGATTATCTTTACCCAAATATTTCAGGAACATGATTATATCAAAAATGTAGTAGTTCATATTATATACCTTATTAGGTAACCAAACAATAATCAGTTGCAGTTTCTTGGTTTCTGTTTTTATACTGAGCCTTAAACATTATTTTATTCATTTGGTGAATACTTGTTACCTATTATATGCCAGGCGCTGTTCAGGTCCTGGGGGAAAAGGCCATTGGAGAGTTTTGAGCAGAGAAGTGTGATATGGTCTGACTTATCGTTTTAAAGGACCACTCAAGTTGTTGTGTTGAAAATAGACCATGAGGCAGAGATGGGAGGTCAGCAAAAGGGAAGCAGGGAAACCAGTTAGAAGGCTGTTGCGTGAAGGTAAGCACTCATGTGGCTTGTACAAAGGCAGTAGTGGAATGAACGATATTTTGATATACTAGCACAGGATTTGATGCTAATACACTAAATGTGGAAGAAAGGAATGAGTCAGCAATAATTCCCAAATACTTGGCTTCTGAAAATAGAGCAACTGAAAGTATGCAATTGTCATTAACTGATATGGAGAAAACCAGAAAGATAAGGACTGTGGGATAAAATCTGCAATTCAGACTGGGGCACATTGTTTGAAAACTCTAGAAGATGTTCAAGAGTGATGTGAACCTGTACAATCAGACCTAAGAAGGTAAAGTTTAGAGGAAATACTAAGTTATATATTTTCTTACTTCAATTTTAGCTAGTTATCACCTGTCAAGTCTAACTACTACATTTTATTGACTCAACCAGTACTTATCTATTAGGAACCAGCCACTATAATAGGTTCTGGGGAGCAGGGTGTTGCATGAAGATGATTATGGTTCTTGTTCTGGGCTCCTAGATCTAGAGAAGGGGACAGGAAATAAACAACAAGAGCCTACACACTAGAAATGTTGCAAGAGTTTACTCCAGGTGTTAAAGAAGACACAGAAGCAGACATAACTAACAATGCCCAGGAAAGCCAGAGTTAGTCTTTGAGTGGGCTTTGGAGTTGAGTGTGTGTTTTTCAGACAGACAAGTGTGGGATGAACATTCAGGTGAAGAAAATATGCACCCATACACGGGGGCAGGGAAGGACAGAGCTCATCCGGGACCGGGGGCACCTTATGGCCAAAGCCAAAGCTGTGTAGGGGTTGGCGGCTGTTCCGAGCTGGGATGAAGGGAAAATAGTGGGTGTGGAGAGCAGAAGGTATGCAGTGCTGTGTTGCTATGCTACCTCATAACGGAAGAGAGAACAAACACAGGCAGGATGAGTACAGACACACACATCCGTCCCCATGGGGCCTAGCCGTGCTCGGCTGAGCTGCAGTTAATCTCCTGGCGGCAGAGGAGGTGGCTCTGCTATCTGGGAGAGAGGGTCAGGTGCCAGGAGATGACATTGTCTTGAAAGGGTGCCCTTCAGTGGGTTGTCCATAGCTCCTGAAAACTGGGGCAGCTGCTGTGGGGGCCTAGCAGCGAAAGAGCAGGCACGCCGTCGAAAGGCCATTGCCTTCTTCAGAGAGCATGGAGGGCGCCAGCTAGCTTTGATTCCCAGAGACGCACAATGAAATCTTCCTAAGGGGTCACTCCTTCCCGAGGGATGTTGACAGGGACTGATGCTTCAACTTGGAGAAAATTTACAGTGGAGGGCTACCTTACCTACTCTTTTTTTATTAGACCCCGGCCTGAAAATGTGCAGTTTCTGTCCAGTCTTAGTCTTTCAGAATCACAAAAGCAATTCTTTTACTTGGGATATTTCAGATATATGGAATGTCTGCAAATGTTTATCAGTTTTAAATAAAACGTTAAGATTTAAATGAACACTATGTAAAAGTTCATCTATTAAAACTATGTTCATTGTGGGGTGTGTGTGTGTGTGTGTGTGTGGGCACTGATGGAAAACAGAGAAATCTAGGGGTGGAAAGGAGGGTGTTTTCTTCCCTTCATGTTCCTCAGGAACCACTTTGCACTGATTGATTAAGCCATCTGTTCCTGTCCGTGAAGTGAGTCGTGTGGTGTGGTGTGTCCTGCGTTGTATGGACAAGACACCTCGGTGGACTGTGCATCTTGTGAGCATGGTGGGCCATGAAAAGCATTTACAGGATGATGATAATGTTGTGGTGATCTTCCAGAAGGAGAGAAGTCTTTTCCAGGGTGGCTTTCTGCTACTGGCTTGTAAATGTGGATAATGTAGCTTGTCATCCTTCTTTCCTATCTGTTCATCCCCACTTCCTGTCTTCAAAAAAACAGCTGAACAACTGGTATCCTCTTATCCAAGATTCCAGAAATCACCAGGTGCAATTTTGACTTAGTTATTTCACTGTTTGGGGGAGAACATAAAGAAACTGGTCTGCATGTACAAAGGCTGTATATATTCTGAAAATGTGCGTGCATTTTTAAAACTATTCCACAAACCAGCCAGGCTCTTCTTGTGCCTTTATGATCCAGACAATCAAATATCCTGACTCGTCAATTTATGGAAAGTCTAATGCCCTTGCCAAGAGCACTCTGAATTTTTAAAGGTAGGAGCTTAATGTGGTAGCTTCTTTGTCTGATCGCCTGCTGGCTTCAGTAAGCCTGTTTTGTTCATGGAGTCACTGATGTGCACATGAAAAGCCGGTTCACGCCACATGACACCTGCCGTGAATTCCTACCCCTTCCAGAGAGCTGCCAAATAAACTACTCACCCAGGCTCTTTGGACGTGGAGGGGACTTTACTGAAGATTTGGAGGAGATGATGGGAAGTTTATAACACAGGAATTTTGCGACTTTAAAGTTAAATAATCTTCACCTCTTTCTTTGACAATCCCTTGGCTTTTCACTTTGTTGTCCATCGGCCTTATCTCTCTCTCATCTACGTCCTCTGTCCCAGAAGCTTAAGAAAATTAAAATAAAAAGACATTTTTTGTATGATGGAAATTTAAGAGTTTTCCTGTATAATATGAAGAATAATTTGCTATCTCCATGCCCTCCCTTAAAGCTCAGTTGCAAGCTACCTTGTTTTTCCAAGACTCTAATGGAGTCCTTGTGCTCAGAAACAGCCTGGCCGAAACAGTTTTGTCCTCAGACAAAGGCTAGGAGACTAGCAGCAGGGATCTCTGCCTGCCAGATAATAGCTATCACTATGTTCTTCTCTGTGCTTTTTTGTGTTTCTTCAAATTTTTATCAAACTTTTTATGCAGGTACAAATAATCAAATGCTTTGAACATTTCTGGAAAAATAAATCTAGTCTTTTGTGGAAAATTGTTTCTTGGAGAAGATATATGTAAAGGGGATTTGAAGACAGCTGGCAGTTGATGCTAAGAGTGGGGGGGTCAACAAACATTTCCTACAAAGGCCCAGCAGGCTTTGTGGGTCCCACAGTTTGTGTCACAACTGTTGGATTCAGCCAGAAAACAGTCACAGACCATGTACAAATGAATGAGCATGACTGTGTTCCAATAAAACTTTATTTACAAAAACAGGTGTCAAGCCAGATTTGGCCTGCAAGTTATGATTTGTCAATCCCTGCTAAGAGGATATGTCAAATGTCGATCAAGTCACATATTAGTCTGATGAGAACGTGAGTGAAACTGTCAAAACAAAGCGAAGTTGAGACGATGTGGTTAAACCATTGTGTAGCTCTCATAAAACTTATTGTTTCTCTTCATAATATCTTTCAGAAAGCTTAACAAGATAAAAGATTTGGCTCCTCAAAAAAACTTAAGGAAGCTTAAAAGGAATTGGGAGAGTAAAATGCTAGAACTGGTTGAAAAACCTAAGTTGGTTTAGAAAAACTAAATCTGGTAGAGAAAAACTTTGTGGTTAGGGAGGGAGAGTGGGATAAAGGACCTGACATGGTCTCAGGAGCCTTGTGCATGTGTCCAGCCTCTGGGGGGAGCTTTTTGATGATCAACTCAGTTCATGTCTCAAGAACTCAGTGTTCTTTCTTGTAACTGATGGTGTTACGCTAGATGTTTCCAATGTCTTCTCCTGTCCTAGGATTCCATGAGAAATCAACTCAGAATATCATGGACAACTAGAAATGGGCACTGGAAAATATTTTCTTCCATTTTCCCCTTAAGAATTAATAAACCCATCTGAGTGTTGCTCCTGGGCCAGGTGGTTGCCCTTACATTATCTTATTTCATGTTCCAATAACTAACACTGTCTCCTTCCTTGGATGTGTCCAGCTGAGCCCAGCAGTCGTACATCATTAGTGAGGTCTTTTAATGTAGAACCAGGGCCTCTCAGAAGTTAAATGACTTACTCGACTATCCAAATAATAAGCGGTAGAACCGAGAGTTAAACTTCAGCCCCTTCCCCCCAGGTCAGGCTACATCATTTATCTACTTAATCATAGTTACATACTTTTTTTTTTCTAGGAAAGGAAAACTTGGGCATTGAAAGACAAATGGAAACTTTCTTCTGAGTGCACAAATGAGAGAAGTCAGTAGGAAGTTTTCACAATCTATTTTGGGAGTACATACTATTGAAGGACAACTTTAACAGCAGGGTTAGGTTTAACATGAGTTTAAAGTCCTTTGCCATGGAGGCCTCAAATAGGAATGAGGAGTGGCAGGGGGCTGGTTGTTGAAAAGAGTGAAGGAGGGTGCACAAGTCAACATGAATGACTCGGAAAGGAGCAAAGTCCCCCGAGTGTATTTCCCACACCTGGGAAGGCTTCCCTGCATCTGTAGCTGTGCTTTGCCAGAGAAGGGACAGCACACCTGGGGACAAGCTGATCTGCCTTCTGCTTTCTGCCCTCTTGTTAGTCCCCCTCATGAAGGGACAATGTGTGTGTGTGTGTGTGTGTGTGTGTGTACTTTCCAGCCACAAAGGCTCCTTTATTGTCACTAAGGAAAACCGGAGAGTCCCTTGCAGGACATGGCCAATGCTGCACCAAGGAAACTGCATTCTTGTCCACACAGTTCTGGTAGACAGAGAAGTCTTAGGGGCTCCCAGCTGTTGATGTGTCTTTTTGCGCACCCAGCTGAAGCTCGCTGGGCATAAGAAAAACGAGCCGCAGCAGGATGAGCAAAGCGAGCTTGTGGGGGTGAGAAATGGATGGAATAAGCAAGAAGACAATTATCCTTCTCAGCCACAAGAGTCACAAGCCCTGTCTGATATTTTTTAATTAAGACACCCTGCAGATGGTTTCGGGGCAAGGTCTGCAGTCGTGAGGCCCAGCTCTCATTCTCTTCACTGTTTCAGCTGTCCCCCATAAGGAGTCTTACAAAGGTGATGTGCACTGAGGGTTCAGGCCATTTTACCAGCTGAAATCCTCCCTGTGTCAACATGAAAAATTATTATGCCTGCTTTTAGAAATCAAGGCATTTTAGTAAAGCTTGCCTGCCTGTTAAGTTAGGATGAGCTTTTGAGACTGAACACTAGTTCCTACTTTAGGATCTTGTGTTTTAAAACTGTCTTCTCATCATGGTCCTTTCGTATCCCTTTCAGGATGGGAATCAAGCAGGTGAGGACATCTCTGCACGGACTGGACCAGTCAGTGGACATATTTGTATTCGAGCACATTAAAGGTGTTTAACCAAAGTGTTTAAAGTTGGGAGAGAATGAACAACCAGCTATGTTTGGGTAAGGATCTAGCAACTGGGAAGTCTTAGGAAAGTCCTGCTTAGAAGCAGTGTGTGACGAATGGAAAAGGGAAGGTAATTTTGCAGGTACAAAGGGTCCTGCTGAGAGTCATGGACTCCCCCACAGTGGTATTGAGCAAGGAAAGGCACTTAAATGCTTTCTTGGAAGGAGTGACTCCAGAGCTTTCCAGCCAGCTACTGTCCTCGCAGGTCTTGGTAAAGGGACACCCAGGGTCCTCTGAGCACCTTCCCTTTCTCTCTTCCTCTTCAAGAAGGCACCTGTAATGCAAAGTTGGTCTACATCCTGTGACTCCACCCTCCCTACCCCTCCATTCACCAGATTTCTCTGAGTCTGCTTGGAGAGCATGGTTAAGTCAGGGAGACGACTGAACCAGACGCTCTGAGGAGAATTTCTTTCATGGCTTCACTCTCCTTCAAAGAGGCAGCAGAAGGAAAAATGATACCGCGTGCATACAATACAGCACGCTTGAGGAAAGAGTACCATCTAGTTTTAGTGATCATTTTGTGTTTATGAAACACAGCTGCTTGTATGCAAGCTCTGAATAGAATAGGCTTGGTTGCCCTTAAGCTGTGGTCAAATGTTTGCAGGTTTATTCTGATGAAGTACACTAAAATTCTAGTTACTCTAAAAGGAAAAAAGTAGAAAAAATAGAAAAGAATATTTTGACTGAACATTGAAAAACTTAACCTTTACAATGCCTTAGCAAGTAGAAACCTCCCAGCACTGAAAGTGTTCCAGCAAAATGGCAATCTGGGTTGTATAAATCGGGAAAATCTAAGCTGAAGTAACAAAGATGAGGTGACTCGAAAAAATTAAGTTTTGGGGTGTTTGTTTGTTTCCTCATGCGAGAGTCCAAAGCAGGGACTCAGGGACGCAGCTTGATGCCTATTCTAGTATCCCAGAGTCTTTCTGGATGCTCCCTCCCAGTGTCCTGGACAAGCAGAAAGGGCATCCCGCGAAGAGCCACCAGGGGAAGTTGCGCACACCCCCACCACCCCCATTGCATCTGCCATAACTAACTGCAGGGTGGGTCTGGGAAACGTATGCCGTTCAGCTAGTTACAGATGCCCTTGGCACTTCCGATACAGTAAGTGGGTAAGAGGAGGTGCACGTTTCGGGTGGTAGCTGGAAATCTCTGATGTCGTGCCCTTGGAGTCAGACTAACGTCGTTTGAAATAAGGTACAACAATTCTATACTATAGTACCTTTGGGTGAATCATTTAACACCTCTAAAATATTGTTTCCTCATCTGAAAAATGGAAGGAGGAATCTTGACAATATTGACGTCGCCTATGTGAAAATAAAAGGGAAAAATCAATATATCTGAGAGTGTTGGAATTATTAGGCCAACTCTCAGTTGGTGGTGTAACAGGAATCTTAAGTGTAGATGTACACAAATGGTAAACATCACCAACACACTCTACACCTGTGAACAAACAACGAAGTAGGTTTCAAATGCAGCAGGAGGACTTTAGGTTAGAAGTGGAAACAGAACCACCAACCCAGCAATCAGAAACGAGAGGTGGTGCGAGGAGGCGAGGAGGAGCTCGTGAAGAGAATGCGGGAGCCTTTTCGTGTAGATTAACTTGGAAGGAGTGATTCTTATTTCCTTGGAGGTGGGTCTGAAAAAAACTCAACGACTACCAAGAAGACTACACTGATGGTCATTTCTCCAAGTCTTTTCTAGATTTGTTTCTTTTTTGGTGGCATTAGCCTATGCAGCAGGCATCACCAGATACAGGGACAGCAGAGCATTTTTCATAGAAAACTGAAATTTGTTTTTCTTTCCTGATTCTGCTGTAGTATAGAGAAGGAAATATATATTGTAGGCTGGAAAGCTGGGGACATCTGTAGAGGATGCTGAACAGCGGTCTGCAGTAGCAGACCTACTGCGTCATAGCTTTAGGGCAAGCGCTTGAGCAGAGCTGAGGTTCCGTGTGGGCTGCCTGCTCCTTGCTGTTTTTAGCGTGGCCTTACAAACAAACAGAAGTCAGTAAATAACTGAGAGTTTGCAAACAGAAATGGGAGGAAGTTGAAAAGGTACAGAAATGTATAGTTTCACATTCACTCATCTGTTCATTCACTAAACGAATTGGTCGCAAGCATCTGAAATGAACGTCAATGAACTGAACACACAAAGAACTAACATTTCAGTTGATGAGACATCCAATATGCAATAAACGTAATCAATTATCTGAGTTGGAAAATAGTGTTGTGGAAAACAAAATAGCGGAGGAGCAGTGAGACTGGGGAGAGGGATGTGAACAGTGTGTGATTTTGAAGTCCTGGTAGGAATGCACCAAGAAGGCGCCACGTGAGCAAAGACCGGGAGGTGGCGGAGTCCGATGTGTAGAAGTGTGTCCCGGTAGAGGGGTGACCGGGGCAAGAGCCTGAGGTCAGCAAGTGCCCACATCACACCTGGTGGCTCCTGGGGGAGGGTCAGAGGATGTGACGCCCTCAGCAATCTCCCGGCGGTCATCCTCCCAGGGCAGGATGAGAACTAGATGGGAAAACAGCCGTTTTTTCCCCAGGACTATAAACAGTAAGAACTAAGACTCCCCGCCTCGTTACAATCAGAATTATTAAATTGTACAAATAGGAATATTACTTTTAGAACAGAATATTTCTTCATTACAAGCCCCTAAATTCCCACTTTAGAGTGCATTGTGTAACAAGAATTAGGTCCTTCTTATGTTCATAATATTCTTTCTCGCTTAAGCAATGTGTTTCTCTGAGAGGCAGCTTGACATTATGTGAAAGTAGCCTCAATTTGAGGGGTCAGACTTCAATCAGTTTCTAATGGTGACCTTTCTGTCTACTAGCAGTGGAAGCCACTTAACAGCTTTAAGGTTCAATTTCCTGGCCGGAAGAGAGGAGCAATCACGCGGGATGAGTGAGATAGCACATGATGGAAAAATACCAGTGTCCACACCATAGAACGCAGCAAGGAAGGTTAGTTTTTCCTTAGAGCAGGAGCATCAGTGTCGATGTGATGTCTGCTGTCTGCTATGTTTGAAAAGGAGCTCTCTTCCTGGAAACACTCTCTTATGCACAAAATGCAGTTTGCCAGAGTGGAAAGAGGAAAACTTTGCTTTCCATTCAAATGCTCTTGGCTTCATTTCGGGGCTTCTTCTGAAAGCGTGGTGACCTCGAGCACCATACCCCTGGTGAAGAACAGTCTAGTCTGAGAATTCGGTGCAATGATGAGAAAAATCATCTCATAAAAGAAACTATTCTTGTGATGTCTTCAGCCCTAGCTCAAAGTCCTGTGGTTGCCAATAGATCAAATAAAGCCTGGGGTAAAAATAAAATCTCTATGGAGACTGGTTCGCAGCAACCAACTTGCTAGAAGGCTATACTTCTCAATGACTTTATAGTCTGATGTTTTTATTGATGGCATTCAGTTATATGCTGTCAAATACAAATTTTTCTGACACCACGGTACTGGCTCAGAGCTCTTACTAATTATGAGAGATGCTGTAAAGAATAATGAAAAGGGAATTTCAAGTGCTTTGATTAAAATGACATTCACAGAATTGACATTTAAATTACTAATTTGGTTCCTCTTCCATACTATAAGTTCATCCATATTTTGTGTAGTATATGAAAGGAGATTGGAAAATTTCAGGAGTAAAATCACCACCACTGGTAGCAGTCTATTCATAAAATAAAATCTTTAGTGCTCAGAGAAAAAAATCCTGTTGCTATACAGAGAGCTTTATTTTTAAATAATATGAACATGCATTTGATTTAACTGCTTTGTAACAGTCTTTGAAATTCTTTAGCATTTCCCCATAGTAATTTATACCTTTATATAATGTAGTAGAGCAGAAAGAAGATTAATGAGGTTCAAAGTTTTTTATTTTATTCCCAGATCAACTGGTTGTTTGATCTTGGGCAAAAGAACCTCAGTTTTCTCAAAAGTACTGTAAGGACAACTTATACAATTATTCTACAGATTTAACAAGAACATTCTTTTTTTTAGAGAAAATGTCTAGAAATGGGATTGGTGTCTACTAAGCAATAAATGGTAGTGATTATTTACACGAACAGTCATCATAATTCCTTTGATCCTACTTTTGAAGATTATTTCTGATCTTCCACAATGCTGGGTGAAACTTGAGTCAAATAACATACATCCTGGAGAGAGATATTTATAGCTAGAAGAAAAGTGAAGCGAAAGAAAATGGAATAGCATTTTTTTAAACTACTATTTCTGCATGATTTTTATGTGCCAGGCAATATGCTGAGACATTTATATGAGCTATCACTCACAATAACATTTTTCTTTTTTAAAAAATATGAGCTATAATTTGCAGATCATAAATCACCATTTTAAATTGTACAATTCAGTGGTTTTAGTATATTCACAAATGTACAACCATCAACACTACCTAATTCGAGAACGTTATCACCATAGAAAGAAACCCTGTGCCCCTGCACAGTCATCCCCGTTCTCCTCTGGCCCCTGCCCTTGGTAGCCGCTGATCTACTTTCCGTCTCTGAAGATTTGCCTGCTCTGGAGGTTTTATGTAAAGACATCACACATGACCTTTTGTGCCTGAATTCTCTCTCAGCATGATGTTTTCAAGGTTCATCCATGTTGTAGCGTGTGTCAGTACTTCTTCATTTTTATGGCTGAATAGTATTCCATTATATGGATATCCCTCCTGGTGTTTATTGTTTCACCAGTCGATGACACAAAAACATTTTACAGTTGAGGATACCAAGACTTAGAAAGTTTAAGAAAATTTGCCAGAGATCACACAATGAGTGTCAGGGCAAGGACTTGAACCCAGACTTTTTTTCCTTAAATCCAGAAATAATATTCTTAATCATTTCCACTTACTATGTCCAAACTTTTACATAGATAGATAGATAGATAGATAGATAGATAGATAGATAGATAGATAGATGATAGATAGAGAAATAAAAGAAATACATATCCATGCCTTTTACTTATTTTTCTATTGCTTGTAATGTCCTTCTTAATGGTTTAGAGTTATTCTTAATATAAATAGTATCTTAATCTTTTGTTGGGGGTATGTATTATAAATATTGTCTTTCAGTTGGTGACTTATCTTTGCACTTCCTTGAGTATGTCTTTTGATGAATAAAACTTCTTAACTTTATGGTCAAATGCATCAGTATCTTACAGATGTAAGTTTTGTGTCTTGTTTAGGAGACCCACCCCCTACAACAAGGTTTAAAATACATTTACTTATATATTCTAACATGAGCAAAAATTTTCCTTCTTTGTATTTAAGTCCTTAATCTATCTGAAGTTGATTTTGTATAGGACATGTGGAAAGGTTCTAATCTTATCTTTCTCCAAACATTGCTGCACACACACATTTCATAGAAGAAGAATTACTCATAGCAAATACATATTTGAAGTGATATGCACCTTCATTAGCGATGGAGAAAAGGCAAATCAAGGACACAATATGATAGCACATTATATTATTTAAATGAAGTGGTTAAAGCCAGCACCCTTTGCGAGCAGCAGTTCCACGGGAGAGATAGCCTTAACGCTGTGTTCATAATAACGAACATTTGAACAACCCAAGAGCCCACGGTGGGAGACATGAACAATCATGAACAAACTGACTAAATCGCGCTATGTTCGCATAATAGAATACGATGCTGCAGTCAAAATGAGTGAACTACAATGGAAATATTATGAATAAATCTTAGCAATATAATATTAAGTGGAAAAAAGGAAGTCGTCAGAAGATAACACACAATTTGATACTCACTTTTATACACTTACAAATAATTATAATAAAAAAGAAGACAAGGGAAAGACAAACACCAGTTCAGGACGGAGGTTGCCTTGCGTTCAGGGACAAACTGGAGTGATGGAGGAGGACCGAGAACGGTGTGTGCCAGGTGTCACCTTGGTTCTAGTTCTTTTGGTGTTTTTCTAAGTGCTACATTAATCATTGACATTGTTTTTTCAGTTTCAACAAGATAAAATTGACATATAGCATCATATAAGTGTAAGGTATTATGGTGTACAACCTCATGGTTTTGACACATGTATACCTTGTGAAATGATTACCACAGTAAGTCTAGTTAACATCCATCACATCACATGGTTAGGACACTTTTCTTGTGATGAGGACTTTTAAGTCCCTCATCTTAAACACAGCACTGTTAACTATATCGCCGTGCTGAACATGACACCCCCAGGACTTATTTATTTCATAACTGGAAGTTTATATCCTTGCCTACCTTCACCCCTTTCTCCCCAGCCCCATTGCCTTTCCCTGGCAACCTATCTGTTCTTCATTTCTATAAATTTGCTTTGTTAAAGTTCCACATATAATTGAGATCATACAGTATTTTTTTTTCTCTGACTTAGTATAATGAGTAACAAAAGAACCGCTTCACTTAGCATAATGCTCTGAAGGTTTATCTATGCTGTCACAAATGGCAGAATGCCCTTTTAGTGGCCAAATAATATTCCATTATATATATTATATATCTATATGTTATATAAAGATAATATAGGATATATAGAGATTATATAGATTATATATCCTATATTATCTATATATGTATATTATAATCTACATGATATATATAGATTACAGGTATATAATGTAAATATTATATATACTATTCATTTATACTATATATAGATAATATATTTTATATACATTATATAGAGATATATAGATATATCTTCTTTATCCACTGATGGGCACTGAAGTTGTTTCCATGTCTTGGCTACTGTAAATAATGACAAAATAAACATGAGAGTGCATATATTTTTTCCAGTTAGTATTCCTTTTCCTTAATATAAGTCCCCAGAGTAGAATTTCTGGGTCATGTGCTGGGTCTCATTCTCACTGTTGAGGAGCCTCCGTGCCGCACACCGTGGCTGCACAGACTTCCACTCCCACCCTCCGGGGTCCCCTTCCCTTCACAGTCTTCACCAGCACTTCTGCCCGGCCTTTTGGGTAACCGCCGTTCTGACAGGTGCGAGGTGATATCTTGCTGTGGTTTTGATTCGCACTTCCCTGGTCATTAGTGATGTTAAGTAAATTTACATGTTCCCATTGACCATTGAATATCTTCTTTGGAAAAATGTCTATTTAGGCCTCTGAATGTTTTAAAATTAGATCAGTATCTTGTTTTTATTCCTAAGTTATATGAGTTCCCTATATACTTTAGATATTAATCCCTTATCAGCTATGTGGTTTGAAAATATTTTCTCCCCTTACATAGGTGCCTTTTAATTTTGTTGATTATTTCTTTTGCTGTGCAGAAGCTTTTGAAGGTAGTCCCACTCCTCTATGACATTATTAAGGGAAACCACCCAACAAAGAAGTAAATAAAAGAGGCCATTCATGGAGCAATGTTTAGAATGTCATGACCAGAAATGTGATTAATCCAATTCTGAATAGCTGTGGTCCAATACAAAATATAAATTAAGAAAAATAGCTAATAAATCACCATTTAAAAATATAGCAGATTGAAATATTTTCATAATGAAGGGATGTAAGTGACACGGTCACAGCACAAGCTCCAGCTTGTTTGCTGGGACATTGCACGTCTACCCTCCAGAGCACGTGCCAGGTTTTCAGCAAGGATTCAGGGAACAGGTACCTAAAGCAAAAGTGCCCGGGACATAACCCCCACCCCCCAGCTGAGCACCCCAGCAGAAGAGTTGTTCACAGGAACAGGGCACTTGATCACGGGGACCCAGGTCAGAGATCATCCCATTGGGCTATTCAGAGACATTAGTCTATTTCCAATTCTTGCATACACAAGTTGTTTAACCAGGAACATTTTTTCAATTTCAAACCCAATCTCTGTCCTTCTCTGGGTTGATTGGTGCTGAGCACTGTAAGGAACAGAAATGGCTCCGAGGGAGGCTGGACCACAAAGGACAGGTCTCAGCCTGGGAAAGCTCAAGACCTGTTACTGCCAGACAGGTCTGTGGTCACTTTCACTTCAATTTACTACCAAACCATCAGTTTTATGTGTAGCATTTTCTTGATATGTATGGTTTTACCACAGGTACATGTATCCCTGAACAACATAATTTTAATTATTTATCTTTAAGACAGACATTTATTTTGTTTTTTTGTCTTTCTCCCCCTGCCAGATACAAGCTCTCAGGGGGCAAAGTTTTTGCCTGTTTCATGCTCGTATGCTTCTATATTTCTGGTGCCTTGAACAGGGGCTGATGCATACTAGGTGCTTACAGATATGTGTTCAGCCTATGAACTAACTGATACCAGTGGTGGAACTTGTTTCCCCTCCTTCCGCACAGAGACTCAGCTGAAGATCTGTGTGAACTTCAGCATCTGTGCAGAAATGTAGGCATGCACTCTTGTTTCCTAGATTCTGCTGTGTCAGCAAGCCTCTAGCTGGCCTGGTTAGACTCCCACCTCCAATCTCACAGTGGTATCACACAGCACCCTCACTGCGGTAACTTACAGTGTCTAAGTTCATCTATTCTAACGTTTCTACATATGGCCCCATCTTTATGTCTTTCCTAAGACAGAGTCAGACTCTATTCTTGTACAAATGGTCTCCTGATATACATGAGGCTGTTGCCTAATTCCTGTGACCTGGCAGCCCAGGGGCCTCTGGTAAGAGACCTCCCCAGACTGGCTGGGCAAGAAAAGAGAAGAAACGTGAAAACACGCTTACTTGATCATGGTCTCTATGACACATAAGAACAGAAAACAAGATTACAGAGCTGGATTCACCCTGGGTCACCTTCTTGCACTGTCCCTTCTACAGCTTGATGTCTCCCTGTTTCCTGTGCTCTGCTTATATTGCCTCTCTTGCCCTTGAATTCACAGAGGATGAAGTTCCTCAATCAAATGACAGCCTGCCCTCTTCCCTCCCAAGGCCCTACTTCTTTCCTTGCTTTGTCCAGCTGCACCCTGTTGATGCCCAAAGGCCCTGCAAGCCAGTTCTGGGCTCACCAGAGAGTAAAGCCCTACCTAAATTTGCAAAATCATTGTTTCCTCCACCTCATTGTGTTTTCAGAATTGACATCTTGCATGCTTCAGTGGGATTTAGTTCAACAATATGTAACCCAGAGCTGAGAAATAAAAAGTAACTTCCGCCCAGAAACATTCTTCTGAATAAGGATGCATAGGGATGTACAAAGATGAGTTTTTGATCTCAGAGATAGTCATAGTTTCCTTCTCGTAGTACCTTAAATCTTCACCATTTCTTACAGCCCAGAATAAAGACCTAATGAATCTCGGGGTTTTTTTTTGTTGTTTTTTGTTTTTTTTTTGCCTACTGAAGGTGTTAACAGAGATGAGGAGTATTTACAACACATCATATTAAAACAGACAAATTCATTTGAACAAGTAATATGTCCACTTGTGATATGGGGTGCAGCTTGTTTCTGGGGTTACCATGTCTGAAAGGACATCTACAGTTAAAAAGATTTTCTAATTTATAGCCACATCTTTGTTTCCTCCTGTCTTGGGTGAAGTCACTAAGCTATCTTTATCACTTCATCATCATTTTCCGAGCCCCACACTGAGCAGCTATAAATAAACCATTAGGGAACATCAAACCCACAAGACCTGTGGGAAAATTGGATTAAACATTGGTCTATAATCACGGTCAAAATGACCACAGTGTAATTAATTAAAGGGAAAAATTCCTGTTGCTTTTGGCATTCGTCTAGCACTTGACTGCCAAAGTGAGATGGTGATTTATAAATTTTCTTCCTAAAGAAATTACATCTTATGAGCAGGGAGAAGTCCCATGCTTTCTAGTTTGCTTCTGAAAATGACCTGGTGTAACTTGCAACTCACGTCGTAAGAGAATTCCAGGAGAGAGTTCTCTTGCATCCTGGCTTTAGTTGCCCTGCACAGCTTTCATTCCAACACGTTAGTCATAAAAATCTCACTTGACAATACAGGCTCTTCATTCTCTGAGTACTTCCAGTCTGACTATTTGGGCCAAAATAATTTGCAGAGCCAGTTATCTCAGAAGTAGAGGACAGGGCTGTAAAGCACAGCACAGGGAATAGCCAATAATATTGTAATAACTGTGTGTGCTGCCAGGTGGGTACTAGACTTAATAGGGTGATTACTTTGTAAGGTATATGAATGTCTAATCACTATGTTGTGCACCTGAAACTAATATATTTTATGCCAACTGTAATTGAAAACTAAATTTTTTTAAAAAGGGGATCAAAACACAAAATGCAAACTCTCTGACGACCTCCCTGGAAAAAGCAGTTGCTGGTTGGCAAGTCTTTAACCTTTGCATAATCACTCTTTGAACTTTGAAGAGTGGCTGTGTAGCAAATTGCTTTGATTTTTTAATTGCCCCATCTATATTGAGTTCTTGGCTTTAACTGGTGGTGTGATTATTATATTGTTTTTCCTCTAAGACCGAATCTTATTCATTTAATGTGATGTAGTTTGTGTTTAATCTATACTCTGTGAGATTAGGTTTTGCATGGATATTTTAAAGTTTAGCTAAAGGAAGATAACTCAATGAACAAATTTTCCCTTCTATTTTAGGTAGCTAAGCTTAGTTGTTAAGAGTTTAGAACACAGTTCCTTACGTTGTATTTAAAAATAGAAAAGAGGGAAAAAGCATTTTTTCATATCAGAAACAGAACTTGGATGGTCAAGTTCTTGAGGGGGCCTTTTCAGTTCAGACAGGTAAATATGTGAGTTATCCAAGGTGGGTTGTGACAAGTGAGTGTGGATTTGAAATTAGAAGAGCTAGGTAATATAAACCAGGTTAGTAAAATCATTATCCAAAATTATATGATATAAGCAAGCAATTAAATTCATTATATCAAAACTAAATGTAATAAATACTCAAACCTCATCACTTTCTACTTATTTTACTACATTTTCCTATTTTTATGCTCTTGAGCTGATTTCCATATCCCATATCTGTGTGATAGAAACACTGCACGCCTTCCCAGTTCCCAGTGCATGGCATGATATAAGATTGTTGCCTTGACATTGGCCTTGCTAGAGTATTTACACCACAGAATTTGGCCAATGGTACAAATCAGGGCTTTTCTCCCCAGACTTCCAGTTATTTCAAACATTTACCAGCCTACCACTACCCATTCAAAGTGTGAGTAGATCGGAAGGGCCTATTCTGAAGAGTTGATTGCTCTAGACATGTTTTATTTTTTTGCCATTCAGCACCCTTTTCCCCTTCTTCTTATATCGTCATTTATTTCTTTGTGGAATTATCTTTCTTATTCTATGTAGTTGGGCTAGAGGGTCGGGGACTAAAGACCCCAGCCCTCCCTGCTCGGCAGCAGGCTCACAGCTTGAGTCTGGTCAGCCATAGAACTCCAGAGCACTGGCCAGTGGGCGGTTCAAGTATGAACACACACGAGAAAGTTAAACTGGGATAGCATCCTCCTTAAAATGTAATCAGTGAATACTGGCAGGAATTAGGAGCAGCAAATGTAGGCTTGAGGCTGCCACTGGCCATTTTCCCCATGTTAGATGACACATAGGAAGAAGTCATTTGAAATCTCCTTGAAGCCAGATGCCCCTTGAACTCCCCAACTACCTGAGCCAATACGATCCCTTCATTGCATCAGCAATAAGCATTTTTTTCCATCTTGAGTAACTCTGGTAAAATGCCTTATAATATGAAATATTCATGTGGAGAATATTTCTTATTGTTGGTTCTTCTTGGGTTATGGTGACAGATATTTATACTGGGTGCAATTTGATCTATATTGTGACAAGATCTGTAGACCAACAAGATGTTCTTTAAAAGAAGTCTTACTGTATCTATCAAACAGAATTGTGTATAAATTTATGAGATTGTATTTAAAGACTAAATGATGTATTTACTTGATACTTTGAAGTTTATGAAAGATAAGGACAATGCAATGTCTATCATTACATTCCCAAGACTTATGCCAGCATCATGTGGAATATAATGAGATATTACTCAGGAACTTTCCGTTGAGAAAAGGACTGTCTCCTGAAGAAAAGGGCCTTAGCACCACATGATTCAGCAGTTTTTCTGCAATACCCCACAGCTTTCGTTGTGAACAAGGCATATGGACAATGCTGTTTGAAGTGAAGCAAAGCAAGAAAATTCAATGAATAAATAAATTCTAGCTTATCACTATGCTGTTTGACCTTGAGAGTTGAAGTGATTTCTGTATAAACCAGATTTCCCATTTTTAAGTTGCTAGGCTCAAGAGAACTGAGCAAGAAAAATATCCTACTCTTCTTTATAATACGCACAAACACACTGACTATATGCAAAGTTATTTAAAGCTAAAGCTAAGATTTCCAAGTTTTAAAAATATTTTTTTAATATTTCTCATATCTGCCCACAGCAACACCCCAACAAGAATGCTTCCGTCAAAACAAGAGCAGTGTCCTCAGCCCAGCAGGAATCTGTGGGGGGAACATTTGCCTCCCCGATTCACACTTCCACAGAGATTGAGGAGCAGTATGGGGGTGAATGATTCTACATCTCTCCCCTGTCTCTTTAGTCATCCTGTTTCACTGGAATAAAAACAGATCTATCTGGAAAGATAATTCAATCTGTATGCACCTGATACTCATTTACCAAGCTGGCCAGGGTGGGGATGAGGCACAGTATTGAAAGGCTGACAGCACAGCAGTCTCTGTTTTAACTCACCCTCTCTGTTCTGCCAGACATGGACTCTTGAACAGTCATGGCTCTGCATGGCTGGCTGGGGGCAAGATGTGCTCTGCAGAAACAGCTGTCCCCATAGGCAAGGAAGAAGTGCCCAGGCTGGGAAAAGGAAGAAATTCCAGCAGCCTACCCTTAAGCCTAAGCTCCACCATCTAATATAGTTTTTCAGGGGCTGTGAAGCCAGTAAGACTGACTTCTTGCAATTGCAAGGTGCATTCGACTTCCTTTGCCTGTGTTTCATTGGTTGAGAACCGAGTAGTGTCAGTGATTGATGAGCACCTTAGGTCTCTGCACAGGGCGCTTCAGCAAGGACAACTTATACCTAGCCAGAGGAAGTAACAGCTGGAGGGCAAAGAATCATATGGGGACCCCGGCATTTTGGAGTGGCTCCTGGAGCTGGTGCCCTTGGGGTTTTTCGGCTAATTGGCACAGTCCCCCAACCTATAGTGCCTGAGTGTTAATTATACCTTTGCTCGGTAACTTAAGACTCAGAGACCATATTGTTTTTTAAAAGATTCATTATGGGATCAAGAGAGGTTTTCTACAACCTAAGTCTGAGTAAGAAGAAATGTTCTTGTGTGTAGAGAGATCCATTTCTGCAATTGACAGAGGGTTTTGCTGGAAGCTTAGATTAGAGGGGTGGCTTCCTCTTTCTAGGAAACTCAGAGAACAAAGCCCCCAGTAAATCTTGGTAAGGTTTGTCTCAGAGCCATCAGAACCTCTGAAAATAAAGCCATAAATACAAAGAACAATTCATGATACAATTTGTTTTAAAACTAACTTGTCAACCAGGAACACAGCTATAAAAGAGTGATAGCTATCAATACGTGGGCAGGAGATGATATGGTGGTGCTGTAGCTGCTGGCACTGCTGTTTGGGACTTTTGCATTCTGATGCTAAGACCAAACTCGGTCCCGCTTTATTTTACTTGGCACTCTCACCAGGGATGAAGGTAAAATTTTAAGGGAGTAAGTAAGCTAAAATAGCTCGACCAGAGGCATCCAGAGTCATTCCCTCCACGTTGCTCCATGTTGCTTCAGTTTGGCTGTGAATTATTAAAACCTGAACATTATTGTAAAATTCTTATACTTAAGAAAACAGATGTTATCAAAAACTAGGTAAAGGTGAATGGGACCTTTATGGCAGAGGGGTTATACCAACTCTCTGAGCTGAACCTGCGAAAATCCCAGCAGACCCATCCCATCCCGAAGGCCAAAGAGAATGTTGTGAAAGGAACCACTCTATCTCTAGGAAGTGATTTTATTCGGGCTCGAGGAGAAAGAAGGTCAGTGTAAAAAGCAGGTTGGATCTTAAACAGAATCAAAGAGAAAAATGAGGAGAACATTATACTTTCCTTTGGTGAAAAGCTGGAAGTCCCCCAGGCCATCAAGAGAAGAGAGGAAGGAGGAGCAGGATGCCCCTCTACTAAGGACACCACGAGAGACTGACAGCACCCAAGATGTCCGCCGGTCAGACCACGGTTAGAACAACTTCAGCTTGGCCGTCTGGTACAATGACCGTGCCCACCTTGTTTTGGCATTTAGGCACATTTGAAGGGCAGATTTCGAATACTGTTATCTTGTTCACTAAAAAAGGCCCTCTGCCATGGCATGGCCCTATCCAGGTGTGCTTACTGCATGAGGCCAGATAGCAAAGGCGCACCCCCACGCCTGGATCCAGGCCTGAAAGAGGGAGGAGAAATGCCTGGTACCTGAACGAGGGAGTGAAAGAAAACAAATGAGCAGAGCCTGAATCTTGCTTCTGGGCCCAGTCACTCTCCCACAGGCAGACCTGGCTCGAACTCAACAGCTGTCAAGTTCTAGCTAAATTGTCCCCTCCTTCTCCTTTAGGAAAGGGAGCACAAGAAGATGGAGAGAAGCAGAACTTCCAATCCAGCATTCACCCGGGGGTGAGAAGGGGACAGATCCCTTCTTCTGTGGAAACCAGATCCCCAGTAAGAGTCTGGATGGAAGAGTGGGATTTGGATTAGCTGACATGACAGGGGTCAAGTGTTTGATGTGGGAAAAACAGGAGGCAAGAGCACAAAGGCAGGCAAGGGTGGCACATCCAGGCAGGCTCTGGTCCTGCCAATTGGCTTGTACTTTCTTGGGCTCCCGTCCCAGGAGGGGACTAAAGGACAGCAGGGCACCAAAGCCCAGCTTGTGATACAAAGTGTGCAAATGTGGAAGTCATTAGGAAAGGGAAGTTTCAAGTGCCACATGGGCACACAGGGTCACTTCTAGAACTTAGGTTATGTAGTTCAACAGAAGAAATTTCAAAGCAATCCTCAGTCTACAAGCGGTTATTTCCTAAAAAGTCTTCAACCCTTATCAGCTGAAAATTAGGGAGCTATTCCTCAATAATCCCAACCTCCTAAAAGTGTGGCCCTTGAGGCAAGTTTGCCCTGAAGTTGGCATTTTACAAAAATACTCATTTAGGGAACGATGTATCTCCATTCTCCACAAAGCAGTCGTGCTTCTGCAGGAACATGGTATTAAAAATCAATCAAGACTTTAATTTGCATTTCATTTTTATACTTCCCCAGAAGAAAAAAATGCAGAAAATAAATGTCCTGGTACCATACTGAAAATTCCAGTTCAGTTCAAGAAGCTGAAAGAATAGGATGCCTGCTTTCTAACTGATGCAAAAGCCAGTGGGAGCTCTGCTTTGAAAAGGTAGCTCAGAATAAAATGAGCACAGCAAATGACACTTCTGGCAGGAAAGAGAGCTGCCAAACTCTTGCCAAAAATCATTGTATAAAATGCTAAATCCTACTGAAGGTGGTAACCACAATTTAGTTTTCCTATGTTCTTTCCTTTGTGAGTGGATGGAATTGGAGATTGTTTGGAAGTCAGCAGGGGCAACTTCCACCAAGAACACCCGCCCAGTTCAGTGGCATTTCCATGGTGTTCTTTTCATAGGGACGAATGGACCCTGGGTAGAAGAAATCTCTGGAAAAACAAGGCACTTACTTAGAGCTCCCCATGAGGGGCCATGTTCTTGCTAGAGAGGAGAAAGCTGGGAGTAGAAATGATGGGCGGTGGGGGAGGTGAGAAGTAGTGTTTTTACAATATTCAGATCAAAATAGGTACGCAGCTTTGGAATATCCTTCAGAAATACCCAAAATAATGGCACCTGCTCTTCATTATGGAATGCTTTAAAATGACTAATAAAATGGAAATTAACTACATGCCTTTGACATATTTTTAAAGCCTTCAGTAATGAAAACAGCTGCTTTGTCAATTTCCCATGATTACAGAAAAATTTATAAATCCATTAGCACAGAAATTGTGACATCTAAGACACCAAGCATTAGAAACATGGAAAAATGACATTGAGTTTTGAGGTCTAACTTTGAACGGGTGCTCAGTCTTCCTAAAACACACTCTAAGGGTAAGCCATCCTGATTGCTGGTTGTGTGCCTGTGAGGACGAGCATAACCTTACAGGAATACACACCGGTCATGTAAACTTAGGCATTTTAAGAGAAAAAAATAATTTATTATTAAGGAAAAGAAGTTCAGCACTGGGATGGGACTCCAGAAAGAAATATCTGCAACTAAAACAAAAGAGAAACAAAATGCATTATGGAAAATACTTTCGGCCACAGTCCCTAGGATTGTTCTCTGAAGTCACGGTCTTTGTTTCAATTTCTGTTTTATTACACAGCTCCACGTGCCCTCGTTATACCTCGTATAGCTTATTTAATGATCTATTCTAATACTCTTTTTTATCTCTTTCTTCACGAGGCCATTTTGGGGGAAAAATTTTAAATAAAATATCTGCGTATGCACAAATGATCTAGTTTGTGTTTTCATATTCTTCATGAAGATCATAAGAACAGCCTTTGGGTGGTAAACTTCAGTAGTCTTTGTTCCTGTATCTCGAGAGTCTAGAATAGTGTTTGGTACATAGTAGGTGCTTGTGTTAACCTAGAGTCCCCAGAAAACAGAGCCTGAGACTAAGGCTTTAAATTCAACTGCTCGGCTTGTGAAGGCAACCCCAGAACAGCAAAAGTGAGGGAAAGGGGTTCTGAGTGCAAATATTTGCTAGGCCTCAGGAGACCCTTCTCTGCTAAGTATAGAAACTGCATCTCAAAACAATCCTCTGGGAGAAGACAAGAGAACTCATCCTCCAGCCCCATCTCCCAGTGGTTTCCCCATGTCTGAGTTGTGCATGCGTGCATGTTGCTCAGGGACCCCAGAGTCCCGCAGCTCATGGTCAACAGAAAAGTCGGGAGCAGCTCCTGGTGGGCCAGTCGCACCTGAGAGAAGTTGGTGAGAGCTCGCACAGAGACAGGTGAGGAGGAGAGGAGGAGAGGATCACAGGTGGTACCTAAGAGGAGTCTGATACAGCACTCTACAAATATTTGCTGAAAGGATGTAGTTTTATTATAATAGTTTCAGCACTGATTGGAGAGTAAAAAACTCAGCAGTGATTCATCATCAGAATCATCCATAGTGAAGAAAAGACAGGTTCTGCTTTCAAAGAGCTTGTTTCATGGAAGAATTTTAACATTGGCCGAGTTCTAAGACATTCTCCCAACTGTCTAGTGTAACTAGAACAGGTTACATGGCAACCTGCAGCAATGTAACAGAGTCACAGACGATGCACTTGTCCTTCAACTGGACTCAAGGAAATTGTCTGTAACAGCATAGAGCAAATCACACACTTCCAAGAGCACCACCAGCAACAAGCACCTCCTAAGTTAGTGCATGTACTTCTTCAAATGCGCCGGCCCCTCTCACCTCCAAGACTTCTCACGCACTGATGACCTCCCTTTGTGACCACATTCACCCTTCAAAGCTAAACCGAGAAATCACTGCCACCTAATCACATTCTCTCTCTCTGTCTCTCTTTCTACCCTCTCTCCCCCCCTTCCTTTTTCCCTCCCCCCTCCCTCCTGCCCCCTTTCCCTTTCTCTTTCCACCCTTCCATCCTTCCCACCAATTTGTGCTAGGTACTACTTTCCTGCTACTCAATTTTACTGCCGTGATTGCATCTATCAGATCCTATTGGAACTGTGACCATCTGTTTCCCCTACTAGAGCGTCAGCTCTTCCAATGCTGGGGCTGATGTGTTTATCTCCCTAGGACTTGACACATAGCAGGCATCCAACAAATTTCAGCTGAATAAAAGAATGAATAAGTTGCTATTTGAATGGTAGAAAACATTGCAAAGGATTTTGGGAAGACAGGGTAGCTGATGGTTAGAGTGAGCTGAGACAGGGAAATCTTGGAGGAACTGGATGCAGAAGGAAGAGATTTATAAACTTAATTTCCTGCAGAGCAGTGACTTCTCCTGCTTGGCTAGAGCAGAAAGACCTAGAGCAGGTCACAGAGAACAAAGCTGGAGAGGAAAGTCAGAGTCAGATTGCAGAGGGCCCCAAATGCCAAGCCAAGCAGGTTTACCTTTGTCCTCTATTTTAGGTTCTCAAAATATTTGGAGCAGCAGGCAACATAACCAAGTGGAGTTTACAAACAGCTGGGAGGTGCATGAAAGAGTAATTGGAAGGGAGAAACCAATTACACATAAGAGAAAAAAAGGCAATTCTCCTGTCAAGCTACAAGCCAAGGATATAACCCAGTTTATATTTGGAAAAAAACAATTTAGAAGGGATTTAGAGATTATTTACAAATTCAGTGATTTCCTATCCCTAGCTTAGAGTTAACATTCCCCATAATGTGACCTGAGCCACATGTTCCAGTCCCTTCCCCTCCGGCCACACTGGGCGGGGAGCTGTCATCGCACATCACCCCCACAGCCTCATCTCTGGGAACGCCTGGGTGCCTGGAACACTCGCCCCAACCACTTCTTCCTGTCAAAACTAGACCTGCTTGCACTTCAACTCTCTTCACATGCTACCTTATCCATGACAGAAGGTGAATGTGAGGTCATTCCCAGGTGACACCTGTTGCTACCCCTCGAGCTTCTGAAGACAAACTCTCCCCACTTCGGTATCTGCTCATAGGTTACAGGGGTCAAGTGTAACGATATTGCTCTTGGATTTCATGCATGGAGAAAGAATAAAGTGTGATGTAAACAAAAGCCTGGATTTTTGTCTGTGTGTCCTCGAGTTTTACACCTTAGTTTCCTCATATGCAAAATAGAGGGGTGGGACTCTGTCTTCTCTGAGGTGCCTCACAGCTAGCACACTCCACTGATTAGCAGTGAGTACTTTGTAGTATAGTGCGGGGAGACATGCTGCAGACCAGAGGCGTGGCTCCTGCAGGGACCTGCACCGAGAGGTGCCCAATAAACATCTCCTGACCGATGCACTAACCTCAAAACTCACTCTCATCAGTTAAGTGTCTGCAGTAGCCTCTGTTTGCAGTTGGCTGGGTGCAGTGTCCAGGGGTCAGAGCTGACCGCTTTTGGGGCGGTGACTGCAGTCTTGCCCCGTTTTATGGAGATATAATTGACACGTAACCTTCTGTAAGCTGAAGATGTATGTGCTCATTTGCTATGTGCATATATTGTGAAATGATCACAATAAAGTTAGTTACAGCCATCACATCAGTTACCTTTTGTGTATATGGTGGGAACATTTAAGATCTACTCCTTAGTAATTTTCAAGTATACAGTACTATACTGTTTACTATAGTCACCATGCTGTGGTGACAAAATACTAGAGCAGAGCTTCTCAAGCTCAAATATGCATATGAATCTCCTGGGGGTCATGTTACAATGTAGATTTTGGTTGAGTGAAACTGATGAGGTGGTGGTGGTGGTGGTGGTGCAGAGTAGCAGGGAGGTGGGGCTGAGATTCTTCTGCATTTCTATTGGGATCCTGGATGGGAGGGTGTAGGTGGTTCCCAGGCCAGACAGAGTAGCAAAGACTTAAAGCAAAGGAATAGGCTGCCTCATCTGGATCCATGATTTTCAAAGTAGGGCTCGCTGTCAGATATGGACACAGAGAGCTGAGGGCTAACTTTATGTGACAAATGAAGTATAATTCCAGACTTTAGCTTTTATATTTGAGTAAGTGCTGCTTAGTGGTAGGGGTTCCTGCTGGGAGATTTACCTGTTTTCCAGTGATTGGTAAATTTTATAAAGTGCATGCATTTAATCAGCAACTACTGGTGGCAGGTGCCCACGCCAGGCACAGGTCTGGGTACTGGGAGTACCCAAACAAATAAACCAACTGAACCAAACAAATAAAAACTCCCTCCTCTCACAAAGCTTCCATTTTTATAAGAGAAAATATAATAAAACAATTCATACACACACTTAGAAATCCTACACTTTCAAGAAAACACACTTTTTATTATCTATCCGTATTTTCTTAAGCTTGTTATTGCTGCTTTCAATGCTGCCATTCTTGCCTTCTTTTGTAAATTGACATTAGTTTGGCCATAATTATCAACTTAATTGTGGCCCATTCCATGAATCCAGTGGTGGGTAGTTACATATGTTTGCAGCGGTGGCATTTTAGGACTACATGTACATTTTCATCAGCTACCCTCTCAGAGATTCAGTTATGAACCATGCACATCCCATTCCCAACAGTCAGAACGGTGTAACTAGAACTGATTAACTGGTGACCCGCTGCAAAAGTCACGGATAA
Source organism: Tonatia bakeri (assembly GCA_004024845.1). Taxonomy (NCBI): domain Eukaryota; kingdom Metazoa; phylum Chordata; class Mammalia; order Chiroptera; family Phyllostomidae; genus Tonatia; species Tonatia bakeri. The sequence goes on from PVIA01000129.1 coordinate 349,770, forward strand.
CAAACCTGTCCATCAACTGGACTCGAGAAAAACTGCTTATTACCGCATGGAGCCAGTGCTACCTTTCCGTGAGCGTCGTCAGCAAAGCTCCTAAAGCAGATTTACCTAATCTCTCGTCCAATTCTGCTTGTCCAGGGACACTTCATTGTGATCGCCAGTTCCTTTCCTCACAACAGGAAGAAATGGGTACGGCAAATGTACATGTGTCACAATCGTGCCTGCTCACTAAATCCTTATCAGGGAGAATCAGTTAGAGGTTGAAATTGATGAGGATTTCTGCCATAATCAAAGTTTTCTACCATCTGGAGTTTTACAATTATCATTATATGCAGGCATCACGACTTTTCTATTTGGCTGGTGATTGCATTAGCCATGTGCCTCCTGAATTTCTGCTTCTCTGTTCTCTTACCATCAGGGGAGCTATTATGAGTTTAATTTTCTCCTTGCATACTGGCGCAGGGTTTCTTTCCAAGTTTGGGCATTTTAAGATGTCGGATGTCTCTCTCCCTTTGGGCTCCGTCCAAGTAGCCGTGAGACAGATGTCCTGGAGGTAGCTCGGGAGTCAGACTGACTTTTTTCACCTTGAACACACATTATCTTACAGTATTCTACTATAAGCACATACTATTTTCATAAATTTAAAAGTATTTTTAAAATAAAATATATGATTTGTTGAGGATGACTGACTCTTTGTTATAAAATGGAGTGTTGGATTTTTTTTAAATACAGTATTCACTGCTTTTTTAGCTAAAGGAGGAGACAGTCAATCTTCTTTTTCTTTTTAATTTCAGAAAATTAAGTACCTGTTACCCTGAGAATTGGGTATAACTGGACGTTTTTACTTTCTGTGACTTAGACAAGGTCCCCTCTCTCCTCAGAGCTTTGACAAGTGCCATGATGATTTGTATACTTCTGGAAGGGAAAGCCCAACTTCCAACCCTTTTTCTAAAACCCCACGGCATTTTCTAATGGATAGAGTGTGGACTAGACCAAAGTGCTAATCAGAGAGGACACCGCAAACCTCGCCTGGGGGATTTACCTGCAGAACCAGGGATGATGGCTCCTAGTTCTGTCTCAACCCAGGGCCCACAGGTCTGTGAGAGAGCTATCCTTTCCCAGGACCCGGCTGAGCATGTGCCTTTGGCTGCAAGCACCTCCACACACAGCCAACCTGCCAGTGCCCTGCTGGAGACAAGGCAGAACTCTCCAAACCCAACCTGCATTAGCTCCCACATTTCCAGACCAATCCACAGGGGAAGAAAGCTCAAAAGAAGACACTATACTTTAGCCATGAATAGGGAAAATATAACCACATATGTACCCTAAGCTGGTGGAAAGAGTTTAGCTGCACTTTTCCGTGTTTGCTGTGGACAAGGTAAGGTGGCAATACTCCATCCACCAGGTTCTATGCAGATTAGGAACCTGGATGTTTGTTGATAATGTCCCGGATGCAGTTTGAGCAGCAAGTTTCATCTGCGTGTTTATTGCAATACATGTTATAGCTGTGAGTCTGAACGGCCTGTTAGCCTGAGAGCAAGGCTCAGGAGGGCTATAGACAGCACAGTACATGCAGACAAAGGAATGTGGCAAATTGGTAAATGCCATGATGCCTCTGAGCATCATGGACCCTCTGATCTGAGCAGAGCACAAGTCTGGTCTGTGAGGGAGGGCTGGGTGGAGGTTCTGGCACCCATTCCCAGGGACCTGGGCGGAGGCAGGAGGGGAACTGCAGCTCCTGCTCTTACAAAAGGTCTTCCTCCGGAGAGAAGGGGAAGATTCCACTTGCCCTTAGGAGCCTTCCCAGGCCAGGTGCTGCAACGTCTGATGGGGCCCCGTAGGCCTTCGTTCCTTTGAAATGTGCCTCCCAAGGTGCCATTTAAAACACTGGAACAAACCCCATTAGAGAAAGAGGAGAGGGAGGCAGGTCAGGGACAAAGGAACCAAAGTATGCCTTGACCTCCATTTTGCTTAAGAGGTCCGGACAATTGGAGGCATTTTGTGTCTCTTGACACCCTGGAGCTCCAAGAGTTATAGAGCACTGCAGCTATTTTGTAACTCTTGTAAGCTGTAGATAACTAATAATAAGGCAAAGTAATGGTCTATTGACAACTCTCATGTATCAATACACAATAAATTCTGACTAGTGGAGGCTCCATTGACTTCCCTTCCTCAGGATGAAAAATCCCTTTGCAACGACTTGCAAAATCATTTCAATATTCCTGATTTATAAACGTGTTTTGTTCTATGGATTCTCTTTTGAATCAGTTGTAATAGCTTTTCCAGTTCCCTCACTTAATTAATGAACATCTTTGACACATATTCATTTTATATTCATGAGTCATGCTACTTTTTTGTGTGATAATTATCCTTTAACAGAGTTGTGAAACAAAATACTCCACCATTTTTGTATTGAAAAAAAAAAAGGCTTTGATTTTTACTGAAAATTTAATCTAGACATTAGATTAAATTTAAGTGAATTTTTATATTTCTGGAATAGCATTCTTGTATTAAAGCAGTAATCCCTGCATAGACTGATAGTTCAAAGTTATTAAATGCACTGTTTTTCCATAGTGCCCTCATTCCTTATTACTTCTGCCTGGAAAATTTTCAGGCAGCTCTGTTCCACGATTAAGAAAAAATTGGGATATAGCAATATAAAATGTGGATCCACTTGGTTTGCTTTGTGAATTATCACATCAAAGCTGAAAGAAACAGCAAGGTAATTATAAAAATAACTTATCATTTGATGACAATGCGGTAGCTATTACATTTGAATAATAAGTTCACAATTTACATGTCACAGCGAAAGTGAAGAAGCAGGAAAGGGAACGTACCCTTCAGTCCAATCATTTACATGAGGGGGTGGGTCGGAACCCACCTGGACTAAAATTCTAGCTGCAGGTAACCTCCTCACTCCCACACATGCAGGCCCCAGGCCAAGTTAAGAGTACTTTAGAGGGTATGTCTCTGGTTTATGTTAGCTGCCAACTTCCGTCAACCCGTTATGATGACCTTGGCAGCCAGTGTTCTTGAAGTCAGCCCCTCCTTCCAATAAAAGATTTTGAATAATTCTTTCAAACTAAAATGTTAAAAAGTTTCAACATTACCTCTCCCAGGAAGAGCTTTATTTTAAAAGAGGATTTCAACCCACACATATATAGTCAACTGATCCTTGACAAAGAGCAAAGGCAATTTAATGGAGAAAAGATATTCCTTTCAACAAATGGTGCCTGAACAAAGAACACCCACGTACAAAAAAAAAAAGAATCTAGATACAGATCCTAAAGCTTTCACACAAATTAACTCAAAATGGATTATAGACCTAAATATAAAATGCAACTGTATAAAACTTCCTAGAAGATAACATAGTAGAAAATCTATGTGCCTTGGATTTGGTGATGACTTTTTCGATACTCCAGCAAAAGCATAATCCACCAAAAACAAAACTGAAAAGTTGGACTTCATTATAATTAAAAACTTCTATTTTGTGAAAGATACTACTAAAAGAATGAATAGATAAGCCATAGAATAGGAGAAAATATTTGCAAAACACATATCTGATAAAGAACTGGTATCTAAAATATACAAACAACTCTTAAAACTCAATAAGAAACCAAACAGCCCAACTAAAGAACAGGCAAAAGATCTGACCACCTCATGAAAGACACACAGAGAGCAACTAAGCATATGAAGATACTCGACATCATGTATCATCAGGAAAATGCAAATTAGAATAACAAGATACCGCTCCACACCTATTAAAATGGTTAAGATCTAAAAAATGACGACGCCCAGTGCCAATGAGGACACGGAGCAGCAGAGCTCGCATTTACTGCCGGTGGGAATGCAGCACGGCACAGCCACCTCAGAAGACTGTGGCAGAGTCATACAAAACCAACACGGTTTTATCATATAATCCAGCAATCCCGCTCCCATGTCTTTACCCAAAGAGGCTGAAAACATGTCTACACAAAACCAGCAGACGAATTTCTGTAGTAGCTTTATTCGTCATTGTCAAAAGCTGAAAGCAACCAAGCGTCCTTCAGCAAGTGCACGGATAAACTGCACGTGAGACGATGCGGAGGAAGCTTCCGTGCATATTGATTGCTAAGAGACAGAAGCTAATCTGAAGTGGTGGTTACATACTACATGATTCTGTCTCTATGACATTTTGGAAAAGCTGATACTGTGGAGATGTTAAAAGATGGCATTGCCAGGGGTTTGGGAGGACAGAGGTATAGGTAGAGCACAGAGAATTTTCCAGGCAAACTGTGTTGTATTCTGTGTAACAATACTGCAAATGTGGGTACATGACAAAAACCCGTACAACTGTTCAAATGAAGATAACCCTCATGTAAACTATGTACATTAGTTAATAATAATTTGTTGATATTGGTTTATCAATGATAAGAAATGCACCACACTAAGTAAGGCATGGTGTTAACAGGGGAAACTGCATATAGAGGCAGAGGGAGGAGAGTAGGTCTGTTTTCTGTGCCATTTTTCTGTGAGTGCTCAAAAAAAAAACCCCAAAGTCTATTAAAAAGGAGTTGTCAGGTGAGGAAACTGTTTAACATAAAATGTGACTCACTAGTTGTGGAATATTGGTAGATGTTTTGGAATAAGCAATTCCCCCAATGCCTGCCTTTTCACTCACAACAAAGTGAAGCGAGCATTCCTCCAGTCAGGCCAGTCATGAGGCCTTCCTCAGTGCTGCCTCAGGGTTTTGTTTACTCTTTCTTCTCCAGATCCACGCTCCCTGTCCACTCCTTCTCCTGACTCACTGGGGGGTAATTACTAGCCCTGAGTCTTAACATCATCGCACATTTCTGCACTCTCTGCTGTTTACACAGAAAAGGTAATCGGCTGACTTTAAAATGGGGAGATTATCTGGATTATCAGGGAGGGCCCAAGGTAACCACAGGGGACCTTAAAAGAAGAGGGAAGCAAAGAGATGGCTGTGTCAGAGGGCCTGGGCCTTGCCTTGTTGGCAAAGCACTGACATTGCCATGCTCTTGGAGCTCTGGCAGTGGGAAGTGACTATGCCTGATTCTGCAGTCTGGACCCAGAGAAGGGCAAAAAACAGTAGTCACAGGAAAGACTAACAAGAGATCCAAGGGTTGGAAAAAAATGGAACTTACCTAAATCCCCTCTTCCACTAAAAGTTCACACCCTCCGAGGGTGATCTATGCTTTAAAAAGCACATTTTCTCCTTGCTAATAGAGTTCCTCCTTCCCGGGTCTAAGGACAGATACGTGCACAGCGCTGGAGGAGAGTACATCCTAGCTGACTTCTGTAACAGAGCTCCAAGACTGGTGGGAGACCAGCCCACAAACAACAAACAATGACATAAAAAGTGCAATTCAAGAAGAACAAGACCAAGCATTTCACATGAATTGTGGAGACTCACAGAACACAGGTGGCAGCATGACAAAGGGCAATCGTCCAGAGCGAAGTGTAAACAAAAATGTCTCTAGTTACCAGGAGTCTGTTCTCCAATCTGACTCTCCACTGCCTTGTTGTGTATTAGACTTTACTCCATTTTCATATATATGTATAAACAATCACTTAGGCCCCCAGATTGCAGAAGAATGCAGAAGAATGCTGCTCTGGGTAGAGAACTCTGACACTTATTTTCCAGTTCTTGATCATAAACGCAACTGCTGTAAACATTCATCTACAAGTGTCTTTTTGGCATGTTTATATCCATGTCAAACACCCAGTGTGGAGCGTCCGGCTTACAGGGCGGGTGTACGTCCCGTTTAAAACTTCTATTATGAGTCAATGGAGATCATGAAGTGAGCTGGTGTTTAAGGAAAAACATGTTGGCTAAAATGCAGATATTTTGTGTGTGAGAATACACAGAATTTTTTCAGGGACAGCCATTTTATTTAAGCATTCCAGAAATCTCTTATTATAATTTCAGTTTTCCAAGTGGAGTCTCCCCCAGATCCAGGAGTGCCTTGACTGATACGGCGTTGGGGTGCCATTGCGAGTGAAGTGTCTGCCCTACTGGACCCACACACCTCTGCCAGCCTGTCCACTACTAATGACATTTTTCACGCCTCTCTGAGTCCACTGCATTTCTACAAAAAAATGGTTCTGTTCAGTTGGGAAGTTGGCATAAAAAGAAGCTCAAACGATTGACAATATCACTGGGATGTGGGTACACATCCAGAGATCTATCAAAAGATCTCTGCTGACTCCCCCATCAAAACATGTATTTTTTAACCAGATCAGAAATAGTAACTTTCATTCTGAAGGAGAAACTTCTTCCCTAATCACCATAGAAATATTCTAGAATTTTTTTCACTTGGTTTTTATTTGTAAGACATTTCCTTGCAACCTAGAATCTGTGATGCATGGTTTTTCAAGTGCTCCTTCTGTTAACAAAATTAGATGCCTCATTAAAGACGCTGAAAGAGTCAGGCCAAGTTAGCTGGGCTGGAAACAAATACTGCTAATCCAAATATTAACAAGCTTGCTAGAGACACTGAGGATATAGCCCATACGTGTTAGAACAAGGATCCAGGGTGCCACCCACAGGACACCTCTGGATCTAGGCTGAAACCATCAAAGCTGAGAGGTCAATGTCCCCCACACAGTACCAGGGGAGACCCTCCCCAAAAAGCCCAGAATTTATCTATAAAAAAACTGTGCTTTCTTACATGTTTAAATTTCACTCACCTTTAAAGTACTCTCCATTTGATGTGATAAACCTATCGAGATGTTTTTTCCACTGCTCAAACCAGTTTTTGAACTCATCAATTTTGATGCCTTTAGTGCTCCTGCTGGTTTTTGTTTCACCTCTTCCACACAGGCATAAGGTTTCCATTTGAGGACTTTTTTCATCCAGGGAAACAAAAGAAAAAGTGGCTTGGGGCAAGATCAGGTGATAGGGAGGGTGGAGCACCAGGGGTCCTGCTGTTTTTGGTCAAAAACTGCTGAACACTCAGCGCAGTGTGGGCTGATGCACTCATAAATTACTCATCATGAGATGGGCAAATGCGTTGAATCTTCAAAAAATATTCACTGAAGCCAAATGTAGCCTCTCACAATACCAGCTGGTGCACCGACACAGATGGTTCCTAGAACGCTCACCTATCAGAGGAAGCCTGTACTACAAAGGATCCACCACCTAAAGATAATTCCATTTTCTTTGAGGGAGGGGTCCCCCGTCATTTAACCTTTTAACAAGGTCACATTTAGATTCAAGTTTGTCCAGAAGGTATGCAGCCATGTAATATGAAAAAGAGAGGCATTCATTGAAGAAGATACATGATACAAAAAACACTGTACACAGGACAATGACACCTCAGTCCCCTTCCAAGTAGGCACCTTGGGACCTCACACTAATCCTAATCGCTATCAGGAACCCCATCATGATTCCCTGAATCTCATCAATAGTCTCAAATCTCTTCCCTTTCTAAAGTGATTTTAGTTTTGGGAAAAGCCAGAAGTCACAGGGTACCACATCTGGGCTTTAGGGGGGCTGACTGGGTGATGTGATGTTTCACCAAAAAACTCTGCATAAGACGTGATGTGTAAGTGGGCACGTTGTCATGATAGAGCTGCCAATCACCAGCTGCCCACAGCTACGGCCTTCTAAATCATCCTAATAGTTTCTGTGGAGGAATGTTGAAGCTTGATGCAAAATCTGATGCGGATTTGTTGCTGTACTCGCTCAGCCATTTTGAATGCAATGACCACACAGTACACATGCTCACTCGTGTCTACTGCCCCCACTGACTAAGTACAATGAAGTTGTCATTGTTCATGTATGTGCATTCCAGTTCTCTCTCCTTGGCTGCCAGGTTGTATCATTAATGGCTGAACTTTTTCTGGACACACCTCATGTTTCAGTAAAGTTTCAACCTTCAATTAAAAATAGGAATATATATGTATTTCTGGACAAGATGGAGGTGTGGGTAGATATTCTTTGCCTCCTCAAACAACCAAAAGGACAGCAACCAATTTAAAAACAAAAAATAACCAGAACTGCCAGAAGATCAAACTGTATGAAGTCCGACAACCAAGGAGTTAAAGAAGAAACATTCTTCCAGACCACCAGTAGAAGGGACAGAGACAGGCAGCTGGGGTGGAGAGTCCTCACAGCAAGGTGGCAGCTGGTGGAGTGGATAAGGCGATGGCTGGTAGACCAGGTGGTCCCACATTTACATGTGGATAAACCAGGAGGATCAACCAGGGAGTGAGACAGACTATGCAATCCAGGGTCCCAGCATGGGGAAATAAAGCCTAAAAACCTCTGGCTGTAAAAATCTGTGGGGGTTGTGGCAGCAGGAGAAACTCCGAGCCTCACAGGAGAGTTTTGGAGAGACTCACAGGGTCCTGGAACATACACACCCATCCATCTGGTAATCAGCACCAGAAGGGCCCAGTTTGCTTGTGGGCAGCAGAGGAAGTGACTGAAAGCCAGCTTAGAGTCCAGCAAGTAACACTGTTCCCTCTTGGACTCCTTCCCCATATACAGTGCCAGAAAAAAGTGTTGTGGATCGCCCTACCCTAACAAATACCTAAGGCTCTGCCCCTTACTGTGTAACAGGCAGGGGGATAAAAAAAAAAAAAAAAATGGCCAAAATGAAAGAACAGACTAAAGCTCCAGAAAAACACAACTAGGCGATGAAGAGATAGCCAACCTATCAGATGCACAGTTCAAAACACTGGTAATCAGGATGCTCACAGAATCAGTTGACTATGGTCACAAAATAGAGGAAAAGGTGAAAGCGATGCAAAGTGAAATAAAGGAAAATACACAGGGAACCAACAGGGATGGGAAGGAAACCGGGACTCAAATCAATGGTTTGGACCAGAAGGGATAAATAAACATCCAACCACAACAGAATGAAGAAGCAAGAATTCAAAAAATGAGAAAAGGTTTAGGAACCTCTGGGACAACTTTAAACATTCCAACATCTGAATCATATGGGTGTCAGAAGAAGAAGACCAAGAAACTGAAAGGTTCTTTGAAAAAATAATGAAGGAAAACCTCCCCAATCTGGTAAAGGAAATACACTTATAGGAAGTCCAAGAAGCTCAGAGAGTCCCAAAGAAGTTGGACCCAAGGAAGCACACACCAAGGCACTTCATAATCATTACCCAAAACTAAAGATAAGGGACCTTAAAAGCAGCAAGAGAAAAGGAGATTGTTACCTACAAAGGAGTTCCCCTAAGACTCTCAGCTGACTTCTCAAAAGAAACCTTGCAGGCAAGAAGGGTCTGGAAAGAAGTATTCCAAGTCATGAAAGGCAAGGACATACATCCAAGATTGCTCTATCCAGCAAAGCTTTCATTTAGAATGGAAGGGCAGATAAAGTGCTTCTCAGATAAGGTCAAGTTAAAGGAGTTCACCATCACTAAGCCCTTATTATATGAAATGTTAAAGGGACTTATGATAAAAACTATGAACAGTAAAATGACAACAGACACACAACAATCAACCAAAGCTAAAAATCAAAAACAAAAAGAAACTGAGCAAACAAGTAGAACAGGAACAGAATCACAGAAATGGAGGTCACATGGAGGGTTATCAGCGGGGAGGGGAGGTAGAGAATGGGAGAAAAGGTACAGGGAATAAGAAGCATACATGGTAGGTACAAATAGACAGGGGAGGTTAAGAATAGTATGGGAAATGTAGAAGCCCAAGAATTTAATATGTACGACCCATGGACATGAACTAAGGAGGGGGAATGCTGGCAGAGAGGAGTGCAGGGCGAAGGGGAATAAAGGGGAGAAAAAAAATGGGACAACTGTAATAGCATAATCAATAAAATATATTTTTTAAAAAGAAGGAATATAAAGATTTCACTTGTCAGTCCAACCTTTCAGCAATAGGGAAAACTAAAACCAGTTTTTGTCTGTTGGAAAGGTAGAGAAAGATTCCTGATATAAATAGGGCTTTTAGAAATTCAAAAGGGGGACCCAGCACTATTAGCTAAATGGATACAGGCATGCATTTATACTCACAGCACATATCATTAGAAAATCTCCGTGCCCCTCATGAGAAGGCCATGAGAGAAAGCTTTTCAGCAACTGAAAAGAAACCGTAAGACAGACTTAAAGAAGAGTTCTCCACTTTCTAGTCACAGATTCGCTCATGCATTTATAGAAAGCTTTCACCTAAAGGGCAAGTAAGAAAATTAGGAGAAAATTCAGTGAATTTTCAGGAGAAAATCCTGAAATCAGTGAAAATTCAGGAGAATCTGAAATTCCAAATACATTGTTATATTAAAATTAGACCCTTAGAAGACATAAATCTTTTTATAAAAAAATTTATTTCTCTGTAAATACAAATTCCAACATCAACAAACAATAGTCCAGTGGAAAAATACTTAGCCATTAACATTGAAAACTTTTTTTAAAATTTAATAAATATAACTTTGGCATTCAAAATTCTAGCTGTAAACCCTATTAAAAAACAAAAACAGAAAAACCAACCCCTTTACAAAAAAAGAGGCAAGAATGACAGATCAAAAGGCATAAGCCAACCTGTGGCTTCACATTCTTTCTACAAGGACTGTATTTCAGTTAAGTCGTGACCACTGTATTTACACATGAGGTATTCTGAGTGGTTCAAAAACTGAACCTAGTTTACGAAGTCCACCAGCCACAACGACTGATTATGTATGCACTCTGCTGTGCTTTTCACGTAACCACCAAGCACCTTACCATGTCTTGCCATCACACTGATGTGATGCTACATTTTATGTTTATGTATTTAAATAACTATTTATACATATATACACACACACACAAACACACAAAATGACATTCCAAAGGAGTTTCCTGCTTACCATATGGGGAAAAGGCTAAGCTCCAAACACACATATATCTGATAACTCCTCTCATGTTTACTAAATTATCTACCTAGTAATGAAAACCTGCTCCTTGCTTTAAAAAAACAATCCTTAATCAGTCTACTTACAGAAGAAGGTGTGATAATCTTCGACATTCTTACAGCTCATGTAAAACAGAAATGAATGCTTACTGCAGGCAAAGGCACGAAGGTTCTCTCTGTGTGCAGCTGCAAGAGTGTTGTTAATGACTGACTGATGTGAAACTACATCCTCAGCATACTCAAATCTTCTTTTAAGTAAGAAAAATCCAAAATCTATCCCCTTTCATGATTAAATATTATTATTGAATTATAATATGACCATACAGCAATATCCCACCATGGCATTTAGGGTGAAGCTGGAAATTATACTCTATATGCCAAATAAGAAATAGTTTTTTGTAAACAGTGAAAAGAACTGTTAAAAATGGAAATGAAATAAATTAACTTTGGCTCTGAGAGCTATAGCTACTGGCAGTTTCAAATGATATGGTCTAAGTGAGCATGGTTATGTGAATTGCTTATTACTGTAATTACATATCTACAATGATGGAAATCTATGTAAAAGTACGCAAACAATTCAAACTAAAGGTATGGCTGAGCAGACCTATGCTACGTAAAAACACAGTCCACGTTCTCAGCTGCTAGTCGATGAACTACTACTGATATGAAAACATGTCTTCCCAATAAAATAGTTCCTTTAAAAACATCCTTTAAGAGATTCCTATTAAAAAGTCTTGAACTATGACATTAATTTCTAAATTCACAAATGTAAAATAGTCACAAATGTAAAATATCCATTTTAGCAACTTCCAGCCCTTGAGATTGTCTCTAACAAACTACTAACAGAAATCTAATTCAGTTTCATAAACTGTCATAACCAAAACAAATGTCACCCAAATATAATATTGTTAACATTAAATATTGAATCCTATTTCAAATATAATACAGGGCCACACTTATTAGAAGAAAAATTCAGGCATGAATTCCTAGTCAATACACTTAGGCTTTTTAACATGAGAGACCACTGAAAATTTACTAACAATTAACTGAAGTCATCCTTTTTTTCTGACATCAAGTGAAAAGACAACCATTGTGCCTTTTGATCTGCACAGGCAACTTGGGTCTTTTACTGAGCCAACTGTTACTTTATCCCTGCTGTAATGTGACTAAGGCAAAATAAGCTCAACTTGAAAACCCAGAAGACTAATAATAAATGTTGATGTTGTATGAGCTACTTCCCTGGAAGACAAGCATTTAAATTCACAAAAGTATAACTTAAAAGTTGTCATTTCTAAGGAAATTTTCAAATACATTTACTTTACAATTAGGTTATTTTGTATCCAGACCAATGTCACTGCAATAGCTTCCAAGAACATAGCTCCGACCAACACAATAGGCTGTCTTGGAAGGAGAAATTTTATAAAAAAATGAAAATCAAAATTAAATACTGATGAATCAGAATACTACTAGTTTGACTTTCCTTGCAAATACTCTCTAAGGTCTATTATCCATGACCTTTCATAAACTCCAGAATCCAAGAGATTACATGCTGTTTCAAAGTTATACTTAAACTACCACATCTTAATTTCCTTTTTTAGGGCGTGTATACATTTTGGAAAATGAAATACATCAGTAGTCGCTTATTAATTTTCCACTAATTTTTTTTACCTTAAGATATATGAATTAAGTCAAATTCTGTAGAAGTTTTAGAAACCTTATTTTTAAAAATAAAATATTTTATCCCAACTAATATATCTATAATAGATTAAAACATATGACCAAAAATTTGTTTAAAACAATAGTAATAACCATAAAATCCTCAAACATATAAAACCTAAGAGATATTTAAGTAAAAATCTAATGATCCAAATAAATCAGTGATTATTTGCCCATTAGTACTATACTTAGGGTGCCTTTATTTCCAAAATTATGGAGACTGGGGCAAGGGGAGGAAATTCTATGCAAAGAGAATATAAAATGCATGCTGCATTTGTGACTTACCTCTTTTAGATGCTACTATCTATTTTACTGTAATGGATCATTTTTATAGATATTAATTTTTAAAAGGCAGAATTCTTTACATCAGATTTTGGGTACAAATTTACTGCTCCCTGAATATCTTCAACCTACCAATATTAAAAAGCAAATGAACACAGCAGAAAGCCACATTCTTACCAGTGACTAAGTCCCTCCTTACTAATGTTAGGGGCCTTGGGATGCAGAATCGCTACAGTGCACGGAGTTCTTAGTGCCCAGACCCTAAGAAATTAAAAAGAGCAGGGAGGACTCAGGCACTGGACAGAAGGCAAGCTTGATGTCCTCACAATGTACTGTAACTTATTGCTGCAGTACAACTATAATGTGACTCAGTAAGAGCCGTATGTGAGCCAAATTCTGATCTGAATATCTTCCTGGCCTTATACCACATGTTTTCACTGCTGAAAATATTTAAGAAGAATCTTTTCTAGGAGCAGCCTTTTTACCGGTATATAAGCCTGGCCAGAAAACAGACATGTGATCTGCTCATACCCAAGACAATATTATCCTGCTTGATTCACACCCCTTATTCCTTGTACCTCTTACTTAACTTAAATGAGAGTTGGCTGCACCAAGAATACAAACCAACTTTTGAGGGACGATGATTGCCATAGCAAAATACATCCAAAAGAATGTAATGAATGCTCTGAAGGCAATAGAATATATAGTCCTTCCGCAATACCAACTAAAACAGGGAGATACTCATTCAGAAGTTTAAATGATTCCATGTCTACTTAAGTATCAGCTGCATTTCATAGTAACACCATGCACTCCAGTAGAACCTGACCAAGTTTGATTCTATGAAAAAACCTGTTCGTAATATAATTTATGTAATAAAAGGAATTGAAATATCACCTGATTTAGATTTTGCTTTATGCTATTGATAATTCTGATATAAAGAAGACAGGTTGGCTTTTTCTTAATTTCAACTTTACAACAGATACATAAACTGCTAAAATGTAAACATTTGAGATTTGGATAAATAAGCCATTGTTCCAGAGTCAGTTTGTTAATCTTTCTTTTACAATAATGAAAAGGGCCCTTTTTAAAGGTTTGCATTAATTATATATGGCTTTGCTTATATTAGTACAAAACATATAAGTAAAAAACTGTAAAAAGTAAGGGACATGTTAAAATTAAGTTCAAATTATGTTAAATTGCCTTGAGAAAAATAACTGTTGGTGAAACCATCATCACATCAGAACTTCACACCTCTCAGGCAATGCACGGCTGCTCTGAAGAGCGGCCGACCTATCCACAGCACGGAAATCAGCCCAGCCCACCCTCACCACCTCCGCACAGTGCGTGTTCAGAACACATAGTTTTGCCTCCTGTGCTATTAGAACACTTGCCTGCTATTGGAACTCTTGTTCAGACAGCTTTTGAAACCCCCAAAATATAACACAAGCTTCTACATGAAAGGAAAGAAATACAAGAATAAATAGTGTGTGCCTTTCTCAGAAGCTTTGCTTTGACCCTAGAAATTATACTTTTGTGAATAAACACACATGCACACACACACACACACACACACACACACAAAACAAAAGATAAAAAGAAATCCTACCCCTTTTATCTGAAGGGCACTCTTCACAGCTTGGTCCTACAATCAGTAGTTTGAAAATACAGAATATTTTTCTTAGATACTTTATCACATTTTCAAATGGTAATCGGATTTTTTTGTCCTGATTAGATAAGCCCCTTTGAGACCACCTTACATCCCCATTCCACTCCACCCCCCAACAAAACAAATCCACACACAGACACAGAAACACACACACACACACCCTATGTGCAAGGCATGTGTCACTTGCAACGTTCTGACATGGCTCCTGCAGAGATCAGACGAGACTGGGTGCGTTCAGGGGCCGGAGACCGACATGGCTCCTGAAAAGGAACACGAAGAACTGTAACACAGCAGCACTCAACAAGGGGTCATTATTGCTGTCGGACCAACACTTGATCACTGAGTGATGCAGCTGTCTCCCATGTCCTGAGCGTAGCGATCCGATATCGTAGTCCTCAACTCATCAATGTCCCTCCGCAGCTGGCACACATCTGACAGCTTTTTAGTGAGCGTTTCTGGGCCGTGGTCGTTCTCAGCCTCTTCAGCTGAACAGTTCAGTGCTGCAGAAATAAAATATGGAGAGACCATCTCACCTTTTTTTAAACAATGACATTTTAAGGCTTTCAACTTAATTATCACTGGCAATATGATGTTATACACTGAATATCAGTCAGGATCAGATTTAAATTATGCATCATTAAATATTAAATAGATCCTATTTACTTGGTCCTTTTAAAATTTTGTTAAAATGCATTAAATTCCTACAGTAATGCATACAAATTCAACATATTTAATGGTCAACAGTATTCCAAAAGTAGAAAAGAGCATGCTCTAACAACTTTATTTGGGCTTAACCAGAGCACTCAGTTCTTCCCATTTAACAAAATCTGAAAATCATTAGTGTAGTGAGGGGCAATACCTTAAATTTTTAGATAGCAAAATGGGTTTTTTGGCATGAAAACAAGTTTTCAAAATATATAAGTATGTATGTGCACATATATACAGTGAATGTATATGTGTGTATATAGTGTGTGTTATATAATGTGTATATATATACATATGACCCAATAATCACACACAATTGAATCAGACTGATAATTAGGAGCCCAATGGCTGAATACCTGAGGGTGAGGTCCTGAGTCAGACAGCTTCTAATTATGCACGCCCATTCCTCTTTGTCAACATATCTCATCATAAAAGCACGTGGAGTCAGTGATTGTAAAATAAACCTTTCCTTACATTTTCTTTGACCTTGGTAGCTTATTAGAGCAGTACCTTACTTTAACAAATATTGCTGAACACCTGCCATGACCCAAGCACTACACTGGCTGCTGAGGTCAGCAAAGAGAAGGGAGAGAGTGGCTTATTCTTAATAATTTACACACGCTTTCATAAACAAGTAAGCCCAGTCAGCTATTGTTGACAACCTATTACACACACAGGCCCTAGAGGCCCATGGAAGAGAACCACCCAGGCCTGACCAGAGAGGGGGCAGGCTCTCCGGGTGGGTCGAGGAAGCAGTCTAAGCAAAGGTACAGGAGTGGAAAACCACACAGTCTGACAGAACTTAAGAAACTTCAAGATAATCAGTAACCAGCTCTAAAATGGTAGAGCACCAATTATGAGAAAGGAGAGTGCCAAGAAATAAGGCTGAAGGGACAGGCATGAGCTACCATTCTCTACCTCAGGGCTGTGGTTAAGGGTTATGAAACAGGAATCACAGTTGTAGCAGATCACTCTGGCAGCAATGTGAGAATGGACTGGGGTGGGGTGGTTGGCTGACAGACAGACCAATCCAGAGGAAAGCTTGAATCAAGGCAACAGTGCAAAGAAGAGGCAAGGGTAGGAACAAACACTAGAAGCGGAAGAAACCAACAGAAATGCTAGAGCCCAATCACCTTCACCCTGCATCAGGGCCAGGGCTGGGTATGGGACACAATGGAGGACAGAGGACAAAATCTGGGTTGGGCGACAGGTGGAGGGTGGTGCCATTCCCTAAGAGGAAGAGCAGGTTTACAGAGGGAAGGAAAGTAGTCTCTGTTTTGGACATACTGGGTCTGTGATGCTTATGAAGCAGCTGGGTCTAATGTCCAGATCAATGTCATCAGGAGCCCAGAAGGGAAGTGCTAGGCAGAGTAAGATAAATGCCGGTATGGGTCACAGGTACAGTGATGGCAGAACACAACAACAGGACATGGGTAGGATTCCTCACAGAAAATACATACGAAGAGAATCAAAAAACCGACAACAAAAGTTTCCTGGGGATGCCAACACCGAAGTGGCAGAGCATTCCACAGAAGGCTGAGGCTGAGCAGTCAGTACAGCAGGAACGGAACTTAGAGAGTGACGTCACAAAAACCATGACAGCAGAGTTTAAGAAAGAGCATGAGCAGTCAACAAATGAATAATCCATGGAGTGACGAGATAAGAATTCAAAAGAATTCTGGGGTTCAATTTTAAAGACTTGAAGGAGTATTTATTGGGAGGTGAACATGGCCAGGTTCTTAATCTCCCTTTTATTCTTATCAGGTTAAGAAATCTCTCTTATCCTATTACTGAAAAAGTTAATAAATACGATATAGGAGTGTGCAAATATAGATTACAGAAAGAGTGACCATCTCTGAAATGGTGGAAAAACATGTTTTTTGAGAGTGAATTCTTGCTTTTTGTTTCAAGAGGTCGTTGCTAACTAAACCACCCCATATTCACCTACAAACTTCTCCTTTAAGATTCAAGCCAATACCAGCCTTCCTAGCCCTTACCAGGTAGATCAAAAGGTTCTGCCTTGAGCTCCCACTGTGTCTGTCCACATCTCAGGTGTGTTTATCACAAGGCCCTAAGAACTTGGTCTATAAGTGAGCAAGAGCTGTGTTCAGATTCTCTGTATTGTCAGTGCCTTCATGCTTGGACTTGAGGAGGCATTACTGAGTAAGTACTGTGTGAATATACTTAGTGTTTTTTACATGCCCATGCTCATACATGTGAACGCACATCTATGAAGTAAAGGGGAAAATTCTGCTGGTATCTCCGAACAGAGTTACAGGTTTCATTTAACAAGTAATGCACTTTAATCAAGAGTATTATATATTTGTTTGACAAAATAACTATTATGAAGCAAGATGGTGGAACCTTTTTGATAACACTGAAAAAAAAAAAACTAGTCCCTTCTCTAGGTACATATTCACAACGTTTTACGGTAATTACTAAATACATGTTGGTGTGTAAATCTTATGATCTTACTATTCCTTTCACATCTGCTAACTGAAGTCCACTTCTGTACTGAGGAGCCCGACAAGTCACTATTATAATTCAGAACCACAAGCAGAGGTGAGTGTTCCTGTAACGGCAGCACAGAAGGGAAGTGGCACGTGGCTCTTCCTGTGTCAGCTCTCAGAGCTTTGTGTGCGGGAAGGTAGAACGGAGGCACTAGAGGTGGGCATCACATTGAAAGGGACGAAGCAAGCAGGTGTGCATGACAGGAACAACAGATCTGTAGGCCATAAAAACTGCCACAGAACATACACTACATAGGTGAGTATTTTTTCTTCAATATTTTACCCCTGAAAGCGAGTTGAATGACTCTTTAGAAAAGTGATCAGGAAATCACACCTATTATCACTCCAATCACACATTAATGGATCCAGCACAGCCCCTCCACACCAGCAGATTATAGGCACCCTGGGAAGAGCCATTCCGTGTCAGCTATGCCCCTGTTCACTTCTATAAGTATAATGAGGTAAATTCTAGCAATAAGTAATTACCAGTATTCACAGACCCACAGACTGATTCAGAGATTTATAAATCTATGTCGGAATGGAGATTAAAAACAAATAGGAAAAATGCAGTCAGAAGTTCCCCGCTCATGAAGAGTTTCTAAGTGTTAAGCAATACCATAAGGACAAGTCATTAGCCACTTACATCTGATTCCCAGTAATAATGAAAGATTAGGCTCCTTGCCCTGAGCACGTTGATTAAGAATACTACACAATGCCTTCAAGTCAAGCAAACAATAGGACATTTCCTTGAAGAGCTGATCAATCACATTCAAATCAAATAACGGTCGTTTGGAAAGAACCGTCTGCTGCCTGGATGGGTCTGCTTCCTGGCCCTGATCCAAGAGAGAGCATGTCTCTTCCGTCTGTCTTTGGTTCTGCAATGAAGAAAGGTAACAAAAATCTGGTGGTTAGAACAGAGGGAAAGCACTCAAACGTGACACAGGTTAACATTTTCTCCCAAGTCTAGAAACAAAACAGTGGAACATTATATGCACATTAACCAACTGTATACAGAGTAGTGAAAAAAAATGAGAGAAATAATTTAAATTGTGGAGATGGTTCCCCTGTGCCAGCTAATCCTACAGAGGAAACAGAAATCCAGAGTCTTAGTTTCAAGGAGTCTCTCATGCTCTCATATAATGAGCATCTTGGTTGTGTATGTGTTTTTCTATAATACGGTTTACTCTAAGGATAAAGGAAACTCTACACCTCATCCTGTGGTTTTATTATTATTAGCATAATAATTTACTTATTTTGCAACTTTTTTTTGTATATTGAGAAAAAAGTACATATGTTATTATTATTAACAGGAGCCAAAATTTTCAGTGTAAGAGAAAAATACAACCACAAAATCAAAGAGGAAAAAAATTACCCGAAACAAGTGTAAAGTGTTAAACTGACTTGGAAGACCCAATACGAAGTCACGGTTTCCTCCACTCTGAGAAAGTCACCCTCACCTCATCCCCAAACTGCCCTCATCTACTCCTCATCCTGAAAACTGCTAATGAAAGGGGAGCTTAATTAGCTTTCCAACTGGGACTGCATTTCAGAAGAACCAAATAGCCTGTGTTGATGAGGAAAAGATACATATTTTTTAAAATAGATGAGTGCCAGCTAATAAGCATAAAAGGAATGATATAATTAGAAAAAAATACCATTCTTTTAATCATCCAGTAATTCAAACAATAATCACTAGTGGACACTAGAACCATCAAGGGAAAAGGTGCTGGCAAACTACAGACTCACACAGTTGCCTAAGCATCACCCCGCAGACAAGCCGCTTTTGCAGAGGCTCTAACATTACACTGGAAAAAACCCTTCTGTCGCTGCCACCTTAACCCAGTAAGACGAGTATTGGTGTCCCTTATAGAAGAATAACCAACCATACATAATTTGATGATGTGAACCACACCTGCAAAGTATTCAGGCCAAAATATGTGTGACCTGAAACTAATGATACCTTTAGCTCTAACTTCTATCTGACAAGAAAACAGAGAAGCAGAGAACAAGACAAATGATACCAGGAGGAAGCAAACAGACAAATCTAGAAGTCTGATAATCTGCAAGTCTACAAAACACAGGCCAGGTTTGGTCAACAAGTCACTAACACAGGAGAAAAAAGAGACCTTAGGTTCCTAGGACAAAATAAAATGCAACTCATGGTCTTTACTGAAGGCTGGTTTAGAGTCACTATAAAAAACACTTGCCCTGGCTGGCGTAGCTCAGTGGATTGAGCGCGGGCTCCCAGTCAGGGCACATGCCTGGGTTGCAGGCCATGGCCCCCAACAACCACACATTAATGTTTCTCTCTCTCTCTTTCTCCCTCCCTTCCCTCTCTAAAAATAAATAAATAAAATCTTTAAAAAAATCAGTTAAGTAAAATTGAATGTCTCACATAATTATAATAAAAAAAAGAAAATTATTAAAAAACACTTATAAAGAAGTGGAACAATTTTAATGAAGACTGGGTATATTATTGAATATCAAGAAATATTATTCTTATTGGGTTTGACAATGGTGGTATGGTTACACAGGAAATGTCCTAATTTTTGGAGATGCATTCTGAAACATGTAAGTGGTAAATATCATGATGCTAACTTAAAAAATTAAAATAAGTAGTATTTGTATATATAACATGTCCTTAAATGCAAGCCAAGTATTTCATTTCATAATTAAGTGAAGAAAGTGTAATCTGTTCCAAGATGGCACCAACGCTGCACCTTCCTTAAGGATTTTCTGGGGTAATTTCATTTCTATTCCATTTACGCCTTAGTCCACGGTGCTGGGGCCTAATCTCTACGGAACACATGACTCTGCAGAGTCAAGTCTGTGGAGTTGTATTCTACGACAAAATAAATAAATGTCTTCTTATTATAATTTTAGTAAGAAACCTAATAGATTTAATCAACTGACACATCAAAATCAAGTCCTCAACTTAAAAATGTTTTTTTGAATATGTACAAGATAAGCATCTATTTTAACTTAAATAGGTACTGAATCACACTTTGAAAGTAATGTGAATTTCTTCCACTCACATCAAGCAATGTTTTTGTTAATCTGTGTAGGTTTCTTTCTTTGTTCTCCAACTCTTCCATCATCTTTTGTGTGGTCAATTCTTCTTCAGAAAGTTTCCCTTGCAGAGACTAGAATGAAGACAATTGGAGAGCAAAGCATGTTAACACTGAGAGCAAAATGCAGTCCGCCAGGAACAAGCACACTGGCTCCGAACGCTTCAGACACACTATCCTCCCCAGCCCTTTAGAAGATGAAAGGCTCAAGTTTAAATCAACCCACATTTTACCTCTAGAGCAAATGAATACAACAGGGAAAAAATACCATCTTTTCTAAGAAAGTTTTTAATCGGGGTAGAACATGTTAAATCTAAAGTTGCTGTTTAATGTTATATTGCAGAGTTCTCATTTTATTATGTATTGAGAGTGTATTAACAAATCTGTACCTTTTTAAGTATTTTTCTTATAACTAATAAGATACAAAGTAGTAAGATCATAAGCCCGTCCCTATTTTCTATCATTTGAAACACAGTTAAACACCTGTCTCAGTATACAGTATTCCAAACAAATGTGATGTTGAATTCAGGGCAAAGCCCTTTTATGGGGCTTTGATAAACTAATCTCTTTCTTAACTACATTACACAGTTACAAATTATCCAGACACAATACTACTGTAAGAAAATCATGAGTTATCAAAACAGCATATAGGATATTTTAGAAGTACTTGGATCATTTCACTTTATAAGTCTAGTTTTCAGCTACACACTAAAAAACTTGCCATAATCCCTGTAGTTACCAGTGATGTCTAGATGTTTCTATCAACATTTTACTTTTGTTAAACAAGATCAATAAACTTATGACCAGAGAAGAGATTTCATTTTTTTCTTCAGGGCCATATTTCTGAAGAGACTGACCACCTAAACAGCACACATCCCCCATGAAGGCTATTTCCCTCCCATTGTCTCTGGATGGAACGAGAGGAGCAGTTGCCACCACGGGCTGAGGTAAGACTCTGTAAATGTGACATGTTCTCTCAACGGCAGATAGTCAACACTGTTGCTTTGTATTTTCATTTGTCTGCTAAACTCGGAAAATAATATTACATTTAATAAGTCAAAATATGGACACAAATAAAGTAAGCTCTATAAGAAGTTCATTTCCTTCCAGGGAAAACTTGTTTTATATTCTACAAAAGTGAATCTCCCAGCACAAAATCACACGGGTTCTCTGAGTATGTACATTTTTGGAAAACTAAAATTCCTTTGTAACTGCATTTGAATGCATCAAAACCTATCTGACTGAGTGGTACATGGGAGGAATTTACTTACCTAGCTAAAGATCAATGCTTACTGGCATGACAAGATTATCTGGCTGGAATTCAGAATTCATCCTCGATTTGCTTAAGATTTGTGACTATGTATTTCTTAGAATTGTAGAAGAAAGGCACCACAGGTAAACTACTCTAAATATATTTTAACACTGAACCCAAGCTGCACTATAATTCTTTAGAAGATTATAGCATTTTATATTAATATATTTTATATTTACATTTTTTAAAGTCATGTTGAATGTGACTAGTAATTAGCTGGTAAATATTATTAATACAGGGTGGGGCAAAAGTAGTCTTACAGTTGTGAATATGCAAAACACAGGGTTTTCTCTTGTATTATTATTGATCAATTACCGTATTATTTTCCATATGAACAACTGTAAACCTACTTCTGCCTCACCCTGTTTGTTCCTGTGTTAGACTAAATTTAAATCAGTGAAGAAATAGACAATCTTCTCCGTCAAAATAAATAAAAAATGTTTGGAAATAGTGCTGTTTGTAATAAGAAGGAAAATTGGATTTGGGAACTATATCAAGCTTAATAGGTTATGTTGGTCCAGTTCAAGGGCACTTATCAAGCAGCCCTTTTCACAGATATGATTACCCTCAAAGGACCAAGTGCTGTGTAATTTCCAGGATAATTCTAGGTATGAGTGCTAAAGCTGTCTGACAATAACATGCCACATAAAAGATTATTTCTCTACCTAAACTGTATGATAACGCGTATGGTTAAAGTTTAAGAAAAAGGGGGAAGAGAAAAATTTCTATTAAGCTTAGAATGGGATTACTAAAATTAAAAACACATTTTCAAATGTCTACAGTTTCTCTTTAAATTTCCAGTTTAATGAAAATGTTTTTCAAAATTCTAAGTTACTAACCTACTGATTGTTTATCACAATCATTCCTAAAGTTGAAAATGGTTTTAAGTGTATTTGCTATTTTGATATAAATATCCAGAAATGCTAACCCTCTTTTGCGTCAAACACAAATAGCTCAAATAAAAGAAAGTCAGATATGTCTGAGCCAAAAGACTCTACCTACTCCACAAACACAATTTAGAAGAAAATATTCTGGGGAAAAAAAACCCCGTTAGCAGTTTTATTACAAACACACAAGACAATATAAGAGTTTCACACATATTCTCCTTCATGCGATCATTCATTCAGCAAAAACTACAGCTGAGCACTATCCGTGCCCTAATGATACAACAGTGAACAAAACAATCACAATTTTCGGCCCCCGTGGAACTTTGCTAGGAGGAAAAAGACCAAAGAAAATAACGATAGTAAATGTGTAAGTTACAAAGAATTATACATTAGAATTTGACTAGCGTTTTGGAGAACAAATAGAGAGGGCTGAAATCTCAGGTGGTAGAGTAAGGATCATGGAAAAAGTGACATTTAAGCAAAAGCTTGGAAGAGGGAAAGATTGTGTCCAACAGATAACCAGAGAGTGTGTTTCAGTCGTGCAGAGGTTCTGAGGTAGGTAGTGCCTTCTTTGAGAAAAAGTAAGAGTGTTAGTGTAGCAGAAAATAAAAAAAGATAAAGTCAGAGAAGGAAGGTATTGTGGGGAACATTACATAAGGCCTTTGTAGTAACTTTGATTCCTTCTCTGGAGAATCCAGTGAAGATTATACAATGTGATCTGATTTTTGCTTGCAGGTCCCTCGAGTTGATGAGAACAGACCTGCAGGCAAGCAGTGGTAGAAGAAGGAAGAGACAATCCAGGTGAAGAATGAACATGCCTGGACCAGGGTGGCAATGGCAGATGCTGGTGGAAGGGGCCAGATGTTAGATGCATTTTGAAGGTAATAGGATTTGTTCACAAATGTGAGATACAGAAAAGTCAAAAGTAAGTCTAAGATTTCTGGACTAAGCAAGTGGAAGGGCAGATTTGCCATTAATACTGATGGAAAATACGAAAGGTACAGCAGATTTATTATTTTTTGGTTGGGGGATATGAAATTCAATTTGAGACATTTTATCTCTGACGTGTCAAGAAGGCAACTGGATAAGCAAGTTGTAAAGTCAGGGGAGAATTCTGAGCGGAAGATAAAAATTAGGGAGTAGTGAGCACATTCATTATATTTAAAGGCACAAGACTGGGCGAGATCACAAAGGAAAGTATAGCACAGGGAATTTAAGGAAAGAAATAAACCCCCTTTTAAAAATATGATAAATATTTTAAAGAGTAATTTATGTACCTTTAAAATAAACTTTCACATAAATATCACAAATGAAATTAAACCTATTCCTAGGTTATAAAATGGAAAAATCATTTCCATCTACTAAGGTATGTTGTCCAATTTTTATATACTCATCTACTAACTTGCCTTTATCTTTATTGTAGTAGGACTTATGCTACAGGCCTTACATTTACTGTCTACTTAAATAAACAACAAAAAGGAAATTCCTCTGCTATTTTTTTGGCTGAAATTTGCAGGCACTTCAATTATCTAGAAACAAAGTCAATCACTCAAGGACAGGGTACCAGAATTCATCCAATCGGACAAGTGAAAAGAAAAGACAATGAGGAAGAGTAAAGTTAGCTTAAGGGACGGACAACATCGAGCACACCAGTATCTGCATCATCGAGGTCCCAAAAGGAGAAGAAAGGGGCAGAAAGCTTATTTGAGGAAATGGCTGAAAACTACCCTAACCTGGGGAAGGAAACAGACATCCAGACCCAAGAGTTCCAAAAAAGATGAACCCATGGAAACCCACACGAAGTTATACTCTGATTAAACTGCCAAAGTTAAAGCCAAGGAGACAATCTTAAAAGCAGCAAGATAACTTGTTACATACAAGGGAACTACCATGAGACTATCAGCAGATTTTCAAGCAGAAAGAACAGAACCACTCTCCAAGAACACTCTACCCAGCAAAAGTGTCCTTCAAAACTGGATTTTCCACATAAGCAAAAGCTGAAGGACTATATCACCATTAAACTGACCTTACAAGAAATATTAAAGAAATATAAGTGAAATGAAAGGGTGCTTATTAGTAACACAATAACATATAAAAGTATAGATCTCACTGGCAAAGGTAAATATAGAGTAAAATTCAGAATTATCTTATGTCAATACTTTGTTAATGGATAAACAAGATAAAAAAATAAATTGTGGCATCAAAAATATAAAAAGTGGGAGGCACTGCATTAAATTAAGAAGCTTCTGCACAGCAAAGGAAACCAAAATGGAAAGGCAACCTAACAAATGGGAGAAAATATTTGCAAATCACGTATCTAATAAAAGGGTAACATCCACAATATAAAGAAGTCATACAACTCAATAACAAAAATATATAAACAATATGATTTAAAAACAGGCAGAGGCTCTGCATATATATTTTTCAAAGAAAACATACAGATGGCCAATGGGTTCAAACAAAGCTGCTCAGCATCACTGACCATCAGGGAAATGGGAATCAAAACCACGATGAGATTTGTCACCCGAGAACTGTTAGGGTGTTATTACACAAAACAAAACAAAACAAAACCCTGGAGATAACAGTGTTGGCAAGAATATGGGGAAAAGGGAACCCTTGTGCACTATTGGTAGAAATGCAAATTGGTGCAGCCGCTATGAAAAACAGTACGGTGGTTTCTCAAAAACACACATATAGAACGATCAGATGGTCCAGCAATTCCAATTTTGAGTATTTATTCAAAGAAAACAAAAACTCTACCTCCAAATGATATATGCACCCCATGTTCACTGCAGCAGTATTCTCAATAACCAAAACATGGAAGCAACCTAAGTGTCCACTGAGGGATAAACGAACAAGCAAGATACAGTACATATACAACGGAATATCACTCAGCCATAGAAAGGAAATGCTGCCATTTGTGACATGGATAGACCTTGAGGGTATTAAGCCCAGTGAGATGCTTATAGTATCACAGATAACAGAAATCACCGATGGTTTCAGGGGTGGGGATTGGGGTGCTTTAATAGGAAGCCGATAAGAAGTATAAACTTTCAGTTATAAAACACATCCTGGAGATGTAATATACAGCATAGTGACTATAGTTAATAATACTGTATTATATATTTGAAAATTGCTAAACGTGCATCTTGAAAGTTCTCATTACAAGAAAAAAAATTTATAACTATGTGGTGATGGTTATAAACTAGACTTATTGGGGTAATCATTTCACAATAGATAAAAATATAAAATTATTATACTGTATACCTAAAACTAATGCCATATGTCAATTATATCTCAATAAGAAAATAAATAAAGTTAACGGTGAGAGGAAAAAAAGGAGGAGAATTAATGGTAACAGCATAACATTTTGGTGTCAGATAAAAATTAGGTCCTGGGTCCACAGCTTATGCTGTACAAGAATGGGTAATATACTCAAGCTTCCTGGGTTCCAAATTCATCAAAATTGTAATGTACTGTGAGAATTATGCAGTGTATATGCAGACAATACCTTAGATGTTTTCCTATTTACAAATCCCATGAGTTACAAGTAGTCATGCTTGTATAAGTTCAAATTCCTTTCTTAACTACCATCTTGCTACCAGATATAACATTAAAAAAAAATCACTTGAGAGGTCTGCTTCCAGAGAGATGACATGAGGAGCTCATGTGAATATTATTTAAAAAAACATATTTAAAGTTTCTGGAAATGGCCCTAAAAGCATACAGCAAACGAAGAAACATATATTCAAGAAAATCTACTACAACTCAGTAAGAACAGCTAAGTCTGTGATAGTTTAAACAAAATCCACTCCATCCCCACTCTCATGGCTCAGCAAGACAGAAAGTCCACTCCAGACTCGGACAGCCAATGAAAACAGAGGGCTCCCTCTCTCCCCAGCTCCCAGTTAAAGAGCTGTCTCCCCAGTAGTGGCGGGACAACAGCATTTCTCATCCTGCTTACAGCCACCTGTAGCTGAGGCTGAGTTGCAGGCATGTGCAGGCAAAGGAGGGGCTCTCTTCTTCTGTCCAGGAGCCATTGTGGACTGGGTGCGGAACCTCTGAGAATACCAGGACTCAGACTGCCTTGCTTTGGCCTGTCACAATGCTTTGTAAAAGCTCTAAAACCAGGACTGCTGCCAGGGTGTAAAAAAGAACTTCCTGGGGAACTTGTTAATAATACTTATTTCAAGTTTACCCCAAAGATACTGATTCATTAGGTTCACAGTGGGGCCCAGAAATGCCTATTTTAAAAACATGCCAAATAACGTGACCATTCATACAAGTTTGGTGACCACTCACAACACATACAGGCTCACGAATATTCTTTCATGATTCAAGTGCGCTCCCTTCCTACAACTCCCCATCTCACACAAAGAACTGACTTTTCAAAAGTTAAATCCACGTTTTACAGTTTTTTCTAACATTTTAATTAAGCAAGAACTGTAATGGACATACACCAGGCATACATATACATTAAAGACCACATTCTTTAGATGTACAGACACTGGAGAGAAAGCTCATTTGTTAAAAAGCTACTTTTCTTTTGATGACTTTTTTTGGCTGCTAAGTTTTTCAAAAATTAGCATTAATTTTTTGATAAAAATTTTTAGCTTTACATGCATTATAAAGCAAATTTCATGTAGGTTAAACTTTAAAAATTAAAAAAACTGAAGGGTGAAAAAACTTCATGTTAAAACATCACAAAATTAGGAAAACATAAAAACAAGAGATAAACACCACACAATAATGGGGAAACAGTGAATCAATTAACATTTATTTAGTTTAAAGAAAAGTTATGTTCTGCCCTGACTGGTGTAGCTCAGTTGGTTGGGTGTCATCCCACACGGCAAAAAGTTGCCCGTTCAAGGCCCAGTCAGGGCATCCTGGGTTGCCAGTTCCGTCCCGGTCAGGGTGTATACAAGAGACAACCGATGGAAGTTTCTCTCCCACGCTTTCTCCCTCCCTTGCCCTCTCTCTAAAAATAAGTAAATAAAATCTTTCAAAACATTAAAAAAAGAAAAGTTATATTCTACCTATAGGGCATTCTATTGGCTTATGATATACTTTCCCACCATTTTTATCAAGGAAACCTGCTAGATGAAAGCTGTAACAGAGATTTACTAAGCACAATAAAATATTCTGAGTCTGTGGAAATGTCTTATGTGTTAATAAACAGGACAAACTGTCATGGTTTTGAGATTGGTGTGTCCAGCCATTCCTTTAAGAGTGAACATTCTTAATGACCTTTGAAGCATCATTCTGTCTTTTGTGATACTATTGAGGCAGGAAATAGCCAGGGGTGAGGAAACTCCAGAGGTACCCCAGGACTAAGACAAAGGACATCAATACAGAATATAGACCCTGTTTTCTAAGACCAGTTGTTGCTGCTTTCGGGAAAAGTGCTAAATCACGGTGAATCATGACTGCACCTCTGCAGAAGATGCTACATGACCCCTGCTTCATTATAATAGTGTTATAACAAATTAGCATTCTAGGTCCCTTAGGGGAGGTGGAGAGGCGCAGAGACACGGAGCAGCATGGAGATGCAGAACAGGTGGTTCCATATTCATGTGTGGTGGATAAAAACAGGGAGGGATACCTCAGGAGCAAGAGTTCCAAGTCCTACACCTCACCACCCAGCCCAGGGTTCCAGTGCCATGAAGATAAGTCCCCGTAACTTCTGGCTATAAAAACCCCTGGGGGTTGGGGCAGCGAAGAAAGTGTGAGATTCTCAGGAGACTCCTCTTAGAAGACCACAGCAGATTTAGGACTTATGCAGACTTGCTCCCTCTGTGACACAGCACCAGGGCAATAGCTGGAAGGGCACTAGTGGCATACAAGGGGAAACTGAAGTGACTGGTATCAGGGTGAGTGTCGGGGGACAGCTCCCTCGGGCAAAACTCCACAGAGGGTAGGCAATGGCAATGTCCCCTCTCTAAACCCTCCCCCCATACAGAACCACAGAGCAGTGACACAGATTACCACCCCTCTCTGGCAATTACCTAAGGCTCCACCCCCATACAACCTACAGGTGCACTTTTCTACCACAGGCCATGCTATTAAAACACAGAGTCAAAGCAGCTCTAATACACAGAAACAAACACAGGGAGGTGCCAAAATGAGGAGACAAAGAAACATGGCCCAAATGGAAGAACAGAACAAAACTCCAGAAAAAGAACTAAACAAAATGGAGATAAGCAACCTATCAGATGCAGAGTTCAAAACAATGGTGAGCAGGATGCTCAAGGAACTCATTGGGTACTTTGACAGCCAAAACAAGACCCAGGCAGAAAAGAAGGTTACATTAAGTGAAATAAAGAAAAATCTACAGGGATCCAACAGTGGAGGGAATGAAGCCGAGAATCAAATCAATGATTTAGAACACAAGAAAGAAAAAAACAACCAGAACAGGAAGAAAAAAAGAGAATTCAAAAAAACAAGGATAGGCTAAGGAGTCCAAGGGACATCTTCAAATACACCAACATCCAAATCATAGGGGTGGCAGAAGGAAATGAGGAGCAAAAAATTGAAAACTTATTTGAAAAATAATGAAAGAAAACTTCCCTAATTTGGTGAAGAAAATAGACAAGTTGGACCCAAAAAAGGACCACATTAAGACACATCATCATTAGAGTGCCAAAGGTTAAAGATAAAGACAGAATCTTAAAAGCAGCAAGAAAAAAACAGAGTTATCTACAAAGGAATTCCCCTAAGACTATCAGCTGATTTTTCAAAAGAAACTCTGCAGGCAAGAAGGGACTGGCAAGAAGTATTCAAAGCTGTGAAAGGCAATGACCTACAACCTAGATTACTCAATCCAGCAAAGCCATCATTTAGAATGGAAGGGCAGATAAAGTGCTTCCCAGACAAGGTGAAGCTAAAGGAGCTCATCATCACCAAGCCCTTATTATAGGAAATGTTAAAGGGACTTAAGAAAAACATCAAAATTATGAACATTACAATGGCAACAAATATACAACTATCAGCAACTGAGTTTTAAAAAAAATAACAAACTAACAAGCAGAACAGAAACATTATCAAAGGTATGGAGATCATTTGGAGGGTTATCAGCTGCGAGGCATGAGGGGAGAAGGGGGGAAAGGTGCAGGGTTTAAGAAGCACACATTGGTAGGTAGAAAATAGAAAGGGGGATGTTAAGGACAGTTTAGGAAATGGAGCCGACAAAGAACTTATATGCATAACTCATGGACAAGAACTAAGGGTGTGGGGGTGGCTAGAGTGAATGGGGGTCCAGGGTAGAAGGAGCAAAGGAGAAAAATTAGGACAACTGTAATAGCATAATCAATAAAATCTACTTAAAAGAAAAGAATTGAATCCCTCTGGCCATTGAGTGTCAATCCTTGCTCAGGGCTGACCCACTCCTACGTTCTGTGGACTGTATCATCGCCTAATAAATGTGCTTTCTCCCTTTCAGGGCTGCACCCTAGTA
The DNA here is from genome assembly GCA_004024845.1 of Tonatia bakeri. Lineage (NCBI taxonomy): Eukaryota > Metazoa > Chordata > Mammalia > Chiroptera > Phyllostomidae > Tonatia > Tonatia bakeri. The sequence continues at coordinate 380,224 of PVIA01000129.1, forward strand.
GGGACAATGGCTTTGACTAGAGATCCTGAAGGCAATCCACTGGGTAGGTCCTGTACCTTTTCAACTTCATTAACATTTCTGGGGAAAAAGAAGAGTCACAGAACATCTATCTATAGGCTAAGGAGTATTTTATCGCCCCAAAAGATTTCAACAGTAATAGCTCTGTGGAGACAGGCTTATGTAGGTGAAATGTGCTTTTGAGGGATAACCGGAAGGAAGATAATGCCCAATGAACAAGTCATTCACACTGACTGCAGCCATGTTTATGGAAATGATAGGGAACATTCAACTGAAAATGTCTTTTTATATTGCATAATGACAGAAGAAAAACCTGCAGGAGATGACAGTTTAGCCACACTGGTTTCATGGATGTAAAGAAAGGCAATATTTCTAAAGTATCAATAAGTAAACAAGATTTTATTGCCAGTCCACCTTTAGTTTTAGAGCACTCAACACAATTTCAAAATCAGCATATACTTTTGCAGGAAGTACTACTTTTTCTATATAACTAGGAGAAGACTGATTCCCCCCACTTTCAACATTGTGAATCAACTTGCCACTGCTTCACAAGATGATAGATTTAATGAGTACATTGTATTGTCTGGTCCCAAATATTTAGAAATAATTGCATCTTATTAGTTTGGCTTCCATTCTCTAATTATTGTAAAGAAATAAAAAATATTTACTCAAGCATTTAAGATCAAACAACAGAAGAGCATGTAATTACATAGTATTCTACATATTTGTTTATATATTGTCACAACATATCTAAATGTGAGCAAGACTTGGTTATTATGTAAGAATAAATTATATTAAGACGTCTCAACAAATGGAAAAAATACACATTTCAACCAATACAAATATATCCTGAACATCTATAATATGAGATAGCATGTGATAAATAAATATTACCCACCAACACTTCAATGCCAAAGAACAATGTTGAGATGCTGTCCTTAATTTGGATTGAGATAACTTTTCCTAGATTTAATCCTCAGAAAATGTTACCAAGTGAAATATAAATTCCTTTCATTATGGTCTATAGGTAAAATAATAGCTAAGAAAGCCTAACCATCTTGTGATTCAAATGGCTTATAGAAAAACTTAAGTCTGTAGGATTATAAATTAAGAAATATAACCCCTAAGAATCAAACCAGCAGGCTCACATACTTGTTGATTAAACTGACAAACTACTCAATATGGCCAAAAGCAATCAAAAGAGACTAACACCCAAACCAATCACCGTTTCCTTTTTAACTCCCACTTTAAAGAATATTAGAATTAGGAGGCATAAAAGTATTTATTCAGCAAAATTTGTCCAATGGCTTTCCATCATACTTAGAATAAAATATCGATACAAAGAACATATGCCCCTATGTCACCTGGCCCCCAGCTACTCTCTCCTGCCACCTCTCAGCCATTGCCCTCACAATCACTGCACTCCAGACAGCAGCCTCCCTGCCGGTCCCAGAGTGCACCAAGCACATTCAGGACGCTGGTTGCTCCCTTCGCCTGGGATGCTTCCCCCCTGCTCATCTTCACTCAGATCTGTGCACATATTATTTTCTCACGTAAAATTTCATGATTACTGTATCTAATGCAACTGTCACTGCCCTCTATTTTATAACAGCTCATATCACTACCTGATATAATAATTCATTTTCTCCTTCTCACCCCACTAAAATAGGCAGGCACTTGCTTTGTTCAATGATGAACCCCCGGTGTCACGAACAGTGTCTGTCGCATATGGAAGTGCTCACTATATACGGAAAATCAATAAAAGAATTAAAAAATCTACTTAATCCACAAATTTTGGGTTGTGTATTAGGGGTCAGATACTCTAAACTATGGATATGCAGATATCTACCATCATCTCCGCTCTCAGGAATCTAAGTAGAAGGTAGAGACACACATATGTAAACAAAATGTTATACACTTTGATAATACCGAAAGAATAATATATTAGGAAGGAGAGGCTTCTGCAGTCACAGTGGACTAAAAATAAACCAGTCTTATATTAGATCACTGATACCCGCAACCAAATGTGTTCTTAACAACAGAGGTAGACCACACCCAACTAAAAAGAGAACAAATAAGGAACAATCTTCACAATATTTTGAAGAACTGATTTACTGAATAGCATTTTTGTTCTAAAAAACTGAAAGCTTAATATTAGAAAATTCAACTTCATCTCAAGTGCTATTAACCTTTTCATAAAAATACATACCATATATGCTTTATACTTTTTAGGTTGTATAACCAGTAAATTGGCATAGAGCTAAATTAAAAGAAGTATAAAATATTCCTTACCTGAATTTCTAAAGTCATTCTGTCAATCTCATCGCGTTGGCTATCTATTATCTAAAACACAGTAAATATCTTAGTCTGAATCAAAAATTTTCCAAAAATATCAGTATTTCAAAAAAGAAAAAACAAAGATAATTACAGGCAATTATAAATTTTTTAAAAATCAAGATGTAATTTTTTTAATCACAATATTCATGCCAAGTATCCTTTAAATAGCCACATGATTTGGATCACACACATGTAAAACTATAAATATAAACTTCCTCTACTTCTTGACAAAAATCTTCTCTAATGCAATTTATAAAAATAATTTTGGAACAGACTTTGAATAATTTAGGAAGGAAAAAGATATCCTTTTGATTTTGCTAAGAAGTAATATAATTTCCTGAGTTTGGCTTCTATTTAAATTTATTGAAATTATTTTTTCTTTCCAAATAAAGATATTCAACCCAAAATTTCCACCAGCTATTAAATATTAGCAAAAATAAAAAGCAACTCACTATGAATTATTTACCTAGACACGCATACCCACGTAGCATAGATTTCATGTGTATTATCAAAGACACACACTGACCTTGCCGGCATTCTCGTTTTGTTCTCTCAGGCTATCATTCTCATTCTGAAGCTGTTTCGTGTCTAACATAGGAAGGCGAATTCCATCTTCAAGGCATCTTTCTACCTTTTGCTGCAAACTGTTTTATAAAGACAATTATATAAGAAAATAAGCTCTATGTGCTGACATTGGTAAAGACTTCAACATAAATGAAGCCCCTTCTTAGGGTCTACGACACTTTTTAGTCAGGCAATAATCAAGACCTACAGACAGTATATGAGTAAGTTTGAGTACCTGCATTTTATGCAAGTAAGAAATACATAGGAAGCTGATTATATTTTCAGGGATGAGACCAGAGTCAAGAGTTGCTTAGCATGTGACATCTTTAGGCCCTCACTACCCCATTCTGAGCTCCACAATCTAAACCACCTTCCTCACCTCTCCCCACCAAAAGCAGAGCTACTTGGTTAAGATGATTGTGGTAGGGAGCCTCGGAATATGAACACAGATCTTTGCCCTTCATTCTGAGCTCCAAAAAGTTTGTAAAGATAGTTAGTTGTTGCCTAAACCAGCAGAATTACATTTCTCCTTCATTAATCAGAGCAGCAATCTATTATACAAGGTCTGTCCAGAAAAATTCCAGCCATTGTTAATATAACGAGAACGGTTTTCATGACATAGATGTAACCTGGCAGCCAAGGGGAGTGGACTGGAATGCGCATACATGAACAATGACAACTTCACCGTACTGCTCAGCGGTAGATGCTATTGAGTGCACATATGTACTGTTGCATTTAAAATGACTGAACAAGAGCAACGAATCTTTATCAAGTTTTGTATTAGACTTGAACATACCTCTGCAGAAACTATTCAGGTGATTCAGAAGGCTGCCGCTATGGGCAACTGGTGATTGGCAGCCTCATCACCACAACATGCCCACTAATGCATCACGTCTCATGCAGAGTTTTTTTGGCAGAAACTATAAATCTTGCAGGTGACTCAGTAGCTCCTACAGCCGATTTGGACCCTGTGATTTTCTGGCCTGTCCCAAAATTAACATAACCTTTGAAATGGAAGAGATTTCTGACCATCAAAGAGATTCAGGGAAATATGATGGGGCAGCTGATGGCAACTGAGAAAACTGTGTGAGGTCCCAAGGTGCCTGTTTTGAAGGGGACTGAGGCATCATTGTCCCGTGTACAATGTTTCTTGTATCTTGTATCTTCTTCAATAAATGTCTCTAATTTTCACATTATATGGATGGATACCTTCTGGACAGACTTCATATTTATTACTTTACCTAACAGTTTCTCGTGCTATCCATGGAACACAGTTGCATTTTAGAAGAGGAAATGACAAAAAGACACTCTGATACATTAAGGATAAAAGGATAAAGGAGGGGATAGTATTATCCTTGAGAAAGAAAAACAGCCATATTAAAAGAAACTATACCATTTACAATACAGATGAAAACCAAAATTCAGCAGCAAGATACCTAGGAATAGCTCTACTTTAGCTTGTGATCACACTCAAGAGTTGTTAAGTACTAAAAAATACAGACTTCATCTTATTTGGGTTTTGATATTTTTATTATTTTTCTTCTTTCAAGTATTATGGCTATCCTCTTTTTCTCTGCTTTAAAAAAAAAAAGAAATTAATTTTAAAAAGGAAAAGGAAGCCTTTGAGATCTTGCTTCCTGACAGTGTCCACAGTTTGGCTCCAATAAACACTTATTAAAATTCAAAAAGAAAAAAGAAAAAGAAGAAATACCACATCCAGATGGTGGACAAAGAACTGACAGCACTAATGACACCGTAAGGGCTTCAGATGCGTTGGTAAAGGATGGCACCAAAGAAGTTTTAATGTATCACAAATGTAGCATACTGCTTTGGAATGTACTACTTGTCCTAAAAAGTATTTGCTTTTTCAGTCTAAAAGTGAAAAATACATTATTTCTGTTTCAGAATAAGTCTTTTTTTCCCAATTCAGTGTCAAGACACAACTATGTATTTAAATATTACAAAAGAAATAAGACTTTTAGGGTCTTTCATATTTTAAAAAAATGAGTCTACTGTGAGGAGGGAAAAATGTTCCCTGTCATGGAAAAATACCAAGGAAGTCTCCTTTTATGTATCCATTCTCATCTTCTTTATGTTTTACAGCATGCTCACTTTGAAAACTAGAAATTCTCTTGATCAGCAAAGGTACCAACTATTGCATTACTAGGGATCACACCCACATATTTACTTAAATTTTCATTTCTAATGGAAAAATTTTCTTATTTTATTTTGAAATCTCAAAAGTTCTTACGTATTCATAAAGCAGGGAACTTAGAAATATTATATAAAACGGAAAACTGTAACGATATAATTCCAAGTCACGGATACATCTGCAGTTACTTTGGGGCTTAAGGAACACTGTATCATGCAGCTGAGGAAACTGAAATAACACTCCTGCCCCAAAGTAAAGTGAAACCACAGCCATACAAGTGTTGGAGAATTATAGAAGACTTTCTTTGGTCCTTTGCATCTATTTGAAATTGAGAGAAATTTTCTGTGATAGTATCTCAGAGAGTATCAAGATAAAGTTAAGAAACGGAAAATGTATTCTAAAATACACTGTACTAAGTCTTCCCAAATAAAGAATACTAGAGTCGATGTTCTCCAAAAAGCTAAAAGAGAGAAACTCTAAATAAAAGAGAAGGTATGAAATCATATTAAATATATAAAAGCACACAATGGAACAAAACAAACATTCAGATTATCTTCAGGTGTTCCTAACTCTATATTCATAAAACACAGCTTGAGTTTATAATCATAATGCCCTATAAGCCAGAATGGATACATTACCTCATTTTACCAGTAAGATGAAAGAAAAAATATATGGCAGAATTAGTGGAAGTCAGAAAGCCATTTTAAGATGAGCACTAAAGTCCCTTTAAAGAGAAGGAAAGCAGGAAATAGAAAAGATAGAGTCAAAAGTACATGAAGTTTTTGGAGTTGGGCTAGAAGCACTGAAGACTGAATTAACCTAGAAATTGGAATTTGCTATACTGAAATCCAAAATAAAAAAGTAGGACAGGCACATTTATGACTCTGAAAGTAGTAAAGCAATATTAACATGGAATTATTAGATACATTTCAATTAAACAGCTGGGAATACAGAGTCATATATCACTAATATATGCATGAAGAGTGTATTCCCTAAATTTATTTATTTTTGTTGCTGTGTTGTCTCATTCTTCAGAGTACTTTATTTATTTATGACTGATAATGTATTAAGTTTTACAAACAGACAGTATATGTATATGCATATATAACATAGTTATCTAGTTTTTTCAGGAATTCAGTATTTCCCAGCTTAAATACTAGTTAAATACACTAACAAATGATATTCACTGTAATTCTAACTGCAGTGGTTTAAAACAGAGGAGTCCCATGAGGCCAGATGTGTGAGTAAACCTGGAAGGTATATCATAATTACATTACCCAAGACTAAAGATAAGGAACCTTAAAAGCAGCAAGAGAAAAGCAGATGGTGACCTACAAAGGAGTTCCCCTTAGACTCTAAGCTGACTTCTCAAAAGAAATCTTACAGGCAAGAAGGGGCTGGAAAGAAGTATTCCAAGTCAAGGACATACATCCAAGATTACTCTATCCAGCAAAGCTGTCATCTAGAATGGAAGGCAGATAAAGTGCTTCCCAGATAAGCTCAAGTTAAAGGAGTTCACCATCACCAAGTCCTTATTATATGAAATATTAAAGGGACTTATGATAAAAAATATACACAGTAAAATGACAACAGACTCATAACTACCAACAACCAAAGCTAAAAATCAAAAACAAAAAGAAACTGAGCAAACAAGTAGAACAGGAACAGAATCACAGAAATGGAGATCACATGGAGGGTTATCAGCAGGGGAGGGGAGAATGGGAGAAAAGGTACAGGGAATAAGAAGCATACATCATTAGGTACAAATAGACAGGGGAGGTTAAGAATAGTATGGGAAATGCAGAAGCCAAAGAACTTAATATGTATGACCCATGGACATGAATTAGGGGGGAATGCTGGTGGAGGAGATGCTGGGTGGAGGGGGATATAGGGGAGAAAAAAATGGGACAACAGTAATAGCATAATCAATAAAACATATTAAAAAAGAAAAATATATAAATAACTTAAAAATGACAAAAGAATTACTGAAAGTTTTCTTACCTCTGAACCGTAGTTACCAACTCCTTTTCTTTCTTTTTCTGGCATATTAGCTGTGCTTCTTTCTCTTGGCACTGTGTTCTTATCTCTTCAAGCTTTTTCTCCATGTCTGTCAAAGTCTCGTGTAAATTCTTGTTTTTTTCTTCTAGAACCTGCAGCTAGTAAGAAATTTTTTTAAGTTCATAAAACATGAAATATTAACTGTGTTTCTGTAAGAAATTATTACTGTGTTATCAAGGATTAATACACTATAGTAAGAAGTCCCACTTTCTTCATGTCATCTGCGTAGCAACACTTTGTCTCCTCCTCAGCATGAAGAGAGCTGGGAGAAAGGAAGTATGGAGGAGAGGAGAATGGAGCCAAAAACTTCTAGGAGACAAAGAGATAAGGTGAATGATCTCAATCTGGGGATTTTTTTAAATTATATTTTTAATTGTGGCAAAATATACATAAAAAAATTTACCATCTTAACCATTTTTAAGAGTACATCTCAGTACTGTTGTTACATACATTCACATATTGTGCAACTATCAGAACTCTTTCCATCTTTCTTTGGAAGTTTAAGTGGGAAGGGATGTCCCTATCTCTTTATTACAAAAATGGAATTATACAACCTGATTCATTAAATATATCACATAGCATGGCATACTTTTAGGATAATACACACACTGCATTTCTTTCAGTTTGATCTAAATATTCCATAGTATTAGATGTACTGATGAATTTAATCACTTCCTTACTGATGGAACCTCAGGTTGTCTCCAGGTTGCTTTTTTGTTTGTTTGTTTGCTTTAGGGTCCAGTTGCCACTGAAAATAACAGCAATAAATACCTTTGTGGCAATGAGATCTGGTGTTTTCTTTCTGTGCAACAGAATTTTCCAAGTCAGACTGCTGAGTCAGAGAGAGAGAGAGGGGAGGAGAGGGAGAGAGAGAGAGAAAGAGAAAGAGAGAGTGTATGTGTGTGTATACACTTTATTTTTATGGTCACATTACAGTTGTTCCCTTTCCCTTCCTTTGTCCACCTTCAGCCTGTCCTCAACCCCCCTTCCCTAAGGCCACGGCCACACTGTTAACCATGTCCATGGGTCACATATGTTCTCTAGCTAATTCCTTCACCTTCTTTCATCCAGTTCCCTGTGAACCCCGACAGTTGTCAGTCTGCTCAATGTGTCTACGCTTTGTTTCTATTTTGCTCATTAATTTTGTTCATTAGATGCCACATATGAGTGAGATCATATGATATTTGTCCTTCCCTGACTGGCTTATTTCACTTAGCATAATAGTCTCCAGGTACATCCATGCTGTTGCAAAAGGTACAAAGAACTATTTTCATCTTGCAAAGCAAATTTTACACCCATTAACAACTCCCCATCCACTTCTCTCCTCATCCCCTGGCAACCACACTTTGACTTTCTGTCTCTAGGAATTTGACTACTCCAGGGACCTTATACAGTATTTTATCTTTTTGTGATTGGCTTATTTCACTTAGGAAACTGTCCTCAAGTTCATCAATCCTGTGGAATGTGTGAGAATTTCCTTCCTTTTTAAGGCTGAATAGTATGTATACGTCACATTTTTTTATTCATTCATCCATTGGTGGACACTGGGCTGTCTCCACCTTTTGGCTATTGCAAATAATGTTGTTAGGAACACGCATTATGTTCAAACATCTGTTTGAGATCCTGCTTTCAATTCTTTTGGCTGTATACACAGAAGTGGAGTTGACAGATTGTATGATAATTATATCTTTAATTTTCTGATGAGCTATCATTATTTCCCATAGTGGCTACACTATTTTACATTATGACCAACGGTGCATAAGGAATCCAACTCTACACGTTGTTGCTGCCAAACTTGTTACTTTCTTTTTTTTTTTATATTAACCCTATGCATGGTTATGTAAGGTGGCGTGAACCCATGTTTTAAATCTATATTCCTTGTGTTCCTGCTCACGCAAGCTCTTGTCTCCTTCTTCAGCTACCTCTCCTAGTTTCACAAATCATAAATTACTTTAAACAGAGAACATATTGTAGGTCTAGAGTCAGCAGAATAAGGACACTGTATGGATTAGACCAACGATTTCAACCAGGGGCAGTCTTTCCTCCCAGTCAACATTCAACATGTAAAAATGTCTGCAGACATTTTTGGCTTGGGGTGAAGGAAGGACAAAGCAGTGCTATGGACATCCAGTAGGCAGAGGCTGGAAATGCTCTCAGCATCCTTTAACACACAGAACAGAATCCCCCCAAATTATCCTCCCTCAAGTGTCAACAGTGCCTCAAGTGTCAACAGTGCCATGGCTGAAACCCCATGATCAGAAAGACTTTGAACAAAGACTACAGAGTAGGTGGTTTACAGGTAAGGTTTGAAGAGGACAGGCCCCAGAACTGGTAGAAAGACTTTGGTTTGGGGTATCGTTAAGAAAAAAAAATGGTCAGAAAAGAAGTCAGAGGAGTAAATAGTGATCACAGAGTATAAGAAAGAATTCGTGGAAAAATTAAGAAGAATGAAGAAAATGGCTCAAATATCTGGAAAGACAGTCACAAAAGGTCTTACTGAATCTCGGCAGATCCCAGAGGCCACTGGGAAAAGTTGGACTGTGGTGCATGCGTGTGTGCGTGCTGGGGAGAGCGGGGTGGGGGGGGGGGACAGGCAGGGCAGGGCAGGGTGGTCCAGAAACCACCTGCTAGAGTAGGATGGTAAGTGAGGGAGTTAACACACAGGTTCACTGGGAAGATGGCGTGAAAAACAAGATCTACTCACACTTAGAAGAACAGCTACTAATTAAAGTTAATCCTAGAAATAGCAATTAAACAGATTTAACTCATAATTAGACAAATGGAAAACTAAAATTGCAAATTATAAAAATTATGGGATTTCTAAAACATTAACTGAAAACACGGTTTTCATATAATTTAAAGAGCATTTTATCTCATGTTACCTGTAAACTCTGACTCTGTACATCGTCTAGAGTTGGAAGATCAGCCAGGTACTTCTCCAAGGTCTCGATTCTTCTCTGCTTTTCTTTGTTCTGTTCAGACTCCTTCTGGCACTTCTTTTTCAGGCTACTGATGTATCTATCTCTGGTTTTAAGCTATAAAAAAGATTATGAATCTTCAGCAGTTTTGTCATTAGAAAAATAATAACAAAACAAACATTCTAATCTTAGATATCACTGATTTCTCCAACAGTTCTAGATTATAGTTAATACCACCACCAAGTCAAGTAAGATTACTTTATTTCAATTCTAATCTTCAGTTTCTTCAAATTTTCGTATCACTGAAATCAAGCTTTTGAAATTTTTGTTTTCTTTTACAACTGACAGCATTCTGTAAACTACAGTCAGCCAGGTGGCAGTGATGTCTTTACTGTATTTAATATAGTTTTCAGTGCCCACCTATGTGCCAATGTGGGCAAGGCTTTTCATATCTTTGGCATTCCAACGGTGTTATGTTCCTGTTGAAACTATGTGCTGGGTTTAAATATTACATTAGAATCTGGAATCAAGAAAAGTTATTGGGTACTCAGCAAGACACAGAAATAGAACCATGGGGCATAATTTCAAAATCAGGGAAGCAAGTCATTTTCCTGAGGAATGAGTCCAATTCTTATTTCTCGCAAAGCTATATTGAAATGCTTTATGTGAATTAAGAAAGGATGATACCTACAAATAATTAAAGCTGTTCTCTTACTAATAAACTTGCAAGGGAATTGCACTCACCAAATTATCAAATACTGAGGAACTGGTAAGGGGACTAGCCAGACCATTTCATACCTCGGTCAAGACTACTGTTTAGGCACTGTGTCATACATAATTAAGCTTGCAGTACATGTTCTAAAGTTGCATAAAACAACTTTAGAGAGTAAGGTGTGCCTTACTCTTAACGTTATTTTCGGATTGATGAAATACATGATTCTAGTAAATCCCAATTTGTATAGTCAGACCTCAGATCTCTATGTAAGAATTTTTTTCATCTTTGCATGTGAAAATGCTGCCTTTAAATTTCATCTTTTTTTTTAAAGATTTTATTTTATTTATTTTTAGAGAGGGAAGGGAGGGAGAAAGAGAGAGAGAGAGAAACATCAATGTGTGGTTGCTGGGGGCCATGGCCTGCAACCCAGGCATGTGCCCTGACTGGTAATCAAACCTGCGATGCTTTGGTTCGCAGCCCGCGCTCAATCCACTGAGCTACACCAGCCAGGGCTAAATTTCATCTTATATTCACAGCTCTTTCGTGCTTCAGCTTTCATGCTTAACATGTGTATATACAGTTGCCTAAAAAGTGAACTCTACACTCATAATTACCTTTGATTACCAGTCTTCCAGCATTTAACATTCTTTTAGAAATTTACAGGGTTCTAAAATGTCTTTACAGTCTGTTCCCATATTCACCAGAGAAATAAATGCTAGTAATTAGTGTATAATGGAATAGTCCTTTCAAATTTTATTAAAGCTAACACTTGTCTACAATCTAGTTTCTTTCGTGCTTTATCTAATTTCTTTCAGGTCCAATGTATAACAACTTCTATCAAAACAACTTCAACTGGAAAAATGAATCACATCTCACTTATTCCATCAGTAATATCAGAACCCATTTATTATGCTGGGTAAGTAGCAAAACAGGTAAAACAGACAAACCCTATTATTTACTGGGGCTTTCTCAGGATTAAAGGCAAGTATGTTGGTATGACAATTTAACGTGTGATGTGTTGGAATTCACAGACTGTTGGCACTGGTGGTGACCTGAGGGACCACATAATACAATTCCCGTTTTGAATACGAGGTCTAGAGATCTTTAGTGACTTAATACTAGTCACAGAGACAGAGCTGGTATTTAAACACAGACTGTCTGAATGAACTTTCAAGCTAGTGTTCTTTAAGGTTCCATACTATGAATAACCAGACGCCCATCAATTCTTGAGGGGCCAGCCGTGCCTGGACTGCACATCAACAAAGCCTACTTTCGTCTTAGCAAATAACCCTGTAAGTTACAGAAATAAATGTAAGTAGCCTATTTTTACTAAACATTCCCTAATTCACACTTAATTGTTTAAATGTCTTAAATGTGAGGTATATTGATGTCCCCAAAAAGCAGCCTTGGAATAGGTCAGTCGCGCAGTCTTCTACTAAGCAAAGACGTCCTAGTTTTCTTCTTTTCCTTTGGTCGGTCACCCGCTCCTCTTCTTTGCCATCATGCTAAGCTTGCTGCTGTTGACCACAAATCTCTGCCAACACTCTCCTACTTGATGCCATCTCTGTTGTTTGTTGACATGGAGCTGAGAAGCTAGAACCACTGGGTCTTGGGGTTTTTTTCGGCCTTGCTCACTGATGAGAAGCTATTTCTTTTTTTAAACTTCAAAGGTTTGTGTTGTTTCAGATTAAGAGAGGTTACTGAAGTCTCTAGTAATTACCTCCAGGTAAATTACTAGAGATATAACTAACAAATTTTTCCTATTCTATTTATAAAAAGTAAAGTTTTTCCTTTCTAGGGAGTATTATGCAACACTAAGACCATTTTTTAAAGGCAACAGGAGGGCCCTGTTTTAAAGAGGTTAACACATTTATTTTCCTTTGTTTTAAATATAATACTTAGAACAAAAAAGATTAATGAGGAAGTTTTTCCTCTAAATTTTTTATAAATCATCAGAACCAAAGCATCAGCTGTGGAGTTCAACTGTCCTGAATTTTACTCTAAGCTTTTAAACAATGTCTATCCACATGGACATAGACAAATAACTCAAATTATTTTTCTCAAAGCTTAGGGTACCTCACTTTTTAAAATGGGGCCATAGGGTTTTCCTTCTTTCATAGGGTTTTCTGAAGATCAGGATTAAATAAGAAAATGCATTTAGTGCAAATTAACATGCTGTCTGCAACATACAAGAAAAAGTTCATTAAAAATAACTTCTATTATTATGCTGATTATTATCACATTAAATGTTTTTATGTCAAAAAAATTAGTCTCAATCAGCATTACAGAGAATAAATGCAGAAGGAAAACAACACAATCCAATCTCATGTGGGTCCAAAGTGCTATTTAGTTGATGCATTATCAATGAGTCTATTTTCTATTTCTACACTCCTGTCAGGAACTCAAGTCCTCTCCATGTTGTGGGCACAAACTCTACCCTCTACATTCACCACCCTCCCCAAGTCTCCCTGATATAGACATTTCCATTCTTAATTGTTTCACTTCACAGAGAGGCAATTCCTTTTCCTTTCCAAGAGCACCTCTTCTACCCTGGTAACTGTTATCAACCATTCCCCATTTCTCGTAGGAACTTGCTCCTTCATGTACCCACTCTGACGTCTTTGATATCTCTGTCTAATTATTCTTTCCCTAGTCCTCTGTTGGGGTTATCTCACTTCCTTTCCTTCTCTCTGGGAAAAAATCACTTGAAAGCATTCACTGATTCATTCCTTGATTGGTTAATTGATTTATTCATTCACTCACTAAATGTTCCAGGCAGCACAGCTGGTGACAAATTCAGATACAATCCTGACTTCATGGAACTTACGGAGAAATATTTTTTAAAATGATTACTCCAGATTTTGTTAAGCACTAGAAAAAAGAACAAAATGATCTAAGCATATCTACATCTTCAAGGAAGGGTTTGAGGGGAAGGAGACTTGACAAAATAAATAGGTGAGGAGAAAATGGTAAAAGAAGCCAAGTATTCACCAGGCAAAGAGGATATTTTGTGTAAGACCCAATACCAGAAATAAAGCTGTGTGTGCAACTGTCAGACACGGTACCAATGACACCGTGTACTAGAAGAAGACTAGTACAGCCTAAGGCTATAATTAGGTGGGGTCTTTCAGGTCAAGGGAAGAATTCGATTCTTATTTTAAAGACAACGAGATGGGATTAATGGCTTTTAACCAAGTAAGTGACATGACTAGATCTTCTTTGAAAAGGTTCAGTCCTCCATACTATCAAAAATGGATTAGAGCAACTGGAGCTCTCTACATTTGTAGTGGAAGTGTTCAATGGCACACAAAAACACCTGGGAGAACTTACGGAGTTTCCTGTAAGTCACATTACTATTCTATGAACTGTATGAGCCAGAAATTCCCCTCTTAGTCATTTATCCAAGAGACAGGAATACCTATATACACAAAAAGTCTGGTATAAGAATGTTCACAGCAGCCTCATTCATAATTTCCCCAAACTACGAACAATCTAAATATCCATAAATAGGAGAGTAGATATTATCTCTACACTGAAAGGCAACTCAGCAATTGAAAAAACAAACCATCAATACATGCAACAATATGAATAAATTTTAAAGACCTTGAGTGAAAGAAAACAGACATAAAAGAATATACTGTGTGACTCTATTTATATGAAATTCGGTAAGAATCAAAACTCTTTTACAGTGTTAAAAAAGTGTTTCCAGGAAGGAAAAGAGACTGACTAGAAAGAAGCACAAGGGAACTTCTTGAGGGATTGAAAGTCTCATTTTAGATACTGGTTATGGGGGCATATACTAGTTATACTATTAGCAATACTCGCCAAACTGAACACCCAAGATCTGTACTTTGACTGTAATATAAATAATGTTTCAAATTTTAAAAGTATAATAAATAAAATACATGGAAGCACAACAACAACAAAAAGAAATGGGAGGAGGGAAAGAGCTTATAGGCAGAACAAGAATGGATTCAGAGGCTACTGCAAAAGCTCTGCCAAGAGGTGATAACTAGGACCAGGAGTTAGGAGACAGACTTGACAGGCTTAATAGTTTCTAGCATGAGTAACTGAATATATGGTAATCGACAGTAAACAAAATTTTGTTTTATTTCATTTGAGGAGAATAGGGCATAGGAGGCAAATTGAGAATTGTGTTTGGGCCCTGGCCAGATGGCTCAGTCAGTTGAAGCTTCGTCCCATGCACAAAAGGTTGCAGTTCAATCCCCAGTCAGGGCATATACCTAGGTTGTAGGTTTGATTCCTAGTCAGGTGTGTATGGGAGGCAACTGATATGTTTATCTTTCACACCAATGTTTCCCTCTCTCTTCCAAGTCAATACAAGTGAGAATAAGAAAAAAAAATTGTGTTTCAGACATGAAAGTTTGAAGTATTTTTAAGATACCCATGCAAAAGTTGTCAAATATGTAGTTAGTGTATAAATTGATTTTATTAAGCACTGGACATCAAAAGTAATAAAAGAAAAAACATTTAGAGAAAATATAAACATAAATTTTAAAATCATATTCACTGAATCATCACAATTTTAACACAATCTTTTAATTAACAAGTCTCAGGTAAGAAAATATTTTAATCACTACCACATCTGTACAATGAATCAGTGAATATTTCCTTAGCTCCCTCCAAACTGTGATACTGTATGAAGCCCCCAAAACACTGAAAAGAAACCACAAGAAGCAGGTACTTAAGGTACCTCCAAGTTAGCCAAGTAAAAATACATTGTACAACAGAAAGAGGAACCACGTAAAATTTTTGCCAGATTTTTTGAAGGTAAAAATTTTAACTCAAAATGGGGATGGAAGGCGATTTGACTTTGGGTAGTGATTATACAACACAATATATAGATATGTATTATAGAATTGTATACTGAATCCTACAGATTTTATTAACCAATGTCACCCAATAAATTCAATAAAAAATATATATAAATATACACATGCTCACACAAAAATGTCAGTTTTTCGATCTCTATTAATAGCCCCCATCTCCCTGCAGAAATCATGGTGACCAGCTCCAAGACCACTTGAATAGAGGGTTCAGTTAATAGAATAAACTGCATATATCAAAACAGAAATTTAAAACCAGTTCTGCCACTAAGTAGTAGCTTAAGGATCTGGGCCTCCTCAGTAAATTAGAGCTAGCATGTATCCTACTGTATCTTTAATATTATTAGAAAGGAATGAGATGAAATATGTAAAAATAATATAGGCAGAACAGTCAAGTACAGATATATTGTATATATATTAAGTATTTGGCGTTTAGCTACTTATTCTGAACCAGGGGCTTCAGCTTAAATAACTTGAAGCCAGCCATTTGCAAATGAGAGAAACACCATCCTTACTTCACCTACCAATCCGTCATGCCCAACACAACACAGAAACAGGCCCAGAGAGAAAAGGGACAACAGGTACCGGTTTCATATCTCAGTGCAGGCAACAAACTTCAAAGGTTTCATTATCAGAAAGGGGTAACATACAGCGGTATTTTTATCCCTCAGGAAAATCCCTTAATTTTTCTAAGTAGGGTTACTCGAGGTACTACAAAACTAATCACTCCAATATAAATTTATAGACTGGTACGATACCTGGTATAGAGCAGATAACAGACAAATAATCATATGTTGAAGACACATTGTTGATCTAATTTAATTGATTAAAAATACCTACCTTTTCCTCTAGTTTCTTCTTCTCTTCACTAAACTGGCTTATTCTTTGTTTGAGAAACTGATTAAGCTGTAAAACCTCTTTCTCAGTAGATGCAAGCTTTTGCTCAAGTTCCTCTTGCTGGGAACTGGGCACTGACTGATCTGAAAATGGAGTCTGGAGCGACGTGTTTTCATATTGTGGCTATTGGAAAAAAAACAAAACAAAACAGGTAAGACTCTAAAAGTTTACTTGTCTTTCTGTCCCCATTTCCTCCCGCTTTGCCCACCTCCACCTACCCCCAGCCCCTTGCCCTTTGTCTTGGAAAGGAGCTTTGCTGGAGATGATGGGCAAACTATGCACTGAACAGATGATGCTGTACTGAGTTGTACGCTTGAAATCTGTACCCCAATAACCTCAATTTATAATTTTTTTAAAAAGTTTTTGTCTTGAACAAATGGGAAGAAATTGGAAATAAGATAAAGTACAAAGTATATACAGGCTCTAGCTACAAACAGAGTTTGACATAAATTCCAGCTCACCAGCAGTTTAATAAAGTATCACACAGAAAAACACAATGAAACTGTCCAAGTGCTAAGACAGCTGTGTGTGTAGTAGCTATGGAAAGGCTCTATAGGAGCGCATGTATGTGCCTCTATGTAACTTGATGAATGAAGCCTTGAAGAACTCAGACTGTCCCAAAGGTGGAGATGCAAATCAAAAACCATGTAGACAGCATTTATCATGCTCAGGGAATGTCAAGATGACAAAGTCAGGCACTGCCCTTTATTAACTCAAATTAAAACTAGAGGCATAAGAGAAAACTCTTGTATAATCACCTACAGAACACAGTATGTTGAGATAATATGGTAGGCAAAGAAAAGCTACCTTAAGAACAAAGCGTCAGGAGGTGTGAGGATAAGTGATGACAACATTGGGAAAGTGAGAAAAAAGGCCTGACTGGGGTGGTGGTTTTTGAGATGAAGTTTGAAAATGGGGAAGATTCTGGCAAGAATAAATAAAAGAAAAAAAGAGAACATTTTAAAAAGGCAAAACATGGAATATATGCAGAGTACCCACGTCCATTTAAAGTACAGGTTACAAGAGTGGGGAGTATAAAGGACAATTTTAAAATCTAAGTGGATCATAATGGATTGCAAGGCTCAAAGTGTAACCTTAATTCATAGAAAATGGATAGCCAGTGATGGTTTCAGAAGAAGAAAGTAACATGATTTCAGAAGACTGTGAACTATGTTTTGTAAATTCCCTAGCTTTTTTGGGTAACTTCCTGGCATTTTATAAATTCCCCGATATTTAGCCTAGTGCAGAAACTCTCAATAACTTTTGATCAAAAGGTAAGAATTTAAAAGATGCTACACAACTGGAAGCAGGGAATAGGACGATATAGGACACTGAGACTGAATATGAAAGTATCATTTTAAGAAGTTACTCTAACCTATTTAGTTGGAAAAAATGAGGAACTGAAAAACGTCTGGGAGCAGGACTGAAAGAACTTAAAGAAAATTATTTTTTAAGAGGCGAATGAATAAGAAACATTAAAAAAAAACAAGGTTTGAGATTTTGAGTCTAAGCAGAAGTAAGGTTATACAACAACAGTCTAAGCAGATGCACTTAATTACTACCAGAGCTTATTGGCATTAAGATACCAGTTCAACATGCAAGTACAGATAAGCACAAGGCAGTTAGAGAAGTGGGTCCAGAACTCAGGAGAATGGCTAGGCTACGCTAGAAGACTGTAAGAAGTTAATACAGACAGTTTCCAACTGGGCATGTAATGAGCTTAGAAATTGGCACTTCATCTGCTTTACTAATAAGAACTGAACTAAATGAAAATTCTACAACTCTTCTTATATCTATGAGAGAAGTGAGATCATAGGGCAAACTATTGTCCCCAAAACTGGAGAAACAGATGAACAGAAAGAATCACACTTGCTGAGACAGAATCTCCATGGGAACCAATGTTGGGGTAGGAAAACCAGAACTGCAATTGACAAATTGATGAACTGCTGGTCACTCAGCAGGGACAAGTCCCCAGGGGGACCCAGTCATAGAGGGCTCTCAGCTTTTTTGAGTTTTACCTCCAGAAGCTCTAACAGGTCCTCACACTAAACATCAGAGAAAAATCCCCTCACGCTTACAACAGAAGGAGAGAACGGACCATTCAGAAATACGCCAGAATATTCTGTTCTTCATAACAAGACCTGATCTCAGGAAAAACTACTAGGTTGCCCAAAAAGTCCATTGTTTTATCCATAAAATAAAAGACACATTTTTCATTTTCACCAATAACTTTATTGATCTGGATATTTTGAGTATGTCAGCTACCTCTTGCTATTGGCTACTAGTGGGTAGAGGCCAGGGGTGCTGCTAAACATCTTCCAATGCATAAGACAGCCTGACAGCAAAAAATTATTTGGCCAAAATGTCAATAGTATCAAGAAACTTTGCAAACCGCTTTTGACATGTTCCATCAGTCACAGAACCTTCTGCATACACTGCACAAATAATTTTTAACATTGCAGTTGCATTTTTACCTTTCTTGAAATAATAAAGCATAATCCATTGAAAATGTTGCATATTTTCTTCCATCTTCGATATTAAAATAGCAGCAAAAAAAGTCACCAAGTTTGGTAAATTTTTTTAAATGCATGCTGAAATGGCAGCTGTCACAATACAACCTAACAAAATTGTTTCAAATAAAGTTACAGACAACTAAGCACTACTACAGCCATCATACAGAAAAAACATAACGGGAATTTGGCCAACCCAATATTTTACCAGAGACCAACCTGTCTAAGAAGGTTAGCTAGACAGGAACTAACCCACCTAGAAAGAAAACACCTAACTCCAGCTACCTTTAGCCTTGCACATCAGGTAGGGAAATACCACCCTGTCCCACCTAAGGGTGCAAGAGAAAAAACTGAGAAGCACTATCAAAGTTCACAGTCCAGGAGTACAGGCCCGCTATACGACTAAGACCTAATCCAAGACTACAGAATACTTCTCCTCCAACACCTTACCACTATATTACTAAAGGCCTCCTTCCCACATTTCATTTTACCCAGCAGATCAGTTCTACCTTATGAAATTTACAAAATGTACTAAAAGGAAAAAACAGTTCAGAGAGACTGAACAAGCATCAGAACCAGAGTCAGCTATGTCAAGAATGTTGGAATTATCAGAAGAGATATTCACTATGATGAATATCTTAAGGGCTTTAATCTTAAGGTAGATGAAATGCAAGAACACGTGAATAATGTAAGCCCAGACATGAAAATTCTAAAAAAGAATAGAAAATAAATTCTAGAGATCAAAAACACTGTAACAGAAATAAAGAATGTCTTTGATGGGTTCATCAAGAGAC
Source organism: Tonatia bakeri (assembly GCA_004024845.1). Lineage (NCBI taxonomy): Eukaryota > Metazoa > Chordata > Mammalia > Chiroptera > Phyllostomidae > Tonatia > Tonatia bakeri. The sequence goes on from PVIA01000129.1 coordinate 400,034, forward strand.
TGACTACACACAGCTCAGGAAATAATCTCTGAGCTTGAGGACATCACAACAGAAACTCCCAAAACCAAAGAGCACAAAGAAAGCAGACTGGAAAAAAATGGGTCAGAATATCTAAGATCCGTGAGATAACTACAAAAGGGGTAATATACATGTAATGGGAACACAACAAGGAAAAGAGAGAGGGAGGAAGAGAAGCACTATTTGGAAACAATAATGACTGAGAATTTCCTCACATTGTCAGAGGCCCCATCTCAGACCCAGGAAGCTCAGAGAGCACCAAGCAGAATCAATGCTAAAAACTACACATAAGTATTTAAATTTCTGAAAACTAAAGATAAAAAAAAAATTCTTAATAAAAAGAAAAAAAACCTTGCCTAGAGACAGGCAAAGATAAAAGTTGTATCTGACTTCTCAGTAACCATGCAAGAAAAAAAGAGTATAGAGTGAAACATATAAAGTGTTGTGACTAAGATCCACCAACCTAGAATTCTGTACCCTGTAAAATTACTCTTCAAAAGTGAAGGAGAAATATTTTCTGAGACAAAAAAAAAAAATTGAGAGAATTTGCTGCCTTGTAATGCAAGAAATGTTAAAAGAAGTTCTTCAGACAGACAGAAAATAATATAGGTCAGAAACTTGGATCTATATATAGAAAGGAAGAACATTACAGAAGGTATAAGGAAAGAAAACTTATTTTTCTTAACTGACCTAACAGGTAACAGTTTGTTCAAAATAATAGTAGTAATAATGTATTCAATTATGTGTGTGTATACTTCTATTGAGTATAGAGATAAAATAAATGACACCAATGATATGAGGCAGAGGAAGGAAGATTTAGGAATAGTTATTTTAATAAGGCACTTACACTATCCACTTGCACTGGTTGTAAATTCACAGGGTTCGACAGAAGTAATGCCTGCTTGAGTGTACTTGGTAGGGTAATAATATGGGTGTAATAATTAATAGGTCTGATGTGAACATTTCACCTAAAATATCATATGGTGTGCTTGACTGTGATATTATGCTACAGAATTACATGCTTATGATTTTCTAATAAGAGATTTCATAATAAAAGAGGGGCATTACTTGTGCCAGACCCTGTACATTGCAAATTCTAGGGCAACCACTTAAAAATTTTTTTAAAAGCATAATATACATGCTAAGAAAGGAGAGAAGATGGAATCATATAAAGTAAGTATTCGATTAAAACTGCAAAAAGCAGAGAAAGTGTGGAAAACAAAAATACGAACAAAGAGCAAGAGTAACAAAATGGCAACGAACATGACAGATATTAATCCAATCAATAATCACTTTCAACCTGCATGGTCTAATCACACAATTGAATGACAAAAATAGAATGAATCCAAAAACAAGACCTAACTATATACTATCTAAAAGAACTCACCTTAAAATAAGGACACGTACTGATTAAAAGGGATTGAAAAAGTCATGTCATACTAACATTAATCAAAAGATAGCTGGAGTAGCTATGATTTCAGACAAAGCAGACTTTAGAGCACAGGTGGAAAACACAAGGCCCAAGGGCTGAATCCAGCCCTCCACATTGTTTTATCCAGCCTGGCACCTTGTTTCTGCCCGGCGGCAATGCGAAGCTCCTTGCCCCTAGTTAAGGAGTAGTTACATTTATGCAGTCCTAAAATTACATTTGGCCCTTTGAAGGCAACCGTGAAGCTGATGTGGCCCCCAATGAAAATGAATCTGACACCCCTGCTTCAGAGCAAGGAAAGCTATCAAGCATCAAAAGGAGTATTATATAATGATAAAAAAGTTAAAACTCCAAGAAGAGATAACAATCCTTAAGGTATATTAGCCTAAAAACCAAGCATCAAAATATGACTCAGAAGATAGCAAGGACTTCTGAATACACTACTGAAAGCATGATCTATGTAAAAAATGGATAAGCTGGACTTCATTAAAATGTTCTGCTCTGCAAAAGACAATTACAAAAGACTGAGAAGACAAGCTACAAAAGGGAGAAAACACTTGCAAATGACCCATCTGATAAAGGAAATGCATCCAACCACTACAAAAGGGAGTGCATCTCTCCAGGAAGTAGAAGGACACATAATCTTGTTAAAACGAAGCACAAAGAGGCTTCTGTAGCCAATGCTGTAGGTGAGCCTAGGCCGTTCTCTGCGGTCTGCCGAAGATTCTGATTTTACTGGAACCATTTAACTCCCCTTCCCTGATTGGGTGGCTGGGGGTGCGACACCTCTGAACCAGTGAGACCCGGAAACTACCTTGACACCATTCTGCTATTCACCATCCGTGTACGAGCAAACGTGTACCACACCAATGTGTGTGGTGGCGAGAGAAGCGTGGTTGATCCTCTAGATGAAAGCACACAGAAAAGTCTGAAGCCAAAATGCTTCGACTTCTAAATTTAGGAAGACCTTTTCAGCTTTCACCTACTTTATCTGTGTGTCACGAAACACCCCTGCCCATGTTCCTTCACAGTTGTGCTCTTCTACTGTCTTCGAATACGCTGGTGTTCCTTGTTTTTATTTCTGGATTCCATTTTCTTCATTCCCTGTGACATCTGATCATGGCCAAGGCTTCAACAGCTACTCAGGGAGACTGACATCTCTTAAATCTCTAATCTCTCCCTCAGACCTGTATCCATGCATATCAGTCTCATTAATCTCAGTCCCAAATTTATAATATAGAAGTTCAACTAATTTTTCCGCTCTAAACCTATTCCTGATACAGTAGTCTCTACCTTGTTCATTGACAACATAAACCAATCAAAGTTCCCCACCTGAAATGAGGCAATCATTCTCTCTCATCACACTGAAGTCACGAAAGCCAGCCCATGTTGCACAGATGTTTCTGTCATTCTGACCAACATTGTTTTAAAATTCAGATGTCATTTAACTTTGAGACTACTGAGATAGCTTCTGCCTGCCCCTGATCCCTTCCATTTTAAGTCCAGTCTCTATTATGCCACTGGAGAAACCAAACTAGGATACTTTGCAATGGGTAAAAACAATAATTAGGCTAGTACAACAGGCATTAACTGAAGCGGTCCCTAAATGCTGGGCAGACGAAACCTTTCCTTCTCAGGCCTTTGAAACAAGTTGATCCCTGCTTATGTCTTCAGCCACATTTATTATCCTTCTTAATTTGCACTCCATTCGTACAGAATAATTTGTATCTTTCTAAATGCATTATCTCCTCTGCTTGCCTTCGGGCCTCCTCACATGCACTATACTATGTCTCCAGCACTCTTCCTCCATCTCCTTCACCTGACTAAATTCTTCTAGTTCATCGGTCCCTCAGGTTACATATTCCTTCCTATGGGAAGCCTGACTCGACTTTTGGAAGACTGGTTTGTGTGTTCTTAGTAGGGATTCCTATGACATTTCACATGCATCCCTTTGCTGGGGTGCCTCCAAAATACTGCAACTGTCTGTTGTTTATGTGTGTTTCTCATTAGATTGTACACTCTTTGAAGGAAAGACCAAGTTTATTCACGTTTATATTACTAGCACCTAAAAAGTGCCTTATCCATGGTAACTATAAATAATCTTTGAAGAAATGAATAAACATGTCTATATACTATCTCCCTCTGTCAGCTTCAAGATCCATGAAGACAGAAAACTGTTTTTCACTCTTGTGGCCCCAGCATTTAACACATTAAATGTTGACGTTTAGTTGGATGCGCTCCTTTGTAAAGGTGGTACTCATTTAGAAAATGCTTATTTGCACGCGGACCTGGTAGCATAAAAAGTAGCTGGAGGAAAAAGACTCAGAAAAAATTACACAAATGAAAAGAGAGGATAAAATCAAAATGAGGAATGATGCACTGATCAAGTGTAATAAGTACTATTCAGTTGGCCTTTCCAAGGTTCACATGTATGTATATGAAAAGAAAAGAGCTCTTTTTTCTTCAATCTTTAACAAAAGAAAAGAGTCCTTCACATTTTTGTGTTTTTTCCCCCATGAAGTCACGTTAACCACAGGTTGAAATTTTGGTATAAGGCATTAGAAGTACAAATCACTTCTGGTTCTATCAATTCTATCCCTAAAACAATCTAGGAGGCTTGAATTTTAGGATAAGACCTAGTCCTTATTTTCTATCTAAGAGAGTCGGTGAGGTCCCTGTCTCAGGTCACCATGACTGTAAAGGCTATTCAAAGTTTTTAAAAAGCAAACAGGAATTACTTCTAAAGAACATGTTTTTTCATCTATAAATTCATAAAAGAATGTTATTTCAAAATTTTCTTTATTTAACTTAGAACACATAGAATATTAAAGGTATTATTTTCTTTGTTTAATGTGTTATGGAATTAAAATGAACAAGCTAAGGGCACGCCTGGCTAGCTTAGTCGGAAAGCATGAGACTCTTATAATGAACAAGCTATGAGCCCAAAAATGTGCATTCGCAAAATGCTGTGCATTAAAACTAATGCTGTTCATAGATCCAAGGTAAAAATTACTTTGCTAAAGAAATGCTCTATCATCACATTTGTTGTTTCTTCTAACCACTGCCATTTAATGAGCTCTCTATATCTAATAAAAAAAATTTATCTTTAAAGGACACATGGACAAAGCCAAAGGAGGGTAGGATTGAGGGGTGGTGGTAGGGATGGCTGGAATGGAGGGAGGGGGGAAATGGTGACAACTGTACTTGAACAACAACAAAAATAAAAATAAAAAAGTTTATCTTGCCCTGGCTGGTGTAGCTCAGTAGATTAAGCATGGGCCTGTGAAGCAAAGGGTCATTGGTTTGATTCCCAGTCAGGGCACGTGCCTGAGTTGCGGGCTAGGTCCCCAGTAGGGGGCGTGCAAGAGGCAACCACACATTGATGTTTCTCTCCCTCTCTTTCTCCTTCCCTTCCCCTCTCTCTAAAAATAAATAAATTTTTTTAAAAAGTTTATCTTATATATTTATCATACCCACTTAATACTTCAGGTATCCCCTTTTATTAATGCCCAAATCTTTTAAAATCAAATTTTTCAACAATATTTTAATTCTTCACATACTTTAAAATCTTTCTAATATTTTTAGTAGTCTAAGCCTTTTCCACTTCCTTCCAGGTATTTCTGTCATTGCTGACTGGCTTAGAGAGCCCTCTACTGGCCTGATGCTGTGCCAAAGAACATTTTCTTCAGCTTTCGGATATGCTTTAAATTCTACATGCATTTGCTAATATAATAATAATAATGGTATAATTCAAGCAAAATCTTTATTCAAAATAATAAAATTACAGGGGAAACTGAATGGTTCTATTAAAATACTGGTATCAGAAAAAAACCCTCACACAGATGGTCAAATGATTTTACACAAGGTGCCCAGACCAGTCAATGGGAAAGAGACAGTCTTTCCAACAAATGGTTCTGGGAAAACTGGATTATCCACATGTGAAAGAATGGCGTTGGATCCTTATCTAACATAACATATAAAAATTAACTCCAAGTATGTCAAAGATATAAATGTGAGGCCTAAAACTGTAAAACTCTTAGAAGAAAACAGGGCAAAACTTCATGACACTAGATTTAGCAATAATTTCTTGACTATGACACTAAAGGTACAGGCAAAAAAAAAAAAGTAGACAAATTAGACTCCATAAAAATTAAAATATTTTGTACATGAAAATACACTGACAACAAAGTAAAAAGGCAACTCAGAATGGAAAAAAATTTGCAAATCACATCTGATAAACGATTAATATCCAGAATACATAGAGAACTTCTAAAACTTAATAACAAAAAAAAATGTAAAAACGGGCAGAGGTCTTGAATAGACATTTCTCCAAAGGTGACGCAGGCATATCTCATTTTACTGTGCTTCTCAGTATTGAACTTGGCAGCTACTGAATGTTTTACAAATGAAGGTTTGTGGCAACCTTGCATCGATGATTAGCATTTTTTAGAAATATTTTTTTAAATTAAGGTATGTGCATTGTTTCTGCAGACATAATGCTATTGCACACTTAATAGACTACAGTATGATGTAAACATAACTTTTACATTCACTGGGAAACCAACAAATAATCATGTAACTCGCTTGACTGCAGTGTTCACTGTACTGTGGTGTTCTGAAACTAAACTTGCAGTACCTCCAAGGTATGCCTGTACAAAACTGACCAATAAGCACATGAAAAGATACTCAGTATCACTATCATTAGGGAAATGAAAATCAAAAGCACAATCAGGTATTACCTTGCTTCTGTTAAGATGGCTATCATCAAAAAAGTAGAAAATAATAAGTGTTGGCAGTAATGTGAAGAAAACGAACTTTTGTACACTACTGGTGGGAATGTACACTACTGGTGGGAATATAGGCACTGTGAAAAACATTATAGCAGTTCCTCAAAAAATTAAAAATAGAATTACCATATGATTTATCAATTAGTCTCATCTGGCTATATACTCAAAAGAATTGGAAACAGGATCTCAGGGATATTTATACAGCCATGTTCAAATAAATAATATAAAATATGTTCATGGCAACATCATTTCCTATAGCTAAAATATGGAAGCAAACCAAGTATCCACTGTCATGAATGAATAAACAAAATGTAATATACATACAGTAGAATATTATTCAGCTTTAAGAAGGAAAATTCTAATACATGTTTAAATATGAATGAACTATGAGGACATTATGCTAAGTGAAATAAGCCAGTCACAAAAACAAAAACAGAAACAAATACTGTATGATTCCACTAAACATGAAATACTTAGAAGCAGAAAGGAGATAGTGATTGTGAGGGATTGGGGAGAAGAATAAGAAGGTATTGCTTAATGGGTACAGTTTCAGTTTTTATAAGATGAAAAGTGCTAAAGAGACAGATGACGGTGCACAGTATAATAAATGTATTTAATACCACTGAACTGGACACTTAAAATGGTTAAAATGAAAGGTGGTAAGTTTTATGTTTATTTTAACACAAAAAATGAAAAAAAAAAAAAAACATGGAGATAACTCCTCCACTCACTGACTTTATATAAACTTATTAGAAGGGCAAAAATCTCAAAGTCTGAGAACACTCTGTTAACACAGCTGTTAGTCGGGAGCAGGGGGAGTCTTATACACTGCTGGCAAGAGCTAAAAATTAGAATAAGCTGTCTGGATAGAAATATCAATAAAAATGACCAATTCATACAACACCTAGATATTTCACTTAGAATCTAACTTACAAAAAAACTTGCTTTGCACAGAATAATGTTTATAAATTATTATTCTCCATAACACTAGTTGTAATATCCCCAAACTAGAAACTATACAAATTTTGATGAGCAGGAAGAGGTAGAACAAATTATGCTATCTCCATAAAATGAGAAATCAAGCAGTTGTGAAAGAAAAAAAAAAAGGATGCTGTGTATGTAATGATATGGAAATAATTATTTTTTTATATAAGATAAAGGGAAAAAAGCAAGATGCCAAATAATGTATGTATTTTGATACTTTGTTAAAATACATTTATAAAATGTACTTTATAATATAAATACATTTCATATGTATTTAAAATACATTTCATATGTATTTAAAATACATTTTTATACATTTATAAAATGTAGCTATTATCAAATATATTTATACATTTATAAAAATGTATAAATGTGAGGATAAAATACATTTATATCTGCTAGTGATACACATGGACTCTGGAAGGACATACTAGGAATTGGTAACAGTAGTTCCTGTGTATACGGGGGTGTGGACAGATGGAAGACAGTACCTGCATATCTTTTACTACATATATAAACCAAGTGATGAGGTTATTAATTCAAAAAATGCCCTAATCTTAGAAGCTAAGTATAAAATCAACATATCCTTTATTAATAAAACAATAATAAAATCCTCTATAATCTTACCTGCAAATTAGACATGTAAGAATCCCCACAATTTACATAGTGTCCTAACATGGCATGTTGTGCCCGTAATTCATTATCCCTTATTCGCTCGTGTAGGTGGGTAATTTGTTGCTTCTGTCTGAAAAACATAAATCAAAGTCACATAATAAAAAATACACTTTTCTAAGAATAGTTAAGAGTAGAACTTCTAGTATTCTAATAATTTGGCATGATTTAAAAGTATTATCAATCTTAAAAGTATTATAATATGAAACAGCAACTTGAATGACTTTGAATTATTTCTTTGATGTCCTAGAATATATAGAACTGAAGGATATATTTTAATAGTTACGACAATGACTCTGCATTTCCTACTGCCATAAAATGAATATTGGTATCTCCCCCAAAATTCATATATTAAATCCTAATGCCCAATGTGAAGGTATAAGAAGGGGGGCCTTTGGGAGGTAATTAGGTCACAAGAGCAGAAGCTTCAAGAATGCAGTCAGTATGCTTATAAAAGAGGCCCCAGAGAGCTTGATGGCCCTTTTCACGATGGAAGGTCACAGGGAGAAGATGGCCATCAATGAACCAGGAAGTTGGCTCTCACCAGACACTGAATCTGCAAGTGACTTAATCTTGGACTTCCCAGTCTCCATAATTGAGAGAAATAAAATTCTGTTCTTTATAAGCTGCCCAGTCTATGGTATTTTGTTATAGCAGCCCAAATGCACTAAGACACCCTATTAACTCATACCCCTCAAAATAGTAATTATAATGGTGTTCAGATAAATGATACAAGTGAATTGATTCTGATTGTTTGAAGAGTATATCCTATTAATAAAAGTCTGAATTTTGATCTGCTTTTAAAATGTGTAGTACAGGGAACAGAGTCAATGATATTGTAATAACTATGTATGGTGCCCAATGGGTACCAGACTGATGGGAGTGATCACTTTGTAAAATATATAAATGTCTAATGACTATGTTGTATGCCTGAGACTAATATTGTATGTCAACTATAACTGAAAAATAAATTTTAATAAAAAGTATGCATAGATGACAAAGAACAATATATATCATAGATAATATAATTAAGTAATATTAGGCTTATTGTTCAAAATAATCATAAAACTGTTAAGTATAGCACAATTTTTTTTCAGAGCTTTGGTACTCAAACCATGCAAAATTTTTGGAATGTGCCCACAAATATCCAAAATTCTTATCTGTAAATCATCTGATTTCAAACATTCATGATTTTCATGGGTTCTGTGCTTTCATATCTAACATAGATTAGTTAAAAATTACTTTAAAGTAGTTTTCCAATTTGATATTTCTTAATTGTAAGAAGATGAAGAGAAGTTTCCAAATAATGAATTACTCTAATGTAAATAACAGGATGGCAGGAGACAGACAGACCCACCAACCAGTGTCATAAGAACCAATCATATCATCGGTTCTTAAAGGGAACTGGGGCTGGAGAAGGACAGACATGAGAAATCAAGGTATTTGTAAGGTTCTATTTTTTAAACTCTACATGGTGAATACAAAAGTATGTTTTAAAATCTACATTTCTGTATGCCTGAAGTATTCAGTAATTTAAAAAATGTATAGACTCACCGATCAATTACAATTTCTTTCTGCCTTAGTAGTCCTTCTTTTATCTTCAGCACTGACTCCCACTTTGTGAAATCCTGATAGCCAGAAGGCGAGTAACTCTGACGAGATGATCCAGTCAAAACCTGCACAAACATGCTTGACTCTTAGTATTCTATAGTGTCTAAGGGAAATATTTACATACCACCTAATATTTTCCCAATGATTTTCATTTTAAAAAGGGAACTCTGCCTTCCATTTTTTTAAGACTATCTGAAATCACATTTGTGAATACAATATAACTTGAAAAACTCAAGGAAGTTACAAAGTAAATATACAAATCTAATTAAGAGTTTAATCATTTCTGAAAGGAATACAATAAAAGAATGTACAATGGCTAGACTAGACAAGCATTACCAAAAGAGTTTCCAAAAGGAAATAAAAACAGTATCTGTAGCATTCAGATTTCAAACTGTCATTCATCACAATATCATTTAATTACATTAAAATTTCAAGAGCTTAAAATATTTACATAAAATAGTAAATATATCCATAAAAATATGACTAGTAAGCAGATAAGCCAGATGACTATTAGTCTCTAGTGAAAATGGTACCATTTGGAAAAAAAAAAACCTCTGAGAATTTAAATTTTTTTTGATATATTTAATAAAAATCAATAATTAACAGCTATCTTCAAACTTCTATCATTGAAACAAAAATTTAATACTGGTGTTAACAGGTTGAACTGTGTCCCCTCAAAAGATATGTTGAAGTCCTAACCCCACTATCTCAGAATGTGAACTTACCTGGAAATAGGGTCTTTGTAGATACAGTCAATTTAACATGAAGCCATTAGGGTGGGCCCTGATCCCATATGACTGATGCACCATGAAAAGGGAAACTCTGAACACAGACTCAGACCGAGGGGACAGACATTTGGTCACACGAAGGTAAAGCAGAGATTGGAGTGATGCATGTACAACCAAGGAAAACAAAAGACTGCCAGAAAAGCACTAGAAACTTGACCTGGAACCAACTCTACTGACACCATGATTTGGGACCTCAAAGCTCCAGAACTGTGAGACGATAAATTCCTGTTGTTTAAGTTACCTGGTTTGTGTTTTTTGTTATAGTAACTCTGGGAAACTAATACATTGGCAAATCAAGTAGGAACATAAATTCCTTTACAAGATAAACAATGCTATATATAAACACCACAAAGCAACTTTAAAAGAATTCAAATGTGCAGCGATATTTTTATCCTTTGTTTTTCCAAAGATACTACTAGACAAGACCTAGTTCTCAATAAATCACTAACTGTGTGACATCCACTAGCGATACATTAACCCTTTAAATTAATAGGATTGTCAAATAATACTAGGACAGGATGTTTCAGGCAGGAGAAAGACAGGACAAAATGAGCAGAGTAAGGAGGAAAGAAGCTGGGTGATAACGAAGCACAAAACTAAGAGATGGGCAGGTATCTGGAATGTAACTGATACACAGTCGTTATAGGGGCAGGTTAATCAGATACTCTATCCTGAATTTCATTCTTTCCCTTGCCTAACACACAATCCAGGCTATATTTAGCCAGTATATACCAATGCAAATATGTTAGTTGTTACAATACTGAATTACTTTCACTGCAATTGGTAACTAGCTACAGCTCCAACCCCCTGAATGTCCTCTCCACTACTCAGGACATGCATCAAGTCTCTCCATCATACAATAAACAGAGTTACCTCCAGTTTTTGGCACACAAAAAAGGGCCCTCTCAGGATCCTGTTCCATCCATAAGTGGCATCCTTTCTGTTTGGTGGATCCCTGCATTAGTCAGCCCCCCAAAACTCTCCCATCTCAACACTACTACCAGCATATGTTCAGTTGGGAGAGCTGGGATTCAAATCCAGGCAACCCAACAAAAACACCACTATGTGACACTGCTTTTGCTATAGCCTAATTAACTAAGAAGGCATCGCAAATTTTCGTATCACAAGGGCTGAAAAAAATTGAAACTAATTGCTAAGAGAAGATTCAGCACCACGAATAATATTGTTGATATTAAGTCTCTACATATTGCAACTCCATGTTACTTAATGATTATTAATTTCATGGGTAAATTATTTCATGAAATTTTTTTGTCAAACTGTTACTCAAACAGGAATTAAAACAACAGAAGCCAGCAAAACAAAAGATCATATCAATAATTCCAAAACTCAACATAAAATTTGGAAGTTACCAGAATGATTTGGTAAAACAATTGTGCTATAATCCTAAATATATCATTAATTTGGAGACTAAAAGTAAATACATATTTTAGTTATATGCTGAGTTGACAGGTACTGGTTTAGTATATTGTTGTCACACCTAATAAAAAACTTGTAAGGTGACCTAGGGATCTACGGTCTCTTCTTCCAAAGATCTAAAAAGGCTCCTCCATTTCAGGAATGACCTATACCATAACATGTGAAGCTACATTTTGCCCTATACATCTGGTGACTATTTTCAATAAGGCTGGCACCTAAGCAACAGATGTTGATCTTAAGAAGACATTAACTACTCACTCCACTCTCCCTAAGAAATCTACTAAAAAAATTTTCCAAGCTAGTAACTTCCTAAAGAAAAGCATTTTCTTGTTTTGGTATCAAGAAAAAGAGAGCAAACAGTAGGAAAAAATGTATCTGCAAGAGAAAAGCAAATGATAATACCACTTGGTTTATAGCATTTGAACCACTGGAAGAATGGATCACTAAAGGACTTGCCAGATACTTCAATAAATATATGCAAAACAAAATATGAGAATTTATTCTTCTGATTTGAGCCCCTTGATCTAAACCCTTTAGAAAACAAAATAAAAATTGAGCAATGAAATTGGGCAAAGAGGAATTAAGAAAAAATTCTTCCCTTGTAATTACCCAATCAGCAGCGTGATAATCTTCCTTACTAAACTCCAACCATAATTCATAAAAGTAGTTTTTAAAAAAGCATGAAACTTAAAAACAACCAAATGCTGTAGGAGAACTTAAAAGTAATTTTAAATATCTGTTCATATCTGCCTATCACTAAAAATGACAATTATGAAGATATTTTACCTTCTACAGCTTTTATAATGAGGACATTGTGAATGCTATCTTACATGAAGTTATAGAATACAATCTGAATGAAGTACTTAAAGCAAGATTTTTTAAATCATATTGCAAACTCTCAAGTAGCAAGGAAGCCACTGTACCTTTACGATTTTGCTTACAATACAAACAATGTTACACTATTAAAGTCATATAGAAAAGGGACAACTGATGAAAATTCATTTAGATTATAATTCACAATGCTGTTCAGGCTTCAGTCTTGACAAGGCTAAAAGAGCGTCTCACAGAAATAGCACAGGATTGCTCTGTACTACACACAGAAAAAAAAACACATTATCTGCTTTGGAACTACTTATCTTTTGTAAGTTCTAACAAAAAGGAAAAGGACTGAATGGTGAGAAAAGAATTAGATTATGTTCAAGTTGGTTCTTCCTCACATTTCCAAGTTAAAACCTCACAGAGATTACTCTTTAAACACTGCCAATTTAATGTTTCAGCAAATGTTAAAGTTTTCCCATTAGTTTATAAAACAGAAACAGTCTCTTCTTAATTACACATTTGGTAGGCTGAAAAAACTTAAAAAATCTTATTAGTACCAATTACCTATTTGGTTCCAAGCATTATACCCAAAAGCAGTTCGGAGCAGGGAGGGGCTGCCTTTTCCCTCTGAGAGTGACACAGGAACTTTGAGTACACACTGAGGCACACTTCACACTTCTAAATAGCACTATCTTAGCTTTGGAACATTAACACGTGGTACATTTATACATGGAATACTATGCAGCAGAAAGAAAGAACTCCTACTCTTCACGATGGCATGGATGGAACTAGAGAACATTATGTTAAGTGAAATAAACCAGGCAAATACCATAATAATTTCACCTATAAGTGGAACCTAATCAATAGAACAAACAAATTAGCAAAACAGAACCAGAGACTTGGAAATAACAACTGAAAGGGACCAGAAGGCAGGAGGAAGGGGCATAATGCGGGAAAGAAGGGGAAGGGGCAAGTCACAAAACTTGAACAGAGGACTGACTCTGGGGCACGGACAATGTGGGGGGATTGACTGTGGGAGTAGGGAGGTGACAGGGCAGGGGAGAGCAATGGGGGAAAAGGCAGGACAACTGTAACTGAACAACAATAAAAAAAATTGCAAAACAAAATTATCATGTGGAAAAAGGAAGGCAGCCAAGTGCAATTGCCTTAAAACTTCCACACTACAAGTCACTGAAAATCAAGCCCAATATAAAAGTTAATGTTTTCTTTGTATCAAGAGTTATTGTGGATTGCACACTATCTTTCACAACACCTGCTAACATGAACAAAACAGAAGGAGGAGTGCCAATATCAGTTTTGGACAAAATTCATCTTCCTTTCACTAAAAAGCATTAAATGAAAATGAGAAAATTTTATATTGGTAAAAGGTAAAATCTGCCAAGAAGATAAAATAATCATGAAAGCTTATACATTTAATAGTATATTATCTCATATGAAGAAAAACTACTAAAAATAAATGGGGAAATAAATGAATCCACAATCATAGTGAAAACTTTAATACACCTTTCTGAAATAAAAAATCAGGTAGAACAGAAGTTGGCAGATCCAGTTCATCATCTATTTTTCTATGGCCTGTATACTAAAAATGGATTTTATATTTTTAAATGGCTGAAAATAATCAAAAGTAAATTTTATAATACATGAAAATTGTAAGAAATCTAAAAACCAGGGCCCAGAAGTTAAGATCTACAGCAATGTCGCCATGCCCATTCGTTTACACGTTGTACGTGGCCGGCTCCCCAGCACTAAAGTTGTGTAGTTGCAAGAGGCTCTCCCCCTCTCATATGTGTGTATGTGTGTTTATATTAATATAAAACCAGCTATGCAAAGAAAACTTTAAATTATATTGTAATCTATAATGTATCAACAAACCTAAAATTTTAGATAAAATGAACAACTTTATAAGAAAATATTAATTAATAAAATTAACTCTTGAGATGGAATAGCTGACTAATCATAAGAGAGACTGGGGGAAAATGAGTCTATTGCTTAATTGAGATACTGATATTATAGTAGATTCTACCTAAGGTTAAAGAAAACAAAGCAGTGAAAGAAACATTGTGAGAAAGTTAGTAAGGCAGAGCTTGAATAATAATAAAGCATGTTATAAAGCAACAGTATTTAAAACTATATTTTGGAGTAGTTACAGATTTAAATTAAAACAATACCACCATTTTTGGTATCATTAAACTTAAATACCATACTTCTAAATAATCCATGGTTTGGCAAAATGAAAGAAAATATATCAAAATCTGTGGGAGTCAGCTAAAGCAGTACTAAGAGGGAAATTTACAGCAATAAACAGTTACATTAGAAAAAAGGAAAGGTCTCGCCCTGGCTGGTGTAGCTCAGTGGATTGAGCACGGGCTGCGAACCAGGCATCGCAGGTTCGATTCCCAGTCAGGGCACATGCCTAGGTTGCAGGCCATGTCTCCCAGCAACCGCACATTGATGTTTCTCTTCCTCTCTTCCTCTCCCTCTCTCCCTCCCTCTCTCCCTCTCCCTCTCTCTCTCTCTCTCTCCCCCCCTCCCTTCCCTCTCTAAAAATAAATAAATAAAATCTTTAAAAAAAAAAAAGAAAAGAAAAAAGGAAAGGTCTCAAATCAATAATCTAAACTTATCTTTAGAACTAGAAAATATATACCAAACCAAACAGATGGGAGAAAATCAGGCTTAGAACACAGATAAGCTAAATTTAAAACAGAAAAAAAGAGAGAGAGAGAGAAATCAATGGAGGGGGTAAAGAAAAGCCAGTTCTTTGAGAATATCAATAAAATTGATACACCTCTAAGGCTAGACTGAGGAAAAACAAAGAAGATGTCATTTATATTATCAGGAATGAAACAGAGGATATCACTACAGATCCTACAGAATAGATATTAAAAATTCATCCAATATAAAATAGATCATTTGAAAAGCTCTGTTAACTATCAGAGTAATTTAATTTGTGGTTAAAAAAAAACAAACCTCCAAAAAAATAAATTTCCAGACCCAATTAGTTTCACTGTAGAATTTTAACAAATGTTTAAAGAATATCAATCTTCCACACATTCATTCAGTGACCTCTATCACTTTATAAGGTTGGCATTATTCTGATACCAAAACCAGAAAAATAGTAGCAAAACTACAGACCATTGTCTCACATGAACACAGATATAAAAATCCCTATAAAAATCAAATAATATCAAATCCAGACAAAGAGATAGGTATAGGATACACTTATAGAATACAAAATGACTACCAAATAGCATTAGCTAATACCTCCATCATGTAATATAATTACATTTATTTTTTTGTGATAAGAACAATTAAGATCTACTGTCTTAGCAAATTTCAAGTATGTATTACAGTGTTATTAACTATAATCACCTTTCTGTACATTATATTCCCAGAACTTATTCACCTTATAAGTGAATGCTTGTACCCTTTGGCTAAAACCTCCCTATTTCTCTACCACCTAGCTTCTGGTAACCACCATTTCAGTGTCTGATTGATTTCTATGATTTTAGCTTTTTTGAGATTCTACATGTAAGTGACATCAAATAGTATTTGTCCTCTGTGTGACTTATTTCACTTGGTCAACTAAATAGGAAAAAAAAGAAGAGAAGAGAAGAGAAGAGAAGAGAAGAGAAGAGAAGAGAAGAGAAGAGAAGAGAAGAGAAGAGAAGAGAAGAGAAGAGAAAAGGGGGTTGGGCAGAACTAATTAAACCAGGACCTGAAATTGGTATTTAATAAGAAGTGAAAACAAATGTCTATAAAGGCCTGCAGGCCAATGTTTACTTACAATCAGCCCAACCTAGAAACAATCCCTATGTCCACCAACAGATAAATTAATACACTGTGCTATCTCCATAAAATGCAATACTACTCAGTAACAAAAACAACTGATACACGCAACAACCTGGATGAATCTCAGAAGCATTAGGCTATGTGAAAGAAGCCACATTCAAAAGGGTACATACTGTCTGATTCTTTATGCCACATCTGGAAAGAGCAAAACTAAAGAGACAGTAATCAGATCAGTGGTTGCTAGGGCTGCGATAAGCGTTGATGACCTAATGGAAAAAGGCAACTTTTGGAGGTGATGCAAATGATGTACAACATGACCATTGCAGTAAACGTGTCTACACGCAGCTATCAAAACACACTGCACTTTTTAAAGGCTGAGTTTTATTGTACGTAAGTTATACCGCAATAATCCTATTAAAAAGTGTACTTTGTAAATAATATTTCAGTAAAATTGTTTTTTCTACAAGGTAAAAACAAGCTAAATTATGGGTGAATAAATATTTATATACATCCCATTCGACGACACTAGAAGCAAAAAGAACTTCTCATAATAAACTTGAAAGAACCCAAATATGTGTCAACAAGGAATGGGTAATTAATTGTGGTACATGTATAAAACAATACTGCACAGCAATAAAACAGAATTTTTATGTTCAACAACATGATTGAGATTTCGAGGCATTATGTTAAGCAAAAGAATCCAGACTCAGAACCATACACACTCCATGATGATTTAAGGTCAATAGTAGAAATGGGTGGGCTGTGGGGTGTTGTTACACTGACACAGAAGAGGCATAAGCTACATCTGTTGTATCCTGGAAACTTTTTATGTCTTGATCTGAGTCGTGGTTAGAAGGATATATGCATTACTAAATAGAATGGAGTTGTTATTATACTTAAGACTAATAAGGTAGACCCTCGACAAAAAAAAAACAAAGTATGTGATAACCACAAGGATATCTACACTTTATTTTTCTCTCTACTTTAAAATAAGACTGAGGGGAAATGAAGGCCTTGTCTGCCAGGGGAGAACAGTAAGTATTCAAAGGTACACTGTAGATCACAGGTGGCAAACACAAGGCCCATGGGACAAATCCTGCTCTCCACCTTGCTTTACCCAGCCCAGCACCTGGTTTCTACCTGGTGGCAGTACCAAGCTCTTGCTTAACTGTTGAGGAGTAGTTACATGTATACGATCCTAAAATTACATTTGGCCCTTTGAAGGCAGCCACAAGTGTACTGTGGCCCCCAATGAAAATGAGTTTGACACCCCTGCTGTAGATGATACGACTGTCCTGGCTATAACTTTGCATCTCTTCATCACTTTGGTGCTATCCTATGTCTGCAAATAATTGAGACCAGTAAGTAAATGCTGTACACCAAGAATGCTAGAACAGAGATGACAATGAAAGGTAGCAGAATATGGCATGCCAAAATACGATTATGGGAGTCCAGGATATGCCACTCCAAAATATGCTGCTCTGACATAGTATTTTGTTCTGCAAGCACTGAAAACAAACAAACAAAACAGAAAATGCAGGTAGAGACTTTTCTGAACTTCATTCATCTGCCTAAAGATCCTCCAAAAGGAACTCAATTGGCATAAATGATACACTCCCTGGGAGTTTCATCCATAAGGGACGGCTGACTCTTATCACAGGGGAGGAGACACCCACACCCAAACTCTCTCACAGGCTATCATATCTCCTATCCTAAGGGGCCCGTCATCTTTCCTGAATGTCATTTATTCTCCCCTTAGAGGCCTACATCCTCCCTTCCCCTCTCCCCATCCTGAATTCTGAAGCCATGTCTGAGTCCCTATTTTTTCCCTGGATACCTTCCACATGTACATGAGATATACGTGTTAATAAATTTGTTCTGTATTTTTTCTTCCCTATAACAACCTTCAGCTGGTTTTTAAGACTTTCAATATTTGAGGAAAACAAAGAAGGCTTCTATTAAAAGAGAGAACAATCTTGTTTGATAATATGAAAAAGAGAAAAGCAGTTTATATTCAGAAACTCTCTACCCTATGACCCATTATTAAAGCATTTTTATCCCAAGTAGTGAGAAAACAATTAGAAATTTCTGTTCAATAAAATCATAACTGGTCAGCAAAAGCATACCATTTTGTGGCAGTTAAATAGTGATAGTAAAATACACATCTTGACAATACTCAAGAAAACATAGATATTGTTTTGTTAGAAGTTGAATAAGACACTGAAGAGATATTTGAATATTTCTAGAAAAAACAATTTCAAAATTCACATATGAATAAAATAGAAAATTACTGTTGTTTTCTCTTTTACTTAGAATTTCAAATAGTTGGTCATTTTTCTACTTGACTATAGCCGATATAAGTAATAAAGGAAAACATGACAGCTTAAACTTATAAATACACAATTTATATTTATAGCTTTTCAATAACAACTTGCTTTAACTGACATGAACATGAAATCTAAAAAGATTACAAAGGCATGTAACTGTGTGAGCTAACATTTCAAAATCTGTACAGGTAGGACTAGGACACTTTATGTAAGTATACAATGTTCGTACTTATTTGGTAGTTACCAAACTCAGGGATGGAAGAAAATTCCTCATTTTGATGTTTTACCTAAAACTACCTGAGACACAGTTTGACATGGGGGGTTAGAGAAGAAAACAGTAGTTTACCAGTGGAAGAAGAATCCTAACTCCCTGTATGGAGACCAGAACCATCCAGATTTATGGACCCATAGCATACAATCACCTTTTATTGTATATAGTGAACACCTACAGCAATCCCGAATACATGCTACCAAGATGAGACCCAGATGATATGGAAAGTTGCCAAAAAATGTCACTTAATGGTCAAACATGCTTCTAAAATAAGCTTACTATTTGCAGCTGAAAATAGCTCAAAATTCCTTGGCTTTGTCCTGGACATACTGTTAAATTTAGATAATCTAGTGCTAGCACACTTAACTGGAATACAACCTCTGCAGTTCTTCAAGTTTGTTATCTCCCTTTCATTTGCCTTTGTTCCTAGCTCATCACTCACAGCATGTCAAACAACCTAGCAAATCTTCCTGTTTCCTGGAATAGTCTATCTGAAGAGATACTCTAGAAGAGCTTTTCGGTAAACGACTCACAATGCCTCACCCAAAAATAAATTCATAAAGCTAAATAATTAAGATAAAAATAAACTACAAATTACATAGAATTTAAAGAGCTTTTATTCACCAACAGAAGGAAAAGACATGGATTATATGATTACTAACAGAACTGTGCATAAATAAAATCTATCTTACATACTACATTATTACTTACATACTATTATTTCTAACTATACAGTTAATAAAAACTATATATTAACTAAGTCCATGTAATTATTTATGAAGTATATTACTACATATTTTCTCTAACAAAATAAAGACAAAAATCGTATCAAAAAAAAATTCTATCAGCAACCTGGTCCTCAGAGTGACCTATTTAAAGCCCAAGTGTATATCTTGACTCTTGAAATGTATTTTATGTTTTTAATGGCATCATTGCATCTTTCTGTCTTTATTACTAACTATAAAGCTATCCTGACCATCTTAATATGCTTCACTGAAATAACAATGCAAATATATCAAGTTACTTTGATGGTAAAAGACCCTAGAAACAAATGATAAAAAGAAACTGATGAAAGGAATATATACTAATTTTTATGTCTTTAAAATACATGTGCATGAAAATAAAAAGAACCCTAAAGGTACTACTGCTTTCCACCATGCTACGCAACTAATTACTGTTAATTTAACTTTTTTTGGAGGAAGGAACATTTTTCCTCTCAAAAATCAATGTGGTTCACGTCCAATCTGTGTTAGCACTGCTGTTTGTTTTTTAATGCCAATAAAGAAATGACCCCTGAATGGAATACGGTCTTATCACTGTCACAGCGCACAAGGCAAAAATGGCATTATCCACAATTGAAAATCAAATCAATTAGAAATTAAGGAAAAAAAGAAGCTTAAGTCTTCAAATTATCAATTTTACTTATAAAAAGACTGTAAACTTTACTTTTTAAAAACTAAAAGGGAAATATATTTAACCATGGAATTAAATAAACTTAATTTGTTAATTTTAATTAATAAACCTGATGGCTTTTATTGGCAAATAGACTGGAAAGAATTAAGGGTATAATTGACAATTCATGAAAGGGATATTGTATGAAATGGAAATAAAGGGAAGTTTATAAAAATAAAATATTTAATGTAATGTGGGTCTATTTGGGATCTTGTCCAAGGTTATGGATAATAAATGTACCAGACTAGAGAACCAGATTTTACTAAAACAAAGCTGTAGTATGGCTGCTAATACATATTTTTTATTTTTAAAAGTAGATTGCCAAAATGTTTTGTCAAGCCTTTCATCAAATTTGACTATGAAGATATAAGAGAAAAATATAAAATAAGTATGTTTCAGGACTAAAAAACTGCCTACATTATTTAAAAATGTATGAAAGGGTTTCTCTAAAAGGACACAAAAGGGACTATTCATGATGGTATCTTATGGGGAGAGGGGAGTAGGCCTTTACAGTACTTCATGTCAGTTGGGGTGATCTGACTTTGCTTACCAAGAAAGTATACTACTTTTTTCCCTCTCCCAACAGTGCAGTTATGAGCCATTAAATGTTTTCTTCTTCTACACATTTAAAATAGGGCTTAAAAATGTTTCAAGAATCAACTATGGGAAAGCTTCTTATGGTAAAATTGTTGAGGAGTTTAGACATCCCTCTATAGAGTGAGGACATAAAATAGGAGCAAGCTAATTACTGTTCAATTTAACATCCCTTCACAAATTTTTCTAAAATGTTTAAGGATCAGAGGTGTTGGGTATTTTTTTAACTACTGGGAGCCAAGTTTATCACCTGGCCCATAGCACACAATTAACAAAAAGAAGGCGATTAACTACAATCCCTCGAGTATATTTTTCAGCCTTCAAAAAAATTCAAAAATATTTCTAAGAGCACAGGCAGTATCAGAATTAGAGTATTGTGACAGTAACCATGACAGTGGTCCTCTTCCCAGTCCGATCCGTATCATGGTAAGCCAGGCTATATTCTTTTGTAGTCCCTGGTACTCAACACAGAACCTAACAATCTTTGCTAAATACTCAGCAGTCTAAAAGTTAGCTATGTACACAAGGCTACCATCTTCTGAATTATTATTACTTAAAATCTCCATTATTATTTTCAGAGCAATGATATATATAGTATAACTATGTATATACTTTAGAGATTATAGTTCAAAGAACAGTCTACAAACTTACATCTGAATAAAATTTGTTTTCCAGCCTTTAAGGCGCAGGTGGCAAACACAAGGCCCACGGCCAAATCCTGCCCTCCACCTAGTTTTGTCCATCCCAGCACCTGGTTTCTACCTTGTGGCAGCACCAAAGTCTTGCTTAACTGTTAAGTAGTTACATGTATACAGTCCTAAAATTACATTTGGCCCTTTGAAGGCAACTGCGAGGCTGCTGTGGCCCCCAATGAAAATGAGTTTGACACCCCTGCTTTAAGGTCTAGCTTCATTTCTTCCAGACCCAGCAAATCCGAGTAATCTACATAACTGATCTAATTTTAGTTTGCATTTTAGAGGTGAATTTGAAAGACAGACACTGGAGGCCACACTAGGCCCCAGTTCGGAGGTGTGAAGTCTCCAGCACTTTCTGATCGCACAGATTCATAATTATCCAAATACTGAATTACTAGATTTTTTTCAAGTTAGATTTTTAAAAATCAACATATTACTGTTGGAATCAAAACTGAACTCTTCAGATACCCATGGCCCTACTAAGCAATAAACCTACAATGAATGTATTAACAGAAAAGCCTAATAAACAACTACACTGGAACATTCTTCATCCTAATGCTAAAATTGTTGAGGCTGATCTTACAACCCACTTACCACCCACCTCTGACCAACCCAAGGGCAAATGAAAACTGCAGATATGTTCAAATCCTTTTGGTATGCTTTGTAAGATTTAATCTGGAGATGGGTTAAAGATAAAGAGCAGATTCACTGAGATATTTCAAAAACAATGTACAACTCTCAGTACTTTAAATTGCTGATAAAAAGTTACAATGTCTATACATGCAGAAATTAAGCTTATTAATCTTTTCCACTAAGACACTTTACATATCTTGCTTGATAAGGTAAACATGAATTCCACATATCAAAATCCATTTTACACAACCTTCTCAAGAATGCATCTACACTGAAAAAATCAAGGATCAGTTGCATTCATTTTCTATAAACTTAAAGAGGGCTAAGAGTGTAACTGAAGGGCAAAGGCTATTATGTTTTAGAGGGTCTCACCTCAGGCAATCAAGGACTTAAATGTTATAATCAAAGTCTTTATATAAAAGCTCAGACCTAAATTAAGCCTAAGATATCTCTCCCATCCTTGCTGCAGAAGCACAGTTCAAAGGCCACGTGATCTAAACCAAAAAGGGTGACTCCTTTAGTTGCTAGGGTGACACAGTCACAACACTCTGCATGTTTGCCAATTTCAGTCTAATCCTCACCAAGAAAAATTGTATTCCTAGATAATTTTCTCAAAGAAGTTTATCGATATAAAAGGAAATACTGTCATTTAACTACCAAAACTTTTTTGAAATTATTAAACTGGAATTCAAATACAAATCAAATTCATTTAAGAGCTTGATCACCTCTGAATAAACTAACATTTATTTGTAACAACTTTACTCAGCCAACAGACTAAAAAGAGACAAAGGGAGATAAAAATGTATTTATACAGATGCTCATCACAGTGTTACTTGATATGGTTTACATTGGCAAAAATTATGAATCACCTACTATCTAATAAGAGATTAATTTGATAAATTATGACACATTCATGCTAAAAACAACAAACTCATTAAAATTTATATTATAATTTTAATATACAGTCATATTAAAATGCCCAAAATATTAATTAGTTTAGGGAATGTAGGCTTATGATTTGGCTTTCCTTCACACTTTTTTTTTTTGGCATTCTTTCACTCTCACCCTCCAAATATATTTGAACATTTTTAAATGACAAGAAAAAAGGTTATTTTCTCAGTTATTCTACTCTTACCCCTAGAGTAGAAAAAAAAGTTATTTTCTACTCTTACCCCCCACCCTCCTCCTCTACTACAGTTAGCTTAAAATTGGGAAGGATTTTATAACTGTCCCTAATACTTATTTCTGCAGGATCATCCACTACCAATCCTGTAACCTGTTCTGGTTCTCCCATGTAATCATTCATTCCGTCAGTATTTAAGAAGCACTACGAGTCAACCTTCCTCTCTCTCTAAAAACAAATAAATAAATAAACAAAATCTTAAAAAAAAAGAATTACTATGAGCTAAGTTCTACACTAGGTAACAGTACTATAAGGACTAAATTGCAGCATGAATATGAGTTATTGGATGAGCTCTCAGGGAGCCTGCAGTCTATTCTCGGTACATACACTTAAAATGCAATAAAAGGAGACAGACAGTATAGGTACATGCAAAATTGTCTGACAGAAGGCAGGGAGAGCTGCACAGCAGAAACAAACTAAAACAGCACTTTGTTGGGCAGAAAAGTTGGTAAGGACATTCCTACAAAAAAGTAGGGAGCTTGAAATAGAACAATAGCCTACTTAGAGCGTCACTGGCAGCTGTACAGGGCCAGAGCCCAGAATGCAAAGGAATGTGGTAAGAGATGAAGCTAGAAAGACAAGGCCTAAAAAAGCAAACTAAGAGGTCCGGATTTTAGCCTGTTTGAGAACTCAGTCCTCTTTCCAAAAAGGATTGCCCCACACAACTACAGAAACATCCTCTATCACAGGAATTCTTAACTTTTCGTGCCATGGGCTTTTCTGGCAGACTGCTAAGGCCTACTGATCTGTTCTCAGGATGTTTATGAATACATAAAATACACAGAATTCCAAATAATTTTTAGAGACATCCACTCTAAAGGTAGTGATGCCTAAGTGTGGGCTGGGCATAGTGACTGTCTTACGGAGAGCACCAGAAGGAAGGGTGGGGGGAGGAGCTTTGCAATGGAGAAACCCGACAGACACTACATGGCAGCCAGGTGACGAAGGTTCAACAGTGACAGTGATAAGTCACGCTGATGCCATGTACACTGGTATGTAATGAATATGGATGGCACTTACTGCTCTGCCTTTATCTCAACAAACACACCAACCAGTCCAAACGGGAGGAAAGCATCAGACAAATACCAGCTTGGGAACATTCTATAAAATATCTCAGCAGCACCCTTCAAACTGCTTGGGGTCATCAGAAGAAAAGTCTTGAGAAATTGTCACAACCAATGGGACCAATGGAGACATGACTACTGAATGCAATCTGGTATCCTAGATAGAATCCTGGAAAAGGAAAAAGCATACTCCAGAAAACTGAGGGGACCTGAATGAAGTTTGGGCGTTTGTTAAAATAGCCTATTTTGGTGCAACTCTTGTCACAAATGTACAATACAAACAGAGGATGTTAACAATAGGGGGAATGGTGTGTGTGTGCGTGTGGGGGGTACTCAGAGAGCCTCTGCACTAGATTTGCAATAATTCTATAAATTTAGAACTGTTTTAAAAAATAAGATGCATAGGACTAGAAAGAAAATTAATTACACTGAAATAGTTGCTTTGAAAAAACAAATTTGTAATACTTGTGCTTCTTTAATATATTAAATTACAACATCTACAGGAAGATCAAATTATGGTAATTTCAAAACAGTGATGAATATAAACAGTATTTCAAGCTCTCTGCAAAAACTGTAACATATGAAATTATCTGAGATTGCTACAGTGACGTCAAATGTACTGCTAACACTTCTGCAGTTTGTGATTTACAGTCAGAACTGAGTAAGTACTAAATCTCATTTACAGTTTAGTAAAAATAAAGATGTAATCTTTCCTATCCAAGTTCAAAGACCACTGAATTCTACCAATGGACTGCAGGTTAAGAATCCTCTCCTAAAAGAAAAAAGTACTGACAGTAAATAGACACTGTGTTGCACCATCTCTTAACAGTCACTACACACAATTCACCTCATTAAACCCTCAAAACAAACCAATTCTACAGACAAGGCAGCTTAGGGAAGTTGCCTATGGTCATGTGACCAAAAATGAATTATAATTATACAGTTTGATTCCAAATGAATATTCTGACAAAGCACCTCTAAAAACAATTTCTAGCCCCTAGCTGTGGAGTTTTTGAGGAATACTATACTGATTACACTCTAGCTCACCAATGCTCCTATTTACTAAAATACTTTCTATTTAAGCTGATTCTGGCTAAAACTAAAATGTAATCCTTCCCAGAGTTCCATTTAGACTACTACTACTACTAATAATGAGCCACAGCTAACCAAAAAAAAAAAGCGTAAACACAGATATTTCCCACCCTTGTACAAATCTGGAAAGTACATTTTGTCTCCATTTACCAATTCTGACACACACACAATTAGCATCCTTCTAAGATGTATGTGAGCTTGTGTGTTCACATCTGTGTGTGCCTTTAAAGAAAGTACAGCAACATGTGAAATATCTATGGCATATTTTATTCAGGCATGGCAGTTTCTAGGTTTATTTTATCCAACTAAATATTACTGGTGTTACTAATTCTCTTTCTTAGAACCAGAGGTGCTTACACTACAGTGATCCATTCCCTAAACTTCATTTTCAAATGCATGTGTATCTGGCAGGCAAATTTAAAAAGTAGACTTTCTAAAAATAAAACTTTTCAGTCACTTATCTATTACTATCAAAATTTCTTAGTTGATGCATGCTACTCTATAAAGTCTATGTTCAAACTGTGATTTTTTCCTTCCAAATATGCCAATCTGTCATTGAATTATAACTAAACATCCATCTGAATACTCAGTCTCTCGACAGACACATCATCTTTGACACATAAATGTAAATCACTTTATGCTTGTATTTCAAACCTGGGTTTTGTATTTCAGTCATCACTGGCAATTGAGATGAAAACAGATTCTTACTATGAAAGGACTGAAAGAAAAAAATGCTTGCAGAGCATTGAGCAAATGTCAGACATTATTCAGACAATACTTTTAAATATCGGGTTTTACTTGCAAGTTGTAAATTTTCCCTTAGCAATGTTCATAGAAAATCTTTGCGGACATACTATTTTCCTGTTAGTTTTTAGTTGATTCTTTACATAATGAGACATTTGCTCTAGAGAATGATTTTATCTTTGTTTGGAAGAAGCCAAAATCATCTCCATTTAAGGACACACAGCAGCTGCTCCAACACATTTTAGTTACCCATAAGAAAGCAGCCTGAGTTCACTCTGCTGTAAGAATGAAAAAATTAAAATATTAACACATAGCTCCCTAATTGAAGAAAACACAAAGGTATTAAACATAGTTATTAGTTCTTACTTTAAACATAGGAAAAGCTAATTTTTTTAAAACCAAAGTCGGTTATTAGCCTGGGATTTCTCACACATAGGAAACAAAGCAAAATAAAACAGAAAAAGGTATAAAATTTGCTTCTGTGAAAATATTTAATTATTATCTTGCTAGAAGTTAGTGTTATGAAGTTGCTGGATTACAGCAACAGCAGCAACAGCAATTCAATAATTGCTGTTTGGCTAAAGCCAGCATTATTCTCACTATTAAAATTCCTATTACTGTACCTACCTTAGTTCTTCAACATTATCACTATCAGTATATAGTCATTTCTAAGCCCAAAGATACATGCGTCTTGAAAAAGAGCTTTCTACTATCCCAAACTTTTTTTCAATTTATCTATCACATACTTTTTAAAATTAAAAACAAAAAAATAAGGCACAAAGTGTTAATGACCTTTCTACACCTAAAGTAGGATAAATGACATTCTAAAATGTTTGGGTGTGATAAGACCATGCTAACCAATCATAACTTCAGAATTCCTGTGTGACATCATAAGTCCTCCCTAGAACACTTTTTCTCCTCCACCTACTTCAATTGTTCCCATAAATCTGGTAACAGAGAAAACTTTCCAGCTGAACACCGATAAGACTTCATACTACTCATAATCCTCTATATATTGTGATCAGCACAACAGTGAAGGTAAGAAATAGATTTCACTGATTTGGTAATTCTTACTTTCTGTAATTCAAACTTACTGAACTTTTCAAAACAGAATCATATATTGTAAATTTCAGTTCAAAGCTGATATGACAAAAAGCTTAATTTCTAAGTAAATGCTTAGCCATTCAGTGACAGTAAGAATAACTTTCAAATGATGAGGGTTACATTCACCACTGATTCTGGTTATTGGTTTGTCATTTTAATTTAACTTACACTGATATTTTGCTTTTCAAAAGTGAGTTTCTGCCAATTAAAATACCTTTCAATTATGTTGCTATATTTGGCGGTAGTGTTGATCTGAGTTTTCCATGCAAAGACAATGGCTTCGTTTTGTTATCTGTTACTCTGCTGAGGAACAGGTAGGAGTGGGCTATCTACTTACATTTAAATAACACAAACAGTTGTGTGATTGTACAACATGCACATTATTGATGTGACTATTCCAGTATTATCATTATAATTCCTCACAGGGAATATTAATAAACTGTGTTTTAAAAATATATAATATAAACCATTTTAAAACACTTCTGAAGGCTTTTTTCCTCTCTATAGTCAACTTAATACTGCTAAAAAAATCCAAGCTTTTAATAAATTGAGTTACTTATATTAAATTTAGTATTATATCATTAATAACAAGTTTGTAAATTTTAAAATACTTCTCAAAAATTCATGCAAAATCCTTTCTGGAGTTATAGAGTAGTAATGCAGCACTTTAAAAATAGACGTTATATTTATTCTGCCTATTAATAAACACACTTTTATCAAATTACTATCCCCCAGTGTTCCTCAGCTTCCTCTCATGCATTTACAAGGGGGGGAAAGAAAAATGGAAAAAATGAAAGAAATTCTAGGAACAATAATGCCACAATAAATCTTAAAACTTCTGTTTGAATTCTACTCCTCTTGATGTTATAATCCTCAATTTAATATATGAAATATGTCTTTATTCTTAAAGTAAATGAGATAAAGAATGGCGTAAAGAATAATATATCAATTTTATTGTTACTTTCCTATATATGTCAAAATAAAATTTACCTCTAGAATTCTAAGTTCCTATACCAAATGTTAACTCTATTGCTTTACTCTGTATATCCCTAAACAGCTTTCCTTAAAGCATGCAAAAAACCTCTAATGTTTATCTATCACTGAGGTACCCTAACTGCCTCTTAATATCTTTATATTCATCCATGTTTTTCATTTGATATGACACAGAAGTCATCAGTGAAGATTTTTATATGTGTATATAAACGTATTTGGTATTTGCTCAAATACCAAATTACAGTCTCACATTGCAAATGAGATGTTCTGAGTTTTCATAGTTATCAGAATGTCTCCACATCACATATTGTTCCAAAAAATGGACAATATCTAAGAGCATAAATCCTGCTATTGAGTTATCCTCAGATAGTATGTCCAGATTAACAGTGACTTGTTCAAGTTTCAAATATTATGCTGTAGTGTCCAATATTACATCACAACTAGTTCATCTTTATCATAAGGTAAAATTTAAGTATTGTCTTTGTTTATAAAGCTGTGTGGTCTAAAATTCAGTGCTAAATAAGGTGTGAGATGCAATAAATGGAAGAAATGGGAAAGATGTTTAAAAACCCTTGAAAGAGCTAGAGTACTCTGCTTTATTAAAAGAAGTCACATCATCTCCCAAAACCCAAGTTCTAAATATTATTTTAGTAGTATTTTAAAGAATATAAAAGAAAAAAAATTCCAGAAAAAATTACATTTGGTTACATATTTTTACATGTTATTTCTTAATCTCACTAATTAGAGAGAGAATATTTTTATAGATAATCGAATTAAAAATAAAATTTTTAATTTATTAAATGTATTATGTATTGTGTAGTAAGTTGCATAATATATTAAAATTTTAAGTAAACATTAAATGTAAAGATTATATTACCTAAGTAAGACTGCATATTTATTAGCAATCCTAGAAATAAATATTCAATTAAAACTTCCTTCTTTATTCTTAAACAGTTTTCTAAAAGTACTGGTGTATATGAATATTTCATTTGATCTCTTAGTTCCCTATTTGTTTCATCCTACACCTGCACTTTACAACTCAGGAAACGGATGTGACAAGGTTAACTGCCCAAGGTCACAGAGCTAGGAAATGGTGGAGCCTGGGCAGGAGCCAAGGCTTTCGGGCTCTAAACCACTCGCACATCCTACCCACAAGTCAACGTGGCTTAAAAATAAATCAAGATATTGGAACAGCAAAATAAATTAAAGGTCCTCAAATAATGTTAATGGTATTCTAAAAAGCAAAGTTAAAGAATACAAACTTGTATTTTAATATAAAACTACTACTCTATTTATTTAAAGTTAATTTATTCATAAGATATTATATCCTTAATAGCCTATATAATATTATCCTGATCATTTTTGAAGCCTAGGATATGAGAAAGTGATAAATGACTTTAGTTATTAAGTAATATACCCTGGAAGGCAAAACTCAATTACACAGACTTTTAAAAATAACAATAAATCAAATTAAATTTTCCTTTTATTTAATTTCATTGCTCAAGTACTCACACCTTTAATCTATTTAGACTCGATAACCTAAATTCCAGGTTAACCTCTCAAAACTTTTCATAAAACCATACTTTTATACTTTATTCCAATTCTATATTAAATCTTTATTTCTGACCTCACATTCTATCATTTAAAATATCCAACCCCCTATATTTTGAGGTGCTTAAACAGAGAAATCTTGTTTTGTCATTTATGCTACGGAAGTTACTAACCTTTATCTAAACTATGCATTAACACATTGCTGATCATACTAGCAAAGGAGTAAACTAAAAGGTTTGAAAAGCAGAAAAATAATCCTAAATTACAGTGACCAAAATCAGTAAACATGTAGTCTCCTTGAACATTTCTAGACATACTACATCAGTGTTCTTACCCTACAATTCTGATACATTTATTACCAAACACTTGAAAACGAGACCCGAGTGCACAGTTCCACCTCAGTACATTTGTAGCCAACTGAGGACCTCTAGTGCTTTTTAAAATGCACTCCACCTTCCGGTCTCAAAAAAAAGAAATTCACACTCATTATTGAGAGTATATGTAATTGGTATTCATGTTTCCTTGAAGTTCCCCTATATTCCCTCCCCACATGATCTTTCCCAAAATAAGAATCTAAAGTCTCGACTACTAAAAATATTTTAATTGCAAATAAATTAATATATTGAACACATGCCTACAGACAAAACAACAGCAGCAATATGCCAATTTCAAAGAGAAAAATCTCTCTACACTGTTGTTTATTTAATAAAGTTTCCTCAAGGCAGAGCTTGAAAGCAGTGGAAACATTTCATTATGGAGTCAATTTAAGTGCTAGGAATATGTTGATTTTTATAATTGCAAAATTCATTTCATAGCCAGGCAGAAGCAGCTTGAAGAGTCTTCCAAAAAGCCAGTGTGGACCAAAAAAGCTCTGCAATGTGACTGTCACATAAAACTTGAATGAGAAATTCCAGGTTATGCATTAGATAATCTCAAAAGAGAAATAACTCTACCAAAGCAACTTTTGAATGTTAACAAAATGATAATAAATCTAATGATGAACTACCATGATTTAATACCAAATCAAAAATAGATGCATACACAATCACTTCTGGATTATGTGCAAAAATGACAATAAATAGTAGGGAAAAATAAAATCCCAAAATAATCCTCATACAGACAACTCTTGTAAATTCAAACCTATAAAAAAATTCCTAATTTTCTGAACCAATTAAATGGAAAAAAATTTTGAAAAGTATGTCAGACTATAATCTTGAATATTTATTACTTGAATTTACTAGCAAAATACCCCACATTAACTAAAATAAATTAGCATGGGTTTGATCCCCAGTCAGGACACATACAAGAATCAACCAATAAATGCATAAATAAGTGAAACAACAAAAATAGACATTTCTCTCTCCCCCCTTTCTTTTTTGTAAAATCAATGAATAAAACATTATTTTTAAAAAAGAATAAGCATACAAAGATAAAAGGGAAGCAAATTTCTTAACTCCACAAATAAAGATTTAAAAATCTCAGGAATTTATCATTCCAGCAGAGGGAGTGCCCCCAAAAAGTGAAGTCCACAAAGTTCTGCAAAGGATGAAGTTCTACATAAGTTGTAAGTGGGGATGACTGCTCAGCGTATACAACATCGTTACTGAATCGACTGTCCAGCAAGTAATAAAGCAGACCCCCAAATGTTTTCCAAAGCGTTCTGAGGTTCCTTTTGCACAAGACTGCCGCACCTGCTGTCACACTGGTAAATGACTCACTGCAGACAAAGTGGGGACTCCTGCAGAAGCTGAGACAGTACCTCTGACTCAAAATGTCACCTGACGTGGTACACACTTGAAGGATCAGAGCTGCCTGTGGTCTGTCTCTCTTCTTCTACTTCAAAAACAGAATGCTATCTTAAACCTTATTGCATTTACTCCCAATTTCACCTCTTTCAGAAAAAAAGGAAAAGTAAACCAAAGGCTTTATAAATCCTACAAAGAGCAGTAAAGAGTTAGTTATCACTCCCATTCCTCCAAAAATTACAATAATTATAGATCTCACAGACACACAAGATGTTCGATGGACACTTTTCTGTCTCTTGCATGTGACTCAAGAGACAGGGATCTGGCATTTCTACAACCAAACTCCTGTCAAAGCATCTTCCATATTTTTAATATCCTAATTCTAGGGCTTAGGAAATGAATAATTTAAAAAATGTCCTCACTCT
Organism: Tonatia bakeri; assembly: GCA_004024845.1. Taxonomy (NCBI): domain Eukaryota; kingdom Metazoa; phylum Chordata; class Mammalia; order Chiroptera; family Phyllostomidae; genus Tonatia; species Tonatia bakeri. The sequence goes on from PVIA01000129.1 coordinate 432,262, forward strand.
TCTTGTCCCAAACACCTAATTTGCATATACTGTCATTCTGTAAAAGAGGGAACAGAGTATGGGCTAATTTCAATCTCCATGGCTCTTTAAGTCAGATGCAAATTCAGAACATCCCAACACAATCTATTTCTGATTATCCTTTTAAAAATGCTATTAAAAGTCAGATAAAATGAAAATAAAACTATTTTTCTAGGACCTCTGCCAAATAATGCTCTATTAACAGCTTGGCTCTAAGAAAGCGGGGTTGGGAGCAGACCCAGAATGGTTATGATTACAGAGAAAAGAATGATAAATACCTAACAACCATGTCATTATGATGTAGTAAAGGTCACAGAAAACTCCAAACACAGGACTGTGTTGTTTCCATGCACAGCTTTTCAATTCTCAACATATAATAGGAAGCCTCATGTTGTATGAATAAGCTTTAGCTTATCATCATACAGTATCTAGAAGTTCAGCAGAATCAGGACTCAATACACTTCAGACTGCACCATGTAAAATAAATTGGACCCAACAAGTCGAATGCATACAGCTAACACTTCAGCATGTAAAATGTAAAGCAGATTTGTTTTTACTTTTACAGTAAGATTATAAAGTAACTACAAATCACTTTAGAATTATAACATTTCTAAATTTGACAAGAAACAAACCACGACCTTTGGCTGTCTCCTTTATACTCAATTTGCTTCTAAGAACAAACTATCCTTTTTCAACAATGGCTGGCTGTTGAAATATTATGAGATCATCTTTAAAGTATATGCATCGTACTTCTTTCATCAGTGGAGAGCTCAGCTCTTCAGGGCACACCACTTTGTATTTCACAAACCCCAAACACCCATTTGTACAGAGCCTGCTTCAGGTTAGTGCTTACATTAACAATTTACCTCAACTGTAATCCTTGAATGGAAATGCTCTAAACCCTCAGTTTCCTCATCTGTAACAGGAGCACACTTGAGAAGAATAGTGGAGATTGTGTTCAACTATCAAATTCTGTTACTCTAACTGGTAATCTATTAATCATATCACTATCTTTCATCATTATCAATTTTCTAAAAATACTAAAGTAAATCATAAAAACTTTTCATTCACATCATTGATTTACTCAAATAGTATTAATTCTATACCAAGTACCAGAATAGAAAATAAACATGTGGTTCCTTTTACTCACGAACTAGAAGCCTAGCTGGGGACAAAAACATGTAAATCAAAATGACAGCACAGCCGGATAACTAGCCTAGTATGGGTAACACTAATGCCTTACTGAAAACCGGCAGAGCTGGATCAATTCTACCTTAAAGAGTAATGAAAGGCTTCATTAGGAAGTGATTATTTAAACTGGCCCTTAAAGATCAACTGAAATTTGCCTGGCAAAGAATCAAAGGTGGGGGTGGGAGGAAAGGTTCCGGGCAGAGCCAGAACAACATGTGCAACAGACAGAATCATAAAAGGAAGTATTTATGGAAGCTGACATGTTTCATGTGACTGACACACCACTCATCAGTGTCAGAGTAGAGAATGATTCTTGTATACACAATGCTTCATGATGAACAACTGGTCAGCTTCCTCCTTTTCCATGTTTTGCCTCAAAATAATTTTTAATTCAGACCTTTTAAACCATTTAAATCCTAAAACTGCACAAAAATTTGAGTTCATATAAAAAATGGTCAATGCTTAAAAAGTCTTTTCTTAACTGTCATGTTATATATGCTTATATAAAGCAACTAGTCCAATATATAAAAGAAAAAAGGAAATCTTCCCCAGAATTACCCTATAGTATAAATTTATTCTATCAACTATAAGCAAATATAAGCAGAAACAACTTAAGTGATACATTTTCTTTTTTTTTATGCTTGTTCAATTCCCATTCCTTATTAAACTATCCGTAGAACGTATAAATGTGTGTGTGTGTTAGTATGCAGTATACTAAGGCCATGTTCCTCCTTGGCAGTAGTGGTCTGTTCGAGAAATAGACCACTAGTAGTCTGTTTCAAATCCTGTCTGGTGACTGTTCTTCTCTGCCTTGCTCCCAGGGAGGTCGACACGTGACCACTGGTAGAACTGCCCACTCACTCTTGCTTGTACATTATGCATGGTCCCAACCCCAGTTTTAGAAATCCCCAGGACTCTGTCTTAATGACCCATTTTCTTAAAGAACAAAAGAAAACCTCTCTATTTTATCTGAGGAAACCAAACAAAAATAATTAGATACATAGCAAGTTTAAAATGCTATGAATTAATAGTCACTGACATGTATATGTATACATATATATGTATTTATGTATATGTATATCAAACAGATTTTGGGTGTGTGTGTGTGTGTGTATTTATTTATGTGTGTGTATACATACACATGCTAGAACAGTGATTTTCAACCAGCGAGCCACAGACAATTTTCAAAACATGCAGTACCTGACTATTTAGTCTGGGCACTGACTCTTTTCCCTCAGATTGTGAAATTAAAAAGGAAAAGAAAACAGCCAACACAACAATAGCCACCTGGTATGAATAAACAAAAATTATACCTATTGCTTCTTAGTCAGTTGTCAGATCAGCAAAAGACATAATACATTTCTGGTGCACCAAGAATTGTAGTAATTAGTTTAGTGTGCCGTAAGAGGAAAAGGTTGAAAATCACTGTGCTAGAGAATATACACAGGTTGTCACCAACTCTTTACGGGAGCAAAGTGTGTGACATACATCGGCTGCCGGGATCTCCTTACTACAGACCAACACTGTGAAGCAGGCCAGACTGTCCCGACAAATGAAAGTACAGTCTGGTATACAATCCAAGTCATAACAGAGCCAAGTTGGAGTACTGGAGCTACAGAATCCAACTACCATGTACCACATGGGTTCCTTGTAAATGGAAGCTCTCACTGATTGGGCCTGATCCATCTCTTCCCCTTTCCCATTCTTTCAGTTCTCCCTTCTGCTCGCTCCATCATAGTCTCTGTCAGAAATGGAGCTGACAGGCGGAGTTGGGTTTTCATGGGATGCATAGAGATGAGAGGAAAGTAAATCTGGCAGCTGGGGTACGGCAGTAATATCTTCACTAACAATGATACATCAGTAAATGTTAACAGCCACGATCTTTAGGCAGCTAATTATGGTTATTTTGTATTCCATATCTAACTTTCCTTATTTCAAAATTTATACAGAAGTATCCCAACTGCCAACAAAACATCCCCAAATCTTACTAGCTATTCACTCTAGATATTTAATATACAGTTAATTTTTAATATACCTATTTTTTCTATAATGAGGTATTGCTTTTTTAGTTTTAATTTGGTTTATTAATTAGCACAAATAATTAGGCAACAAATTAATTAATTAATTAATTAATTGGGTGGAATAGCTTGTGGGGACTGTGAAAGAAAGCCAGTGGAAACCACTGCCTGTAAGAACATGTCATTTGTAAACAGCAACTGTCTACGGTAGATAGTGAGATAAAGATGACTTGGTCACTGACTTCCGATCCTGGCAGTCTTCAGTACTAATCCCAAGCCTTGCTAAATGTTGCTTGAAACAGCATATTCTACAAAGCTATAAAATCATAAAAAGGAACGACAAACATCTGAATCTGTAGCACTGGTGAAACACTTCTCATTTAACTATTTTATTTTGGACTAAAATCAACATCCGAACAATAATTTACATCATGCATTTCTTTTTATGAGGTTTGCTCTAGGGCTGTTAATACACTAATGTTCACAACAATTATGCTCACAGAAAAGTAACCTTAAAAAAACTTATGTTAAGAACTTTTGCCCAAGGCAATAGCCCAGCACAAGGTACACCATAAACCAAACTATATTCTAGCCATTTTGAGAGGAAGCAAAGACTAAGTCACTACACTGCAAACACAAGACGAATGGGACATCGCGGTGAGCCTCAACAACAACAAAAATAATAAAAACAAAAAAGAGAGACAGGACAAGCAAATACCTGTGTGTGTGCATACAAACATAGACTATGGAGATACTAAATGTCATAAATCCAAATAATGTTGAGGAAGATGAGTATAAAATTGTATTTCACCTGTTCAGAGACTACGTTGCACTATGATCCTAATCCATTTACTGTTTTTACATTGCAGACCACCTCAAAGAGAGTGACCTCACGTTTGGCTGTCCGCTTTTTACCTTTCTCTTGATCCTTTAAAACTTCAGACTTCCTTGCCTTCCTGAGTCATGGAGAAGGTCCAATACCTCACCCGCTCTGCTATAAGAAGAGCTTCAACCATTGAAGTGCCTCAACAAGCACGCCAAAATCTCCAGAACCTGTTTATCAACTTCTGTCTCATCTTAATATGTCTCTTGTTGATCTGCATCATCGTGATGCTTCTCTGAAGCTCTGCTGCAACCTCCAGTGTTGCAACTGATCACCATCAGCTTAAAGGTGTCATCCCATGAAGAGGGGAAAACAGACCACTCCCTACATAAAAGAAGTTTTGTGAAAAGGTCAAGATTCAGAAGAAATTGTTAGCGAATGTATTCACCTGCTGGATCTTGTAACCGTGAAAAGGGTTCTATTTTCAAAATTAACTTTAAAATGACTATAAATAGTGTGCACAATGTAACTGTTGGATTTCTGCAACAGAGCTTGTAAGTTTCAATCCCAAATCTTTTCTGAGGATGAACTAGAAGTTTAGTTTTGAAACTGTACTGCTAATAAGTTCACATCATATATAAAGCATTAGCTTCACTACTGGCAGTAAATATAATTTATATTGTACTGTAAAAGCCTCTTTGATGTTTATATTAAGTATTTTTCAGGTCTTCACAAGTACCAAAATAATCATTCAAGTGTCATTACTTGAAATAAGCCCACTGATTCCTCACGTTATCTTTTATTATTTTACAGATATCTTTGTAGTAACTATCGTTCCATTCTAAAACAGAAATTGCATTCTCTTTCTATACCTACCCTACATTTTTTGAAGTTTATGAAAATCAAGTAGGAAAAAGTAAGGCTATACTCTTCATAAATAAAATTTCTCATAATTATTTTTTCAATTATAGAATTCTAGTACATGTAGATAACCATCTCCCTAGGACAGTATGATCACTCAATAGAGAAGAAATGTTATTACTTTGACTGCTAACAGTGTAATTAGCCATAATTACTAATACACTAATAGAATAGAGTCTAACTTTAATTTATGGCACGGTAAATTATCTGAGCTAGAATACATAATTGGCCATACTGTATCTTTGCAATCATAAGATATAAAGATACATGAAATCTTAAGACTTTAGATTTGGTAGGTTGTCTTCTATTCTAGTGTCATATTCAATGCACCAAAAAAAGGAAGAAAGAACAATATTTCAAGCATTAAAAATAAAATGTCAAATTCTCTCTCCAAATTAACTTATTCATTGATGACATTTTGAAGTGAACTTTTTGTCTATTATTGTATATGACAGGATATAGCTCTTTTCCTTAATCTTATCAACCAGATGGTAAACACAAGGGGGAACCAAAAGAACCCTGGAATTTATCTATAAAAAATTGTGTTGTTATTCTTACATGTTTAAACTTGAGTCACCTTCAAACTACTCTCCATTTGATGCACTATATCTATGCACACATTTTTCTACTTCTCAGAAATGGAGTCAATAGGTTGAGTTCAATTTTCAAGGGATATATATAGAAAAGGGAGAAAATTAAATTTGAACTCGCCAATTTTTAATTTTGCCTTTTAGTGTTCTGCCATTCTGTTTGTTTGTTTGACCTCTTTCACATTAGCAAAACATTTCCCTTTGAGGACTTTCTCCATCCAGGCATCCAGAAAACACAAAAAAGTTGCTCAGGGGTGAGACTGGGTGAATAGGGAGGGTAGGGCACAGGGGTCGTGCTGTTTTTGGTCAAAAACTGCTGAACATTCAGCATGGTTTGGGCAGCTGCACTCATAAATCACCCATCATGAAATGGACAAATGCATTGAAAGTCTTCAAAAAATTCACTGAAGGTGAATGCAGCCTCTCACAACACCACCAGCTGGTGCACTGATACAGATGGGTTCCTGGACTGCTCACCTAGCAGGGGAAGCCTGTGTTACAAGGGGCCCGCCCTCCAGAAGACAATTACAGTTTTTCTTTTTGGGTCCTCCTCACATTTGATAGACCACTCTACTACACTAAATTATACACCCAGGAAAGTTAATCTGCAGTTATTTTCTTGTGGAACACATTTTCAATGTCTCCTCTGGTCATTTAAAAATATGGCCCTGAAACTCATAAACCAACAGAAGTAAAAACTGGTGATAGAAAATATATTCAACCAAAATTTGGTAATTTAAATGGACTCATTTGAAAATGAAGTCTAAAATGGTTTACACCTATATTGTGTCATCCAATAATTTTAACTTCACTTCAATACATATTACTAATATAGCAATTATTAAAGGAGTAGGAACATTTAATTTGCTATATGATTTGTTAAAATATGGTTACTAGAAGAATTTAAAAAGTCAATATTGACCTTGGTTTGCAACACAAGTGCTATTAGCAGAACATGATAGAGGACATTATTTTTTTAATTTTTCTGAATGCCTGAGAAGTACTGGAGAGGGGAGGAGGTTCACTGATATCTGAAGAACTGAGGGAAAAGGATCTCATACTGACGGGGATTTCTTGAGAGAGGCTTATCTATGGATTAGAGATTCCAAATATCAACTAGAAAGCTTATAAATAATAAGACATACATTCACTTCACTGGTGTCAGTAATTACCCATGCAAAAAAAAAAACAAAAAACAAAAACCCCGATTTCTATAATTAACTGCATGACCTTAGAAATAAGTGGAAAATTTGAAATAGCAAGTTCCATTCCTTTCAATACACTGTTCATTACAACATCAACTTCAAACTATAAAGTATGCAGATATAGTTTTCTTAATAAATTAGAAATAAAGATTTTTTGTGTTTCATTCTGCCTTCAATAGAAATTAAAACTTTATACTCGATGACTACAAAATATCGTTAAGTCAGGTATAATGATGAACAAAAATCCATTCTTTAAATGTAACTTATTTATTTTGTTAATCATGATGTATGGAAGAGTAAAATATAATAAAACAACGTATTTAAAAATTTTTAATACCAAGTGCTGAAATACTTTCTACTGCGGAATAAATTCCAAACTTAATTCACAGTCCTAAAACTGAATTTTTGAATGTTTAATGTTGCTTTTTATATTGTGGCTTACAATGTTTATTTAATGCAAATCACTTATATTAAAATGACCTTAAATTTGGTAAAATCATTCTTTAATATACTCAGAACTGATATGACATAAAAAATCTAATATAAGCAGTTTTGATTTTGTAGGTTGTTTTCAGGGACATTCCCCATATAAAATAAGAACAAGATTTCCTAGTACAGACACAAGAGGGCAGACCTACATAAAACAATGAATCTCCTGCTACCTAGAAATTACTTATCCTTTGATTACTTTTGAGGCAAAGTGGAAAAATAATAAATTCTCAAAACAAAATCTGTTCTTCTAAGTAACAGCACACATTAAAATGTCTAAAAATTATATTCTAATACTATAGAGGAAAGGTGACAGATGAAAAAATGTCAGGTATTACCAATGTTATTTATTAAAGCCTACAAAATTCACTTATATGCTTTTTCGCTAACTGATGATGTGTCATAATGGTATATCCTACCCACTCAGAATGTTATAGTGTCCACCTCTTTCAGCGCAATTATCTTAAACATTAAAAAAAGATTAAAGACAAAACGGTGTAAAAATAAGACTAAAAATAAGAAAACTAGTGCTTTTCATAAGATGTAATATATTACAAAAAACACTCATGTTAAAATAAAACTTTTTTGTTCTTATATGTTAGACAAAAATCTAAGTCATTTAACTGTCATTTTATCAAATTTTTATTTGTATTTTTGATTTATATAACAAGTTTTTCAGTGAAATATGTTGAAATCATTAGGAACCGGTATCTTCACTGAACATACCCCTACATGATTTAAACAGGCACAAAATTTTATCTTCCTCTTTGTAATGACTGCAACCTAGAACTTACAAACATCCTAGAGAATATACAAGAAGATAAACAATTTTGTCAATAAAGAGACCACTTCCTCACTCTGTCCCGGAGATCCTCTGTAAGCTCATGGAAATCCAATGGATAATGTTGTGTAGAGGTACACACCCTCCATTCCTTTCCTATCCACCCCCTCCCCCACAAAAAATGTGATAGGGATATGTAAAGAGACACATTATTTCAAAAGAGAAAACAACACTGTTGTTTTTCTCCTCTTGCAGGGTCAGAATGGGGGCAGGGTGGGAGGAGAGGGGTGATGTGCCACAGAGGAAAAAAATCAAAGACAGTGGTGGACATTACACAGGGAGGCCTACACCCTAACCAAGGGCACAGATGGCTTCCCTTCATTCACAAAGGAAAATGCTTCAGAGAACTACATTTTGAGCAGGAACCGGAAAAAAAAAAAAACCCAACTAGAATTTATTTATAAAAAATGGTGTATTTATTCTTACATGTTTAAACTTCAGTCACCTTCTAAGTACTCTCCATTTGATGCAATACACCTACTGAGATGTTTTTTTCACTGCTCAAAACTGTTTTTGAACTCATCGATTATGATGCCTTTTAGCGCTTCTACTGTTTCTTGTTTCATCTCTCCAACATCAGGAAAACGTTTCCCTTTGAGGGAGAAACACGGAGTTTCTCGGGGGTGAATAGGGAGGGGTGGGGCATAGGGTCATGCTGGTTTTGGTCAAAAAACTGCTGAACACAGCATGGTGTGGGCAGGTGCACTCATAAATTACCCATCGTGAAATGGGCAAAAACACTGAAAGTTTTCAAAAAATTCTCTAAAGGCCAACACACAGTCTCTCACAATAATGCCAGCCCATGCACTGATACAGATGGGTTCCTAGAACACTCACCTAGCAAGGGAAGCCTGTATTACAAGGGGCCCGCCCTCCAGAAGATAATGCTGGGTCTTTGGGTACCCCCTTGCACCTGCACTATAGCAGATTTGGTAGCAAACCATAGGAATCATGAAACACTATGCACATTCAAGTGTGGGGTTGACTCAATAATGATTCTGGGCTCAGTCCTAAGAAGAGCAAAATTCACAATATTGACCATTTGAAGGGAAAAAAGAGGGGAAGAAGGCAGTGAGGATAATGAGGACAATGAGATAAAAATATTCCAAGAGCTACAAAGTTCTTTACCGATCAATCATGGTATTAGATCATGACTCTCAGCCCAATTCCTTGTTGTTGTAAAACAGTAGTTGTTTTGTTCATGGTGAGAGTTTAGTAGAGGTGCTTAGAAATTATAAACACTCTCACATGGGAAACGAGTTGATCCTTATTGTGGCTTGTGGTTCTCCCCTTTACGTAAAAATTGGATTAAATGGAAGTCACAATGTTTTAAAGAGTCTGTAAAGAGACAACCAAGATGGGAACTTTTAAAATAATAAAGATAGTACAGGACACTCCAAAGAGAAGGTGTCAAAGAATTTTTCTGTAATGGTGCAAGACGGGAATAGAAGAGAAGCAATTGTTTAAATATTTCAACTGAAGTGTCTGAGTTTTCTTTACTTAGTTTCATGTTCCTGCTCCAAAACTCAAAGCACTATAAAGAGACCACCCAAAATAATGTTATCAAAAAGTAGAACCTTCCAGGGTGTATGCAAATTTTGTCCCTTAGTAGCTTTCTTCCTTCACTATGTTCTGGGAGGGTTTAAAAGTAAGTTTTGCTCCATAAAGCACCTTCAAGGTCCCTTACCTGGCTGCACTGTCAAGCTTGGGAAAAACTTTATTTACAACAGAACTTTGCTCATACAAGCATAATGAAAGAAGTAATGAATGAATACTCATTCCTTTAAATTCACCCAATTTTCTCAGTTACCTTTCTGTAACACCTATTTCAGGTTGGAGTAGAACACTCAGCCTCCTGGGCAACTCCAATTCTGAGTAAAGATACCACTCGGAGAAATCACTGCTTGGTCCCTATTCTCCTATCATAAGCATTTGAGAACTAAAATATAATAGTATTTTTAACTGGGTTTTCTATCTTTCGGTCTCTCGAATGGATAAATCACAAATAAATCTGGTTAAAGTGCTCTTTTCTGATTTGCAATTCGGACATCGTGATGCTTCTGTCTAAGTATGTGCTTTAATCGCGCATACAAGATTGTAAGAACTGGAGTTCCACCCGAGAGCAGAGGAGGAACGCTGGAGGTGTTCGGTGGATGCAGCACATCAGTTCTGTACACTTGGGACTGGACTCAGCTCTGTGAGGCTCCTCGATAAGTGAGCTCCTCATCCTTTCAGAGAATGTATTTCTTCAGTCTTTATTGTTTTTTATGAGTAGCAAGAACTAAGTAGTAATTTAACATTTTTGCTCTAAGAAAATTTTGAGATTTTTGATAGAATTAACGTGTCTACATGAAAAGGTGCTCACCATCTCTCAACACCAGGGAAATGCAAACCAAAGCCACAATGATGCGTCACCTTGCACCTCAAGGACGGCTACCATCAAAAAGCCAAGAGGTAAGCGCTGAGAAGAACGTGGAGAAAGGAGCAGCCTGGCACACTGCTGTGAGAACGTAAAGTGGTGCAGCCAGTATGGAAAACAACATGAAGCTTCCTCAAAAAATTAAAAATAGGACTACTATATGATCCAGCAATTCCCCTCCTGGGGAATTTATCCAAATGAGACAAAAGCACTAATCCAAAAAGATATGTATACCCCTTGTTCACTGAAACCTTATTTACAGTAGCCAAAAGATGGAAGGAAACTAGGTGTCCATCAATGGATGAGCGCCAAAGAAAATGCGGTGCATATGGGGTGGAGCAAAAGTAAGCTACAGTTGTGAGTAAACAAAACAGAGTTCATTCTTGTATTACTATTTATTAATCATTGTATTACTTTTTCCATACAAAAAACTGTAAACCATTTTTACCCCTACTTTTTCAGCCATCAAACAGGAAGGAAACCTTGCCATTTGTGAAAAAATGGTTGAACCTTAGGAGGCATTATGCTATGTGAAGTCAGACAAAGACAAGTATCATGTGATCTCACTTACATGCGGAATCTTAAAAAAAAAAAAGGAGAACTCATATATACAGAGAATAGATTGGTGATGGTTGACAGAGGTTAGAAGCTCGAGTCCTGTATTATACGTTTTAAAGCTGCTAATAATATACATCATAAAAGTTCTCATCACAGGAAAAAAAACTTGTAACTATGTATGGTGATGGATATAAACTAGACTTATTATGGTGACCATTTTGCAATTATGTAAAGATATCAAATTGTTATTATGTTGTACACCTGAAACTAATAAATGTTAGATGTCAATTATACTTTAAATAAAAGAGAAAAATGAGGCCCCGAGATATTAAGTAGTAGTTAAGTGCTAGGTAAAGAATCCAGGTTCTGAATTTGATCGAACAGAAACAAAATGGAAGACCTCATATTCCCAAATTAATATTCTCTGATACCAAGTCACATCCTTTGTTTCTGTTTCAAGTTGCTTCAGAATGTTTTGTTTTGTTCATTTTTAGGTCCACTGAACAAATGAGAAGGAAAGTAAAATCCGAGTCTTCATGTTCATCAGCCTCAAGTATTTTTTAAGTTTTGTTTACCAATGCTGTAGTTTTGGAGTTTATAGCATCTATGCTTATTTACTTTCAGGGGAAAGGAAAAAGAAAACAATCTGTATGAACACACTGTCACATGCTTACTGCAAGTGTGCTGTTACTATACTCACAATATCCACTGGAGGGAAGCAAACACTAGATTTTGCATCTTACCTGCACTGGTGTTTCACTCTCTTGTGGAAACTCTTCAATCTGCTGCTGTTGCCAAGGAGCTAAACTGTAAGAGTCCTCTGTAGTTCTACCTTCTAAAGGGTTTGTCCGCAGCTGCTCTGTGAGCCACATCTGCGTCCTCACAGAAGGCTGAATGGGAACTCCACCTACTGCCTGCTGACCAAGCATTAAATATTTTGGAGTTTCAAAAGCCTCTGAGCTTGTCATATTGGGCTTGCTTTCAGGTAAGGCACTGTATGTCATGTCTAAGGCCTGTCTCCTAAGAGTGGAAGAAGCAGCTCTAAAGTCCTCTTTGCTGCAGCTCTCAAACTTGTATTTGCAGTCCAGAGTTGATGATCGTTTTTTATTTATTTCCTTATCCTCTAACTTAAGCATCTCCATACTATCATGTAAGCAGCTAGGCCCAACTGTCCTTAGTTGTGATGTTAAAGTTTTGCTTCTCTCTGTCTTTTCCAAACCACTCCTTGACTCTTCAGTGTGTGTAACGCCACCCTGACTGCAGTTATCCGGGCCAGTGAGTTTGGATAAAGACGACCATTTCCGGAGGGGCCGGAAGTCCTTCATGTCTAGTGAAGAGTCCGGTTCCCCCCTGCTGTGGCTTCCCAATGTTCGCATGAGGCTTGTACTCCACGGTGAGCCATCTGATGTCAATGATTCCCTGTGTTTGGAAACGGAAGCGCTCGAGTGAGACGGCATGACATGGGCAGTAGGAAGAGTAACCAATGATCGACTAGGCTTAAAAGTTAATGTGCCACTTGAAGTTGAGTGATCTGGAAAGAGAAAAGAATGTCGAATTAGTTGTAATTAAGAGGGAAAAAAAGAGGCAAAATGACAAATGCCAAAACAAAAATCTGTACAAGTTTCCCAGCACACGATTTTAGAGGCATTTATCAAAATGATTAGTTATAATTACTATTATTATTCCTTAAATTTATGTGAAACAGATCAAACTTTCCAACATTAATTTCTAAAGACAAATACCTAACAAAATATATGCCCATTTAGCATCTACTGAGACATGAATAACGCTTGCAAATAGGTTTATAGGCACCCTACTTAATATAAGCGTTGTACCTTTAAAAGAAAGATGCATGTCCCCACTGAGAGGTCTTACTCATAATCGAGCGTTGCAGACTCAGACACAACTTTACCAGAAAATGGTATTTTTCAGTGTCTTTCCTAAACTGTGGAAATCAGTGCCAAATCTGAACATTTTAGCAGCTTTCCAAAACTCTAATTCAAATCAGAAATATGAGTAAAGGAGCTCCTGCAATATTAGAAAATAATCAGAAACAGTTCTACCAATGTATTTGCAGATACAGAATAGTCTTTATGTTCCAGTCTCCCCTAATGACATCATCAACGCTTTATCTCCCAGGCTAGACCTCTTGTTTGGAGTATACATTGTTTCCTACCTTTCTTTACACGTTCACTAAATCCCCAAGTTGTAAGTTTTCACTTCCAAAACGATTACATAGCTATTGTCTTAGGTCAGGCCTTCACATAAAATTCTACTACATACAGAACAGTTTTGGTAGGCTCTATGCAAACCCAAAGAATAAATAAGGGCCTCTACACTCAACAAACTTACTATCACATGCCAAATGATCACCAAACGTGCCAAATTAAAAGCAAAGATTATCACTTCTACCAGAGGATATCTAGAAAACGAGACAGCAATCTGAAGTGTGAAGGCAGAGAAGGTAAGCAACTTCCACAGTTTATTCTGTATCTCTCCATACTGTCTGACCCACACTAAAATATATTTAAGTATTACTTCTGTGCTTTTATATTGTTTTAAAAAATAAAGTAATGGGGAAAGAAATGTTCAAAAGGTGATCAGAAAATTCAGATGAAAAAGAACGAGGTAGACTAATTCAAAATATGAAATTCCAGCAGGTCTCTGCATAGAATTTATTCACCTGGAGATGAAGAGAGAAAAATACTATGATGGAGGAATACGAAAAGGTATTATAGCGGACATTTATCATATTCAAGTTCCTTATCAAATTCTGCAGGATCTTTACACTCAGAAAAATTCTCACCTTGTAAGTCTAACCTCCCAAAATAACTTTTAGACCTCCAATTACCAATATACACCCTGCAACTCTGGTGCAGACATTCAGAAGCACCTGCACGACGTTTCAGTTTGGAAGTGAGTCACGTGCGAAAATGGGCTGACTCTGTGTGGAGCCACCCTTTGGGCTGGCAGCAGTGGAGGCGTCAGCATTCCACGGTGGCAGCAGCAGACATGGCCAAATCAAGTTCCAGCCCAGTGGCAGCACTTGACCAACACTTGATGGGGCAGGAGAGTGAGTGACAGTTCTCAGATGTAAGTTGAGACATAACACCAGCGAGCTTCACCTTAAACCTAGTTTTCCAACTCTCTCCCAAAATTCTGTGAGGTAACAAACACCCTTAAATAATTACCTCATTTGCTCAATCAGCCAGTCAGCCTCTTCTGGCTGATTAGGAATACTAATTGATCCAAATATGAAGCCAGAGGATGTGGTTCCAAAATAAGAAAAGCAAATTATCCCACCTGATTGCAGTATTAAGTAAGTTTCAAGAAAAGTTTCTCAAGACAGTTCTTGAAAGGTACAAGTAGAAGAGTTGTACAAGTCTTCAAATACCCTCTAAGGGAAGAGCCTGGCTTTCCTTCAGCAAGAAATGTGATGTCACCGAAAGTTTCCAAACAAAGGACCAAGTGGCAGGATCAAAACTGCACTTACAATGATTATTCTGGTAGCATACTGAGGGTGGATGAAAGCAAAATGATTGGCAAGAGAGAGATTAACAAGCTATTGTGCAATCAGTAGAAGAAAACAGAGAATGTGCTACTGAAGGTCAGTTCTAAATAGAAATAGGGCACCCTGCTCAGGTGGCTCAGTTGGCTGGACTGTCGTCCATCCGTCAAAAGGCTGCAAGTTCAATACCTGGTCAGAGCACATACCTAGGTTTCAGGCTCAATCCTCAGCTGGGGAGTTTACAGGTCGAAACTGATCAATGCTTTCCCTCTCTCTCTAATCAATAAACATAACCTTGGATGAGGATTAAATAAAAAAAATAGGCATAGGGCAAATATCCCCAAAAGTCTGTGAAATATTTGTATTAATACAGTATCATATCTATTTATCATATATATGTTTGTGTTATATTCCTAAATATTTGTATTAAAATCACCATAGCCTCTTAAAAATATCTTTGTTTTTAAATGACCTTCTTATCAAATTTGAAATTTTTAGTTTTTTACATTTAAAAAAGTTACAAGTAAAGATACAGTGTACTGGTTAGGTGTAATGTTTCGAAATCAGTCTTTTTACATTCCCATCCTGGCTCTACCATCTAGTAGTTGCATGTGCCTGACAAGTTATTTAACCTCCTTGCTTCAAGGCTACTTCATCTATGAAGTGGAGCGAGGATTCAATAAAATAGCACACGTAGAGGACTCAGAAGAACTCCCGGCACAAAGTAAGATGTTAGTTATTATGGCACCACTAAAAAAAAGCTAAAAATAAATGTTATTTTCAATATAACAGACAAAGGCTAAATGTCTAGACTACACAAAGAACTAAGAACTAAAAAAAAACACTAACAAATTAATATTTAAAATATGCACACATATAAATGAATACATGTAAATGCATATTTATTCAAAAGCAGAGAAATGGTCAGAAAGAATACACTCAAAACTTAATAAACAAAGGTAACCCCTACATAGAACAGAAAAAGATTGATGCTTTCACATCTTACTCTACACAATCTCTCAATTTCCTTCCAGAGTCAAACTTTTGCTGAGATGCTTTGTTTGTGACCTCCAAGAGTCTGAAATATCTCAAAGATCAGCAACCAACGTATAAATAATATATCAGGTGACTGACTGTCTCACTTTCCATGTCACAGCTGAACCTCTGAAAGCAGAGGTCACCAGTCCTCACTGCTACTTACATCTGAGAATGTGCTACTTTCTTGTCTTTGTTAGCTCAATGTTTTCCAAATACAGAGAAAAACAATTGGCTAGTACTTACTTGTACAAATCTGAAGACCATTCAAACTTTAGCACACAAAAGCAGTTACCTGGGGTCTACAACCCGACTTCAGGAGGGCGAGATTCGGGTAAAGTACAGAGGGCTCCGGGGAATAATACTTTTTAGTAAGTGACTCTGCTGCTCTATTCACTACAACATTTTTCCACCTGGATCCGATTCTAGTTCTGAAACCTTCAAACTTAAATATCCTAATTTCAACCATCATCAACCTCTGAGTTCTAATGTAAAACCTGATTTCCTATGAATTCAGAACTCACTACTATTGAAACTAAGACTCAAGCCTTGGTCTATTCACATACATGTGCACATGTATACACACATGCACATGCATACAACATGAATGAATGAACAAGGAATTAAATATCTGACAGCATGAATATTTCAAAAAAGGAGTATTATATCATAGAGATGAGTCTAGATAACATTGGTTTTAACAATTTTAATACTTAAAAAATGTTATCTTGCCCTAATGAAACACAGTCAATTAGAAGTAGATGCAATGCAATTCCTAACATACTTTATTATCCCATCTAATTGTAGCCACAAATCCCAAATTCAAATTATTAAAATGGCATCTAGCCCACGTCTAAGTAACAACCATGAAACCTGAAACCAGCAGAGGGTAGTTCTTTTAAAAACCAGAGGCAGGGTTTATAGCACTCACAGAGCGCACAGGAAGAGCTAATGCTTTCAGACAGATTTCAGCTTGTAAGGGAATCCAAAAGCAAGAGGACATTGCTGTAACCTGATAATGCAAGTGAATTATATTTAAGATAACATTCTGAATTCTGAAGAAAATCAGAACCTTCTATTTTCCTCTTATGTTTTTCTTCCTTGGCAATGGACGAATACATGGATTCTATCTTCTCTATTTTTGTGGAGAGTATATCTCTCTGCTCTATCCTTAAAATAAGAAGGAATTAAATTCAAAAGACCACATCCTCCAAACCGATATCATAACAATATAAATCATGAATCTTTACAGTTAAAAAGAAAGTGGTCAGGGAACTATGCAACTGAGTATCAAAATAATCTGACTTTAAATGTAACCGCTTAATATATTCACCAGTCAATATTAAATACTGTATTTTGTATTTTTAAACAAACATGTTAACTCTAACCCAAAGTCAATAATTCAATTTTATACACCATGATACTTTTTCACCTTCTTGATGATATCAGGATCATATAAGGAAAAAAAAATGTTAATGGTACATGTAACCCCATCCCTTTTACAAATAAAAACAAATGAACATTACTAAGCATTTATCACATTTTTAGGTAAATATTTTAAAATATTCAAAATTACACTGTGGTAAGAAAAGGGCAATATACAGAATCTCAATGATAATTCAAGCAAAGAATCTCCAAGGAATGTAGTATGTACAAGGCACTATATGCTAGGTAGAAGAAACAATGAAAACATATTATCCACAATAAAAATATGAAGATGGTGTTCCCCGCTGAGGTTTACAGTTTAGCTATTACATACACAGCTGCAGAGCAGGACTAAAGTTTGTCATAAGGAAACTACAAAACACCAGACAACGAGAAGTGAGCCGGAGAAAAGGCAGACATTCATAAAAAGACTCTCAGAATGACAGCCAACTGCTCAATGGCAGTAATGGAATCCAGAACACAGTGAAATAATACCCTCAAAGGGTTAAGAGTAAATCCTGGCACCCAAAAATTGTTTGGAAAGGTACGTTATCTTTCAAGATTGAGGGCAAAATATATTTTCAGCTAAGCGAAAACAAAGCTTTTCACCAACAGACTCACTAAAAGAACTACCAAAATCCCCTTGGTTTGTCATAGGAAGAACAAAAGCCCTGAATAGTAAAAAGGAATGAATTTTTTTAATTAATTAAAATTAAATTTTAAAAAAGCCCTAAGGACAATAATTGCATAAATCAATAAAAAACAACACCTAATTTCTAGGTTTGAAAAAGATAAAACCAAAATATTTGACAACTAGATATAAAACTCAAAACAAAGATAGATCAGCCTTACAAAGTTTAAAGGTCCTTTATTTGTGAGAAAAGGAAAAAGATTCTAACCACTATAACAGATATTCAAATTAGGGATGCATGCTATAGTCTCTATATTAACAACTAAAAGAATAGGTAGAGCTGGTATGGCTGTACTGACACCAGAAAAAGAATAAAGTCGGACCCCTACCTTATGCCATCTGCAAGCATTAATTCAAAACAAATCACAGACCTAAATATAAAACTCTTAGAAGAAACCACAGGTGTAAAGCTTCATGTCAGGCAGTGGTTTCTTAAATACAGCACCAAAAGTCCAATTACCAACAGAAAAAGAGTCAGACATCATCAAAAATTTTTAAGTTTTTGCTTTGAATGAAATCACCAAGCCAGTAAAAAGACAAGCCAAGAACGGAAGAAAATCATTGCTAACCATGTATCTGATAGGAACATGTAGAGGACTCTCACAACTGAGTAATAAACACACAAATGATCCAATTTAAAAATGGGTGCAGAATTTGAATAGATATTTCTCCAAAGATATACAAATGGCCTCATTAAAACATACTAAAAGATGTTCAACCTCATTTAGTCATCAGGGAAATGCAAATTAAAACCACAATGAGTTACCATACCACATCACACCCACTAGGATGGCTATCATCCAAATGAAAGATAATGTGTTGGCAAAGATATGAAGAGATCAAACTGTTCATACAATGCTGCCGGAAATGCAAAATGATGTCCCTGCTCAGGAAACAGTTTGGCAGTTCCTCAAAAAGGTTAAACATGAGTTACCATATGACTGAGCAATTGCACTCCTAGTCATAAACTCAAGAGAGTAAAAACATATTCACAGAGGCATTATTCTTAATAGCCAAAGGTCAAAACAACCCAATGTCCACCAACTGATGAACAAGTAAGTAAAATGTGGTATTACACAAACAATATAATAAATGGCCATACAAAGATGTGAAGTACTAACACATGCTACAACATGGATTAATCTTGACAACATTACAGTAAGTGAAAATCAGTTGGTCACTAAGGACCACATGCTAGATGATCCTATTTATATGAAATATCCAGAAAAAAGCTATCTATGGAGACAGAAAAGGTAGTGGTTACTTAGGGCTGGAAGGAAAGATGGGGAGTGATAGCTAATGGATTTCTTTTAGGGAGGCTAAAAATATCCTAAAACTGGGTTGTGGTATTAGTCACGCAATTCTGAGAATATATTAAAAAGCATTAAATTGTATACTTTACATGGGTGAATTGTACGGTATGTGAATTATTTCTCAAACAAAGATGAATTTTAGAATGATAGGTGGAGTTTATCATTTCTAGTAGACTAGAAAAAACAAAATCAAGAGTCAATTGAAAGAAGGCAAGATAAAAAAATTGAGAAAAGCAGAAAAAGTGTACAACATGATTTTTTAAATGCATCAAAATATAACAATCATTATAGTAAGTGAAAATCCACTCAAAAAACAATGTTTTCCAAATAATTTTTAATACAGCTAAATATTTACAAAAGGTACCCCTAAAATATTAGGTCCTAGTTTAGCGTTAATGTATCTGCAGAGTCTGAGAATGCAAAAAAAATCATACAAAAATAACTGTTAAGAACTTTAGTAAAACTGTGTGTCAGGTATCAATACCACAAAAAAAAAAAAAAAAAAAAGCATGCTTTCCTGACTTGATCTTTACATTTTAAAAGATAGTGAGAAACTTCTGCTTCCCAAGAGCCAAATGTATGGCCTACTAGCAACTGTACATGGAAGCAATAGTATGCAATTCTGTGCAGTCTTAGTTCTCATTTTGTTACTGTCTAATCATTATTACCATGTTGTCTTGACTATTTTATTTTTTTAATTGCATTTTCTGAAGCTACTTCAAATCCCATCAAAACAAACAAACAAAAAAAAAACAAGCAAGAAGTTCCCAAATTACTTACCTAAAATAATTACAGAAGTCTACCATTCACATATTAAGACAGTTCTCAAGCCCTTTTTGTACACTGTTCCTAAGCAACCATTCACAAAAAAACTAAGAAACTTCTTTCTACAAGCTTATATAAATCAAGATGAAAAGCCAGGTTTTTTTAAAGGGTGCTTATAAACTGCAGCTAGATTATTGGCAATTTAATTAAAGGACAACCTGAGGTACAGCTTTAAAAGGTCAGCAATTCAATGCAAAACTCATTTTAAAAGCTGGTCAGTAAAAACAGACCTTTCTTTACTTACCAAAAAACTGAAATATTTTTGTCTTCAATAACTTTTAAAATTTCATACAACTATACCACTTTCTGGATATCTCCCACAAATTTCAATTTAAGATTAAGAATCAACAGACATTTACTTACAAAGTCATAAGTGTTATTTCTCTTCTACAAAAATTTTCACAAATCAAATTATAACCTGATCTCTCTTAAATTACAGGATGTGATTTTTGAAAATGCAGATTTTCTCAGAAACAAAATTACAACTTAACGACTGAACAGACAAGAAATTATTCAGTCCTCTATCTGCAAGTCTGAGGAGGTATAGAGTCATCATCCTCTTCCTGAAACCCATGGCTGTGTGACTGAAGAGTCTTTCTAGGTCAGAGCACATGGGCTCACCACAGGTCTCTAAAATGAAGTCAGTTCAGCTCAGTATGGTCAGGTACAGGCATTCATACTCTATCAGGCAAAAAGTAAAATGACAGAAAAAAACTGAGTGACCCTGACTGATGTGGCTCCGTGGGTTGGTCATCCTCCCACAAGCCAAAAGGCTGAGCTTCATTCCAGGTCAGGGCACCTGGCTGGGTTGCAGGCCTGGTCTCAGGTGGGGGGCTTGTAAGAGGCAACCAATCAATGGTTCCCTGGCACATCAATGTTTCTCTCCCTTCCTTTCTCCCTCTCTTCCCCTCTCTAAAAATAAGTAAATAAAATCTTTTTTTTTTTAAAGGAAAAAAAAGAGTGAAGGAATAAATGGGTGGATGGATACATGGATAGATGGATGAATGGGGGCATCAGAGGATAGGGGGTGGGGAGGAAGGATGGGGGGATGGGAGGATGGGGGCATGGATGGGGGATGGGAGGACTGATGGATGGGTAGGAGGAAGGGAAGAAGGATGGATAACACTGAAGGTAAAGACAAGGTCCATAAACAAACAAAATATACCTCCAACAACTTTAATTTCTGCAAACTTAATAGAGCTGTAAAACTCACTTCATTTTAAGCAATAATGTAGATTACCAAAAAATAAGTAGAGACAGAGGGTAAATTAAAAGGGTTATGTTGTTTGAAGAAAACAGGAATCATAATTATTTTGAATACTACCTTAAAACTATTTGATTTCACAAGCAAAACAAGTGTTCTGTGAATGCATAAACTCTGACCTACTCCATATGAAAATGAAGAAGTTTAAATGAATTACTTGACAAAATACAAATCTCAAAACAGAATCCTGGTCTCCTGTTTCTTAGCCTAACATTACCTAAACTATCCTCCACTACACCTCCTGGAGCTGTCTCCCTTCTGAGTAGTTATTTAACATAGTAGGGCTAAGAGAGTAGGGCTTTGGAATTAGACTTGAAGAATTTCTCAGCTCCACCACTTGAACAGCTATATAATCCAAGGTATGTTACTAACACGCTGTCGTAATTTTTCATCAGTAAAATGAAGGCAATTATATTTTTCCTCAGAAGGATTTCTATTTAAATCATGTATAAAGTATAAAACCTCATATTGTAAAAATTTATGGTAGATATTTTTATTAAGTAAAAGCCAAATGACCAATTAACCCACTGTAATATCTGGAAGTCATGTTATTTAAGTATCCATTATCAGAGTCCTTTAAGTTTCAAAGCTTTGAAGTTGCAAAAATATAATATTATTCACCAGTGGACTGCTACTAACGTAAAATAAGGACAACAGTTTAGAGAATAGTCTAAATATCATTTACTTTACCTATGAAATGGGTATATAATTGTACCTAACATCTAACTTTTTAACTCTAACAATCATGTAAGCCTGTTATCATAATGCCTTGCTCATAGTAAATGCTCAATAAATACAATTATAATTTGAAACTCTCAACTTACTTAAAAATATTACCAAGGGCCTGAGGGTAAGCAAGATTAGCTGAAATAAGATTGTTATGTGCTATAATTTATAATTGTATAAATTTGATGTTGTGTACATGTGACTTCACCATTTTACCTTATTTTTACTGCATAGTTTTATAGGTGAAATTTTCTATTGAAAAAGGAAAAAAATGGATTAAAAACAAGAGGATATTTTACATTAAGATGAGGTATTTTTAAAAAACCTTTTGGTAAAATAAACAAATAAAACCTAATCACTATAATACTCAAGCAAAGAAAGAGCCCTGGGAAATTTCTATCAAGTTCCCAGAAAACTGACACTGGTGAAAGCTATGTGAATATGCTAAAAGCCACTGAATTGGACACTTTAAATGGGTGAATTGTATGGTACGTAAATGCCATGTGAATAAAGTTGTTTATAAAGAATGTATGATTTTGTCTCCTAAACATCTCCTGAATTATCTCTTTTTCTCCTTTTCCACTGCTTCTTTTCATGAACAAGTCACCATTAGCTCCTACTTCCAAGACAGTGGTCTCCTGGCATCATCCGATTTTGCTCTCCTCTGATCCCTGCTCAGGATCTTCCTTCCCAGTCGCTGACCACACCTTCTCTCAGCTTAGACTACTCTTACCCTACCCACCCCCTTTAGCCCTGCCACCTCCTACTCACCTTTCTGGGTCTCAGCTTAAACATCACTGCTGCCAACGGTCCTTCCCCTCATCCAGTAGCTTTAGGTATGTCTCCCCACCCTGTGTACCTCACTTACCATACTGCTCATCATATTTGATGGTAATTATTTTTCCATTGGCCTTTATATATACAATGAACAGGGAAAATGTTTAATTCTACCTCTAGTGCAGTACCTGACACATAACAGACACTCAGTAAATATTGGCTACATGAATAAATAAATGCTTGAACAAGTCATTACCTTAAAAGACCTTAGCTTCTTCATAAGATAAAAACAATGAACTAACCAGTAACTTTTCTGCTTTTTCTTCCTTTCTAATATATATTCACAGGATGACCTCAAAATTTATATTATTCAATGGCCCTATTATTTCTTAGTAAAAACAAGTAATGAAGGTACAATTAAACTGAAGTCCATTTTTATCAGTTCCTCCTATTTGAAATAAATGAGGTTAATTAGATAAGAAAATTACCTCCAATACAAATTAGCAGTTGGGAATTATAAAAAAAATATTTAACTCTATCTGTACCTTTTTTAAGAGAAATATGTAAATATGCTTGAAAACTAGCCCAAATAGACTGTTAGAAGCTGCCTTTAGAACTCGGATCTTAAAAGACAGAAGAACAGCCTGTGTGCCTGCCTCCCTGGTGCCATGTGATAGATAGAGGAGAGGTGACTGTGCCATGGAAGGCTTCGAAGCCAAACCTAAGCAAAAAATAAGTTCTTTTTTTTTTTTGTCTCAGGGTCCTAGTCTCTCAGTTTCCTCTTCCTTCTCCCTTCATCACTCAACTCTAGCACATCTAGGTTATGCCCTACTCAACGTGTGCCGCATGCTTCAAAAACAACTCCCTCTCAAACTAATCTCTGTGGCAACAACAGCTATTTACATGGCCTCCAGGTCTTGGCAAAGAAAAACCTAAGAAGAAACCGGTGATCTGCTGGTGCAGCTTATGTTACAACTTGGTAGGCTTGCAGATGCATCCAGCCTCGTGTCACAGATCTATTTCCTACCAACCTGGAACTTGACACTCCTTGAACAAATTACCACAGCTAAAAAAGTGATGCTGCTAATGTTAGCGTCTCAACTTTTTGTTAAATGTGAAAATCTCACACCCTTATTTAGCACTATTTTAAATCTCAGAATACCATAGCTAAAAGCAATTCACTCAATGGCAATTTCAGAACACTGTTCTGTACTAGAGTCCCATCCCTGCTGAGATTCTGATGTAACTCTCTCCTCCATTTTGCTCTTTCCAATTCTGCAGTTCTTGAAACACAGCGATGATTCAGTATTTATTAAGTGAAAAATTAAAGAACCTCTAAAAGCTGGAGGTTAAAGAAGAAATGAAAGGTATCTCTATATAACGGTCACTTCTAAAACTGGACATTGGTAATTCACAGTGCATTTATATTCTGTGTTCAGTTACTCAGTACTCATGTATGAATTTTAAATTTTTAAAGAATTAAAACACAACATTAAAATAAAAAAGAAAGCAGGTTATTTTTCAGATGATTCATAGGAGGCTTTGAGGATTTATCAGTGTTCAAAGAGCATCGCTTGGAACACTGGTTATAACCAGCAAACAAACTAAAGATCAGGAAGGGTGGCAGGGGGAGTAAGGGGTCCATTTTCTTCATTTAAGGTTTGATAATTTACTTCACAGGTGTACTCTTTACTTAAAGCAATATACCACAGAATTTAACCAAAAATTATTCCACGTACTTTGATCTGTATCCCCAAAATTAAATTTATATTTAATACACACAGGCACACCTATATTCAACCATAGTTGTATTACAGACAAAGAGAATTACTAAAATAAATAATCCAAAATTACCTATTACAGGTTAAATATTTGAATTATATAAGGTAAGTGTAATATTATTTGCTAAGAGCAGTCAAACTTTAGAAGCTAGTAGCAAGACAGGCTCTTGTCCTCCTAAGCCCTCAACTTCCAACCAAACTTCACAGAAAAAAGACTGGTGTAATCATACTCTTCTACCTGCTCACCTTCGTGTGGGCACCTGCTGGTGTGGCAGCCAACTGTGCTCTGAGACTCCTGGGGAACGATCCATCCTCCTTCCTAATTAAGTCTGTACCTCAGACCTCACAGGAGAATTCCTGCAGGAATTAGTGACATTATTCCTTCTCCCCATTTCCATCTGAGTGACAGAACTCTTAGAAATGACAAGAATTTGATAATCTAAACTCTTCCCTAACCCAAACTTTACATCCCACCATGCTAAAAGCAATTCACTCAATGGCAATTTCAGAACACCATTCTGTACTAGAGTCCCATCCCTGCTGAGATTCTGATGTAACTCTCAGAACACTCTAGCTTTCTCTTTGCCAAAGGAACCAGGACAATCCCACTGCAGTGAAGCTCTTACCACTGTCAAAATGATAATAATACAGTTAAAGGCAGCTAACTAAAACATTTTCTAGATATATTGTAAAACAAACTCAAATTACATTCCATAATACTGATCCAAATTCCACATATAGCATTTAGAAATTAATGTAAGTCTATGTCATGGTAATTCTCAGCTTGGAGTTACAGTACAAAGGAATAACTTTTTAGGTTATTCTATAATATTTGGAATTTAATAAGGATAGATTTGTTTAATTTTATGAGAAAAAATAAATACTTTATAGATCTATAGTTAGTAGATGACAAAAAGATTTATGTAATCAAAGACCAAAGTATGTGAAGCACATCTACCTGAGACTGACATGCAATAAGCTAATACACAGGATGCTTTAAAGCTGACATTATATTATAAATATCAGCCTATTAGTTATGTTCTAATACAAGGCTATTTTCAATATTTGGTAATCCTCCACAATGGTTATTTCCTTGAGTCCTTTCCATTACATAGATAAGCCATGAAGCAAATCCAACAATGAAAAGGAAAAATTATAAATTATAAGACTAGGGACACTTCCTAAAGAGAAGGCAAAGAACAAATAAACAGCTCCCACAAAGTGGCCCTCATGAGAACTTCACAAAGACATAAATTCAGGAAGGAAAACATGTACTAATTGGAAACAAGTGTCCCATAAGCAAACGCACCTAACTTTCCTTCTAAACAGTGTTTAATAATCCCAATAAAACTATTCCCTTATTCAGATAACATTTTTAAATAACTGATTTGTAACAAGAACACACACACTTCACTTCTCCACACCATCAATAATAAATATAATCAAAATCATTCATTACCATACCAATCACTACAATCATAATTCTGATTTATTTTCCATAGCAGTCTAAATTTGTTATTTATTGTCAGTCTTCCAGAGTTCTGTTATTCCATCTTATTTTCACCTACCCTTTCTTATAATCCTTATTCTTTCATAGAACTCTTGTCCTATTTGTCCTTTGTCTTCAAACTCTGACATTGCTTTATCCATAGAGAATAGTCTTTGAATAATACTACCTACTATGACTACTCCTTAAACTCAACAGGTTCTGCGCTTATTTGAATGTTCTGTACAGTGTTATGTAACATACTAGTAAAATTACTTGTTTCATATAGTAAAAAATATGGCAGGAAAATGAGTTGGAGTTCAATTTGAAGATAATGGCAAGAACTAATGGAAGGCCAAAAATATATATAACATCTTCATATCAGTCCAATTGGAGAAATTGGACTGATCATGTATTTTATTCCAAAAAGATTGAGAAACTTGTATTTAATACTTCATGAATTATTCCAAGAGAAAAGCAGTGATTTTGCTATAGTTAAAACAAATAAACTTGTTTTAAATTAATTCAAAGAATAAAGAGAGAAGGCAGTTTTCTAAACAACAATAGAAAAGATGAGTAATCATATAATTACACACAGCAAGATCAAAGACTTTTTAGAGATTATGAAAAAGATACTATTATAGTCATATTCCCAATGAGGTATTTTCAGTCCTTCCAACATGAAGGAAAGGTTCATTTTCATTCATTATGAAAAAGCAGCATCCCAGCTCAGACATAGTGTGGCATAGTCTGGCTCTCCCTGGCTGAGGAAGGAAAATTCCCAGCTAGACCCAAATTAATACCATAATATTTTATGAAGGTAGAAGTGACAATAAAAAATTATTATTATTGCCCTGTCCAAGTGGATAAATCTGATGGCACGTTCTGTACAATAAAGGGATGCAGGTTGAATCCCTCGTCAGGGCACATACCTAGGTTGTAGGTTCGATCCCCAGTCAGGGCGCATAGGGAGGAACCAATTGATGTTTCTCTCTCACATCAGTTATCAATGTCTCTCTCTCTGTCTCCCCCTTCCTCTCTCTCTAAAGTCAACAAACATATCCTCAGGTGAGGATTTAAATAGATGATTAATTAAGAAAGATTATTAGTATTGAGTTCTAAGATAAGGCTTTTTTAAAAATACTAAAGTATCTCTTGATCGCAAATAAATTTTAAAGGGCCATAAGACAGGAACATAGTTTCTAAAAAGTATGATTTGCTTGAAGCAAACAAGCTTTACAGTAACACTAAGAAAATCCCAGAGCATCCACTCTGCAACTTTCAAATCCTCAGATCTATTATCTTTCCCACATCATTCTCTTTTTAAAAAGTTTACTTTTAAAGTTAATTGATGAGTGCCCTTGCCGGTGTGGCTCAGTGGTTGGAGCGTGCTCCCGTACCCAAAGGATTGCGGGTTCCATTCCGGTCAGGGCACATACCTAGGATTCAGGTTCATCCCAGTCTGGGTATGGGTTCGTGCAACCCCTGGTCCGGGCCGGCGTGGATCCCCAGTCTGGGTGCTTATGCAGGCAACCAATCAATGCTTCTCTCACATCGATGTTTCTCTCTCCCTCTCTCTCTTCCTTCCTCTCTCTCCCTCTAAAAAAGCAAATGAAAATGTCCTCAGGTGAGGATAAAAAAAATGTTTTTTAATTAAAAAGTTAATTGACAAGGACAAATAACTTGAACACATTTTGTTTAATTTCAAAGCAGTTCTCCTGCTTTATTTTCAACTCAACTTAGTTCAAATTACCCTCCAGCAATAATTTTATGCCTTTCTGTTTAACCACATAGTCTGTAATAAAGAGTGTTGTGGATTAAATGGTGCCATACATAAACATACACTGAATTACTGATTGCTGGTACCTATAAATGTGATCTTATTTGGAAACAGGGTCTTTGCAGAAGTAATTGAGTTAAGATGAGCTCATACTGGAACAGGGTGGGCCCTAACTCCAGGGACCAGTGCACTTTAGCAGAGGGGGATCTGAAGACACAGAGGACACACAGAGAAGTGGGCCATGTAAAGGAGGCAGCAGAGATGAGAGCGATGATGCCACAAACCAAGAAATGCCAAGGATTGCTGGTACCACCAGAAGCCTGAAGAGGCAAGAAAAGAAGATTTGTCCCTCTGAAGGAACATGATGGCCCTGTCCATACTCTGGTTTTGGACTTGTAGTCTCCAAATCCAGGAGAAAATATATTTCTGTTGCTTTAAGCGCCCCCCACCCCCGTGCCATGCTATGGCAGCCCTAGGAAATTAATACAGCGGGTGTACGGGTTAACATTCTAAACCTGCTCTTACTTGTACACTGAGAGCTGAACAAGTAAGTAAATGAACGGAAGACAGTGGGAGGTCTCTCACTGTTGGAGAGGAAACTTACAGATAAGCAAGGTTAAAAAGGGCTAAAATGAGCTCTGCTATACTGGCTTAGAGCCAGAGACATCAGTATGAACTGTTTAGCTTAATACAGACACTTATGGACAGATACAGCAAACATTATAGATATTTATGTATATGCAGTTTACTACACATACTTATATAGCCTAGTTCTGTCCTCTGTAATGGCCTAGAAGCTGTGACACTCCAGTAACAACAAGCACTCTCAGCACCTAGATCGTGGTTTTTAAATATCATTCTCCAATAAAAGGAACCAGGGCTCTTTGGGGAAATGGCTGATCTAGGGGTAGGACAGGTAACATACAAGAGGAGCATGAAACACCTTAGAGCATCCAAAAATAAAGAAGTACTCAAAAAACAAAAGGATGGGAGTAGGGTACAAAATGTCACAGAAGCCAAACTGAAAGAGTTTCCAATGGCCAAAGCTGGAATAATGTGAGCAACAAAATAAATATAATTGAAATTACAACCCAAAAGATAAAAGAAATATATGTAGTCCATACCAATTATCAATAAATGACTGAATAAATAAATGAGGAAGAAGAGATGGACCTTTGTCATAAAGAATTCCAAATAATATCTGCAGATACTTTCTCCTCCGGGATGTAGAACTCAATACCCCCACTCCCACTTTCAGTGTAGGCTGGAGTTAGTGACTTGCTTCCAAAAGGTAGAGTATGGAAAGGGAAAAACCATCAGTTTTATAGTGGAGAAACCTGACAAACACATCTCAACCAAATGATCAAGGTCAACATCACCAGTGATGTCACATGAATGTCATGGACTCCCTAAGGGGATACAAGCACTTTCACCTCTGTGGTAGTGTTCCCAAAAACTACAGCCCTAGTCTAATCAGTAGAAAACATCACACAGATGCAGCGTGAAGAATATTCTACAAAATGCCTAACTAGTCCTCCTCAAAACTGTCAAGGTCATAAAAAACAAGGAAAGAGTGAGAAACTGTGACAGACCAGAGGAGATTAAGGAGACATTACAATTAAAGTAACGTGGTATCCTGGGTAGGAGCTAGGAACAGGAGGACTTCAATGGAAAAATTGTTGAAATTCTAACAAAGCCTAAAGTTAAAATTAAAAAATAAACATGCATATATACAAGCCCATAATGACATAAATAAGTAAATAAACAGAAGGGATAAAAAATATCTTAAAGAATAACTCCAAATATAACATTCAGATACTTCCTCTTTCAGGAGATGGAGTTTAATATTCCCCCTCTGGCTTAGATTCAAAGAATAGAATAGCGAGGGGGAAAACAAGCCTTGGCTAGGTAGCTCAGTTGGCTAGAGCATCATCCCAATACAGCAACATTGTGGGTTTGATCCAAGGTCAAGGTAAATACAAGAAGCAACCAATGAATGCATAAATAAGTAGAACAAATCCCCCTCTTTCTCTCCTCCTCAATCTCTCTAAAATCAATAAATTAAAAAATTAAAAATTTAAAAAAAATTGAAAGGGAAAAATAGTTACTATACAATAGAGACACCTAATAAGCCTGGTAATACCAGTTACAAAGTCTTTTTGATAATTTTTAATATAAATTGACAGCTTATTCCCAAATGTGCCTGTTGCAGAATAAGGATTCAGCTCTTTGAGATCTGCTAAGAAAATTTCTTACCTATTGTTCTGACTTATACTTCCCAGAATGTTAGTTGTTTTCCCTGTTATCATGGGTTGTTTTTATTTTGCTAAGTTTCTGTGGAATTTCAGAAAGAAACAAAATTAGGGGAGTGTATTCATTCAATCTGTTGTCTTGAAGTGGAAATTTGCCTGAATTTCTTTCCAGGTCAGTAAGTATATATGGCTATCTCATTATTTTAAGTGGATACAGGATAAAATATTTAACCATTTCCCTATTGACAGACACCTAAAGTTGTTTCTAATTTTTCACTAAACAATATTATAGTAGGTATTCTTGCACATGGTATCTTTGTTCACCTGTGTGTATACTGAATGAAGAATATATACACTTTAAATATGTTATTTATAAGTAATTTAACCCCTAGCTGTTCCACTTTTTCCACCACAGGGCTATTGTGAGGATTAAATGAGTTAACATGTGTAAAGTGCCTATAACACAATAATAGCTACATAGTTGTTACTTACCATTTTCATGTTGCCCTCTATAAAAGCTGAATATATGCTCTAGTTATTACAGCACTACTTTTCCCATCTTCGTTCAGGCCCTAAATATTACCATCTATTCTGGGGGGAAAGGGGGCAATTTCAGTGGTAAAAAGCAACCTCTCACTGTCTAGATTTTCATTTCACTATGACTTTGATAATCTTTTCAGTGTTTATTAGTCATTTGTATTTTTCCCAAGAATTGCTTCTTTGTACTTTTTATTCATATAATGTTTAAATTATGAGACATTTTAAATTTTATAGCTGAATAACTATTTTGGGACATTGTTCTTATTTGTAGGGACTCTTTTTTTTTAATAATTTTTTTAAAGATTTTTTATTTATTTATTTTTAGAGAGGAGAGGGAGGGAGGGAGGGAGGGAGGGAGGGAGGGAGAGAGAGAGAGAGAGAGAGAGAGAGAGAAACATGAATGTGCGGTTGCTGGGGGACATGGCCTGCAACCCAGGCATGTGCCCTGACTGGTAACCGAACCTGCGATGCCTGGTTCGCAGCCCGCGCTCAATCCACTGAGCTACACAGCCAGGGCTTATTTGTAGGGACTCTTTAAATAATATGAATAGTATTTCCTCGTTAGTTTTGTTACAAATATTTATTCCCAGTATGTCCCTACTTTTATTTAGTATCTATAATCAACATTCAAGATTTTGAATTTTTACTAAGTCAAATCTGTTTTGTGACTTAAGAAGAGTATTTCAAACCTAAGAACAAAAAATTAATTTCACAGATCCTAATACTTTTATGATTTTAAAAAAATCATTAGTTCTTTATTTCAAATTTAGTTTTCCCATAATTTAGGGTCAGGATCAAATACCATTTTCTTCAGGACTAATCTTTCCCTACTGTTCTGAAATGCTGACTTTATATTATGTATTAAATTTCCAAACAAGCATGTGTTTTTAAAAGTACTTAGGTTGATATGTTTGCTAGAGAAATGCTACATATATAATAGAAATTCTAGACATTTGTTCTATTCTAATATGTTATTTGGTTCATGTGTTGGAAACTGGAAGGAGGACTCTTACTCACTCTGTGTGTTCCTTCCTATACATCAAAGGATAGGCACCCGTGACAGCCTTCTCTACTCTTAAATGCCCAGGAGGTTAAAACCAGTTATAGGCTTATTTCAATGGTTGTATCTCCTTGGAGAACAGACCAATTCTAGGAGCCTCAGGTGATGTGGATTAGGTCCTATGTATCAATTCACATTAAAAATTATTTTTTGAAGAAATCCAATACAGAAAAATGTTTAAAAGAGAGGAAAGTAAATCACAAGCATACATGTGGTAACCCAGCTTTATTTTAAAACCTGTGTGTATGAGAATAAATGCACAGCAAAGATCTAGAAGAATATGCAACACGCTAATAACATGTGTGAGGTCTGATAACAAAGCCAGGATTGGAAAGGAAGGAATAACTTCACTTTCTGCTCAATTTAATTTTATAAAGATTGAACTTTTTCAAAGACCATAAATTTAACAATACTTGAAATACTAATTTACTTTTAAAATTATGTTCATCTTTATGCTTTTTTAAAAGTGCACTTATTATCTTTTTAAAATTAAGGGGAATAAAAGAAATATATATAGTAGTTGACATTAAGGAAATGTCCTACAATCTTTTTTTAGTTTTTTTTTCCTCTTCATTTTCATTTATGTAACAGAATTTCTAGTTCAAGATCACTGCCTGAGTTCACAAAATTATAATCTCTCCCTCCCAAGCCCCAATAAAATGACAGAAAAGTAGTAAGGTACAAACTCATGACACTGAACAACATAGGACCATCGCAACAGAGATTAGAACAAAATTCCAGAAGCTGGAAAACAAAGAAAATATTAGTTACTGAAGCAGGACAGAAGAATATATAGCATGTAAGTCATGTATGGGGGATGTAGTATAAGAGTTCATCTGCCTGGGGGAACATCAAAGAGGCTCTAACCTCAGAAATACCAGGTACATAAACTGGCTAAAAACATGAACCTTCACTGAAAGTCTATATATGTGTTGTTTCATTGAACAAAACTGAACACATACCAGTCCTTAGTCTATGACACAAAATTAATTTGTTTGGTTTGGTTTTTATTTCCTTTCTGAAATCAACTTCTTTCTTTAGTGTGTTTTCTCATATGGGACTTTGAAATTGATTTTCATAGTAATGCACATAGAATACAATTCTAAAATGCCCTTTTATATCAATCAAGTAGAAAATTCTACTACACAACTATCAATATGCCATATCAATTTTATTCCAGGGCCCAAATGTGAATGATAATACTTAAACAAATTTACAATAAAATCAATAATTCTAAAAGTATTCATTCATAAATTAAACAAAACTATAAATACAGAATATAAACTCTTAAATTTAGGGAAGGAAAATAAGAAAATTAAAGAAACATGAGCACTATTTATTTAAATTATTTTCATCTTTAACAAAAGAATATTTGTCTTTTAATTAATGGATTTTTTTTGGAATTCACATTCCTATTTATTTGCTCCTCCACTTTGTATATATTTCCTTTCTCCCTTGAGATGTATGTTTTAAATAGTCAACTGATATTAGATACAAGGCCACATTGAAATATTCTACATATTACAGATGCCAGCAGTTACAACAGATAACAGTAGTTAAACAAGATATTTGTTAATGGTCATTAAAAAATTATGGTGAGAAGATGGAAAAGACACCCTTCCTATATTGCCGACTAAGAACAACTTATAGTCTTGGGCATTATCATGTAAAACAAAGGCTTACATTATCATGTAAAACAAGACTTTGAAAGTTGGAAAGAAGGTAGCAAATTGGCTAGGAACCTCAGAACCCAAGAAACAAGACGGGGGTAAATTCCCTGGGCTTCCTTTTTCCCTTGTATCTCCTAGAATTGATGCTGAAAAAAGCAGCAATGCAAAGAAACCAAAAAGCACAGCCCAAAGTGCCTGCAAGTCCCAGCAAGCCTGTTCTCCCTTGCCAAGAGTCCAAAAAAGAGGAAGCCTAACAAGACAGAAAAATTTCAGACAATAACCACTCTTCTCCAGCTAACCATCAAAAAAAAACTGCAGCCTAACTCCACCCATGCCATCAAAAGCCAAGTGGGGAGCCTAGATTTCCAACCTTGCCAACCTGTATCAAAATATCCCAGTGGCCCCACCAAGGTAGTGAAAAAGAAAACCAAGTATGGGAACAGAACTTTCACCCCTGTTGAGGAGTATGGAGTTTCCCCCTCACCATGCACACACACTCAGGCTATGTCAGAAGAGGCCTAACAGTCTGAATTCACCATCGCCCAGCAATACCAAGGCTGCCCACACATGCTGGCGTCAGCGATCACATGAAAAACCTCAACTTCCACCCACAACCTGCAGTAACAAGGTGCTTCCCTCCTGACATCTTGGGTACCAATGGAGGCCAAGCAGAGAACCTGAACTTCTGACAGTAAGGAAACAGTGCCTCTCCCTCCTTCATAAGCCAAAACACTAGCTAACAAAGTCAGCTAACAAAAAAGGTTAAAATATATAAGTACACACTTATAAAAATTTTATGTTATGTTCACTTATATGTAAATATATGACAATTTATATTTACAAAACATGTAAAAATATATAAATGTAGATAAACAAGTTATTACATAGCAAATAAATTAAATCCAGAATTTCTTAACAAAATTCTCCAACTTTCAACTGAAAAATCATGTCATACAAAGAACCAGTACCATAACTTCTTAATTGAACAAAAAAAAGCAACAGATGTCAATACAAAAATAACAGAACAGTTACAATTCTCTGACAAGATTTTAAAGGAATCTTCATAAAACTACTGTAATGAACAATTACAAAAATACTGAAAACAAATGAGAAATGAGAAGGCATCAGCAAACAAATTTAAAATCACAGTGAAAAAATAAAACATATAAAGTAAAACCAAAATAAAAATATTAGCACTGAAAAATACAATAATAGAAATAAAAAGCTCAGTGGATAGGCTCAACAATAGAAAAGAGTAACCAAAGAAACATATCAGTGAGCTGGAACAATAAAAATTACCCAATGTGAACAATAAACAAAAAATAAAGGAAGAAAAGTACCAGAGTATCAGTCACAGACATGAGGGCAATAAAAAAAGAATTATGGATCTGTGCCATCAGAGTCCTAGAAAAAAGAGGGAGAGACTAAGAAAGTAATCAAAGAAAATAATGGCTGAAAACTTCCCAAATTTGGCAAGAGTCATAAACTTACAGACTCAAAAGGCTGTACTGAAGGAATTCAAACTGAAGAAATTCATCCAAAAGACATGTGATATATAATTTCTGAAAGAATTAAAAACAAAGAGCCCTGGCTGGTGTAGCTCAGTGGACTGAGCGCGGGCTGTGAACCAGGCATTCGCAGGTTCGATTCCCAGTCAGGGCACATGCCTAGGTTGCAGGCCATGTCCCCCAGCAACCGCACATTCATGTTTCTCTCTCTCTCTTTCTGCCTCCCTTTCCTCTCTAAAAATAAATAAATAAAATCTTTAAAAAAAAATTAAAAACAAAGAAAATATCTTTAAAGTAGCCAGAGAAAAATGCCCATAGATCTGTCATCGGAAGCCATGGAAGACAAAAAGAAGTGGCACAACACTTTCAAGTCCTGAAAGAAGAGAAATGTCAAACGAAAATCGTATACACAATGATTCAGGAATGAAGGGGAATCAAGTCGTTCTCAGTTGAAAAATAACTAAGGTAATTCATCACAAGCAGATGTATCCCCCCCAAAAAAAATGCCCAAGAAGTTCTCTAAAACAAAAGGAAATATTTAAAGGAAACTTGAAACATCACAAGAGAAGAAAGAAGAAAGCAAGTAAAAATATGAGTAAATATAATAGACTGTCTTCTCTTGAGTTTCTTAAATTGTGTGACACTTGAGTAAAAATTGTAACGCTGTGTGACATGGTTATAAATATATGTATAGAAATATTTGAAACAATTTTGCTATAAATGGAGGATAAAGGGATGTAAAAGGAGGTAAAGCTTCAATCAAACTGTTAAAATAAGATATATACATATAAATTATATATTATATATACACGTTAGTAATTCGTTGAACAATCGATAGAAACACTATGCACAGATACACTTAAAAATACTATAGATAAAGCTGAAAAAATGTTCAAGTTACCCACACAGGAAAGCAGAAAAATAAAAACAGAAACAAAGAAAGCAAAGAGAAAACTTAATAATTACATTAATTGTAAATGATCTACATATACCAATCAAAAAATAGAGACTGGCAGAAGAGGGTAAAAACTGATTCAAGTGTATGCTGTTATAAGTAACTTCAAATATAGTGATACAGACAAGTTCAAAGTAGAAGAGGAGAAAACATATACCATTTAAACACAAGCAAAAGAAAGAAAGTGTGGCTGTATAAATAGTAGACATCAGTACAAGCAAAATTACCAGAGACAGGTGAGGGACTTTATATAATAAAATAACGGCTAATCCAGCAATACAAAGCAATTCTAAATGTGTATGCATCAAACAAAAGAGCTATATTTGTGAATCAAAACTTCATAAAAGTAAAAAATAATACACAACTCCTAAAGTATAGTTGGGACCTTTATAAACTCCTCTCTCAACAACTAATTGAACAACTAGACAGAAAATTATCAAGAACATAGGAAAATTTAGTTCGAGGTAGAGGCACAGGTAAACACACTTTGCCTCCTCGCACAACCACAAAAAGAATTACAACTACACTTCAAAACTAGTAACACCCAAACCATCAGAAAATTCAGCTGTTTGGAAGTTCAACGAGCAAGGATTTAAAGAAGCCACATTCATCCAGATGGGTAGGAGGGGTAGAGAGGAGCAGAGATACGGTGTGGGAGTCAAAGCAGCTCTACCTGATACACAGAAATAGACAGGGAGGCTGCCAAATTGAGGAAACAAAGAAATATGGGCCAAATGAAAGAACAGAACAAAACCCCAGAAAAAGAACTAAGTGAAACAGAGATAACCAACCCTCAGATGCAGAGTTCAAAAACTGGTGATCAGCATGCTCAAGGAACTTACTGAGTATGGCACAACAAAAAGGAAGAAATAAAAGTAACAGTAAGTAAAATAAATCTAGAGGGAAACAACAGTGAAGGGGATGAAGCCGAGAATCAAATCAACGATCTGGAACATAAGCAAGAAAAAACAATGAACCAGAACAGCAAGAAGAAATAGAAATTCAAAAAAAAATGAAGATAATGTAAGGAGCCTCTGGGACATCTCCAAATGTACCAACATCTGAATCACAGGGATGCCAGCAGGAGAAGAGAAAGAGTGAGAAATTGAACATGCATTTAAAATAATAATGAAAGAAAACTTTCCTAGTTTGGTGAAGGAAATAGAATACAAATCCAGGAAGCACAGAAGTCCTAAACAAATTGGACCCAAAGAGGACCACACCAAGACACATCTTAATTAAAATGACAAAGGTTAAAGATAAAGAGAGACTCTTACAAGTTGCAAGAGAAAAGGAGAGAGTTACCTACAAAGGAGTTCCCATAAGAGTGTCAAATGATTTCTTAAAAGAAACTTTGCAGGGAAGGAGGGACTGGCAAAAAGTATTCAAAGTGATGAAAAGCAAAGACCTACAACCTGTATTACTCTACCCAGCAAAAATAGCATTTAGAATGTAAGGCCTGATAATGTGCTTCCCTGACAAGGTAAACTAAAGGAATTCATCATCACCAAGCCCTTATTATATGAAATGTTAAAGGCATCTATTTAAGAAAAAGAAGATCAAAGCTATGAACATTAAAATGGCAACAAATTCACAACTATCAAAAACTGAACCTAAAAAAACAAGCTAAGCAAACAACCAGAACAGAAACAGAATCACAGGTATAGAAATCATTTAGGCAGTTATCAGCTAGGAGGAAAAAGGAGGAGAATGGGGAAGAATGGGGGAAAAGGGGCAGGGATTAAGAAGCATAATTGGTAGGTACAAAATAGACAGAGGAATGTTAAGAATAGTATAGGAGATGGAAAACCAGAGAGTTTATATGCACAACCCATGGACATAAACTAACGAGAAATTGTTGGAGGGAATGGGGATACTGGGCAAAGGGGGGCAAAAGGTGAAAAACTGGGGCAACTGGAATAGCACAATGAATAAACTATGTATTTTTTAAAAATATATAGAAAAACTCAACAATACCATCAACAAACAGGTTCTCATACACATTCTTTTCAAGTACCCACAGAATATATAGCAAATAGACCATATGCTGAGACTGAAATCAAACCTCAAGAAATTTAAAAGGACTGAAATCAATGTGTGTTTCTGATCACAATGAACTCAAACTTGAAATTACAGAAAGACAATAGGAAAATCTCTGAACATTTCAAAACTAAACAAGGAACTACTATTGGAGGATCAAAGAGAAGTCTCCATCTAAATTTTAAAAAATGCAATGAACTGACTGAAAATGAAAACAAATTATCAAAATTTGTGCGACACAGCAAAACAGGGCTGAGAAATTTATAGCACTGAATTATACATATCAAAAGAAGAGCCCTGGTTGGTATAGCTCAGTGGATTGAGCGCAGGCTGTGAACCAAAGGGTCACTGGTTTGATTCCCAGTCAGGGCACATGCCTCGGTTGCAGCCCAGGTCCCCAGTAGCAGCCACATAAGAAGCAACCACACATTGATGTTTCTCTCCCTCTCCTTCTCCCTCCCTTCCCCTCTCTCTAAAATAAATAGATGATGATAGATAGATAGATAGATAGATAGATAGATAATATATATAAAATTTTTTTGTTGCAAATCAATAATCTAATTTCCTACCTTAAAACTCAGAAAAAGAGCAAAATAAACCTAAAGTAGACAGAATATAATAAACAGCTAAAATCAAAATCAGAAAAAAAGAGAAAATTAATAAAACAAAGAGCTGACTCCTTGCAAAGGTCAATAAAATTGACAAACTGCTACCAAGACCGAAAAATGCAAAGGAAAAGATGATAAAAAATACCAATACCAGAAATGAAATGGGATTTCACTTCAAAGGCTGCAGATATCAAGGGAAGAAAGTAATGCTCTGAACAACTCTACACATATAAATTTGACAACTCAAACAAAGTGGACTACTTCCCCCATTTCCCTCAAAAAACTACCACTCATCCAACTTCAAAGAGATCATCTGAATAGCCCTATAACTATTAAGGAAATTGGAGTATTTAAAATCTAGGAAAAAAGAAATCCCTACAGACAGTTTAACTAAAGAATTCAACCAAACACTGAAGAAGAAATAACACTACTCTATACAATCTCTTCCAGAAAATAGGAGGGAACACTTCCCAATTCATTTTATAAGGCTAGCATTATATTGATATCAAGACAAGACAGTACCCCTAAAAGAAAACTAAAGACCAATATGCCTTATGGATACACAACAAAAAATCCTTTACAAAGTATTAACACAGCGAATTCAGCAATATGTAAAAAGAAGTATACACTATGATCAAGTGGAGTTGAAAACTGACTCAAATTGAAAAATCAAGCAATGAAATTGACTACCATGTGAACAAGGTAAAAAAGAATATCATATATCAATTGATACAGAAAAAGCATTTGCAAAATCCAACACTCATTCATTATTTTAAAAACTCTAAGCAAAGTAGACTAGAGGGGAACTTCCTCCAATTGATAAATGGTATCTACAAAATGCCTATAGCTAGTAGCTGTTATATGGCTACTGAATAGTAGAAGAATAAACTTTTTTTTATCTGTAAGATCAGAAAAAAGGCAAGGATGTCCACTGCTACTACTCATACTCAGCAATGTGCTGGCTGTCTTACCCACTGCAGTAAGTAAAGGAAGTAAAAGGCATACAGATCGGAAAGAAAAACATCCTTATTTACAGATGACATAACTGCCTGCAGACAAAATCCCAAGCAATCAACCAAAAACCTCCTAGACCTAAAGAGTGAGTTCAGCAATGTCACAACATACTAAACATATAAAAATCTATTGTATTTCTATGTCATAACAATTAACTCACACCAAAATTGGAGCTATAATGCCATCTACAGTAACTCCCCCAAAATGAAATACTTAAGTATAAATCTAACAAAACATGTACAGGACATACATGCTGAAAACTATACAACACTAATGAATTAAATTAAAATCTAAGTAAATGGAGAAACATACCGTGTTAATGAATGAAAGACTCAACAAAGATGTCAGTCCCCCCCAAACGTAGATATAACCAACACAATTCCTATTAAAATCTCAGCAAGA
The DNA here is from genome assembly GCA_004024845.1 of Tonatia bakeri. Classification (NCBI taxonomy): domain Eukaryota; kingdom Metazoa; phylum Chordata; class Mammalia; order Chiroptera; family Phyllostomidae; genus Tonatia; species Tonatia bakeri. The sequence continues at coordinate 471,995 of PVIA01000129.1, forward strand.
TATTTTGTAGATACAGACAAAATCATTCTGAAAGATACGCAGAAAACAAAGGAACCAGAGTAGCTAAAAGAAATCTGAAAAAAAATAAGGTGGGAATAACTATTCTACCCGATTTTAACATTTATCGGGCAAAAAAAATGAACCTCGATCTAAGTCCATGCTGTGCATAAAGGACAGCAGGTCTGGGCTTGCCACCTGCTGCCCATTCCAAGAAAAACATGGGCCTTGTTCAGTTCCTGACAGGTAACCTCTAAACCCTTGAAATATCCTGTCTAATGACAGTGTCTTTGTTTACTTTGGGTCACTCCATATAGTCTATACTAACAACCTATTTATGGTGGGAGACTTGAACCATGTGATATCACCTTGACCTCTTAAAGGCTAGAGACTAAAGTCATCCACACAGGCAGTCAACCATGCCAACGTAACCAGCTCACAGTAAAAACTCCGCACATCAAGGCTCAGGTGACCTTGCCTGGTTAGCAATACTCCATATGTGCTGTCACACATCGTTGCGGAGAGATAAACACTGTCCACACAACTCTACTGGCAGAGGCCAGATGAATGTTTAGGCCTGGTGTCTCCTGGATTATGCCCTTTGCTCCTATTTTTCACGATTGAATTCTGTCGCCCTTTGCTATAACAAAACCATACCCATCAGCATAACACCTTCTCTGAGTTCTGTGATTTCTCAGGAATCACAGGAAAGCTGTGATTTCTAGCAATCACAGGCTCAATCGTGATTGAGGCTCAATTACTGAGCCTAAAAGTGGTCTTAGGGACACCTCAACACACATACTTTATTTTTTTTTAAATTAACTAAAAATGAATTATGGACTTAAATTGGAAATATAAAATGATAAAACTTTAGGAAAAACAAAGAAAGAAATCTTCAAGACCTGGTAAAAGGCAAAGAGTTCTTAGGCTTGACCCCAATGCACAATCCATATAGGAAAAACCGATACAACACATGACTTCATCAAATTTAAAACGCTTCCTCTGCAAAAGACACTGTTAGAGGATGAAAAGATAAGCTACAGAACAGATATTTGCGAACCGTATGGCCAGCAAAGGATTAGTATCTAAAATATATAAGGAATTCTCAAAACTCAACAGTAAAATTAGGAAATAATCCAATTAGAACATGAGCAAGACAGGAAGAGACACTTCACCAAAGAAAATAAACAAATGGCAAATAAGCACGTGAAAAAATGTTCAACAGTATTAATCTTTCAAGAGCTGCAAATTAAAGCCATAGTAAGATATTACTTCCTTCCTTTCAAATAAACTAAACTTTGAAAACCATGAAATGTTAGCAAGGAAGAAGAGAAAACTGGATTACTCATACTAAGCCATTACTGATGTAAATGGAAAAGTCACTCTGGAAAACAGTGTGACAGTTTCTTTCAAAACTAAGCATGCAGCTGCCATATGCCAACTGCACAGACATTTACCACAGAGAATTAAAAACATCAGTTCACATGAAAATCTGTACATGAATGCTTTAGCAGCTTTATCCCTAATAGCAAATACCTAGAAATAATCCAGATATCATTCAATGGGTAAAAGGCAAACTATGGTCTATTGAATACTACCATTGTTGTATACATACATACTACTCAGCAATAAAGGGAACTAACTATTGATACACACAACATTTGGGATGACTCTGCAGTGAAAAAACCCAATTCCAAGGAGCTACATACTGTATGATTGCATTTACCCAGCATTCTTGAAATGACAAAATTATAGAAATGGAGATTCATGGTTCCCAAGAGTTAAGGATAAGGGGAAAGTGGGTGTGAGCAACCTTAGGGATTCTCTGGTGATAGAAATGTTTTGTATTTTGACAGTAGCAATGTCAATATCCTGGTTATGATACTGCATGTAGTTTTGTAAGATATAACCATAGGGTGGGAGGTGTACATAGAATCTCTGTATTATTTCTTAAAATTGCATATGAATCTGTAACTTATTTCAAATAAATAATTTAAAAAGTGAATGAAGGAAAAACTAAATATGATCAGAGGGGCAATTTCACTTTGAAATATAACAACACTGAACAACATTAAATATTCAAACACTACTTTTAAATTTCTTGTTTGAAACAATAAAACCCATCCCTTGAATGTTCTCAACTCAACCATCCTCCAAACAGTCATGCTGAAACACTAAGAATTTTAGCTCACCTTCCACACTGTCAGAACAGGAAGTCCCAATGCCAGTGTCACCACTGTCGGAAGCTATACTGTGTCTCCTGATGTGGTTATTTCGGTGGCTGGTTGGAAGAGCTGTGGCCTGCCACAGTGATTCACTACCAGGTAACCATGCTGAAGAAGAATAATCTGGGCCTACAACGAAAAAAGTACAATATTAACATAATGTCTATGAGTCGACAGAGAAGATATCTTTTCTTGATCTTATAAAGAATGCATGTTATATTCTACCCAAATATTAAAAAATTGTTCAATGGCACCTAAGATTCAACAAATAAACTTACATATCATACACACATATAAAGTCAGTGCTGATTTAGCAGCTTCCTCTGGCTGAAGGACTCTGGTACCTGCATACAGATTTCTGGACTTTTAAATACATACCGCTCCCTTATTTAAAATGTCAAATTTATCATCTGTCTAGGTGGAAATGTCAACACTGCTCTGCAGTTTCGGATGGGTAGGCATCTGTGATCCCACACTCAGGCATTAGCTGAGAACCACGGCTCAGGTGAAGTCTAGCTGAACCACACGGCTCAGCGACACAAGCAGAATACGCACACGAGGGGTCAAACAAATGTTTTCTTCACAATACCCTAATCACTTAAAATTTAAAATTGTATTGCATTGTTTTAATTGACTTTATTTCTTTAGTTATCTTTTAATAAACGTTTAACACCACAGCATCTTACTGGCTCTTTGCTCAAATTTTCCTTTGGAGTTAGATTAAATTATTATTTTTTTAGCTAATTTTTCCTCTTCAATATCCTCTTGAACTTTATTTTCACTTACTGTGTCTATTTTGCTTAATTTTTATTTTCCTTTTTCTGATTTATCCATCATTTTACTTTTCTGCTCACTTCCTTCTTTTATTTTCTATTATAATTCCAATCAAAGTATATCCATGGGCTAATGCCAGTCTGTGAACTATTTATCACTGGTTCATGAAAGTTCGGTGTAGAAATAAAGAATAAGAATTTAGAAATGTTTATAGTGATTTGAAAGAACAATTTTATATAAAACTGTTAAATTTTATATAAAACTATAGAAGCATGTATCTTTCTTAAGGGCTAACAGAGTGATTCTCAAATTGGAGTCTATAGACTTATTTGTGGAAGTTTAAAAGTTCTACATAAGAATTTTGGGCTTTCATTTTAATGATTTTCTTCAAAATTAATAAGCACAGTACAGATGATCTAGTGAGCTACCTTAAAGCAGATTATTTCCACCTAATGTCAATGCCACTGCACCTGTATAGCTACCTTAAAACGGATGTATTATGGCAATTTTAATGTCCCTGTTTACTCTTTATGTTTGCAATTGCAGTTACTCATAAGTAAGGGCAAATAACATACTGGGCACTCATCATTACGATGTGAAACAAGGTATCTTTAAAAAATATTCTGTCACCAGGCCTGCTCTAATTCTGATCTATTATCTGTATACCAGTGACTTTTTAACTTTTTTCATTTCATGGCATATATAAACTAATTAATAAAATTCTGCAGCACATCCAAAAACACCATATTTTTTGCCTGACAAAAAAAAGTAGGTATAATTTTGATTCATTCACACCACGCAGTTACTGTTGTGTTGGCTGTTGTCCTTCTATTTGACTGAGAAAAGAGGTCAGTGACCCTGACTAAAATAGCCAGGTACTGATGCTTTCAAAATTCTCACGGCACACCAGTGTGCTGCAGCACTCCAGCAGAAAATCTCTGATCTATATGAACATGTTTTCTTCAATCAGTTCCTCCTCAGGTAATATCCCATCTAAATGAACTCAAAGTCCTATCCGAACCATTAGCGACAAGGGCAACCAGCCAACTACTTTCTCTCCGAAGTGCACACCTATTAGTTGGAGAAATGCTTTTTCAAGAATACCCAGGAAATAGCATAAATAGTCTGAGAATACAGTAAATACCAACCAAAGATAAGAAAAAAGTACCCAATCTCACTAATGAGAGAAATAAAAAATAATAAAGTTTTTACATTTTTTAAATAATCTATATTTATATATTTAATATCAAAAAATATTTTTAAAATTGATGTTAAACAATACAGGAAATGTTCATGTACTTTTGTGGACACAGAAACTGATACTCATTTCTGGGTATGTTTCCAAGAGTAACAAAATCACTATCTCAAAGTGATATCTGAATTCCCATCTTCATTGAAGCATTATTCACAATAGCCAAGGTATGCAGACAACCTAGGTGTCCAATGATGTCAGGTGAATGGATAGAAATCATATGAGATACAAACTTAGTAAAATACAAGGCAGGGCAAAAATAGGTTTATAACTGTCACTACAAAGAAGTTTATTCTTGCATTATTACATAGTAATTACTCTATCATTTTCCACACAAACAATAGTAAACCTACTTTTGCTCCACCCTGTAACATCAGTCATAAGAGAAGGAAACCGTGACATTGCAACAACATGGATGGACCTGGAAAGCATTATACGAAGTGAAATAAGCCAGACAAAAAAAGACAAATACTGCATGGTATTACATATATGATTATTAAAAAAATAAAAGTCAAATTCATAGAGAATAAAATGGTGGTTGCCAGGGTCTGGGGGATAGGGAAAATAGGAAGAGACTAGAAGGGGCATAAGCTTTCAGTTATAACATGATTCGATCTGAGAATCTAATATGATGTACATGATGACTATAGTTAATAAAACTGTTCTGCCCTGGCTGGTGTAGCTCAGTGGATTGAGCGCGGGCTGCGAATCAGGCATTGCAGGTTCGATTCCCAGTCAGGGCACATGCCTAGGTTGCAGGCCATGTCCCCCAGCAACCACACATTGATGTTTCTCTCTCTCTCTCTCTCCTTCCCTCTCTAAAAATGTAAATAAATATTTTAAAAAAAACTGTTCTGTATGATTGAAATTTGCTAAGAGAGCAGAACTTAAGTGTTCTCACATAAAAAATGGTAAATGTATGAGGTGATGCATGTGTTAATTCTGGTGAGGATGTTTCACAACATATACCTATATCAAATCATCACATCTACATTTTAATATATTATAATTTTATTTGTCAATTATATCTCAATAAAGCTAAGAACAAAAAGAATTCAATGTTTGAAGGAGTGGAGTTACAGACAAAACAATGTTCTTTAAGCAGTATTTCTAATAAGAACCAATTACAAATAAATCCAAAAGGGACAGGGGAATAGAATTTTGCATATTAAAATAATGAATAAGATCTGAAAGTATAAAATGCTTATGTTGCCAATCTAAATAACAAGACAAAACTTAATGGGAAACTCACAAGTAACCTCATATTTCATATTGTCTAGGAATTCTCTTAACTTTTGTTCTTACTGTTTCTAACTCAGCATCTACCACATCAAATTGAAATTATCTGTTCATGTATGTCTCTCTCTTTTAGACTGTAGTAATACTCAAGGACCATGTGTTCCAGATCTTACTGTTGCAGCCACCATACACTAAAGATTCAAACAAACAAAGAATGAACAGAGCAACTGGAAAGAAATATAACAAAATAGTACTAAGTAATTTTCTCTAAATGGTAGGATTACTGGTAATTTCTATGACCTTTATGCTTTTATTTTTCTGGTAACTTATTTTTGTCTAATGATCTTACTTTTTGCTAAACTTTTCCTTTAAAGGAAGCAAAACAATTCATTCAGATTTCCCAAAATGATAATAACATAATAAAATGACAGAATCATCTGTATAATTTGATCCCCTCCAGCTTGAACTCAGATTTGTCCTAACCTTTATATGTGCTTCTTTTTTTTTTAAGAGCTAACAAAATTTATTGGCACATTCTGCATTTAATTTTTTTCTTTTTCTATTCATATTTTGAAGGAGTTTCCCTTTTTATTTCATGGATTTTTTTAAATTTATTGTTGTTCAGTTATAGTTGTCCCACGCTTTCCTCCTGCTCACCTCAATCCCATCCCCCCTCAATCCCACAGTCAATCCCCCTACTATCCATGCCCAGGAGTTCTCTACTCATGTTCCACTGCTTAAATGTGCTTCTTTAAAAATAAAAAAAAGATCCAATATATTTTATGTACCTAGAATACATAAAATATACATTGTACCAAATGTATATTTGTACATTGTAATACATTGGTGGTAATTAACAAATGCCATAAATAAGATAACATCCCAACCTCAGATTGAATGTGTTCATTCTGAGAATATATGTCTTGTCTCTATTCAAGTCAATTCAGAATCACAAAGCAGTAAGAACTAGCAATGAAATATGCTCACCAGGTGATATAAGGAAAATTTTCTCATATAATAGTTATGACTATGTTACTGAAATGAGAACTACTTTATTTCTAGATATGTGCTACGTACTTTTCTTTTTATCCCTACTAGAGGGTAATTTTTCATTGCTTTTAGAGAAAGAAGAGGGGAGAGAGGATGAGGAAAAACAAGGGAGAGAGAGAGAAAAAGAAACACTGATGTGACAGAGAAACATCAATTGGTTGCCTTTGCATACACACCCTGACCAGGGATTGAACCCGCAACCTGGGTGCATGCTCTGACCAGAAATCGAACCCATGATATTCAGTTCAGGGGACAATGCTCCAACCAACTGAGTCACATTGGCCAGGGTGATATGTGCTGTGCACTTATAAAAAATAAGGTTCACTGATCTTTGACAATTAAAGTCTTACCTAGGTCCTATCATATTAAAGCAACTGAATGATTGTATAAGATCAGTTATCTCTAGAACAAAGAGCATTCTGTAAGAATAGTGAAGATCCCAAGACAGCATACATTCGAACTTCTTTGGAAGGCAGTATCTTACATTTTTAGTATCAATTTCAATTCTTTTATACAGACTACTGAATGCCCAAGGATAACTCATTTTAAAACTTCATGCTGAAAATATTGGAAGATTACATCAGAAAAGAAGTAATCTACTGTATTTTATTTTCTTTCTGAAGCTTTTTAAATATAACTGTAACTACATTTAGAATGGCAACTAATCTCATTTTTAATGACAACTCTAAACCAAAAGAAAATAAAAATAAGACCACTGACAAAGCAGATTTACACTTTTACATTAAAAGCTGAATATATACTACAAATCATGAGTACAAATTGCAGTGTTTTTCAAAATGCAGGTTATCTCCCATGCAGTAGATTGAGAGCAACCTTTTTAAACAGAAGAGAACAGAACAAAAACAGAAAATATCCAAAGCACATTAACCCTTATATGACATAGAGTGCCCATATCTCACATTTTAATATCTTTGAAATATTAGCAAGTACATAGTACTTCTACACGAAGTTCAGAACAGTGGCCTCCAACTGCCCGATTCTACCATCAATAGAAATTAATGTACAACTTAAAAAGAATAAATCCAGAGAATACAAAACAAAACAACAAATCTCTTCACTGACTCATACATCTAAATCAGCTTCTAAACCCTTTTCAGTCCATTTCAGAAGCACTGACTGAGTGAGATCCCCTCCCTCCACCCCCAGTCACAGATCATACCTTTTGGTTGGATTGCTGCAAAGATCTTCTGCTGGACTAACTCTACCAGAGCCAGCCTCTACCCTACTGTCAGAATTATCTTCTTAAAATCAAATATATTTATGTCATTCTCCTACATACATAGGTCTGTGGGTTCCTTTCCACACTTAAATAAAACTCAAACTCATTAAGTTCGGCAAAGTTCTTCACCAATTAACAGCTTCATTTTCTAATACTTTGCAACTCCTACCTCCCCCATTCCGGCTCCCCTACAATCTCTCCAGCCACACAAATCTAATCACTGCCTCTAAATAGATTAGGTTCTTTTGTGACTCCAAGCCATTTCCCTTCTCAACCCGTCTTTGAGAGTTCACGTACAGAATTAACTTGCTCTAAATGTTTTCTGATTCCTCCAGGTAGCATTAAGTGACTACTACTATGTGCTCTCCTAATATATCACTCAAAATTCTGTAACAGCATTCACTAAATTAAATTAACCCATATGTACATGACTTTCTTCTCCAAAACCAACCTGGGAAAACTGAAAGACAACTTTTTTTTTCTTTTTTTAGTCTCTAACACAGAGCTACATAGTTAGGCAGGGTCTCGATAAATGTAGTCATTATTACCACTGAGTACCCAATAAATGCCCATGGTATAAAATTAAAATTTTGTAAGACTTATAATTAGATCTAAAAAATATTCTTCCATTTAGAAGAAGGCAAGGGTTTTTCTTGGTTGTTGTTGTTTATTTTTAAATCCAAGAGATTTTAAACGATCCCTTGAGCTAGTATGCTTTTAAGTATCTATTTAAAGACCAGTAAATATTTCCAAAGCAGCTAAAAATATACCAATAATTATAAATGGTTTGAGAAGTTTACAACCAAAATTCTTAATACATATGGGAAAACAATGTCTAGTAGGGTCAAAAGACCAAAAAGGTAATAAAAAATTTAACAGAACATTAAAACACATTTTTAAATATTTATATTAACAACTACCAAAAAAACCCAGGAAATCCTGTACAACACTGGAGAATATCCAGCTAAGATGGAAGAAACTTAATATAGTGAAACCTACTTTCTTTATCTTAGTTCTCCATTCCATTTCAGTACTGTTTCTCTCTGAAGTAACTGACTCAATAGTCTTAATTATTTTCTTTTATTATAGAGTTAATAGAACAGCTCAGTGGAAGAGACTGTGAACTGTGAAATCAGGCTGCCTGGGTTCAAGTTCTGTATCACCACTTATTAGTAATGAGTTCTTGAGTTCTGTGCCTCTGTTTCTTCATATGTAAAAGGAGAAAAAAAATTATAGTACCTATTTTATAGCATTATTGTGATAATTAAATGAATCTGCAAAGATATTTTTAAAAAGTACCAGGCATAAAAATAGACAGAGCAATAGAACAAAACAAAGGGCCCAGAAATAAACCCATACACAGTGGTCAATTAATTTACTACAAAGGTGCCAAGGATATACAATGGAGAAAGGATAGTCTCCCCAATACAAGGTGTTGGGAAAACTGGACAGCCACATGCAAAAGAATGAAACTGAACCCCTGTTTTACACCACACACAAAAATCAACTCAAAATGGAGTAAAGACTTGAACCTCAGACCTGAAACCATGGAAGTCCTAAAAGAAAACACAGGAAGTAAAGCTCTTTGCCATCAGTCTTGACAATGATTTTTTTTTTAATTTGTCACCAAAGACAAAGATAAACAAGTTTCACACTACAAAGTTTCTGCACAGAAAAATAAATAAATATATAAATATACAAATAAATAAATGAATGAATGAAAAGGCAACCTATGGAATGGGAGAAAATACCTGTGAATCACATTCTGATAAGGGGTTAATATCCAAAAAAACATATATGGAACTCACAATAGCAAAACAACAACAACAAAAATCTGATTAAAATTTGGGCAGAGGTTCTGAACAGATATTTTTTTCAAAAACATACAAATAGTCATCAGGTACATGAAAGGCGCTCAATATCACTAAGCATCAGAGAAATGCATATCAAAACCACAATAAGATATCACCTCACACTTGTTAGAATAGCTATTATGAAAATGTAATAATGAATATTGGAAAGGATGTAAAGAAAAGAAAATCCTTGCACATTGTTGATAGAACTGTAAACTAATACAGCCACAGTGGAAAACAGCATGAAGGCTCCTCAAGAAACGAACAATAACAAGGCTCCTCAAGAAACTAACAACCTGGCCAGGTTGCTCAGTTAGTTGGAGCATCATCCCCAGTACATCAAATGGTTCAATTCCCGGTCAGGACACATACCTAGGTTGTGGGTTCAACCCGTCAGGGCTCATACGGGAAGCAACCAATCGATATTTCTCTTTCACATGAATGTGTCTGTTTCTCTTTCTCCCCCATCCCCTCCTCTTTCTGAAACCAATAAACATATCCTCAGATGAGGAGGCTTTTTTTTCCCCCCCAAAAAAACCCTAAGAATACAACTACCATATATATGATCCGGCAATCCCCACTTCAGAGTATATATAACAAAATCAGTACCTCAAAAAGATATCGCACCCGTGTTTTGCTGCATTATTTACAACAGCCATGACATGGAAACAACCTAAGTTTACATCAATGGATGAATGGATAAAGAAAATATGCTGTTTGTATACAATGGAATATTATTTGGCCATAAAAAGGGAAATGCCGCCATTTGTGACAATATGGATGGACCCTGAGGTCATTATGTTAACTATCCCAGACAGAGACAAATACCATATGAGCACACTAAATGTGAAACCTTAAAAAAAAAAAACTCATAAAAACAGAGAACAGACTGGTGGTTGCCAAGGACAAGGGATGTGGGAAATGGGTAAAGGTGGTCAGAAAGTATAAACTTCTAGTTATAAATTCTGAGGATTAATTTACAGCACGGTAGACTATAGTTAACAATACTGTATTACATATTTGAAAGCTGCTAAGAGTAAATCCTAAAAGTTCTCATCAAAAGAAAAAATTATAACTATGTCTGGTGATGTATGTTAACTAAACTTACTGTAGCAATAATTTTGTAACATAGACATATATCAAATCATTATATTGTATGCCTTAAACTAATACAATGTTATGTGTCAATTATACTTCAATCAAACTGGAATTGGCTTTATTGCATTTAAGGATTTAAACTAAATTATAAGTAATCAACAGCTAGTATTCTTTGCTTTCTAAATTTAAAAAAAATCTGGAAGTTCATTCATTCAACTACTGTAATTTTAAAAACATTACAACAAAAGTATAAAACTATATTCTTCAGATGCAATTCTGAATTTTCTTATTTTCAATCATAGTATAACAAGAAAGAGCTTTAAACTAAGGTCGGTTCAGGCTGAGATTTAAATTACCTCAATTAAGAACAATGATCAGATGAGTAAATAAATGGTTCACCTTTCACAGTATAAGTATGAATTTAAACCAATAAATATTCACCAAGTACTCATTATATGAAACAAGGAACTCAAGAGGATTAAGATAGCAACCAACAGAGATAAAACTATCTCCTCCTATGAGAAAATTACATGCCTATTGATTTCTGTGTGTGACAAGCCAAAGAGTACTATCATCTGGTTACATGAAATGCTGTGTTCAAAGAGTATTTAGGTAGTTATGTGGAATGAGGACCTTGTATTTAATTTAGTCTCTCATAGCTTTTGTTTGTTTATAAACTGGAAAATAAGGTATAGTAAAAATTATTAAGTTTTTAATAAAACCACCAGAAGCATAAGGGAATATACTAAGTGGTATTCCAAAGTGGTTTACCTTTGCTTTTGACTGTAACTATTTAATATCGACTAATAGAGAAAATATGCTACATGGCAGCAAATTATGCCCAAACAAAGGACTATCAGTACCCAGGAGAAAATTAAAACAAATTTTCCTAAATAATAAAGTTGTTAGACCTAATATATGTTACTTTTATATATGTACCCATTGACCTCCAAATAAGCAGAGCAGGCTTTTCTCAATCACTTGTTTTATTTTCTGACATTAGGAATTTAACTGATGTACACAATACATTTACTGACCAAACTAAAACAAAATTTTAGTTTTTATTAAATTTATTGGGGTGACACCGGTTAATAAAATTACACTCGTATGTTTTCAGTGAACAATTCCGTGAGACATCATCTGTGTACTGCACTGTGTGCCCACCACCGACATCAAATCATCTTCCATCACCATATATTTGGCCCTCTGTTCTGTTTACTACCTCGCCAACCCCCTTCCCTCTGGTAACCACCACAGTGTCATCCTTGTCTAAGAGTTTTTGTTTGTTCATTTGTTGTTTTCGGTTGTATATCCCATATATGAGTAGATCATACAGTTCTTGACTTTGTCTTACTTATTTTGCTTAGCATGATATTCTCAATACCCATCCATGTTGTCACGAATGCCAGTATTTCATCCTTTCTTACAGCTGGGTAGTATTCCACTGTATACAGGAGTATGTACCACACCATCTTTATGCAATCATCTATCGAAGGACACTTTGGTTGTTTCCATTTCATGGCCACCATGAATAATGCTGAAATGTATAGAGAAGTGCATATATCTTTGCAATAAATGTTTTCAAATTTCCAGGGTAGATCCCCAGAAGAGGGGTTGCTAGGTCATATGGTAACTCTATTCTTAATTTTTTGAGGAATCTCCACACTGTTGTCCATAGTGGCTGGAAAACATTCCCACCAGCAGTGAATGAGGGCTCCTTTTTCTCCACAACCTCTCTCTCCAACACTTGTCATTACTTGTCTTATTGGCAACAGCCATTCCAACAGATGTGAGGTGGTATCTCATTATAGTTTTGATTTGCATCTCCCTAATAGCTGGTGAAGTTGAGCATCTTTCCATACATCTGTTGGCTATTTGTATGTCTTTTGGGGAGAAGTGTCTGTTAAGGTCCTCTGCCCATTTTTAATTGGATTATTTGTGATTTTTTTGGTATTGAGTTGTATGAGTTCTCTGTATTTTTAGACATTAATTCCTTGGCAGAGCTATTGTGTGCAGGCATCTTCTCCCATTCGGTCAGTTGCCTTTTTGTTTTGTTGGCAGTTTCTCTCACTGTACAGAAGCTTTTTAGTTTGATACAGACCCACTCATTTGTCTTTGCTCTGATTTCCTTTGCCTTAGGGGTCAAATTTATAAAACCCTCTTTAAGACCAATGCCCATATGTTTAGTACCTACATTTTCTCCGATGTAATTTATTGCTTCAGGTTTTATATTTAGGTCTTTGATACATTTTAAGTTAATTTTTGTACACGAGGACAAACAATAGCCTAAATTTCAACTTAGAGTGTTTTAAAACTAGCACTAGAAAATAAGTTGAGGAAATTTATAAATATCTCCCCAATATTAAGGAACTTAAGTTCTATCAAACTTTTCAGTACATTATTCCTAAAATGAAATGGAATGCTCAGTAGTAATGAAAAGGCTTGGGGAAAGCTTCAATAATGGCATACCAAGACACTATGTATTTCTAATGATCAATAAACACATAATCTCCACCTCTACAAGAGTGATGTAACTACCCCCTAAAAAACTTTAAACTTTGTATGAAATATAGTCCAAATCTTTATCCAATTATCTTCCAAGAAGGATAAATAAAAACTATAGTTCATTTCAGAATTCTGAACTTCAGTACCGAAAAGCAGCAACAATATATCAATCAAATTTACTTCTAGACATCGATGTAAAGAGGACATAAAACAACTTCCTGAACTTAAATTCATTCTCTTTAAACTTGAACTCCTATCAACTTAAGTTATTAGCATTACTTAGTGAAGTCTTAAAACAATTTATCAAAACAGAACCAAAAATAATTATAAAAGTATGGGTATACCCTGTTTTTCAAAAGTTTGCTTTATTCCACTGTTTTTAAGAAAGACCTACATTAGTACAGACAGTCCTCCACTTACAATGGTTCAACTACAATTTTGACTTTACGATGGTGAAAAAGCAATATACATAATAAATACATGAAATATCCCACACTTCATTATAAAAAAGCTTTGCATTGGATGACTTTGCCCAACTTTAGGCTAATGTGTTTCAGCATGTTTAGGCTAGTCTAAGCTATGATGTTAGGCGTATTAAATGCACTTTGAACTTAAAATATTTTCAATTTATGCTGCCTTTACATTGGGACATAACCCATCTTAATAAATCGAGGACTATCTGTACCTCTTTTTAATAACAGATAGAAATCTGGAGAGGGTTTTTGTTTTTACAAGAAAAGATGAAAACCAAAAACATCTTGCAATGTTTGCACTGCAGTAAGCCATCACAAAGGCAATGTACACCCTGAACGGTGAGAATGGCACTGCTTTCACTACATGTGAAACGTTATTTTAGGTTTTATATGTTATTTGGTATGATTTGGTAGGTTATTCTGAGGGCTTGGGATGCAACAAATTTTCCATATAAATGGTTATAACTTCTTTGCTTTTCTTCACTCCTCTTTGCTTTTCTTAGCTCTTCTTTCAGATAGCAAGGGAAACCTGTACTATTTTGAGTCAGATTCTTAGGACAAAACATGAAATAAAACTAAATATCAAAGTCTTATCCTCTAACTGAGAAAATCTATTGAGATGAGAAGAAAAACTTACACTAGTTCAGATGCCTTTACACTATTCAGTCCTCTAGTCAAGGCTCAGCCACTGTCCAGTGGAAGGCACCCCAGGAGGCACTTACCCTAGTTTTAAAGCTGAGCATTCCAAGCAAACCCAGACATTTGATCACTCTAGTTTGAGCAGTGGCAAGGGAAAGCCATTCAACATTTACTGAGCACTTACACATCAATGTCTACACAATAAAGTAAGATGACTGGACTAGAGAATTTCTAATCTCTGCCAGTTTTAATTCTTTATGAGTCTCTCACTGAAACTGGCCACTGCGCTGATCCATTCTCTTTTGACATCTCATGTGGCCTCCAAAAGAACCAGACTTCGGAGATCACTCCTTCCTTCATCAGCCTCCTCTCTTCTGCAACACCACACTCTTCTAGTTTCACTCTTATCTCACTGGCTGCTCCTTCCCCATCTTTTTGGATGGTTCCTCTTCCCCTAATGACTAATACATTGTGTCCCACAGCTCGATCCTCTGCTGTCTTATCCATAGTCTCTGCTGTCTCCTCTATACCCTCTCCACGAGATCAACTATAAACACCAAATACACACAGGTAACCCTCAAAATTCCTTCCTCCACCTCTCCCACCTCCCTGCTGAGCTCAGTATTTGTATAACCAACTTCCTACTCAACACTTACATGAACCTCTATAAAAGTGTCTCAAACTCCACATGGCCAAAATAGAACTCTTGATTTCACTTATTTTCCTCACACTCTTCCCTACCTCCAACAATGACTCTTATCCATTACAGTTACTGAAGTTAAAACTGATACGCTATCTTTGACTCTCCTTTCCCTCATTTGCCACCTCCAAACTATCAGAAAATTCAGTCAGCTTTATTCCTCAAATATAACCCAAACCCATTCTCTTCTCTCTAAATCCAAATCTAACTACTCTAATCCAAGCCATCATCTCTCACCTCATTACTGCAATGACCTACTAACCTGCTTCTCCACTGCTTTCTTTCCCCTACCCCTCCACATTTCTCCACCCACTCCCCCCCCCCGCAAAAAAAAAAAGCCAGACAAGATCTTTAAACACCAAGGATAAGGAATGTCTGCTCTGTTCCCCCAGTACATAAAACAATGTCTGTCTCATAGTAGGCACTCAATGTATGCCGCATGGAAGAATGATCAGTCATCTCCCCATTCGTTCATAGGCAGTCCCCTCATGTAGAATAGAATCCAAACTTCATACATTGCCTTCCATCAGGCCCCCATCACCACACACCACTGCTTACTATGTTCCAGACTCTCTGGTGTTGACATTCCTCCAACTCCCCAAAGTTCCGTCATGGAACTGTTCCTGTACCTGCTCTGCCTAAACACTCCTCCCCTCTTGTCTGCCTCCTTCTCATTATTCAGGTCTCAGTACTGTTACCTTCTCTGACAGGCCTTCCGTGGCCAGCCTACCCAGAGCAGACCTCTCTCCACACCCTCTTCTACCTCACCCTATTTCCTTCTCTTTGTCATACTTACCACTAGCTGAATTATCTTGTTGTTAGTTTATTTACAGACTGTTTATCCCCATTAGAATGTAACTTCCCCAGACCTGGGACCTTATCTTTCTTGTTCAGTGATGTATCCTTAGAGTCCAGTACAATGCCTATGACTCACAAACATTTACAAGTGCTTATGTGCCAAGCACTATGCTAGGTAACAACGTTTTTTTTTTAATTAAAGAAAAATAGAAAGTAGAAGTAAAATATTAGTATAAAGAACAATTTGATGTTCTTTTTTATGTCAATCATTCTCGTTCTTAAAACAAATGACCTTATACAATAAATTCCACTTTTTTAGAATATTATTTTGCCAGTGTAAAATATGAATATTCTTAGAGTAATAGTGTCTCATTGTAGTTTCAGAAATTATGTAAATGACCATATTCTTCATTTTTTTTTTAAGATTTTATTTACTTTCACAGAGAGGGGAAGGGAGGGAGAAAGAAAGGAAGAGAAACAGCAATGTTCAAGAGATACATCAATCAGCTGCCCCCCAGCCCCGCAGTATACCCCCAACCCAGGCAAGTGCCCCAACCAGGAATCGAACCAGCGATCCCTCAGCTCACAGGCTAACACTCAATCCACTGAGCCACACCAGCCAGGGCACATTCTTCATTTTTAATGCACAATTTGAGAAAAGTAATTAGGCTATCACTCAATAAAATACTACCTAGGAACCTTCACATTATCATCTTTTTCTCAGAGTACACATACAACACATTTCATCCTATCAGAAAAACCACGACTCTGTAAAGCCTTTCTTTCTCAACATAGAGAAATATTCACAACATGGCAAAAGAGGTTGTCAACTCACCATTTATTGCCTGGACTCATTTTACCAGCATCATTCAGGCTAAGAAGTGACAGTTTCAGTAACTAATCAAGTTCATTTCACGAAAGTCATCACTAAAGTTGAGATTGACCCCTCACCCACCAATGTCTATTATAAAAGAACATGTCCAGTTGAGTTTAGGAGAAAGAGTTATGTTTCATTGCTACCATAGTACTTTTAGGCCCACCTAATTAGAGCTGCAGCAGAAAATTTCAGTATTTGATGTAATCACACCAGTTACCACCACTATCATTATGACATCACTATTACCTTAAGGCAATGCCTGAACTAGGAAGAGGTAGATTTAAAAGCTCAAGGCACTGAACAAGGAACATTCCTTCAGATCACGTAAGTGTTTTCTGTAACATTTTACTTTTAGTGCACTTTAAACTGGCATATCCTACATTCAAATATTTTTAGGTTGAATATACTAATATTTTTAAAGTATGATTTATAAAAAAGAACAAATTCAGGAAAATTAAGTATAAGGACCCAAAATATCACTATATCATGCTAGATTTTTAACCCCTAAAGGAAATATATCCATCATTCATCCAAATTTGAAATCATTATACATCTTGAGTAATAAGATATTCTCAAACACACAACCAAATGCCTAAAAGACATACCACGTGTTCTATTTAAAATCAGCTTTCTAATTATCTTGTCAACCCAAAAGAAAAAACTGTGTGGGGGGATTCACAGAAATTAGAAAACATTTACCTTATTCTCACTTATAATAGTTACTCAATAAAGCTAAAAAATTGTTGATAAAGCCAAAACAAAATTAAATCCTAAAGCAAAGAATAGTATTTTCCAAACTATACATGTTATTATTCCTATTTTTTTTACTGCTGTTACTTTAAAAAGAAAATTTCCTCCAGTTTTTTACAACACTGGTTCTGTATTACCTTTGGTTTTCCCTTTAGCCTAGTTGCATATCTGTAAAAACAAACCAGTTTTCGGACACCTAAAATTAACCCACATATTGAGATAAACTCTTAAATATCAGAATTATTTACTCGTCTGTCTTCACACTGGCCCTCAGAGGACCAAAATGATTACTGATAAATCCAATTAGAAGACTCGTTCCCTTTGTTTTCAGAAAAGCTCTTAAAATCACTCCAGTTAGTCAAAAGATATACTGAACAATATTTTTAAAATATGAATTTTTTTCAAATTTTCAGGAAGGAAAAAATCCCTACATGCATCAATCAGAGGTCATTATCTTGACCTTCACCATCTGCTCACTTGCTTAAAAAAACACACAAAGTTTTTCCTGTAATGTGTAATTTTTAAATGAAAAACAATTTTAAATACTTGTTTACTAAAGAAGAGAATAAAGGAACATACCAAATAATTTCATCACTGTAACTATAAAAGTAATCAATTATCAATATACAGCTGAAAAATATTTTATGGAAAGGCATGTCCTGACTAACCAACAGTTTATCACTATTAAAGCTAAGATAAAATATATGCTTTATAAAAAAATCTGTCCAAATTCCTTAAATTTGGGTAGTATTTACAAAGTATATTCTTTGCCACAGCAAAGGTTTAGACACTGCACTATAACCTCAAAGCTGCAGTTACTTATGTTTAAGCATTATGATGTTTTCTATCTCATAGATCTAACAATGGAAAAGTGGATACAATTTTCGGATGATATTATTTTTTTCAAACCTGTTAATATTACAAATTTTAAGTGGTTAAGTTACAAAGACATTACAGATGGCTTTTGATACCCACAGATAATTGAAACCACTCCCTCTATCCGCTTAGGGATAAAGAAATGTCTTCTCATTCACTGAACTTTTTTTTTTTTATCGTTGTTCAATTACAGTTGTCCCAATTCCCCCACCCCAGCCCAGCACCCCCCAAAACCCGTTGCTCTCCCCTGCCCAACCCACCCCCCTCCCACAATCAGTCCCCACCCAGTTGTCCTTGTCCATGGGTCCTTTATACATGTTCCTTGGCTTAAGCATCAGAAACCTCTCAACTACTATCTCCTCTTCTTAGGACAAATACTATGCACTTTAGAGAAAATAATTCCCTACTTATATTTTTACTATTATTTCTAAATGTGTTGCATGACCCAATTTAACAAAATTATTTAACAAATCTAGCATGGTTTTGAAATATATATATAACTGTAGATATATAATACACAGCATGGTGACTACAGTTAACAATACTGTATTGTAAAGTTGAAATTTGCTAAGAGAGCAGATCTTAAGTGTTCTCACCACACACTCCATCCCACCCCACAAAAAGAAAAGGTAACTGTGAGGCAATAACTATGTTAACTAATATGATTCTGGAGATCATTTCACAATGTACCTGAAAACATCAACTTGTACACCTTGAATATATATATATACACACACAATTTTTATTTGTTATGCAACTGCATTATTTGACATTTTAATTAGCAATCTGAGTTTATATCTGATAGTTTTTAAATAGTAGAAAATACTACCAGTAAAAAAAAAAAAAGAAAAAAACCACTTCCAAATGCTGCTTCCGCTTTTGTTTTGAAAATAGCTTTGAAAAATGTATACAAAAAAAGTCAGTTACACAAGTTGAGCCCAAACATCTTATGGAACAAGGTTACTCAATAGGAGTCCTAGAACCACCGAAAATAGTACGGAAAAAAATTATGTACATATAGCGTTTCTTCCTGGATAAAGGGTCCACATAACTTTCAGCTTCTCAAAGGGGTTCAAAATCCAATTAAGATTAAAGTGCCTGGAAGAACTGTCAACATCAAACAACTTGTCGCCAACTACCCTAGCCTTATTTTTCATCTCAAATTAGGGTAAGATTTATCCAAATTTGGTGGCTCCAACACAACTTCTGAGCGATGCACGCATGAAATGGCTGTCGGACACAAACATCTCCCTTCTTACACCCAAGGTGGTAAACCCCAAAATTTTCCTCAAGGGGGAAGGGAGAGGCAAAAGGATCGCAAACGGGTTAACATCCCCGTTGTTCAAAGATCAACTGGCTCTCCAACCCCTTACTCCGAAGAGGGTTGCATGGAGGTGGCCGGGTTTTAGTGGGGGGCTCAAGTCCCCTCGGGGGTCACTTGCAGCGCTGGCATCACCAGCAGCCCCCTCCCGCCCCCCAATGCGCCCGAAAGCAGCGGCTGCAGACGTAGGCGCAGAATTCTGACCGCGGCCCACAGAGACGCGCCCCAAGACGCGCCGCCGCCGCAGCACGGACGCAGCGACCTTCCCCACTCGGGTCCCCGAGAGCGGGGTTATCCACGTCCGCCACACACCGCACGAGGGAGAGAGAGGCGGATGGACAACAAAGCCCAACCCGAAGAAGATCCCGAGAGCTTTAAGTTGGGGCTGGGGGGCCGCGATGAGAGCGAACAGGGCCGGGAACGTGGCGCGCCAGATGTCAGCCCGCAGGGTCGGGGTGTCGGCAGCCGGGAGGAAACGCTACGGGTGGTCGGTCGCGCCGCGGCGTCGGGGAGACTGCTAGGGGAAGCCAGGCCTGGGGAGCGAGAGGAGCGAGGGGAACGGCGGCGGGGTCCGAAGCGCAAAGGTCGGCCGCGACCGGGACCCAGCCCAGGGACAGTCCCGTTACTTACCCGCTGGGAAGCTGCGGACTCTGCCTGGGCTCTCCCGGCCGCCGGCCTCCGGGACCAGAAAGCGCCCCCACATCGCGGGCGAGGGGCCGGGTGGACTGGGGACGCCCGATTCCCCACGTTTGTCCTCCCCCGCCTTCGCCTCCTGCCTTCTTCGGCGGCGGAAACTTGTGCGGAGCCTGGGCCGCGGCGGCACCGGCGTGAGGGCGGGCTGGTTAACGGCTGCTCAGCGACAAACGGAGAGCGCAGTGGCCAGATTCGCCGCGGTGGCGACGGCGACGGCGGCGGCGGCGGCTGCTGCCATAGCCGAGCCGGCTGGGCTTGAGGCCTGGGCAGGGGAAGCGACGGCTCCGCAGTGGCGGCGGCTCGGTTCCCGGCTGAGCCTAAGCTCAGCAGCTCCGAGCGAAGCCACACCGCAGCGGGGCGGGGCAGGGGCGGAGCCTGCGGGGCGTGGCCTGAGGCGCTTATATAAGGCGTGCGCGGCGCGAGAGGCGGGGACTGCGCACGGCAGCTGGTGAGTGCTCGGTTCGTTTTCCTCTGCGGGCAGCGAAAGGTTGGGTTGGACCTACTGCATCCTTCCTGTCTTCCACGTGTCCGCGCGCTGCGATATGAGAAGGTGGTAACGTGGCCTGGCACCCCATCTTCCAGTAACCTCCTCCCTTGGGTAGCCCCTAAGGCCCTGCGGGACACTTCTTGAGAGAGAACTAGAAGACCTGCCTTCGCATCACTGCGGCTGAGATAAAGACTAGTCTGGGAGGGGTTGAGGGACTGCCTGCCTCAGGTGGGATTGAGTTTAAAATCATCGTGGTGCATTACATGAATAACTTTTATAGATCACTGTGAGGGACGAAAAGGCGTTTTCTTCACCTTGCAAATTCATGGTAGGGGGAGACAAGTATCAAAATAGCTACAACATAGGGATATGCGGAGTTATAAGCAAAGACCCAAGGGTAGTTAGTACTGGAAGGTTCAAGGAGGGGCCAGAAACTTTAATTTAGTAGCCCAGTTTCCGACAGGCAACCAAAAGGGAGTCAAAACAGCACCAGGGTTTGTAATGGAAGAATAACTCTCTTTACCACCCACTAACGCCTTCACGTTCTTTCTCCTCCTTGCCAGTTCCCACCCTTCAACTGAACCCAGAGTGCAGGAGCAGGTATCCTGAGAAAGGTGCAGCATTTTGCAATCTTCTCATTGACAATATTATAATGAAACATTTAGATACAAAATAGTTTATTCAATAAATACTAGACGAACACTGTAGGAGGTGGACTACGCGCCTGTCAGATGAATCACAGGTAAGCCACAAAGCAAGCCCCTCCATTTAACAGACTGAGTCCAGTGAGGTTTCTCTCCTGTTTTGGAAGTTTGCTAACAAAGACCTTATATTTGTCTTTAACCACCCTGTAATTGGGAAATATTGTTTCAAACTTTTAGAGGTTAAATTATATTTAGGTTAATAATCTACCACTTACACATTTGTGTTGTAATTTGCCTAGTCACAGTTTTATATTTAGTATCCCTCTGGTAAATTTACACTTATTTCTCCAAATTATGAGCAGTTGTCCAAGGGTCAGCTGTTTCTGAGAATAGAAAGTGACAAATATGAAAGAAGAATGTGATTGGTTTCTTTTCCTCATTTAAATGTTCATTAGCTCATTAAAAATAGTATTTCAATAGTACAGGTTCAAGAAGAATCCTAAAACGATAGATTTCTAAAAGAATTTACAGAAGCTGCTTTAGCTGGTGTAAGCTCAGTGGATTGAGCGCAGGCTGCAAACCAAAGTATCGCAGGTTGGATTCCCAGTCAGGGCACATGCCTGGGTTGCAGGCCATGGCCCCCAACAACTGCACATTGATGTTTCTCTCTCTCTCTCTTTCTCCCTCCCTTCCCTCTCTAAAAATAAATAAATAAAATCTTTAAAAAATAAATAAAGAAAGAATTTACAGAAGCTATAGAGCTACATGGGTTTGAACTCTGCGGGTCCACTTATATTTGGATTTTTTTAAACAAATCCTCTCTATTCCTGGGGTTTCCCACCTGCAAATTCAACCAAATGCAGATCAAAAGCAGTATTTTCAATCTGCAGTTGTGTATCTACAGATGGGGAGCTCTGGCTGTATTAACTGTTGTGTGCCATGTTACACAATATAAGAGTCTTGACCATCTGTGGATATTGGTATCCTCTGGGGTCATGGAACCTATCCCCAGTGGATACAGAGAGACCAGTGGGAAGTCAAAGTTATACCTGGATTTTCTACTGCATGGGAATTGGTTGCTTAAGGGTCAACTGCATGTTAAAGTATCCTTTTTTTAATGATGTATAATTACCATAATCTCATATTACATAGAACATTTATTAAATACCAAACTTGTTTTATAGAATTCTGAGAAATATATGAACAGTTACACGTACAACTTGGTCCTTTGTGAGTTTAATAAATACTTATTTGTTATTCTAAAACTTTGCCAACTGCCACTCAATCTTAAGCAGTATTTTTTTAAACTTGTGTACTCTGGTTTTCTACATGTTTATCAGTGTGAAGGACATGCTACTACTACACACGCACAGAAAGTTGAGACTATGTAAAATATTTCAATACCTATTACAGAGTAAAAGCAAATAGGAAAAACATGTTGCTATTTTTGCAGCTGGCACCAAAGATAAACATTTTTGTCTTCCTATAATTAAACCTGGGAGGAGAACTCTCTATCCTCCCAAGTTTGACAATTAAAATAATTGAAATAATAAGTGAAAATATTATATATATGAAATAAACTGTAACCATCCATTTTTTTAAACATATGGATTCTGAGTATACACTGAACTAATATTTTTTCACACATCCATAATACACCCAGTATCCATGGTTCTCAGAATAATTAAAATTTATCATAGTACAAGAACCAGAGCCTAAGGACCACCTATTCTAACAATTATTAGGCCTTATGTTGTAAACTGATATATTTTTGTTTTGTTGTGACAACAAAGACCATAAGGAAAATCTCACAATTTTATTGAACTATTATTGAACCTCAGTATTTTGATAATTATTTTTATAAGCAGAGATAATACAAGTAATAAAAATAGTGACTATGTGTGTGTATATATAAATTTGGTTGTTCACATGAAATTTAGATAATGTTTTGTGAAGGAACTTTAAAAATATAAAATAGATCATAAAGAGAAAAATAGTACTAAAAACTATTTTTATATCAAACCATATTAAACTCTTTTATTTTAAATGTTGCATTCAAAAGAGATTATTTTAAAATGAAAAATAAATGTTCCATTCATAAATCTTAACTTTTTGGATATGAACCTCTGAACTAATTAAGCTGAATTTACATGTATTTTTCTTACATAAATGTATCATAATAACAACCAGAGAACTGAAGAGTGATATAACAATGAATAAAAGTAATATTTCAAAATTAGAAGAAAATCTTGTGCATAATGTGGGGTAACCTTATGAGAAGTTAACGTTTACAAAAATACCAAAACCAATAAAATATAGCAAAATAAAACAGTAAAGATTAAAATAGTTTCCAAAGAACAATTGCCATATGGTAGAAATGAATTTGTAAATGAACCCTAAAAATTCAAAGTAACGGATAATTCTGATGAATCAAGGCAGTAACAAGTATCATGACGTATAACCTCTTCCAGATTATAAAAATAACAAGTTGCTGAATTTATTATGGGTTGTTATAATCTCAAATAATCATTCCTAGTAATGAAAAAAGAAAACTAAGAAACTATGTCTTTTGATGATGGATTTGAAAATCTTAATTGGATTTCTAACAGATACATTCAACTGTACAAAGGTGAATGGAAAACATGTAGATTATGTAACCTGTCTGTGGCCCAATTTCCTTATCTGCAATTGGGGAATTATAATAGTAAATACTTAATAGGATTGTTGTGGGGATTAAATGAATAGTCCTTAGAACAATGGAAGTATGTACCCTATATTGGTGATACAATCTAGAAATGGAGCTGTGTTATATCTCACCAAGAAAAACATCCATTGGTATACCCAGGTCAGTTATAGATGATGTTTTGTATACATGTATCAGAATGGAGTAAAGTACTGATTGACAACTTTTCCTGACCTTTTGGAATTACTAATTAGTTCAGGGACTGTGGTGAAATGGTACATTCTTAAGAAATATTTACTAAATTCTTTGGGCCCAAGTTCATTGACACCTTCATTCTAGGCTGAGATTCCCTGAACTCCCCCTGTGGAGGTCTGCTTAGCTACTGGGTTTCCTGTCCTGCCTGGCACTACCAAATTAGAGGATGGAAGATGAGGGAGAGGTGGGCAGGTGGTATGGCCAGACCAAAAGGGCAAGGACACCTCATCTCAACTCTCTGGTTCTTGGGTGGTACAGAAAATGATACAGAACAGTAAAACCTGTGAGAGGACTGAATTGTTGAAAGAAGGTTGAGGGAATAAGAAAGTGGGCATTTTGCATGAAATCAAAGAACAAATATGAGAGTAAGGGAGTGAATGGTGGAAAGTCAGGGCATTAGGGCATTGGAGTTTAAGATTTCAGAGGTAAGGCAATGGAGGAATTAATTTCTGAGGCAGCATTAGAGTTCCATCTCTCTAATCTCCCAGAAAGACCTTCATGGTCAGCTGCAAGGAGTGAAGTTGGCTGACAGCCTCCAGCTGATAGCACCTGTGGGATCTGCCTCAGCTTTTGAGTGGAGGCCACACTTTTCCTGGATAACCCCATCCAATAACTAAGCGCAGCAGGGACCATGGGGCCCCGCCATTCACTTCCCATACGGAACTTCCTAATCATCAGGCTCTACTCTAGCTCACCATTGGGTTGCCTGAGACCTTGTCATGTCTGTATTGTGGTCTAAGCCTTTCATTTCCAATCTGATTCCTTGCCCCTTTTATCTTTCACAGGTGTTAATCCCTCCCCCCCCACCAATAAACTTTCTTGCATTCCTAACTCCATTTTAGCATCTGCTTCCCAGAGAACTCAACTGAAACAATTTGTGAAGAAAAAGACTAAAAAGTTGGGCTTTTATCTATTTGTTTTAAATAGTAAAGTGGAGGCTCTATAGAACATGATGAAAAAGTTTCTGAGGACAGAAACCAAGGATGGGTTACCAGGAAGATTAGCACATAGCATCATGAACTGAAACTATCTAATAGTATAGATAAATAATAGTCCTCAATAGTCCTGACTGGACTGGCCCTGGCAGCTGCCATCCTAGTTAGAAAAGTTTGCCAACTTACAACCTATGAGACTTACTGACTTCATTGAGGTCAATGACATTTTAATTAGTTACATAAGTGTAGTTAATTGGTTACAACTTCACTACCCAAATAAGTTTAAAACATTAAGACAGTTTTTATAGTAATTTTCTTACTTCTAGGTAGTTGAAGAGAATTCTATTCAATAACCCTGTTAACTTTGGTAGATTTCATTCCAAAGAGTTTTCACCATATTGCTTACACATTGCAAGTACATAGGGATGCTTGGAACTGCAAATAGAGTTAACAGCACAGAAATGATCCCTAAAGTGATCTGGGATAATTTTAGGATCGGACCTTTTTGCTAAAATTTCAATGGAGGTCTGGAATTCTAACAAGTATTATATAATACATTCAGAAAACAACAGCTACAATTTTTCAGATTTGTAGGGGAATAAGTTTATGTTTTTTTTCTGCTTCTAAAAAGAATACATATTAACAAACATTATAAAAATATTCATTACTTATTTAGTAAACATTTGTTGAGTACCTAAACAGGACTTGCTTTACTAAAATCTTTTATAATTCCTAAATATCTATTGTGTAAACATATATATTTATAAGGTGAGAGTTAAGTTTTTTAACCCAAATTCCCTCTAAGAAAAGATGAAGTCACAGCACTCTATCCTGACTGTCTCCCATACTGATGAGTCACTCTCTTAAGTACTTTATTTTGATCAACAGCATACTGATGGGTGAAGTCACTTGGCCTAACATAAATTCAATCTATAAAATCTGGAATCTGCATTTTTTAAAATGAGCTATTGAAAAATAACTTAAATGCAATACAATAATTATTATGTGGCAGTGATTGTAAATATATGTTAAATATAACAGTGGAAAAAGCAACACATCTAAATTAGTATATTTAAAATATGTAAGTAAACTAATACTGTGTAGACATTTCACTATTTCACTTTATACCTCGAAATTTTAACATATCAAACTGTCCCAAACATTTTTGAAAATGCACCTGAAAACAAATGGGATCCCCTTATATTTGGACCTATCTAGACTAAATTAATTAAAAACAATTCATTAAAATTGTTATTTTTTCCCCTCTACTTTGAGCCACAGAAAAAAAAATTTTAATATTTTAATATTTTATGTGAGGCAAATCTATTTTTAACATGCTACCTAAAACTGAATTCAGAAAGAAGAATATCTCACAGACTTTTCTTATAAACCTGATAAGACTTAAAAGTTTTTAGAACCTAGCAGAATAACTAATTTATACTTCCATTACTTTGATATTTATGCTTTCAGTAATTTAGGCTTTTTGTTTTTTTGTTTTCTATGTACCTTGAATCACCAATTACTGAACTGCAACAGAAGCACTGGAAAGCCACCTATATATCAAATACGTTTATTATTGTAAGTTCTCCCAGAGGATATAAAATGAGTTAACAATGAACAAAACACCAATTAAATTCTCACTGTTCACACATGTACTGTGAATAATGACAAAATAAATTACAAATACATATATGTATGATATACATGTATGACATTTTCCTATTTAGAATATTATACAAATATTTATATTAATCGGTCTTTATATTAACTAAGTACTTTATTTTTCCATTACAGATAATTTCCTAATGAAGTTGGAGAGCGAACTTTAGCCTTGGTAAAATTGGGCAAGTTACTTACACTGTGAAAGAGTGCTGAAAGACAACTGTGTTCAATTGAGGCCAAAAGTGATAACAGTTAACATTTATTTTCATAATCTTGAAAAGGTATATGATTTCAACAATAGAGACCTATAGCAACACTAAGGGGAAAAAAGGGGTGTGAGGACATTTGATCAGTGTTAGGGGAGAATAGAACGAAAGGCTTTATCTAGAGAATTCTGTGCAGCAGTTGGCTGAACTCTGCTGCCTTCTTTGCTTACCCTTGGATGTCAGTCTGGTTCTGGCCCAGGCCCAAGAGCTAAATTTCAGATCATGGCAGGCTTAGGAGAACAGTGCAGACTGGGACATCTAATCCCACCCGGCTAGCCCTAAAATGGCCCCTGAGTTCATCCAGCTCCTGAGCCTGCTGCCTGAGGCTGTTTGTAGAAAATTGAAGCATAGAACGATGCCACTTACGTCCTGGTTTTGAGATTGGGTTTTTCTACATAATTTTCAAAAATTTTTATATATTCCCACATGCCATCTTTTATAGCAGATTGCTTAAAATTTCTTAGAGTAAATGACTCATAGTTAGCAGATGAGAGAGTATGCATCTCCGGTGTGTTTCCAGAGTCAAGGTAGTTACCACCCTCTGAATATCTACCTGCTATGCAGGAAGCTGGTACCAGGCAATGTAGTGTTTCTGTGGCCTTTTCATCCAGGGGGTTACGATGAATTTTCTTAAAATGTTTTGGGTCATGTGAGCATTCCCCTGCTAATACAACTTCTGTTGGGAGGTAAACTTTGTAGGCTGCAAGGGGACTTTTCTGCTGTGGTGACTGCTGGCCTCTTGGAGAAGGTGTCCGCTGAGGGGGCCCTGAAGTGAGAAACTTACTTGCCTTGATCCCTTCTCAGATACTGGCAAAAGGCCAAACCCAAGAGTATTGCTACAGTTAGGAGCTGGGTGAATTGGCACATTGCCAGGTAAGGGGCACAATGGCATTTATAAAGGGACGGTTTTTCTAGACTTTCAGTGACCTTACTGCCACTTACCTGAAGTCTGGTTTCTGGAAGAGAAAAGAACCTGATTATTCTCCTATTGAAATAAAACTAAAACAGACACTGGATTTAGGCTTGCTGGACCTATATTGATCTTTTCTAAATACTTAGCATGTATTTCACTAAACAGCCTTTGCAATTTTGTGTGTTTCTTAACTCACAGTTTCCCTGAATCTTCAGACACGCTCTGCTCCTTCAGTGTCTATTAAGTGTCCCTCCTTTCACCAGGCCCTGGGCATTGTACTGTGTTGGTAACTACTTCATTAACTCCCACCGTTTCAGGTTCTCTGAAACCTGTTTTCTTACATATTATAAGGAGACTGTCACTTAATGTGAGAAATGTCAGACTAATTCAGAGAAAAAAGTGAGTATTGATAAACTGAAAAAAATATATATGGTTACCATAAAATGTCATCTGAAAACTTTAGTTTTTATTATTCAGTTACAGTTGTCCTGACTTTCCCCCCATTGCTTATCCCTACCTCATCTCCTCACTCCCACAGTCAACCCCCCAGTCCATTATCTGTACCCATGAGTCCTCTATTCATGTTCCTTTGCTTGCCCCCGCCCCCTCTTTTCCCCATTATCTCCCTCCTCTCTCCGCTCTGGTAACTGTCAGTTCGTATTTCTAAGTCTCTGGTTCTATTTTGCTCATTTGTTTGTTTTGTTGATTAGGTTCCACTTATAGGTGAGATCATATGGTATTTGTCTTTCACTGCCTGGCTTATTTTGCTTAAGCATAATGCTCTCCAGTTCCATCCACACTGTTGCAAAGGGCAGGAGCTCCTTCTCTCTTTCTGCTGTGTAGTATTCCATTTTGCAAATGTACCATAGTTTTTTGATCCGTTCATTTACTGATGGGCACTTAGGCTGTTTCCAACACTTGGCTACTGTAAATAATGCTACTATGAACATTGGGGTACATAGGTTATTTTGAATTGGTGACTCAGGATTCTTAGGGTATAGTCCTAGCAGTGGGGTCACTGGATCAAAAAGCAGATCCACTGGCAAACATATTTTCCCATACAGTTGGTTCCCTTTTCATTTGCTGATGTTTTCTTTAACTGTGCAGAAGCTTTTCTATTTTGATGAAGTCCCATTTGTTTATTCTTTCCTTTATGTCCCTTGCTCTAGGGGACATATCAGTGAAAATATTGCTGCATCGAATATATAAAATTTTCCTGCCTATGTTCTTCTCTAGGATGATTATGGTATCACAGCTTATATTTAAGTCTTTTATCCATCTTGAGTTTATTTTTGTGTATGGTGTAAGTTAGTGGTCGAGTTTCATTTTTTTTTAATGTAGCTGTCCAGATAGTGCAATACCATTTGTTGAAGAGGCTATTTTTACTCCATTTTATGCTTCTGCACCCTTTGTTGAATATTAATTGACCATAGAGACTTGGATTTATTTCTGGGCTCTCTATTCTGTTCCATTGATCTATGTGTCTGTTCTTATGACAGCACCAGACTGTTTTGATTACTGTGGCTTTGTAATATAGTTTGATGTCAGGTATGGTGATCCCTCTTACTTTGTTGTTCTTTCTCAAAATTGCTGCAGCTATTCAGAGTCATTTATGATTCCATAAAAATGTTTGAAGTGTTTGATATGTATCTGTGAAATGTGTTATTGGTGTTTTAATAGGGATTGCATTGAATCTGTAAATTGCTTTGGGTAGTATGGACATTTTGATGTTAATTCTTCCAATCCATGGCATATGCTTTTCCAGTGATATCTTGGACAAGGGTTTGATCTCCAAGATATAGAAAGAACTCACATGACTCCCCTCCAGGAAGACAAAAAAACCCAATTAAAAAATGGGCAAAGGACCTGAATAGACACATCTCCAAGGAGGGCATACAGAGGGCCCAAAGATGTATAAAAGGATGCTCAGCATCACTAGCCATCAGAGAGATGCAAATTAAAATCTCAGTGAGGTACCACTTCACACAGTGAGAATGGCCAACAAACGAAAAGTGCTGGCAAGGCTGTGGAGAAAAGGGAACCCTAGTACATTGTTGGTGGCACTGTAGACTGGTGCAGTCACTGTGGGAAACAGTATGGAATTTCTTCAAAAAACTAAAAATGAAACTGCCTTTTGACCCAGTAATTGTTGGGATTATTTTCATAGCAGCACAATTTATAATAGTCAAGTGCTGGAAGCAACCTAGGTGCCCATCAGTAAATGAGTGGATCAAAAACCTGTGGTACGTTTATACAATGGAATACTACACAGTAGAAAGAGAGAAGGAGCTCCTACCCTTTGCAACAGTGTGGATGGAACTGGAGAGCATTATGCTAGGCGAAATAAACCAAGCAGTGAAAGACAAATACCATATGATCTCACCTATAAGTGGAACCTAATCAACAAAACAAACAAGCAAAATATGACCAGAGACATTGAAATAAAACAAAATGACAGTAACCACAGGGGATGGGGAAGGGGGATATCAGGGGAAAGAAGAGAAAGGTTCATCAAGGAAGATGTATAAAGCACACATGGACAAAGCCAAATGAGGAAAGGTTGAGGGTGAGAGGTGGTAGTAAGTGGGGCTAGGGAAAGTGGTGGCATGAAAAATGGAGACAACTGTACTTGAACAACAATGAAAGAAAGAGAGAGAGGGAGGGAGGGAAAAGAAAAGAAAAGGCAGATCCATCTTTAGTATTTTAAGGAAATTCTATACTGTTTCCCACAGTGACTGCACCAGTCTACAGTGCCACCAACAATGTACTAGGGTTCCCTTTTCTCCACAGCCTTGCCAGCACTTCTTGTTTGTTGATTTGTTTATGTTGGCCATTCTCACTGTGTGAAGTGGTACCTCACTGAGATTTTAATTTGCATCTCTCTGATGGCTAGTGATGCTGAGCATCCTTTTATACATCTTTGGGCCCTCTGTATGCCCTCCTTGGAGATGTATCTGTTCAGGTCCTTTGCCCATTTTTTAATTGGGTTTTTTTGTCTTCCTGGAGGGGAGTCATGTGAGTTCTTTCTATATTTTGGAGTTCAAACTCTTGTCCGAGGTATCACTGGCAAATGTTTTCCCATACAGTTGGTTCCCTTTCCATTTTGTTGATGTTTTATTTTAGTCATGCAGAAGCTTTTTAGTTCAATGCAGTCCCATTTGTTTATTCTTTCCTGTATATCCCTTTCCCTATTGATGAAAATATTGCTGCATGGGAAATGTTTTCCTCTAGGACTTTTATGGTGTCACAACTTATATTTAAGTTTTTTATCCATCTTGAGTTTATTTTGGTGTATGCTTAAACTTTCTTATAGTTTAAGATTTGTGTAAACAAAATAGATATTTATTAATATACCCTATTAATGCATGCAAGAGTATATTATAATCTATATCCAGAATACTTTTTTATGCCTTGAAAAAATTAAAAATAAAGTTTGTGAAATATGGCTTATAAATATACTTTAAAATAAGGCTTATTATTTTTCTTTTTCTCTTAAAATTTTTATAAATCACAAAATTTTAATCCTATTCTAGCTAACTATCATAAATAATCAGGATTATTATTGGGCTATTTAAATTGAAATATTTGTTATTAATACATCAATGGACTGAAATTTGGATGCAGGAATTACTAAAGACCTTTACTTGGTCTTATTAAGAAATCAGAAAAAAGAAGTAGTATCAAGCTGAGGGATCTTAAATCTCTAACAAGGTAAATATAATATAATTATGTTATTATTGGTAACTGTTAAACCAAAGAGTATATCTAGTTTTATAAAAGCAATAAATATTTCATAAAGAATATTCAAGATATAGAGAAGAAAAACAATTATAAGTAAGAAAGACTCTAGGATCGATTTACAATGATTGTATTAAAGAACAGTACTAAAACTACCTCCTAGGCCAATGATACTGTCATAAAATGACTTCACTTTCAGAGGTGGTGGGGCTACAGCAAATACAAGCAAAATGTGCCATGCTGGCACCAGAGGTTCGAGTTCAGACACAGCTGTGCACCCTGCTGGCTGTGGACCCCTTGGCCTCAGCTTCCTCATTTATTAAAGCGATCGCTGCAGTACTATCTTCTAAAGCTCTTGTAAGGAGTAAACACAATAATGTTTGATAAAGCATTTCACACGTTTTATGTTATCAAATATTTTTTAAAAGGACAGGGGACCAAAAAACAAAAGATAGCATCTAGGATAATCATGAAAGGTATTGAGCACTGTCCTGAGAATATTACCTGCACTGCCTCATTAATTCTATTTTATTTTTTTATCCTCACCCAAGGACAAGGCTTATTGATTTTAGAGGAAGGAGAAGGGAGTAAGAGAGAGAGAGGGAGAGAAACATTGATGTGAGGGAGAAACATCAATCAGTTGCTTTTCATACTCACTATCTAGGTAAAGTGCCCTGACTGGGAATCAAGCCCACAACCTTTTAGTTTAGGGACAATGCTCCAGCCAACTGAGCCACACCAGCCAGGGCTGCACTCTCTCATTTATTCTTCATAACAACACAGTGAAGAATAGGGATGACTATTATCTCCATTTTATAGATGAGAAGACTGAGGCACAGAGAAGTCCAAGAAGATGCGGTTAGCAAGTAGCAGAGCAGGAACTCAAGACCAGTTCAGCCTGCCTCTAGAACCTGAGTACTTTAATATTGGCTATGCTATGGGAGAAAAGTTTAACATCATTAATAATCAGACAATTGAATGATTTGGAATTGGAAGTGCAAAAGAATGAAAAACATTAAATTCCAGTTGTCTATGGAGAGGGAGGGAAGGAGTGGAATTGGGAAAAGGGTACACAAAGACTTCAACCATATATGTAATTTTTTTATATAAAACTAGTAAAATATGAAAATGTGTTAAGATTTGACAGATCAAAACCGTGAATTAGTATTTTTCTCTGAAAAAATCAAAATATGAAATTGCTTGTACACTAGAATTAAATCAGTGAAAAAATAAGCGTAGAAAAAAAGTTTAGAAACACCCTAAATGATGTGTACAGAATTAGTGTTAGGATTATGAGACTGTGAGTAGTTTTTTTTCCCCTCTCTTTCAAATTTTTGATCATATTGATTTCTAACAAATTGTTTTTGTAATGTAAAATTATTACATACTATAAACCTAGCTATGGAAATAATGAGATAAATGAAAATAAACTGGAATCCTAGGCAGAGGATGACGAGTTACAAGGAAGGGTGTAGACAGTGCACAATCAATGCATGAGCTGAGAGGAGGAGATCCCTCAGTCAGGGGTCTTTAGGAGTGCTTCCTGAAAAGAGGGGCTGTTAGTGAGTTCGAACTGGTAGAGCAGGTAAGACCCGAAGACTAGGTGAGGGCCTAAGGGAAGGGGCATGCAAGCTGTAAAAGTAGATAGACGTGAGGTGATTGCAGGAGACAGAACTTTTGTATCATCAAAACTGTTATTTTCAGTTTTTATCTGCTTATTTTTTTCAGAAAATGTGGTGACTTTAAAGTTGTCATGGTTGAGTTAATTCCTCAAAACAACTGGTCGTGTAATCATAGCAACATAATTGTGAGCTGTGCTTCTGGCTCCAAATCTTTTATCTAAAAATAATCGCAATGACTACATCTTGGGAAAACAAAACCATTACCTATTCTTGTGCGCCAGCTATCTTAGTAGTCACTTACTGGAAAACAGATCATGGGAAAAATAACTGCACGTTTTTAGAACACTGCTTGTCACTTCTACCTTAACTGAGTTGATCAGTGAAATAGTTTTAAAACTTTCAGTCTACAGGCACTGAAGCATGAACATGAGTTAGGAACAATCTTTTATAATCACACAAGTGTGCCTGTGCTCCCCAAGAGTCACAGCCCTGGCACTGGGCTGTGTTGTTGAGAGCCAATGCTGTTCCTTCAGGGAGTATATTTCCATGTGCAGAAAGGAGACAGAGGCCAGGAGTGGAGATGAGGGGAGCAGAAGGAGGGATGCTAGGTAAATCTCCCACACAGGGAAGATGAATGAACCTGTATGCTCCACTGCCTCCCGCATACACCAGCTGCTCTTTGTCCAGCTTCCTTGGGTTAGATATATATTCATTGAATAATATATGAAACAAGATGAATGATGATAGTTATCATTTATAGAATGATTACTTCATGCTAGAAATTTACATCCATTAACACTAATTGTAAGAATGCTGCTGAGTGTATAACTCAAATGCCAGGCTACTTAGGTTCTTCAACTGACCCTAGTTTCTTTTGTTTGTTTGTTTTATCCTTTAAGATCAGTGTAAAATAAAAATTCCCAATTGCTATCTCACACGTGGGTGAGAAATCTGCTATTTCCTGCCCCCACATCTTCAGGTTTCTCTTCCTCACTGCACATTCTGTTTTTCCGCCCAGGCCGAATTCTCCATCTCTCCTCCATATCTCCCCATGCTTGCTTTCTCTTCTGCTGTACTGCCTTACATAATACCATAAAGACATCACCCCCATTTCTTCACTCCCCAAAGTATCCCCCACATATGACTGTTGGTGCAATAAATGTCTATTTATGTTCTGGTCAAAAGATAAGAAACTGTCCTCTGTGGTGCCAAGTAACAACTCAACATTGTATATTAAGACCATTGCAACGAATAGAGCCCCAGGCTTTTGACTGTTTTGCTGAATATCTCTTCTTCCTGGGGTGGGTGCTTTCATCTCAAGCTCAGGGATGCTAAAAATGCTTACTTTATCATGCAAAGAAGTTTGGTTCTCTGCCTGGGTCTTCCACCTTCACATCCAAAGCAGACCCACCAGGTAGTTTTTCTAAATTTGAAGTCCTGGGAATCAGAAGGCCTGTAGTCTACTGTAGTGTTAAGTGGCATTCCTGCCCCTGCCCCCACCTTGCTATGTTATTATCCACATTTTACACGAGATGAAGCAAGTTTAGTGAAATTAAATGATTACCCAAGGAATCAGGGCCAGAGTGTGAATTAAAAGCCTGGCTTGCCTTGCTCAAAACTTATGCTCTTTCCAGTAAACCAGGAGAATTCATGAGAGTCAGTGCTTACTGAATGTTTACACGTTTGGTTCTGTTCTAATAGCTCTATGGGTATTACCTCATTAAGTCCTCACACTAGTGAATATCCATTTGATAGACACAGAAATAATAACTTGCCCAAAGTCACATAGTTCAAAAATAGGTCGGGATTAGAACCTGGGTCGTCAGTCTTTATGTCCCACTCTTAGTTGCCAAGCTTTATCAGGCTCATGCTTTCAATGACTAAAAGGCAGATACTGGGTGACAGTTCAATCTACACCCTAAAAATGACCTCAGTGTGGTTTGGAAACAAGTTTCTTGAAGCCATGAGAACGCAGGGGCTTTTATGGGGACTGAAGGACTCAACTAGATTCGCACAGTAACAAACTGGATTACGAACTTGACAGCTGCTTCTATCACAGATAATAATGTTAACCAGCCTTTTCGTGGTTAGTGAGTTTTTACAGTACCTGCGAGTCAAGTACTGTTGGCATTTAGCAAAGATACACCCCTCAGGTCCAGGCTCAGTCCTGGAGGAGCTCAGAATCTTGTGCAGTCCAGGGCATGCTACAATATGACTTATCATCAGATAGCTACAGATTTGACAATATTTGAAGTTCTGGGGAGTCTTATTTTAGATCAATGTGTGAAAGAAATGCCTGAGGATTACTCTTTGGAAGAAAAAGAAGTGGCTCTACCACCACTGGTAGCAAATACTCCAACGCAGAAAATGGACAAGCAGAGCCTGAATGACTACCTGGCCGGGACTCTGTAAAGAGCATTCAGACACGATGACCTGAAAAATTCTCACCCCGGAGTCATGGTCCATATTCTGAATATTAGGAGAACAGTCATGTTAGCAGGAGTATGGAGATCTACATGGAGGCATAAAAAGACAAAGGGTAAGATTATGGTGAGTGTTTCTTCCAATACTGGTCCATGGGAGACGGTGCTGAGATTCCAGGTTTCCCTGTCCAGTTTCTTAGAGAAAAAAATTATTAGTATAACGAAAGGCATTAAATTTGTTCACACCGCTTCATGTTACTAGTTTTTAAGAATATAGAATGTGCTTTCACTTATTTTATGCTCAAAAGTTCTGATCTAAGATTTGGTTTCCTGAGTAGACATGACTACCAGGGCGAAGCATCCCACAAAGATGACCACTAGCAATTCTTTGGGGAGGAATAGCTCTCAGTTTAAATTAATCAATGAACATCATCTTTCAGAGCTGGATCTTAAAGAAGAACTAAATCAGTGGTTTTCAAGCTGTACTCTTAGGGCCTTGTTTGCAAACAATGAAAGTTTTAGACTGCATGTAAAAATTGTGCATGGCTTTGTATCAGGTTTATATATTGGAATTTCACCATAAGATTTTATTTAGAAAAAGAAAAGCCCCATTGCAAAATGTAAACATCTTTGAGATTTTGGTCCATTTCTCTATTCACAACAAACTGATGCCCAATGAAGTTAAATGATTCATTGAAATGGTAGAGGTAAATCTTAAAACTAGCACCACTCCTGGCCCCCTCTGCTGCACAGACCTTCCACTTCCTGTCCCCCAGGCCACTGAGAGTTTGGAGATCATGGCTGTCACAAAAGCCAGTGTAACTCTGGGCGAACTGTACACTTCCAGTACTATAACAGCTAAGAATTAGTCTCTAAGTGGGAAGATTCTACTAAAATACTGACTGGCTAGCTACCAATTATTATTACTATAATTAGGTGCTATATCAAATTGATAATAATTTGATCCTTATGATAATCTGTTGAGCAGAGCAAGTAGCTCTCCAGCCTTCTTTAATTTTGAAGAAGGTAAAACTGTGTCTAGGATAATTGATTTTCTCAAAAAATCATACTAGATTTTTTTAAAGACTCCAAATCCCATTCCTCTGACCTTTAGAAAGACAGGGCTCAGTTCATTATATTAACTCCTGTTTGATCCAACTAGCAAGAATACGCTGTGCCTGTGTAGATAGATGGTCGACCAGTGATGTCACTGAATTGGAAAGCTCCCAAAATTAACAGGCATAAGAGGTAGAGGACAGAAGTTTAGATCCCAACCTCTGAGCCATGCACACCTGCTAAAATTACTACAAGGGACCAACAGTTCCGTGAAGTACCCTTACCTGTATCTTAAATAAGGTGGCCTGCACTGATGTGTATACCTATTCTTCAAGTAAAGGTGAATGCTCTTTTGTTAATGATGACTTTAATTAAAAGCATTATTGAACTTATAACAACATTTTGTCCTGTGTTTTCTCAAATTCTAAAGAATTACTAATGTGGGATTCTGTGACATTCTTTTTGTGTTGAAAATGGGATCTTATTCGAAAATTTGGGGACCATCTGTTCCAGGCTTCAGTAAAGGGAAGAGAGTAATGTTAATATAAGAAATCATTCCTTTAAAACACACCTTGCACCTTTTCCTGTGTTACTATTTTAAAGTTATATAGCTAAATTATTACTCTTGGTTTTGCATGTCGAATGGCTGCTTCTTATCTGGCTTTACTGTGTGTGATCAGATCACGGATTCTCAGAAAAACTACCGCCTGCCTAGCCCTACATTCCTCCAAGATAGTATCATCTACAAGGGTCAAGTTTCTTGCCAGGAGAGTCGATTCACAGAAGTAAACAAACTGAATGTAAAACCATGTTAAAGAAACCGTCAAACTTGCGGGAGGACATTAATAGCAAATCTACCTTAGCTATTAAGTGTCTCTTAAAAAAAATAATATCCGATTAAACTGACCTCCAGAATTGGAACAGTAAACAGACTACAAAAAGAGCTGTAAGCAATACCATCTAGGAACACCGAGGTAATGGATAGGCTCGGAGTCTGCTGGGGACTCCAGGAGGACCAGCTGTTCCCTTCTCTCAAAACAAACCTCCTGCGGTGCATTTCAGTTCACTTACCAGCTCCTTTGCTTTTGAGGAGTAAGCCAAACACAGAGCCACTAGTGCTTTACCTGGGGGAGGACTTGAGGGAAACTTAAAAAACAAAAGTACACTCAAGAAGTCCGTTTTAGATCTTTCCTCCATCTCTGGCAAGCTTCCATCCCCAGTCCATCTCCCCACCCACTTGCCCTTTCCTACATTTGATTCTTTGTCAGATGAAACGGGAAAACAATAGAAAGCTACTGAGAAACAAACTAAACACTTCCTTCCAGAAACATTACCTATTTTTAAATAACAACTCAGAGCCTATAGATACATCGTTTAGAAAAACTCAGTGAAAAACCAATGTCTCTAAGTCAGAACCTAGAATTTAAGGTCTCCCTTCAGTGTACTACCAAAACTCTCCACATCAGCAGCCAGTCTAGGCTTTTATATGTGGAGATTGCAGGTTAGAGCCTCAACCATCTATCTCATGCATTAAACTCATACAATTTCATGACGAGTTAGAGTTTAGAAGCAGAACATAGAGAGGAAAGTTAACGTCAAAACACTTGGTTCTGTGTAGCAGAGCTTTGAACTGATTTATAGGCAAGTGCCATAATCTCTCTCGGGCCAAGATTATTCATTGGTAAAATGAAAAATTCATACTAGTCACTTTTAAGTTTTCTTACAAAGTCAGTATCGTTTGATTCTTAGAAGTACAGGATGGGAGGTAAAATGTGAGTGGGTAAAGCAAATAGAATTATGGTTGTAGTAATCGGATTATTCCTAATTATTTGCTGTTATAAAATTACACGGTCTGTGTCCAGTGGTTCCCCAGTACCTCCCACCAGAGCAGACAGGGCCTGTTTCCCCACCTACTTAACACTGGCCTTGGCCAAGTCAATTTCTTGGTCCGGTTGATGCCAGCAGAGGCTTTACTGTTAGTGGAACCACTGACTCCAGAATGAGATGTGGAGCTGACCGAAAACTTGAGCTAAACAAACAAACATTTCTTCTTTTAAGCCTTTAAAAGTCAAGGGGGGGGGCGGGGGGGCGGGGAGGTTTGTTATGTAGCACTATTGTAGCAGACTGACTGATACCTTAGACCTCTTACTCCTCTACTTTTTCGGTGCATTTTATCCAAAAATATGTCCTCTGATCTGAAGATTTCTTCAAGGCTATTGAGCTGCGTGAGAGGCATCTAGGCATTTCAATTTCACCAAGGGAATATTCATCCTAATCACCACAGGATTACTATCAGTGCTAAAACATTGCATGGCATAAAATCAGTTTACTGCACTTTCTGTGTAAAGACCTGTATGTTCTTAGCCTATATTGAGAAATGACTCCTGGACACTGCTGTGTTGGCTGTGGGATGGTGTCATTATAACTTACAGTGTAGTCAGGCGTTTGGAGAAATTTCTCTCTGGTTTCAGTAACTTGAGAGAAATATTTTTTAAACTAAGCAACTGGTTTGAATCTATGAACAATGGCTGTATACCTGGTTGTGGGCCCTCCTGAAATTGCTTGGAAAAATCAGAGAAAGACATCTACACATCCTCAAGCAAAGGCACGGAGGTGGCCTTACAGCATACATTTCTTTACTGACTTCTCTCCTAGTTTTATCTTTTCTCCTACACCAGTTTTCTCTCTTTAAATTTTCCTTATACCTTTCTCTTTTTTCCCTTTTTTATTGATGTACGCATACAGTTGTCTCCATTTTCCCATCACCACTTTCCCTCACCCTACCCACACCCACCTCCCACCCTCAATCCCACCCGGCCTTGGCTCCATCCATGGGTCCCTCATTCACATTCATTTCCATCCCTTTCCCTTCTTTCCCAGGTTATTTCCCGCCCCCCTCCCCTCTGGATACTGTCAATTTGTTGTTGATTTCAATGGCTCTGACAATATTTTGCTTGCCAGTTTGTTTGGTTAATTAGGTTCCACTTAAGGTGAGATCATATGGTATTTTGTTATTTTTGTTACATTAGACATTATTGAAGAAGGTATATGTCAGCCAACCATTTCAAATCTTTTTTCAGAACATAATTGAGAATATTAAACATTACTAAAGAAAAATATTAATTTCAATTAGTACAATCAAAACAAAAGTACAACTTCTTCACTGGTCCATTAACTTTTGTTTTATAAGATTTTATTTATTTATTTTTAGAGAGTGGGGAAGAGAGGGAGAAAGAGAGGGAGAGAAACATTGATGCATGTGAGAAACATCAATCATTTGCCTCTTGCAGCCCCCCAACCGAGGATGTGGGCACATGACTTACCCTGGCAACCTTTTGGTCTGCGGGATGATGCCCAACCCAGTGAGCTACACAGGGCTCTATTGTTAAAACTTACTCAAAATATGGTATTTCTCTACTCTAAATTATCTCCTGGAAAATATTGTACAAAAAGCACTGACACCAGTTTTTACCGTTTCAAATCCATCATCGAAATAAATATAAGGATAAAAACTATCTTCACGCTGTTTAAAATAGGGAGAATATTTTCTATTGACTAAGAATTTGATATATTAATCTTTTAGTCAAGTGAATTATTTAATATTCATTGAGCACCTTCTGTGTACACACATGGTGCTAAGTGCTACAGGCAATATAAAGGGGAATAAGGTATTTCAGTATCTTTAAGAAGCTCCTATGTGTGTGTTTGGTACATCTACATTACAAAGTCATGGCTAACCTAGGTGTAACCAGGGTTCACGGTAAAAGTGAAGACAGGTAGGGTAATGTAGAAAGGCTAGGGACCTGCAGCATGAGCACAATCTCGTGTTTGGTCTCCCATACCTTACCAAGGTTGAGTTGTGGGAGATTGGGGTCAGACAAGCATAGAAAAAAAACACCAGCAAAAACACAAAATAACCATTCAGGTTGAGGAGAATAGGAAGCAAAACTAGTTTGGGCCAGTAGACAGAAGCCAAGAGTACTAGTAATGGACAGAGCCAAATCAGGAGCTGAAAGAAAGGTTCTGGTTGAAGACACTGATCTAAGTTTACAGGTTTTAACTACTATAGATTCTCCAAAGGGATATAAAATAGGGGACATATGAATTGACACTTGCTAACCACTTTAGGGGATTTCTATTAAAGTATTCGGTGTGATATATAGAGGCAAATGTGAGATATAGGGCAGCCAGTCCCTCAAAAAGTTATCATATGATCCAGTAATTCTACTCCTACATATACACCCAAGAGAATGAAATATATTTAAGAGAAGTAAGAACATACTTATACAATACCCTACACACAAATGTTCATACCAGCATTATTTTAATAGCCAAAAATGGAAATAACATAAA
Source organism: Tonatia bakeri (assembly GCA_004024845.1). Taxonomy (NCBI): domain Eukaryota; kingdom Metazoa; phylum Chordata; class Mammalia; order Chiroptera; family Phyllostomidae; genus Tonatia; species Tonatia bakeri. The sequence goes on from PVIA01000129.1 coordinate 513,392, forward strand.
TGTCTATCAACAAATTAATAAGCAAAGTTATACATACATGGGAATATTATTCAGCAATAAAAAGGGACAGAGTACTGATACATAGCACAACCTTGATGAGCCTTGAAAACATGCTAAGTGAAAGAAGCCAGACACAAAGCACCAGAACCTTTATATTCTATCTGTATTCTATGAAATGTTCCATGTCGGGAAATCCATAGAAACAGGTAAGTGGTTGCCAGGGGCGAGGCAGGTAGAAGGATTGTTAATAAGTAAATAGGGTTTCTTTGGAAGATGATGAAAATATTCTGAAATTAGATATAGTGGTGATGATTGTACAACTCTATGAATATGCTAAAAACCACTGGATTGTACACTTTATGGAGTGAATTCTATGGTATGTGAAGTTTATCTCAATAAAGTTGCCACTTAAAAATAACATTACTTATTTAAAATGAGAACGATTTGAGATTAGGAAAGATTACTTTAGAAATGAGAATAAGATTACTAAAAAAAGTTTTTGATGATGGAGTGGAAGCAGCAAAGAGCAAAATTGGAGAATGCAGAAAATCAAATAAATGAATTTGAATGTAAACTTAAAAAAAGCTTCCAGAATTTGGAGGAAAATGATATAGAAATGAATAAGATGGGAGGAAAAAATGATGTATTGGGGATAGGTCTAGGATATCTAATAAAGGATTTCAAAAAGAGAGGACAGCGTAATTTATCGAAGAAATATTTTCTTTAATTTTCCTGAGCAGAAGGCTAAACCAACTTAGGATCCAGAAACTCTGGTGAAAAGTTACTTTTTATTTATTTTATTGTTATTATTTACTATTTACTTTTTTTTTTAAACCATCATTAGTCACCTTGAAACTCGTTGTTTGGAAGACTGTGGAGTCACTGTCCCATGCTGTTCTGAGGAGAACCTTAAGTCCTGGTCCTGGAGGTCTGGATACCTTCAAGAGTGTGGTGATCACTGAGGGGGTAGGGTTGAGGGAGGTGGAAGGGGGTCCAGGGGGGATAACTGGTGATGGATGGAGACTTGATTTGGGGTGAAGAACACAAAATAACGTGTACAGATGATGTGTTGTGGAATTGTGCATTTATAACCTGTATAATTTTGTTAACCAGGTTCACCCCAATAAATTCAATGAAAAAGGAAAAAACTTATGTAGCCTCCTTGGGCCTCAGGTTGCCATCTGATAAAAACAAAGAAAAGGTTCCACTACATGACTTTAGCCCAATTGACTTTAACTACATGATATGGGTCAGGGGAGTCATAGAAAGTAAAGGAAGAAAGCTAGACTGCGGGGAGGTAATGAAGCCCTGATCCAACGAAATTAAAATATGGGGGGTGGGGTGCAAGCAATCCTGCCACTGTCCATAGTGCTGAACCATCATGGTTTTGTCTGAATGCAATTTGAAGGCGTTAGCAATTGATTTGGTAAGCAATATGGAGACCTGAGCATTTCAGAAAAGGACAGTGATACAGTGAGCTCCTGTACATCTATGTTTTTAATTACCATAACATGCTAATGGCCCTCAAACCTCTATGTCTAGCACTAACCACTTCTCATCTCTCAATGCGTATTTTCAACTATCTGCCAAGAATCACCTGCATTTTACTGCATTGAGTTTACTTCAAAAAGTGAACTCATTATACTCACTAATAATCCTGCTTCTTCCACTGTTTTCCATTTTTATTAATGGCACCAAAATTTCTTATTTCTCCCAAGTCAAAGATGTAAGAGAACTCCTAAATGTTTTAGCTTGCCTGCCATCTGTAGTCTATCATGAAATTCTGCCAATATCACCATAAATACTTCTTATATCCATCTCTCTCTCTCCACTCCAGTATTTTGTTTTTATACAGATTTTAAACATTTTTTTCTTGGATTATTTTAAAATCCTTCTAATTAACCTAACTTCTATTTTGCACCCTTTAACCTTTACATATGATCAAGGTGTTTCTCTAAGAAAAGCCATTTTTGACTCTAATTAATTATAGTACAAATTCCAAGCTACTTGGACTGTCATTCAAGGACACTTTACAATCTGTTCAGGAAAGAAAACTCGGAAACAGAGACTAACATTCAGGACATTTATTAAAGAATTCCTTGAAGGAAACTACTCTTGGAAGGATCAAGAAGGAAGCAGGATTGGGCAAAGGGAGAAGTTGAGCTGTGTTGCAGTTTCAACAAAGGCCTCTCAGCCCATCCCGTGGGGGCTCTATAGCTACAAACCTCAGAAAGGTTCCAAGTGGGGGTGATGAGGCCAGAGCTTTATATAACACCTCAATCATGCATTTGAATGTAAGATGTCCCTGAAAGGAAATATGACTTTGGGTAACAATACAATTTGAGGATTGTATTCTAGCAGCACTACCAGAAGCTGGGAGACCAAGATCTTCATTCCCTAAGGAGGATCTGGGGAACATCAGAAAACCCATTACTTTCTATCCACCTGTGCACATCCTTCTGTGTTTCCTTGACCCCCACTCTTTATCATAACTTATTACACTGGATTTTATTGCCTCTTTACTTACCTGTTTTTCTCATTAAACTGTGATCTCTGTGCTACAAATGCTGGGACTATGAGGTCTGTCTGGAAAAAGTTTAGCCATCGTTAATATAATGAGAATGGTTTGTGTGACATTGATATAATCTGGCAGCCAAGGAAAGTGGACTGGAACACAGATGTGCGAACAATAATGACTTCACTCTATTAGTCAGTAGGGGTGATAGATGCCATTGAGTGAGCATGTGTACTGTGTGGCCATCACACTCAAAATGACTGAGCAAGTAGAGCAACAAATCTGTAACAAATTTTACATTAAGCTTGAATATTTCTATGTGGAAACTATTCAGATGATTCAGAAGGCTTTCAGGGACAATGCAATGAGTGAAGAGCAAATAAAAGTGTGGCACAAATGCTTGAAAGACAGTCGAGAATCTGTTGAAAGTGATCCACATTCTCGAAGGCCTGAAAGAAACAGAACACCCCTCCAGGCCATACAATTAATAAAGATAACTATTTCAATGTTCTTTGTCAATTGAGAGGTGCAATACAATGAAAACAGCCACAACTATGGCAACTGGTGATTGGCAGCTTCATCATGACAATGCGCCTGCTCACACATCACATCTCATGCAGTTTTTGGCGAAATGTTGAATCACCCAGGTGACTCAGCCCCTCTACAGCCCAGATTTGGCATCCTGCAATTTCTGGCTTTTCCCAAAACTAAGACCACCTTTGACAGGGAAGAGATTTCAGACCACCAGTGAGATTCAGGAAGATATGATGGAACAGCTGATGATGATTCCAACAAAAGATATTTTTTAGAGTGTTTTGAGCAGTGGAAGATATGCTGGGAGAACTGTGAAGTCCCAAGGTGCCTACTTTGAAGGGGACTGAGGCATCAGTGTCCTGTGTACAATGTTTCTTGCATGTTGTATCATCTTCAGTCAATGTTTCTATTTTTCATATTACATGACTGGGTACTTCCTGGACTGACCTCATATATAAGCCACTGTTGTGTCCTCAATGTTTGGCACACAGGATGTCATTAAACAATTTTTTCAAATTTATCATTAAATAAATGAGTAATCTAATTTCTTTTTGCACCATTCCTTACTCCTTGGCACTTCAGTCAAACCAAACTAATTGTAGTTCCCTGAACCTCCCAAGCCTTCCATTGAACCCATCCCTTGGGTTTACTCTTCCTCTGGTTTGCGATGCGTTTATATTACTTGATCATCAGCTGAATGCCTACTTCTCCCTCAGAAGTCAGCTCAGTTGTCACCTTTGGAAACCTTCCCAAGGCATAGTCACAATCTTCATTCTCTCCTTCCACAGAATTTAGTTCCTGCTGTCACAATCCTGTTACTTTTAATGTGCACATCTGATCCCTTTTGAGTGGATATGAGACAATGATCTTTTTCATTTTTGCTTTCTTAGCACCTAAAGGGACCTGGCACATAGTAAAGAATGAAAGAATGAATGAATAGACAATGAATACATGAGTAAAATCAGACTCTAAGAATATCAGCTAGCAAGTGTGTATAGAATGAACTAAAAAGTGAGGAGGACATAGGGGAGGAGATTATAAGGTTCCATGAGAGGCATGTGTTTGTGGACACTGAACTTGCTGTAATTCCTTACTGCCAGTACTAGTTTTTCCCACATAAAAAGTAAACAACAGATGATGACATTAGTACACTTGTTGCTTTGCCTAACATGGCTTAGTCACATCATCTCCCAGTCCATTTTTTACTAAACGTTAGTCCAAGAATGTCAAATTCAAATGCCTTCAGAGGTCTAACAGATTACCTCAAGGTGTGGTGGGCCTGTATGGAACTAAATGTTCATGTGAGAGGCATTTAATTTCACGTTTTAAATCATGTGGTCACCAAACAACATAGAGTTGGGGCCTGATGTGGTCTTCATGATACTGGTTTACCTCCCTTTCTATATATTTTGAAATCAAGTATTTTCTAAACTATAATGAAACCAGGTGAGATATGGGCAACCTTTTTCACCTTGAAGAAAAAAGAGGACTTTCTGTATTTCAAGTAGGAAAATTAGCACTGGCTGGTGTAGCTCAGTAGATTGAGAACAGGCCTGAGAAGCAAAGCGTCGCTGGTTTGATTCCCAGTCAGGGCACATGCCTGGTGTCCAGGCCAGGTCCCTGGTTGGGGGCATGCGAGAGGCAACCACAAATTGATGTTTCTCTCCCTCTTTCTCTCCCTTACCTTCTCTCTAAGAGTAAATAAATAATTTTTCAAAAAAAGAAATAAAATACTTTCTGAACTGGTTTCAGAGTCTACCAGAATATTAGATCAGAAATTTCACTGACAGCCAAAAAAAAATCTTTTTCTTCTATACAAAATATCTTGGTTTCTACTCTTGGCACTGCTTTTGTTTTTTTCTAAACAAACAAAAATGTTCCTTTATCTTAAGGCTAACATAAGCTCTTTAAAATATTTAGAAAAAAGTTAGAAAATAATACCTCAAAATTACACCACCAGTGAGCAACCTCTGTTGGCATTTTAGTTTGCGCATGAGGTAGTGCATAGAATTGCCGCACTGATGTGCTTGCTCAGAGCTACGTAGCAGGTAAGCAGGGGAAAAATGTTTTAAACAGCTGGTATCCATAAAAACATATGACCCAATCATGCTAATAAAGACATTCTGAGGTAACTCTGAAATGCCTGACGGAAACCAGATGTCTGCAGGGCAGGGCCTGATGAGGGAGGGTTTAGTATTGTTGAAATGGAACTTGGTTCTGAATCCACAACAGGACTATTGTGTATATGACATTTTGGGATTGACGGTAAACAAGAGCTTTTCAGTCCAGTCCGCAAAGAAGCTTCACTTGGTTGCCAAATTATTCAATGTAGAAGGCTTACCAGTAACCCAACATAGGAAAGTACAGTTTTTGACCTTAAAACATTGAATGCAGTCCTGAAAATTTTTAAATGTGGACTTATGCAAGTCCAATAAAAGAAGACAATTACAAACAAAACCACATTCTTTTGTACAAGGAGCTGTGCTATGTTTTTATTTAGAGCACATTGTGTGCCCAGGTATTCTTGGGTTCATCTGCAGAATCATAAGACGGAAAAGGGTTGGGAAGAAGCAACTAGACTAGTCTGATTTCAATTATCAGAAATCTGGGGTGAAAAAAGTATTTCCATTATTAATAATAAGCAGACCATTAGTAATAGTAATGTTAATATTTTGAAGAAAATGGAAAGTATTTTCAAATATCTATAGTTTTATTTTTTCTACTGAATTTTGAAATTTTTGCAATTTTCCATTTAATAGTGCTTGTACCCCTGTGAAATTTTTCTGTAATGTCATAGTGTATTAGGGGATAGAGTTATAAGAATATCTTAGATGAGGAATTGGGAAAATTTAGTATAGATACCTTTAAAATCCAGATTTATTTCACTTTATTATTTTACTTATTCTTGTATTATTATTTATTAATTATTGTATTATTTACTTGTATTACAATTGTAAACCTGCTTTTGCCCACCCATCTGTTATGCCTTGGAGGTAAATCCTCCTACTTTTGAAATTCACAGGCACACACATACTTTCCGGCTCTTGAATACCAAGCAGATAGCAATACAATGTTATTTTTACAGTTCACAGCTCCAATATACAAAGGGCTTGGATCAATTAGTTTCAGTGTTACCTGAATTTCCTTGGTGATAATAATAACCCCAGTGAGAACAAGGGAACTAGGGCAATGTCACACCGGAGCTGCAGCCTGAGTTTGAAGGAGCACGCATGTGTATAGGCATGAAGATGAAGGCAGTTGGGATCCTGTAGTTGCTACTAAGAGAAGTTATGGAGTTCCTGGAGCCCTCCACAGAGGGATCATCCTAAATCACAAATGTATATATATTCTTTGATGATTCCCAGCAAAATGATTTTGAGGGTTCTTAGACTATAATTAGAAAAATCTGATAGCTACCTTTAAATATAGTGCATTGTATTTTTACCACTTAAGATTTCAGCAATTTGATCAGACAGCTTTCTTTTGGGAAGACTTCCAAACCAATGTTTGGAGGAAAATCTAATATTTTTCATGTCAAGCTGGTGGAGGTTTTCCCTCCTTTAAATGTTTATTTGGAAAGACATAAACCATAAATATTTTATGTAAAAACTTAACTTTTTAACCTTCCATTGGCTGCATTGCAAGAAGTCATTTGGCCTTCAACCGGTCTTTGGCCTCCTTCCCAATTCCAGAAATACAGGAACATTAATGCAGTTTCCGGGTGCACCTGCAGTATGGTTTCACAAAGATCATATAGTGACAGGCCAATGACCCTAGTGAATTCTAATGTTTTTCTTACTGAAACAAGTGATCAGCCCCTGGGAGTAACTGTGTCTACTATGGCTACCTAGTTTTCATGTAGATAATTAAAGGGCAGGATTCAAAATCATGACCAACTCTGTAAAAAGCTCAAAACTTCATCGTCTGTCTTCTTCACTGCAACCTGTGAGGTGAGGAAGCAGGCGTTAGCTCTTGGCCAGATCCCGTCTGGAGAGGACCTTTCAAAGGTCGGGCCCCCTTTCGGGGGGAGCCTAGATGGAGGGCTGAGAGCCACTTGTTTTGCCAAAGTCCTTTTTGCCTTGCCAAATCGACTTTCCTTTCAAAACACTATGTGGAAAATTAATGTTTAATTTTTCATAATAATGTTTTCCCTTTGTTTCTTTTTTCCCAACAGCCTCATATCTGTGCTTAACATCCATCCCAAAGGACTTACGCAGGAAGTGGAAATCAAAGCTAAACCAACTCACACCCTTTTCTATAACAGTCTGTCTCAAAATTAACAGTTGAAAATCAAAACATAAAACTCTTTCTCTCGAGATACTCTCCCTCTAGGTTACATTTTAAAAAGTCTACCCTACATTTAAATGGAGTTTGTTGCTGTTTATGATCTTAGTTTCATTATTGTGGCTTCACAAGTATATGTAAAGCTTAAAGGTATTTGAAGCTGCAAAGACATGTCATATATTATGAGCAACCTCTGGGAAATGAAAGCTTAGCATGGCTTCTCTCTACACTTCTCCCAATAGGGCTAAAAACAGTGTCTGTGAGCCGGAATGCAGTCTACCACAGAATGTCTAACCATATCTATCTCCCTTAAGGCAAGACATAATAGCTACCCTGACTTGATAATCTCACATAACAGGGCATGACAATCTGCAGTTCTGAGTGATTCTTTTAAACTGAATTCTAAAGGAATTCAGAATCACCCTCCTTTTTTTTCAGATTTCTGTACCAAAAAATGAACTCTGACAATGGAGACTACTAGTATGCTAACAATTCCTAGCACTAATATATTTTATGTGAAAGGAAGATGAGAAAATTAAAAACTTGTCATCTATTCTACTGCCAGGGAAATGTCATTTTCTTAGTTGTGTCTATAACTGTCATTTGCTTTTAAGAATATAACAGAAGAAAATTTCAATAAAACAAGATAAGAGGTGGCCAATGGATCAGTTGTGATATAATACTTAAAAAGATATAAAGGTCTTAAAATAGGTGAATAATAGCAAACTCCAATTAATAAACCAAAAACAAACTTTGAATCATTTTTTTCCTGAGATATAATGTGATAAATAGTGCTCCTTTTACTGGGTCAGCCCAGTAAAGTTCAGTTTTATTGACAAAATACTTTTTGCACCCTGGCAGTGTAGGTCATTCGGTTAGAGCGTCATCCCAGTACCCAAAGGTTGCAGGTTTGATCCCTGGTCGGGGCACGTACAAGAATCAACCAATGAATGCATAAATAAGTGGAACAACTTGATGTCTCTCTCTCTTTCTCTCTCTCTTTCTCAAGTCAACAAAAAATTAAAAGTAATACTTTTTGCAATAAAATATTCTTCATAATAAAAATAATTTTAAAACAGTTATATATTAATATGCACAATTTTAAAATATGATTAATAACAATACTTTTATTTACCATGAATGTCCTAGAAAGAGAGCGGGTTGATTGTACAACAGTGAGGTGGAAAGAAATTTTGAGGTTATTCTTGAGAAGGACTTTTGGGTACTTTCAAGTTTAAAGGTTGATATGGCAAAGTACTCCTTAGCCTTTCCTTTCCCTTGAGAGTCAACCAACTGACAAGCCAACCAACCTGATAGTACTGAAAACAGGAGAAATGGGGAGAGCTTGAAATGTGTATGACACCTCAAGAGGAAAGAAAATTGGGGGAGGAGAAAACATGAACTCCACTGGTTTTCTAAGCATGCCGCCCAGTGAGTGTGGAAGGCAGGGTAGCTTGGTGCTCACCAGAGCAAGGGGGTGGGGGAGACCTCAGGTCAGGCCAGGTCTGTGAAGACCAAGGGCCCATGTGACCTGAAGATACATGTTCTAAGTTTAGAAATATATATACTTTAGAAAAAAAATGTTACCAAGTTATAATTTACATGCCTCAATATTGACCTGTTTTAAGTATACAGTTCATTGATTTTTGGTAGATTTGCTATGCTGCACAGCCATCACCATCAGACACCTTTTGGAACATTTTCTTCTCCAGTCAGGCCCCTCCCTCCCTTTTAGTTCCTCCATGCAACTTCTGGCCCCACACAATCACTAATCTGCTTTCTCTATACATAGATCTGCTTTCCCTGGACATTTCATATAGATAGAATCATGCAATATGTGTTTCCTTCATTTAGCATGATGATTTTGATGCTCACGTTATAGCATGTATCATATCAATATTTCTTGTTATTGTTAAAAAGCTTTCCATTGTATGGATAAATCCTTGAGGATAAACACATTCTGTGTTTCCATTCACAGGTTAATGGACATTTGAGTTACTTCCACTTCTTGGCCATTAGAAATAATGCTGCTCAGAACACTTGCATGCAAGTCTTTGTGTGGACACATGTAGGTGTTTTAGGCAAAATGTGACTGAGAGACTCACTTCTCAGTTCATGGGAAATACAAAGACTCAGGTCTGTCATGTTCCATAACCCCAGGAGCCACAACTACCTGTAGACTCTCCACACAGCAAGTAAATATTTTAAAACGGAGAATCAGATCAGATCCCTCATCTGATTAAAAGTCTGCCAGTGTCTTCCCACCTCACTAAGAATGAAGCCCAACCTCCTTGCCGTAGCCTGCAGGGCCCCGTCTGCCCTGGCCTTTGCAGGCGGCACATAAGCTATTTCCGTTGTCTGGTATGCTCTTCCCTGATCCTCATTTGGCTTGCTGCTTGTCATTCACTTCCCTCCTCCAATGTCACCCACGTAGAGAATCCTTCCATGGCCACCTTATCTAAGACGGTAGGCATGTCTCTCTCGCTATTCGCTTACCCTGTTTCATTTTCCACTCGCATCTATCAATGAATAATCTAAAATTACCTTTCTAATTGTTTCCTGACTGTCCACCAACAAGAATGCAAGCTCACTGAAGTAGCTACTTTGTTTCTTTATGTATCTTCATCACCTACATATGGTAAATGTTCATTAAATTTGTTGAACTAATACAGAAATAAAAAGCAGAATGTGGCTCTCTTTTTTCAATTCTGTATCTCTAGAATCCATGAAAAGTCAGTTCGACCATGCTAGGAATTCACCTGTGAATCCTAAGCCAAAAGGCCCAAAGTCCAATACTGGCAAACCATGTACCACACTCGGCCCACACACGTGTTTGTTTTATGTGGCAGATACTTCGGAATCCTACTTCCATTCCTTCAGCCCACCTTTGAGCAGCTAAGAGTTCAGATTCACCTCCTATTGTCAAGGTCCCACATCAAGCAAGTACAGAATTATTCTGCTTTCTACCTTTGGCCTCTCTCATGCCCTGGAGCCCCATGGAATGTGTATAAATACAGCCACAGAGTGGGCAATATAAATGTTTCCCATGGTGAATGTCAGCCATCACCCAATATGGGAGCCACGCTTCATCCTCAGTTCCCTGAGAAAATTCTGGAAAAAATTTACACTTCCCAAAAGTGCCAACCAAACTAGTCCCTGTGCCTTTAGCAGAGACTTGGAAAACATACCATTACATTGACCTTTACTCTTCCCTGGTCTCACCCTCCTTTCCTCTTCCCTCACTCACCTTCCTTACTCCTGTTTCTGGAATCACCTCCTTAACACATGACCTCCGGCCAAGACTCTGTCTCAGCCTCTTGTTTCAGGAAAACCAAGTTAGGGCTCTGACTTACAGAGTTGGGTTTTTTTTTTTTTTTTAATTATAAATTATTTGTTCAAATTGTAAGCTCAAAGTATTTCAAGTTCAATTCTGGGTTTTCAACTTTGTACATTGCATATAGCTCCATATACTGTACTTTTTGTGGTTCTTGTTTAGTAAGGAAAATTATTCTTCATATAGACATTAGTTTATTTTCAAATCTTCAGCCTGATGCGCGATCACCGACTGGCAGTGACCGCAGAACGCTGCAGATGGCTCGTCAACACACGAGAAATGAACATACACAGAAATAGGCAATTTTCCGTGGAGAAGTAGGGACAGAGGGGTCACTCTCCAAGTGGAAAGTGTCTTGGTCACCCTCTCTAGTGGAGGGCGCTTTGGCCACCCTCTCTAGTGGAGGGGGCGAGTTCTCCTGTCCAAACAGGCTTTGTTTTGGGTTTGTTTGTACAAGAATTCAGGTAAAGCTCATTACTCATTACAGGGAAGTAAGGATCAAATAACAAGGAACTCTGAGAGCCTACTTGAGTCAGGGTCAAAGAGCTGTAAAACTTTGAGGAACAAACTTACTTCCTCCTTGGACCTTTCTCATTCAATTGAGAGCATTCTAACCAAAGCAGGTTTCACGGGATTTTACATATTCTTTCTTAGGCCTGATCACCCGGGGAACCCACCTTTTCTAGTACAGGGCTGCACCACCCTGTCATTGCTTCAGGCTTAGGTGGAGCAAGGGGAACTAAGGCAACCAAGAGATAAGGAGATTTTCTTGCAGACCATGAGCACTCAGGCTTTGTCAAAGCCGAGGGATGAGAGTCCATCACCCCCTTTTTACCGTAGCCCCCAAAGTCCTTCCTTGGGGGCCTCCCACATGATCGTGCCTGTCTTAGGTTGTTCCTCCCTTGGGGAATCTTACCTGTCATTGGCTAACAGACCAAGCATTGGAGTCCAGGCAAGGTGAAGTAAAAAGGAGCAGAAGCGGCAGTCCTGTCAGGGAGATAAGCTTTTGTCTCCTTGCTGGCTTATGGTCCCAAGGTCGTTCCCTCAACCTTAGCCTAGCCGGGGGTTACAGCTTCTGATACCAGGCTGGGTGGTTCCCAACATCAGCCTCTCAGTTATTGATTGGCCATTTCAGCTGTTCTGTGAAGAAAATGGTCTTAAAACTGATTCCATTAAGAATAAGAGAATATAGGGAGCTCTTTCAATGATAGAATGTGTTTTCTGAAGTTTGAATAACATCAAAAAGTACAACTCATGAAGAAACCCTCAATTCTTAAAAATGTTTCTCCTGCAGAAATATATTGTTTCTTCTTTTAGACCAATATCTCACAGATAATTTGACGTGGAAGGTCTATATCAGCCAGGGAGCCTCACTGCAGCCAACAGAAACGGGCCCTGCCTGGCTTGGGCAGAAAAGAGGTTACAGAAAGGACCCTGGTTAGCTCAGGGACTCTCCAGGAGCGCAGTCAGGCCCAGAAGCCTCACAGACTGGGGTGCAACCCAAACCGTCTCACAGAACTAGTCCTGCGGGACACAGAGGCTGCGGCCACTTAGTGTTAGGCATCACAGCTTGCCGTGACACCGTCAGCCCTACACAGTGGATGCTGCCACTGGTGATGCTGTTTTTGGAGACCACCACAGGCAGACATGCTCCCTTCTCTCTCCTTGCTTATAAGACTAGCTCCCAAGTCAGAGTGAAGTAGAAAAAGGGAATACATCTAACTTCCCTTTTCATAGATGAGGAAACTCTCACAGAACTAACCTCATAGCAGACCTTCTCATTGCCAAAGTTGGGTCCCATAGCCCTTTTAGCCAATCATTCATAAAGAAACTAGACTAGCCATGATCAGCTAGATTAACTGATTCACCTACTGGAGTGGAGATAGGGCCAGCCTTCCTGGGAGTAGAGTCACACAGAAGAGCACGGATGATTATACAGAATCGAGATTTTGTTCACAAGAAGGAGAACAGCTATTGGGCTGACAACCCACGTGCTGCACATTTATACAGGACACAGATGTCTTCACACCATTGGCCCCCTTTATGATGCGCACCCATGTGGTTCTTCCCAAACCTCCTTGTCACCAATCCTCTGGCCTTTTCACATTAATGACGACCTGACTAAACTATTTGTTACCATTCATCAACTCATCTCTCTTTCCAGGAAAAAGCAAAGATGTTATACCACTCAGAGTTCTACCTCCTGAGGGAATTTTCCACCCACACTTTAGTGGGATTCAGCAATGCATTTGAGACTGGTGTCAGCTTATCATGCAAAGCATCCATAAAGCATGCTTTATTTTTCTTTTTCCTTAGGTAACTGATAATAGAGAACTGGTCATGTTGTAAGTATTGGGTAGTGGAGAGGTGGCAGTGTGGTGTGAGCAGGCATAGTAGGAAGACATCAGTATGTGAAATGTGAGCTTCCAGGACCTGCTCAGATGCACTCACCATATACTGTTTCTACTTGGATATGTTTGGCTTTATAACTGGGCAGGTCAGATAACATTCAGTTTGTGATAGGGAGCTTCTATTTCATAGTCACCTGGTTTCTACCAGAGCCCAGTGAAGCTAAGTACTATTTTCTCAAAGAAGAATGGTTACTCACTAAAGAAATTATAGCTTTGTTCTAAAACGATGTTTCTGCTGCAAACTTTGTATCAGTCTTTCTGCACCACAGATTTCATTTAATTGTTAAGCACCATGGATCTCGCTTGGTCCTATAAGGCCCTATGGCAGGGGTGTCAAACTCATCTTCACCAGGGGCCACATCAGTTTCACCATTGCCTTCAAAGGGCCAAAATAATCTTAGAACTGTGTAAATGTAACTGTAGATGAGCTTGACACCCTGCCCTACAGAAACGCTGCAGCCTGGGCCACCTAAGACAGTCTTCCTCTGAACTCTACTCAGAGCTCCCAGTCTTTCAGGTAACTTGGAAAAGAGCTGAAATGCACACAAAAGATGGCATATGTTGCTTCTAAAATTCAAGGAGCACCATCAATTATAGTACATTTTTCTAGGAGTAGGAGAAAAATTGTACTTGATATTGGAGAGGATAGACTCACATGCCACGCAGCACGAATCCCAAGAAACTTTACTGTGTCACCATAGGCTTTACTTCCCACCTCCTGGCACACAATTTTATCTAAAATACCAGCCACTCCCTGCTCTCTGGAGCTCATCAGCATATTATCACCAATTCAGTCCTGGGGATGGTGAGACAACCTAGTTCTTACAGACTAATCTATGGCACAGAGAATAGAAAGTTAAAGTAACATGGAGTTACACATATCTTAGCCATTTTAGGTAAAATCAAATTACTTCTGGTACTCTCTGCTTACTAGAACAAAGAAAAGGGGATTATCCGGGTAAAAGCTATAGTCAATATACCACAGTATATGTGGATTTGCTACAATAAATCAAATACATTTGGAAGATCATGTGCACTTGGAATTACCCACTTTACTTAACCTATAACAATCCCTTGTGATTCGCAAGACTCATCAATCTTTCACACTGTCCAAAAGCGGGGATGAGATAGAAAACACAATGGCCTAATCTTTGTGATTTCCCCAGGCATGCAGCAAAAAATAAATAAAATACATGTTTAAATTACAGTAATTTTTACTGAAGTGCTTTTCGATCTACCCTTTTGGTTAGGAAGTTGAGCTCCTGAGCTTTCAGTAAGCCATTCCACCATGAAACTCTGTTAGCCTCCACTCAACAGGTCAGGAGTCAGTGCTGGAATTCTGCCCTCAGCAGAGGTCATTACTCCCAATAATATACCCAAAATCTGGGAAAATAATACTGCAAGGGGTCAGGGTCCCAGTCTCCATGGCAATGGCAAGTACAGAGTAGCTTTCAAGATTGGATTCCTGAACCAATCACTAGGAACAGGGAAGGAATTACTGTAATATGCTGGCTCGGCCTAGTCAGTTTGCCCCCTTTATGAGTATCATTTGAACACTTGAATGAAACTGAGGCTTCCATTAGGAAAGGAGAAGGGTGTCACATCTACTGATATAGTACAATATCTATTCAGAGAAGAAGAAAGGTAATCCATACAGTATTTAAATTTAATGTGCAATCTTGAAAATAAATGCACTATTTTATCTTTATATTTACTCTCCATAGATAGCTCTGTTTTGGCATAATAGGATTTTTACTCTCTAGTGGAAATTCTGTTTTTGATATCATTTTCTAGTTATACCTAATTAGATACACACCTACCAAATGACTAGCTCTTATTGACCTAAATAAAAAAAAATTAATGTCATTTTAGATACAAAGTAGATGAAATGAAATAAGTGTTGGGACAGGGGAAGTAGTGCGTGCATTTCTTGATACATCTCAAGAAACAGAGCCCTACCCTGAGCTATGACACTGTAATAAGCTGTTGGGAGGAATCAAAAATGGAATTAGGAGTTTCCTTGCCGGACCTAAGGCACATCTAATTATCAGGGCATTTCCCTTTTGGGCCAGGCCTGATGCAATGGTTTAAAAATCTAAATATTACTTTAGGGTCATTCTAAGAGTTCATTCCTATAATAAAAACATTACGGAAAACATCTCTGGAGCTGCCCTGCATCCTGGCTTGTCTTCTGAGTGGCCTAGTCAGACCCCAGCAGCGTGGAGCTTGTTCCGGGCACCTCGCCTCCAGTCTGCCCTGGCATGACCTCAGACACCAGGAAGAGCTGCACTTGAAGCCGTGAGTTCCCTGCATGGGGCATTTTATCCCACCAGTTGCCTGGCAGCTCTCCCTGCAGATGTTTCCTTATGCTTCTGGCTATTCCCCCTTTTTTTTCACTTTATTTTTTTCCCAAATGACTTCAATACACAATCTTCTGGTTCTTTATATTCATTTTCATGCTTTCCTTTACTATTTTGTCATTCTCCACTTAGCTCTCCCTCCCCACCATGTCTGCTTTCCTCCTTTTCATTTTTTCTGCCTTCATTTATTCCATGCCATCCTAGCTATTTTTCTTTGTTCAATTCAGAACATCAGCCGGAAGCTTCTCTGTTGCTAAGTAACAACATCACCCACATACACCCTTTTCCACTCTGTTCATTTCTTCTGCTGCCTTTATAAGCTAATGGGTCAAATGGTCTCTAAAAGAAAATGAAGGGCACTCCTGTATTCTCTTCCTTCCAAGGGGATGCACATCCTCTCACACCCTGCCTCCTCTTATTAGATGTTGGCTTCTTGTTTTAGCTGATAATTTGCCCTAGGCTGTGAGGCAACACTAGAAAAGCTCAAAACATCCCTTTGAGGTTAAACAATTTATAGATGGGAGGAAGGGATATCCTTTCTGCCAAAGGGATGACAAAAGAGAGAGTGTTTCAAGTTCAGTGACAAAGCAGGACATGGGCTCATCAAGGGCTTCTGCCTAGACCCCTGAAGCAAATCCAGGTTTTAAGAGGTTTCCATTAGGGATCAAAATAACTACCAAGTCCCTCTTATAGACCTGTATCTTGTTGAGTTGTGAGGAAGCTACTAAAGGCATGCTGAGTATGGTTTGCACAAAATAAAGGATAAAAACAATACAAGATCTCATTATGTAGTTTAGCCAAATCTCAATCCTTTTCCAGACATCAATCTGACATGGTACTTGGACCGAAAGCATAACTGGAGTGTGTCAGCCCTTCTCACAACATGCTCTTAAGAGATTCCAAGTCTTATGGCACATTTTAATGGTTTAATGGCAATGCTGACTCCATATGTCCACCCACTAGGACAGAGTAACAGAGGTACCAGGACCTTTGAAGAAATCTCCTTTTCACCTTGTAATGCCATAAATAATCTCCCTCCCTAGTGTAAATTCTTTCTCTCTCCATGTGCACCTATGCAATGCCTAGGAGGCCTTCCCCAATAACCCTGCCCCACATGGTTGTTCTCATCTCTGGGCCACAGTCAGCACTGAGCTAACTGGGGGCCCTGGGGACTGCTTTGTGTGTAGAACCGCACAGCCTTTCACTGGGCTGTGTGTCCCTGCTCCTCGGGTACTGCTGTGTGTGAGGGAAGGACTCAAATCCTGCATGCAGTGTACACTCCATAAATTGCCTTAAATTTAATCATAGAACCCAGATATTCTCATCAGGGCATTGTTTTTAGTTTCATTTTCTAGAAAGGAGAACACAGCTTTCTTTGTATTAAAGTCCAAGTTTGTCATCAGTACTCAAAGTGCCAGATATGAAGTTGAGATATTTCTGTCATTTCCCTGATTTTCAGACTGAGTATTTCAGTAGAGAAAAATTTCAAGGGCCCTACTTGTCAGGACCCGTTGGTATTCTGAAAGTGGAATCCCTGTGAGACTAAAGCCCACTCCAAGGTATTCTGAGAATGCCTTGCCAGAACTGGAAACTGGAATTGGCAAGCTATTGCAATTTGCCTTCTAGAATAAAGCTCCTTTGAGATGTTAGGTCTTCTGAGAGGTTCAGAAAATTTCAATATGATTTCAGTTTTTATCATTATCTCGGCTAATGAAGCATGCATTTGAAGTTTCTGGAATTTTTGTTTTATGGTACTATTCACTTTAAGCAGGAGAGAGTTATAAAAAATTTACACTACCCCTCAGCGTTCATTTCTCTTTTAACTCTTTTTTCCGACTTGAGGTACCAGTCAACACCACCTATGTCACATTAACTTCTTCTCTTCATATCTCTATATGTTTAATTCCCTTATCCCCTTTCATCCCACCTCATCAATGTGGTCTACGGCTCACAGTCCCTTCTGTCATTGAAAACTGTGGCACTCTTCCCAGAAAACAGACTTACTCTCCACTGGGAACATCTACATGGTAATATATTCAGTGCCCAGGAGGTCTCTCATTTTTCTTTTATTTCTAATAGTTGATTTTTTATTGTATTTTTTCCATTACTATTTATCCCCCTTATATGCCCTTCCACCTCCACCCATTCTTCTCCCTCCCCCAGAATCACCACACTGTTGTCCATGTCCATGAGTTCTTTTGCTGTTTTGCTCAATCCCACTACCCTCCCAAACCCACTCCCCCAAGAGCTGTCATCCTCCTTTCTGTCTATGAGTCTGTCTCTGTTTTGCTTGTTAGTTCAGTTTGTTCATTAGATTCCACATATGAGTGAAATCACATGGTATTTGCCTCTCTCTGACTGGCTTATTTCACTTAGTATAATGTTCTCTAGGTCCTACCATGATGTCACAAAGGGTAAAACTTTCTCCTTCTTTACACCCAAGTGTATTCCATTGTGTAAATGCCCCATAGCTGTTTTATCACTCATCTTCTGAGGGACACTTGGGCTGTTTCCAGATCTAGCTTTGGCTATTATAATAACACTGCAATGAGCATAGGGGTGCGTATATGCTTTCAAATTATTGTTTCAAGTTTCTTCGATAAATTCCCAGAAGTGGAATTGATAACTGTTTCTTCTCTAAACCAATTCTAAACCTACAACTATGTGATTGTCCAGAAAATTATTCAACAATTAGAGGGGATTCTCACTCCAAAAAGTTGTAATCTCTTTATATATTGTTCTAAGATATACATAAAATATTGACTTTTGCTAATTCGTACTTAGATTTCTTCTCACTTTTAAATATACATAAGTACAATGAAAATATTCTCATTCTTTAAAAGAGTTCACACATTGTAGAAGTACTCAGAATAAGAGCTAACTATCCCAACATTACTTGCCATTTCCCATTTCCTGTCCCCGCACATAAGCCCTGTGAAGGGGTCGAGTGTGCTGACCCAGTTCTCCTGTCCATGGGCTCACAACAGAAAGCGGTTTGTGGACATGTAGATACACACCTAAGGTGTGGAAATTGCTAGTTAAATGTCTGAGAAGGAGAAATATAAACATTAGAAAGGAGTGTCTCCTCTTAAAAAGGAATAAACTTTATTCCCTATGAAGCAAATCATTTGGACCTGAACTTAAGCTACTTTCTATAAATTGGTAAAAAGGCTCAATGATAGAAAATATTAATGGTCCAGGAAAAAAAAAACAAAAACAGGCAGAGAACTTACTTGCTGACTCATCAGGTTGAGATGATAATCTCAAGTAAAATTAAATTTTGTTACATGCTTTGTCACATATCATACCTAAATACGGAAACAGTGTGACTCTGTAAGGATAGATAAGGACTCTGATGTTTACACTGCAAACACAGCATTTACCCATTTGAAGTGTAAATGATCTACAGTTATCGTATCAGGATTTGTAAAATATGTTTTAAATAATATAGAACGTCACAACACATGGCAATATCTGATTGATAGGTAATAAATCATGCCTCTTGTTAATCACTTCAGAACTAATGGAACCCCCAGGGAACTGACTCACTGGGTTTTATATATTTTTATCATTCTTTCCCACCTTGAAATAGTCATACACTTCCCACACTATAAATACTCAGTGCATCTTTTGGAATTGGACCTAACGTTTACAACTGCTATCTGCTTGTTGCAGTGAGTCACGTGACAGTTTCTGATAGTTCCTAAGAGAAAGTCAGTTTCTTCCACAATGTGCAGATCTGCACATATGATTTTGGATAGATCTCAGCAATATATATTCTGCAACTTGCTTTTCTAATTTAACAGCATGCTGAAATGCTTTTCTGCGGCACATGTAGATTTACCTCATTCTTTTTAATTCCTCATTCTCTTCCATAATAAAAAAATACCATAAGTTGTTAAACTACTTTCTTTCCATTAAACTTTATTTTATTGTTACCATAAACAATGGTCTAATGGGATGCTTATTCACATAGTTTTGTTTACATAGCTAAGTATTTCTGTAGGATACATACCTCAAACTGGAATTTTTAGGTAAAAAGGACTTTATCACTTTTTGTTTTTGTATATACTGAAATAAATGAAAACTTCCATGTGTCAAAATGAACAAAAAGTAATGAACACAACAGCAAACCTAAACCACCAACAAACACATATAAAGAAAGACATTCTGATTAATAGTCAGGAAAAGAAATGTTAAACAATGGACTATCACTTTGTACTTATTAAACCGGCAAACATTTAGAAGACCAATGAAACCTATTATTGGTTAGAATATGGGAGAAAGTTGCTTTAGGGTTTTTCTTAAGCAATCTAGCAACATCTATCAATATTCAAAATATGCAGACTTTGACCAACAAACTCATTTCTAGAATCCAATTCCATAAAAATAAAAGGCCAAAAGTTCAGAATATATAAACAGAGATGTTTTGGGAAGCATCCATTTCTTTCTGCAAATACTCATCAGGTGCTATGTTGCCATCACTTGAGAAAAAAACAAGACATAGGCCCAGCCGTCAAGGGACTGAGAGCCCAGCGGCAGACAGACAGACACCTGCACAAGAAATCGGAGCTCAGGAGAGGGTGCTGGGGAAGCAGCGCAGGCCTGGGATGGAGGGCTGAAAGAACTTCACTGAAAAGTAAATTGCATGACTTTGTAAGATACAGCATGTTCCTCAGGCTTTGGATGAAGTTCTCTGGTCCGGCACAGTTGAACAGAGTACGACTACTGGACACAGGAAAAACATAACCATAAACTTTGCATGAAACAAAATTATTTTAATAAAATTTACAGGTAATCCAGATGTTCTAATGGCAGTGGAGACAGAATATGAGATGCACAATGTACAAAGGATTTTCTTTTCTGGGAACAGAATCAAAAGACTGTATTATTAGATGGTAGCCAAAAACGCTGTTTTGTTCATATGCCTGGTACACAGTACACTCTCGAAAGGTGTTTGTTGAACCAATCAAGCAAGGCACTGGAGAAGAGCCCAGATAAACTTGGATTTAGTCAATGATCTCACCTATTCGAGACTTCCCTTGAGTAGATTTTTCCTCCCTTCCTCTATACCCTCCCTTTGTTCTTTCCTCTCTTCCTTCCTTCCTTCCATTCTTTTTCCCACCACTTTTCAGAAGGAAAAACTCCAGTCACACTAGAATTCTAAATGCTGTTAAACTCACTTTGACCCTGTTATTTCACCATGTAACAATGAAGCAAAATCATCAGCTCTTAAATCAAAAACTTTAAATGCCAAAACAGTGCTGAGCAATTTTAAGAATATAAATACCATACAGGAAAAAGAATGCCCAACATGAAAAACAAACAAACAAAACATAGTTCATTAGAAACTGGGAAGCCAGGACAACCAAGAGGGTGTGAGTAACAGATCTCAGCAAGGGACTGCCAGACTGTGGAGAAACAAGGGCAGCTCGCCTAGAAAGAAGGTGCACTTTCTCCCCAACTATCGTCGTTAAAGCAAAAGGCATTCGCGTGGGTTCTCAATGGGAAGGCGGGTCCCTCCATGGAATAACGAAAATGTTCCCAGGGTCTAAGTGCAGTCTGGCATCGCTCCCATATCAACAGCAAAACAACTGCATAGCAACCTACATTTGCCATTTCCTCGCCCATTACTGTTTGTCAAGAGAAAACACCCCCACAGCTCCCTGTCTGCTTTGTAAATTTTGTCAAACAGGGGTGGGGTCTGTGTGCTGAGCGGAGGAGCGGCGCTGCTGGCGTTTCCCAGCACATGCTGCGCACCACGTGGGCTCCTGGAGCGCTGCCTCTTGGCTTCGGAGAAGCTAGCACTGCTCTCCCCTCCCCCGTTTCCTCTCACAAAGAACACGCAATAACAATTAGCAAGTATGTGTGTGAGCTCCCACCTGGCCAAGTACTCTTTAGATCCAGTGACCTGTTTTATGACTATTAGGGAAGAGTTTCCAACCTGTGTTTTGCATTGTCAGGAGTACACGGAGTTCACAGTAAGAGCAGAATAACAGTCATTTCTAAAACAAAGGAAACCCACTCTAAATGCTGCTCTTCGAGGACCGTTTGCCATCTGTTCGTTTCCTCGTGGCAGCGCTGCTGATCCGGACTCCAGCAATGGCACCAACGCACAAATGCAGACCAGAGTACTTTTCCTCTTTCCAGAGGGTGTTTTCCTTGAACTTTCCCATCTGCCTCTGAGTAAGATGTAGAAGAGATTACTTATAAAATAAGACTAGTAAATGACTCACAGTGAATAAGAATAAATGAGGGTGCAGTTTGTCATCTTTAAGAGAAAAAAAAGGAAAATCCTCCATAATTGGAGAAACAACTCACTTTTTCAAACCTCCTCAAAGAACGTCTTCAAGTGACAGGCAGGAAATGGGTTTTCTGGGGGGTTAAGTGAAGTGCAGGAAAACTCCAGTGGCAAGAGCAAGATCCAGCCTCATCATGCATATTCATAAGAGGCAACCTGAGCTCCTGTGTAAAACCACAATGTGACTGTGTTTCTTGCACACAGCTGGGAAATGCTCTAGCGATGGGGAGCCTGGGTGCCTTGCTTTATAACATGGTTCAGAGGAATGACGATTGTTCACTGCTGACTTAACTCACACATTGACTGGATTTTCTCCATAGGCTTATGACAGCTCATGACTATCCATCTGTCAGGGCACATTTCAGAGCCATCATCGCGCAAGTGTGAATGTCAAGGCTTTAGTTAATAAGTGAAAAGGAAGATGGTTATTTTGTATTTTCAGTAGAACTTTGGGCATTCATTAATACTCTAATATAGAAATAGGTCAGTATGTCATACACAGGAAGCTAATTATATTCTATACATTGTTTCTCTTCTCAATATACTTTCTATAACAAAATACCCAGAGTTAGTTTCAGTTGGGAGGAAAACACAAACCAAGGGCCTTAACTGTTCCAGTAGGAGCTAGGGATGCGTGTATTGGAGTTTTTATTGAACAACCTGGCACATCCCCCATGAGTCTGTTTGCCTTACCACCAACGTGAACCATGCTAATGTTGCCCTCTGCATCTTTCTCATCAAGAGGTTCAGTGCTATCCAGCGGCCCTTGGCTTAGGACAGCTCAGGATGAGGAAGGAGTGCAAGTTTTACATGGTAAGAAAGGATGAAATGGGTGAAGGGCCAGTCCTACTCTACTGCCACTTGTAGCTTGGTGACCTTGAATGTGTAGCTTGCCTGCATTGAGCTTTGATTCATTGCCTATGATATGAGAGTAACAAAATCTATCTCAAAGAATTATCATGAGGGTAAAATAACAGAACGTTTGAATCTACTTACCAAATTCTGGTACTTAGACAGTGAACACATCCTAGTTGTATAGCAGAGTAGGCATCTTCACTCCAGGTTGGTCATTTGATGGCTTGTCTATCTGAGGACAGAAACTGCTTTCTAAAAAATCTTAAATTATTCTTTACCACACTACACCAAATAAATACTGTTTAGTACAAAAAAAATTATCTTTAAACTCAGCCTTTAGAATCAATGCTTTCTTTATGGAGAAAACTTTTTAAAAGTTTTTCATTATATTTTTCCCATTACCATTTAGCCTCTTATACCCCCTGCCCCACTGCACAATCACCTCACCATTGTCCATGTCTATAAGTCCTTTTTCCTTTTTGCTCTATCCCTTCATCCCCTCACCACCCCCCATAGCTGTCATCCTGCTCTCTACCTATAAGTCTGTCTCTAATTTGCTTGTTCAGTTTGTTCATTAGATTCTACATATGAGTGAAATCACATCGTATTTGTCTCTCTCTCTAACTAGCTTCTTTCACTTAGCATAAAGTTCTCCAGGTCCATCCATGCTGATGCAAAGGGTAAAATTTATGTCTTTTTTATAGCAGAGTAGTATTCCACTGTGTAAATGTCCCATAGTTGTTTTATCCCCTCATCTACTGATGGACACTTGGGACGCTCTCACGTCTTGGCTATCATAAATAATGCTGCAGTGAACACAGGGGTGCTTATGTTCTTGCAAATTAGTGTTTCGGGTTTCTTTGGATATATTCCCAGAAATGGGATCACTAGGTCAAAAGGCAAATCTATTTTTAATTTTTTGAGGCATCTCCATGCTGCAGAAAACTTTTTACAAAGGAGATCAAGTTGTTCAGTGGGTTAATGAAATCCAGCAAGAGAGGTTTGGCTAGACAGCACAAAGAAGGATTTTCTGACCTCAAAGTTTTTTGTTTTTTGTTTGTTTTTAATGTGGAATTTTTAAACATGGTGCAGACTGAGTTGGGACTAATGGAAACCTGTCTTGTGTGGGGGACTGCCCAAGGCCCAGGAGCAGCATGAAAAATCGAGACTGACTTCTGCACAAAAGAAGCAATTTATGGAGAGGGCAGAAATACAAAAACAAATGCATGTAAATTTTTAATTTTGACCTTTAGTTGTATCATATAATTCAATGCCTGAGGGATAAAAGAATGTCAAAGAGAATTGTAATGAAAACACGGAAACCTCAGATACTCTGGGAAAACCTCATGACAAAGGTTGGGAAGGGATGGAGTGGCATCACTTGGTGAAGGGTGCCAGGCCGAATGGTCTGTGGGTGCCTCAGAAGTGGAAGGGGTCAGAGGAAGGGACAGCAAGTGTTTGATGCCGCAGCAAGAACATGAAGACAGTGAGTTGAGGAGTAAGTCGACAGGATACCTGCCAAATAGCCATGATGCAATTTTGTCAGGCCAGTGATGAGAAGAATGCTTGCTGAGGGGCAGGATGGTTTTCAGAAGGAAGGAACTCAAGTCAGGAGAAGGAAAAGTTGTCCCTATTGTCTAGTTCTGATGCTTAGGTCCAGTCCAGCCTGTACCCATGAGAATGAAGGCAGTGTATGGCTTTGAGAAGCCCTGTACAGCACAGAATCTTGGAATTGATGTTTTTCTGGACTACATAATAGAAGGAAAAGGTTTGACAAGGTTAGGAAACCTAGAAGGCTGGCAGGAGAATGGAGCCATTGACGACAGCAGGAACCTTCAGATCTGGTAAGGCTTTATAAGGAGGGTGGGGCAGGAAGTAAGTCCGATTTTGGCTACACTTAGTCGTAGGTGGCAAACAACCAACACGTGACCCCAACTCTACCAGAAACAGAGTCAAAACTTTAAATAGAATAAATTCAGAATTCTCAGCAGAAGAATATTTTACTATTGCTCTCATTATGAAGCTAAATGCTTCCCCATTTAAAGCATGCTTACAACTTTATGAAGGTCATGCTTATCACTCACCTGCATCTTATTTAAGGAACAATGTACCTGTTATGGACACCAGTATGGGAATCTTTCCCCCCACCCCCTCCTCATTAGAGAACAGAGCAGAGCAGCACATTTTTCACAGTCTTGCTGAGAAGGGAAATAGTTCCTGCAAGATCACTACCTCCACCATCTGTCTTGCTCCAAAGTTCACCAGCTGCTAAATTAATGCATTTCCCTTAAATCATCATTTTGGCCCTTTCTCGAACACTGGTCATTGATTAGGGGAGACATTACTAGGTCACTGTGCAGACTCTCTGATGGACATCAGTGCTGGATCTTACAGAAACACAGGATGTACCTAATCACTGCATATGTCACAATGTTATTCAGAAAACAATATCTTTTTTTATCATTCACACTTTATTCTTTATAACTGGTTTGATTATTCTCCCAATTTACTAGGTTTGGTTTTGAATAATTATTAGGCATTTTCCCCCTTCAAGACAAATCCTCAATGGATTTTCAAAGAATTTATAGAACATATTCTCAAAAGAATGTATTACATTTTCAAATATTTTAGCAGCAGAAGTTGTATTTTCCTTGTGAGAACCCCGACGTACTAAACAGTCAATAGTCGTGAAGGTCTTTCTCACCTCAGTTATAAATGGCGTCAGGGACTGATGAAAACACATCCGTCTTTGGGAACCTCTGAAGTGTCTGGAAACGAAGGCATCTTTTCAGCACCAGCTGAAGAGCATTGCTGCCCAGTGAGATTGCATGTGAGGGCCTGCATTATATGTGATCTGTTATGGTTTTACAAACATTAGCCATGCTTTGTGGTATAAAAAGCACAGGCTTAGAGTCAGACAGACCTGGGTCTCAATCCTGCTTTATTATCAGCAGGTTACTTAGCCTCTCCAGGGCTCAGTTTAAACATCTGCAAAAGTGATAAAATAATATTCATTTAAATGTTATGAGGAGAAAATTAGGTAATGCACATAAAGAGCTAACACAGTGCCTAACATATAGTGAGTACTCAAAAATGGCAGGCAATAATAATAATTACAACAGTAGTGACGACAAAAGAATAATAATTGCCTTATTTTATTATCCCCGCAGTGGTAAGAAGGTACTGTGGAGCTGATAATAAGCTTACACTTGGCTAGTTTGACCTGAAATGAAATTTCTACCTCTCCTACAGAAACAGCATCAGCAAGCCAGGCAATACGGAATCAAAATGCCACATGGATATAAGGGACCTTGAGTGAGTACCTGCGATGTTAGTTAGAAAAACTTGACAGCCAAACTAAGCTATCTTCTTTCTGTCAGGATCCTGGAACCTTCTATATAATAGACATTGTCTTATTTTAAGAATCTCCAGGGAAACAGATTCCATAACTCCCCTTAATAACCTACTTTAATGTTTAGTAACGGTGTCTCTTAGCAAATCTGCAGAGCTCACCTACATGGTCTGTGCTCTAGTTTTCTAGGCCAGTCGTCTCGCATGTGCTTTGGATTCTATTGATCCTTAAATTAGTATTGAATCAAATTAGAGCTAGAAATAAGTACACGTGTCAACACGACCTTTCAGAATCAGCACATGCTCTTGATAATCAACCATGATTAGTCAGTCCACAAGCGAGAGAGTGGCACTGTTCATGGCAGCAGACACACCCCAGCCGTGAGTGCTTTCCGGCGCAGCCCAAGTCCATCCTTCACAGCTCTCACACTCTGACTTGTGTGACGTGAATCAGAAACTAGCAGCATTTGTAAAGCCAGCAAAATGAATGGAGCTGTCCTCCGAGTGGTTCCTGCAGTTTACCAGTCCCGAGGTCAAGCTGACTCCCGGGCAGTGGCTCATTCTCTTTGGAAAGCATCACTTCCTGCCCACCTTTTGGGAGGTCTCAGCCTTCGCTCAGTGTCCAAGATGAATCAAGTAATAACAAAAATAACAGATCCCCTGAAGCCACCACCAAGGTCCACATGACTGTCCTTCCTTTATCAATATATGTCAGAGAAGTACCAGTCCTGGTTGCTACTTTGTTTGAATAAGAAAAGCAGTGCTAAGCAAAGGGACTAAGGCTGGACAATGACCTGGGCCCAGGTATCTCCCAGCAGAGCCCAGTTAGCCACCAAAGACAGGGAAGACTTTACATTTAAACTCCATCCGAGTTTCCTGAAAAGTGTTGTTTGAAACATGGTCTCTTGGGTACTGCTCTACCCTCCAGAAAGAGAAGTGATAAAAATGTTCAGAAAAGACAGGATACAAGTGGACTGACCATGAACTAAGGAGGCATAAGTTTTATTTGTAGGCCTCCCCAAAGCTCTATGCCTAATTTATATTCATGGTTTTGTGTTGCTTGGACCATAATTCCCTGGACCACTCTGAAACCCACTTCCCTCTTCTACAGAACAAGATTAATCATAACTTGCCTACATTAGCGCTCCTTCTCTTAAAGGGCCACGGAAAAGAGCCAGGCCCCGCCCTTAACTTCACACCATACTCTTCTTTGGGAGATTCGTATTGCCTGCTTGTTTATTAAACTCATTAAGTCCTGAAGGACAGACTTCTGCTTAATTTTGCTTAATCTAATGTTTTCTCCTAAGTGGGAGCAAATGACACCCTTTTAGTCAGTAAACACGTGTCATGAGGGAGGGACAGGTGAGAGAGTTCACAAAGTCCTCACGTCAGCCAGGCCCCTCCAGAAGCCTGCATGCCCCTCCTTCTAGTGCCCACCTCTCCATTCATTCTCTTCTTCAGGACCTTTCACCAGACAGGTGAGCAGGACTCCAGGGTCTCTATTTCAGTGCCCAGATATCCACTGAGAGTGACTGTCTTGCCTAGAGTTTACAGGACCATTGCCACTCTCACTTAGAACCTTCTGGGTATTGCCTGAGCTCCCACGCCAGAACTGGGTACTTGAGGACGAAAAGAGAAGAAAAAGTAGAAAACTAGGAAGAGCAGCCGTGACTGGTAAGCTGACATTGTGTTTACACCAGGGGACGTAGAATGGGTGTAAGTATAATACTTCACCCGGTATTTGCAAACTCATGTATAGGAGTGAATTGACAGTACTATTTTTCTTTTTAAGCGTTTGGTTCCAGGACAAGAAAGGAGATCCTGAGCTCCATTCTGGTGTTGGGAAGAAGGGCTGCCATCATCTAACCACCAGGCCCATTCTGGAACTGACGAGAAAAAGAAAGACCTGTTCTTGGACTTCCCACTCTCCCTCCAAAAGTAACCTTCCCAGTCCACAACGCAAGATCCACTTGTTCAAACCGCAGAGAAGGGACTCGGTAGGAGGTAGGAGCATAAAAGGCTGATGTGATTTCCTTGTGTGATAGGCTTGGGCCAGCCTCCTTGCAAAGTTTGGTTTTAAAAGAAAATTATTGATTTGAAAGAGAGATAGAGAGAGAAGCATCAATTTGTTGTTCCACTGATTTATGCATTCATTGGTTGGTTCTAGTATGTGCCCTAACCAGGGATCAAATCTGCAACCTTGGCATGTTGGGATGACACTCTAACCAACTGAGTACCTGGCCAGAGTCTGACTAAATATTTTGAGGAAAATAGTTATTTTTCTCTAAACAAATTTGTTATTGGTGTTAACATTTTTTGTCATTTTTTTATGAAGCAGTAATTTCTTTTTAGATTTCTCAATGTTAATTTGCTTGCTGTGTTGGGAAGAGCCGGGTGTGGTGGTCAGAGGACAGCAGGACTTACAGCCTTGCTCCTTACTGGTCTTGCACAAAGCCTTGGACCCCTGTGAGACTCAGTCATGCCCTTTATATAACAGGATCAGTGGTACCTGCTCTGCATTTAATGGAGCTCAAGAGCCTTAGCAGCTGCCTTTGTGATGAGCTGATAGCCTGGGTCAAGGACATTGGATCCTCAGCAAGCATTAAACAGAAACCGCCCATGGGGCTGTGCTTGGCCGACCACAGTGGTGTTGTCATTCCACCTCCCTGTGCATCATTCAGATCAAGTCCCCTGTCATTTTCACCTCCTCCCGCTCAGATTTCAACCTACAAGGGCAGCTGGAGGTCACAACACTTCGGACATCAGCAAGCCCAGAAGCACGCGAGGTGCGCATACTGCTGCCACAAGTACTGCCTTGGCAGGAGCTGCTGGAGCCTGGGCTCAGTGGCTGCAAGAAAACACTGAGTGCAGCATGGTTTGGTTTCTAGATTTCCTCTCTTCTGTTTTTGCATGCAGGAAAGCATAAGGTGAGCCCCTGGGCTTTCCTCCTGGCTGATTTCCGGTCTGAGTCCACACTCCATTCTTATCCAACAGTGTCAAGGTTCTCAATTTCATTTCACTTTCTCTTCCCCCCTTGAATTCCCTTCTCTCCTTCTTCTGATCCCCCTTCTCCACATCCCCATTCTTTTTGCCTCTTAGTTCCCTTCTGCATAGAAGCTTTCAAAGCAGATTCACCTTTCTCAGCGAGGATTTGGGGCAACTTCTCTACAGGGGATTCCTCTCCATGAAAATATCCCGAGCTGACCTGTGAGACTGTTTCACTGTGAAAATACATCTCGGACCATAAGCCGGTGCTTGTGCGTAGATACAACTGAAACCATTCTTATCCTTAGAGCATCTGAGGCTCTCTGATATTTTCTATTCCATTCCATTTATTTTTTCTTCCTTTATTTCTGTTTTTTCTTCCATTCTCCTCACTCCCCACCCCTCTAAACTGATCTGGGGACTCATTACTGTCCTTGATGGGTTGAGACTGAGGAGCTCTACCCTCTGGCCCCTTTCTGGGAAAGAGGCCCCTTTCTTGATTTTCTGAAGCACATACTGCCTGTATAAAATGAGAAACCCATTTCTCTCCAAACAGTTGAAATTTAAATTAGCCTGGAGTGAACTGAGACCCAAGGACAAAAGAGCAGCAGTCTTTACAGTATATGGTGGTGCCACCTCGGGATGCAGGAAAAGGGGATGATTGCCTTGATCCTTTGAGGTCCCCTAGTTCCTCTCCTCATGGGGCCCCAGTGCTTATGCCTACCTCCTCCTTCCCCCCCAAAAAGGTCTAGAGAATCTTGTGGTAGGGAGAATAATGTACCCCCCCCCCCACAAAGATGCAGACGTCATCGTCCCTGGAACCTGTGAATGTGTTGGTTTACGTTGTGTGGCAAGGGGAAATTAATGTTGTAAATGGAGTTCAGGTTGCTAATCAGCAGATCTCGTAATGGACAGAATAGCCTGGATTGTTTAGTTAGGACCAGTGAAATCACAAGGGTCCTTACATATGAAAGAGGGAGGCAGGAAAGTCAGACTTAGAGTTACGCGATATCTGAAAGACTCCGTGACTTCTGTTTCAGGTTCTACTGGAAGGAGCTTGGAAGTTGCCGCTCCGTTCTGACAACAAGTAAAGAGCTGAACAGACTGAAAAGTCCACAACTCTTCTTATACCCTTAAGACAGTGGAGGACACAGTGCAAGCCACGCACTGCCTGCAAGATTAGAGGGACAGGCAAATACAGAGCATCTCAGCTTCTGCAGCAGAGACTCAAGAGAGAAAACAGCCATGGGAACCAGTACTGGGGTTACAGTGAATTATAATCAATGAGTTGCTGGAGACTCAGTGTGGACAAGGTCAAGGTAAAAACTCCAGGGGAATCCAGTCACGGGTTTGTGGGAATGCATTCAACATTGTAAGATTTACCTCCAGGAGCTCTCAACCAGTTTCCCATTCTAAAGATTAGGGGGAAATCCCCTCATGTTTCCAGCAGAGGGTGAGGGAATGAACTGCCATGAAACACACCAGAGCCCTCCATTCTTAGCAAGGTCTGACCTCAGGAGAAATTCCTTAACCACAGCCTAACCTGCTGGGTATACCCAGAGCCTAACTGACCTGGGGAAAGGAAATACCCACCTTCAGCCTATTCTGGCTATCTTGTTCACCCAAGAGGGGAGGAAAAAAAGGCTGAGAAACACGTGTGAGTTCATAGTCCAGAAGCACAGTCTCACTAGAGAGTAAGACTTAATCTCAGGACCCTGGAATGCTTCCCCTCCTTGTCCCCACCCTCACCACCACATTACTAAAGGGCTATACACAGCGGGTCCTTTTACCCAGGACATCAGGTCTGGCTATCAAGAAAAAATCACAAGCTATACCAAAAGACAAACCACAACAAAACAAAACAATACCCACTATTTTTCAGAGACTGAGCAAGCATCAGAACCAGACATGGTAGGGATGCTGGAATTATCAGACCAGGAATTTAAAACAACTTTGACTAGAATGCTAAAGTAGAGAGCAGGCAAGAAAGATTCCACCAGCCATTGGCTTTTAAGATGGAATGAGGCCACAAGCCAACAAATGAGGGCAGTGTCTAGAGGTGGAAAAGGCAAGAAAATGGATTCTCCCCTTGATGCTTCAAAAAAAAAAAAAAAATTCTGGCAGCACCTTGAGTTTAGCCCCGTGAGGCCCATTTCAGACTTCTGGTCTCTAGAACTATAAGACAATAGATGTATATTGTTTTAAGCCACAGAGTCTGCATGTTACAGCAGCAAGAGGAAACTAATACTGACATATTCTTGGTCGATTATAACACGCTATGAATTAGAGCATTTCTGAGTTCTGAGTTTATGTACCTGCTTTCTTCTTCCAAGGCCGGCCCTGGCTTTTGGCATTGTCCTCAGTCTGGGAGAGGAAGAACTGGCAAATGTCTGGGCTGGAACAGATATGCAGCCTGCCAGCCTGTTGAGCCACTAAGACCAGGGGAGCTGCCCTGGACACTGAAGGACAGGTGGGGTCACTGCGATGCTGAGGAAAGGACAGGCTCTCTGGAAGGCTGTTTTTATTTTTGTTTGTTTGTTTTCTCTTTCTCATACAGGTCAGAAAAACTCACAAAACTCTGTCACCCTGAAAACTGTAATTTTACGTAATATTTTTTTAAGAATAAAGACTTAGTTAACTAAACTGGGGCCCCCCTCCCACTTCAGTTCTGGAGCAGAGATTTCCTAGAGCAGATGGTGGTGGGAAGGGCTTCTCGTGACACCACAGTGACTGCTGTTGTGAGCTCCCCCTGGGATGGACTCGGACCTTCTAACTCTCCTTCATCCCCTTCATGGTTACACTCTACCTCAGGACTGCCAGTGCCTGGAAAAGAGGCCTTGAGAAAATAACATACGTTCCCCAATTTAGCATCCCCCTCGGGGAAATGCCAGCCAGCACTGCCCAGTTTTGAGGCTCTGACTACAACAGCCAGAGCAGGCACCGAGCCAAAGCTTTGCAAGGACTGCAGGAGAATTTCTTTGTTTAGAGCTGAGTCCTGTCTGCTGTGAAGCCCAAGGCTCTCTGCATATTCCCATCTGGACTTGAAATGGGTTGTGTGTGTGTGTGTATGTGTATGTATGTGTGTTTACAAAGTTACAATATATTAAACATACAAAATTCTGTTTGTGATCGTGAGTCTACTCACTAGAACCAACAGTTACTCTCTGCGCAGGATCCTTCTAAGTCAGTGAGGATCATGTAGCATTCATTGATTACACCAGAGAAATATTAGGAAGAGATGTTTTGCCAGTTTCTCTTTCTTCTGGCCCAGACACAGAGCTTAGAGTGCTTCTAACTCAATGTATTCTTTGTGTCATGGGTGTACAAATTCTGACATGCTTTGTGATCTCCAGGACGCTAGATCCTTTAGTAATAAATAGTCTCCTTCTATTCGAGCTGCTTAGAATACTAACAACTCCGAAAGCTCAGTGTCTCTAGAATGAATAATTCAACTTTATTTATTGATTTACTTACTTGTGTATTTTTACTAGTCCCCCATTGACTAGCTGGCCAGCCTATGGTCTTCATGGCAGTAAGCCATGCCTGCTCAGCCTCTAGCTAATCCTGACTTTATGCAAAAGAGCTGTAAATTTTGGCCCCACACTCTAGGAATTAGGCTTAATCTCACTTTCTGGACCACCTCTGTGGGACTGTGAGTGCTCAGAATTTTTTCTTTAAACCTACTGATTTTCTATTCTCTTGATGCACAAGGCTCTGCCATGGTCTTGTCAATCTCTCTTCTGGTAACAACCCTGACAATGGACTGCTAGCAACTTCCTTCAATATCTTCTGCTTATCTAAGTTCTTGTTGAATCCCAGAATGTCACCACCTGCCAAGATTCCATGTTGGGATGCCCTGCAGCCTTGTGACGATGGGCCATTCTATGCTTGTTCCTGCCCCACTACCTATTCTGCATTTTTTCCCTTGGCACCTGTTCCCTGGTGCTTGTTTCTCTAGCCCCTCCCAGGCTGCCTCTCCCACTGCAGTTAACTGGGTTATGTCTGGCCATGTCCCAAGATATGTCAACAACTGATAGATCACACTTTAGGAGCCAAAAACATCTTACTAGACTGAAATTTTAATTAGGGTAGGAACTCTCGGAATGTAGCAGCAGGCAGAGCCACCAAGGTTTGGAAGGTGGGGAATGTGTGAGCATCATGTTAGGGAGCCACTCGCTCAGCAAACTACAAAACGGGATGCCTCCAGCTGAAGAGAAAGTGATGGCTGCCGATTTTACAAAGTCTGAAACTTTCAAAATTTCCCTTTGTTGTTTTTTATTTATTTATTTTAAAATTATTTTTAATTGCAGCAAAAGACACATAACAAAGCTCACCATCTTAACCATTCTGAGTGTGCAGTTCAGTGGCTTAAAGTGCCTTCACGCTGTTGTGCAGCCATCACCACCATCGGTCTCTCCAGAGCTCTTTTCATCTTGCAAACCTGAAGCTCTATACCCAGCAGACAATAAACCCTTCTCTCCCCGCCTCCAGGCCCTTTCAAGCACCCTTCTACTTCCTGTCTCTGTGAATGTAACTTCTCTAGGAACCTCATATAAATGGAGTCACATAGTATTTGTCTTTTCGTGACTAGTTTATTTCATTCAACACAATGTCTTCAAGGTTCATTCACGTTGTAGCATGTGTCAAAATTTCCTTTTTTTTAAGATGTTGAATAATAGCCCATTGTATGTATACATCACACTTTACTTATCCATTCATTTCCTGATGGACACTTGGGCAGTTCTACCACTTGGCTATAGTGAACAGTGCTGATGTGTCCATGGGAGTACAAATAGCTCTTCAGTGTCTGCTCCATTCTTCTGGGTATAACCCAAAATGAAATTGCCAGACCATGTGGGTAATTCTTTTTTTCATTTTTTTGAGGAAATACCACACCATTTTCCATAGTGGCTGCACCATCTTACGTTCCTGACAATGGTCTACGGGAGTTCTAATTTTTCTACATCTTCTTCAACACTTGCTATTTTGTGTGTGTGTTTTTTTAATAGTAGTCATCCTAATAGGTGTGAGATGGTATCTTTTTCCCATAAATCATTTAGTGGTTTTCATACTGTAAAAATATTTACAAGCGAAGATCTTGTTTTCCCCTCCCCACAGATGATATCGTTCATGTCGGTCAATATCACCTCTTTGTCCCCATTAGTTTGTAGCCTGAAGGTATTTTTAAGAAGCGAATTTTTCATTCATCTAGGTCTAGAGTTTAGTAAGGGCCTCAGCAACAGCTAATAGGTAGAAAAGGAACTAAAGGTCTCAATATGCATATTTGATTTTGTTTTCATGATTTTAGTAGCTGTAAGTTTGTTTTTACTTTGTTCTCTCTCAGAATTCCAGTAAATATTTTCTAAGGTGATGACATATTCTGTAGGTATGCAAAAATCTAAAAAGTTTTAAGGTTTTGTGAGGTTCTTTAAAGAATTTCTAACTAAATTCTTAGAAATGTGGGAAGGATCATAATTACAATAATCATTATTCAAATTATTCAACTACTAAAACATTTCAAGAAATGAAATCATGTCATAAAGCAAATAACCAATGAACATATCTAAACCATTGTACTTCACATACGATCTGTTAATAACAAAGTGATTAAAAATATTCCTTTTAGTTAAATTTAATTATTAATTTAAAACATCTATATTAATTTTATATTATTCAAACAATTTATTTTTAATTGTGGAGTCATAGTTTCTATAAATGAGCCTTAATTACATAGAATTTAAACAAATTATACTCATAAAGTGACTTCACCACTCTTTTATTCCTGGTGATTTTCTGGTCTCATGTGAAACAATTTCCAACCCCTATGTTTAGAATGTTCCTCCTTATATAATTTTCTAAATTCTACTCTTCCTTCAAGGCCTAGTTCAAGTCTTCCCATACCAGAAGATAATCGCCAGGAGGATAAAGATTTTACCAATTTTGTTTAATGCTGCGTGGCCATTGCTTAGAGGAGCACCCAGTGCTAGAGAGTGCTCTATACTCATTGGATAAAAGATGAATAAATTAGTGGATGAGTTCATCAATATCCAGATTGTATTGCTCACTCCCTCCCCTAAACTTCTATATCATGTGGACTCAATCCATATAACTTATATGATTCTTAACGTGTATATGAGGAAAAAGATCATGGTTTTTCATATGGAAAATAATACAGTTAATAAATACTAATATAAGAATAAATTCTATTTTGCATACTCACAACTGTATACCTACTTTTGCCCCACCCATATTTTGTGCTTGACATTTGTGCCGTCTACCAAATATTCACAATTCTTCTCCTAGCAAATGGTACAATCATGTCTTCCTATCCCTTCGAAGTAGGTGTGGAGATGCACTTGCTTTAGAAAAGGACACAAGAGCAGGCACAGTGACAAGTGTAACGTCTAGGAGGAAGCCCTAAAACCATTTGGTGATGCATCACCTCCCCTTTCTCCTGCTTCAGTGGCTGTAAAAGGAAGTGTCAGCCTGGAGTCTTCATCGGCGTGGATTCCTGAGTTACTACAATGAGCAAAACTCCCGTGTCAGTCTGTGATGACCACACAGGAGGAGTGAGAACCCTCCAAAAGATGCAGGTTGTTTCTGCAGCGTAACCTAGCTCTCCTTTGCTTGTACACACTTTGCATTTGTATTTTTCTGTTAATTTGTTTCTTCTGCCTACAACTGAATCCTAAGCTCTATGCTGTATAGTCCTTTGATTTCCCTTTTTCCAGTCCATTGCCTTAAACCCTGTGCACACTTTATGAATGTTTACTGACTGTGGGTGATGGTGATGATGATGGTGATGATAATGATGGTGTTCCTGGTGGAGAAGAGGAGGACAATGACATAATGTCAATATCAGGTATACTTGTATTTGGGGCAACCACTTTGGCTTCTGCATTTTTTTATATTTTTAATGGACAATTAGACTGGAGTTTGCCATGTTTTTTGAACTTATAAAATGTGTATATTCTTATCATACTTCCTATATGAAGGAACCTGGCCAAATAGAAACTTATATGTAAACAATGCTGAAATTGAAGTCATATAAATTTTCATGTTAAATTTGATATTTAGCTATAAATCATAATTAGAGATTGTAATTAAGAAGGCACATCTTGGGTAAACATGTTTTCAACCTGTCACTGCCTTGGTTTAAAACACACGTCCCTCTTCGTTTGCCTTATCATGCCTAGCACGGTGCCAGATGTTTTCCAGTCTCTGAGGTGGCTTCAAGGCTGTCCTATTCCAGTCCCAGTGACTGTGAATTCTACAAGCATTCTGTTAGCAAATAAAGGAAAAAAAGCCATCCCTGGAGTTTGACTTTGGGTGATCCTAAATGGCTTGAGACTGTCATGAATTATTTTCTCCCTGGACATGAAGAAGGGCCTCTTAAATCAAGACATTCATACAGCCTTGGACAGAGGATTATGGTAACATTTGCCATGTTTTTCTATAAAAACAACTGAGCCTAAGTGTAATGCATAACCTGATTTTCAAAAGTATGACAATTCCCTTAGGGCTACTTTCTCAAGATTACTTCATTCTAGCAATTTACAGGACACCTAAAGTTCGCACCACTTAAGAATGAAGGAGACACAGGGTCGGCCCCTCTGTTTGCTCTCCCCCAGCACGAACTGTTATTATTCCGCCCCCTCCCCGGTTCAGGTCACAGCCCGGACACCATGGACACCTGCTCTTTGTCTCCCACCACTTGTTGCCACCCGGTTTCACAGTCCCAGAGTCAGGATTTCTCATCCCTCCTGACCTTCACCAGTATTTCGGCCTCCAATCCTTTCTCCAATTACAGTGCATATCTTCAGCATTGATTCCACACACCGGTTCTCATTTTCTCTTTCCCTAAGTGCTTTGGAGAGAAAAGATAGTTGAGGTGTGTCACTCAGAGATCACTATCTTCTGCTGACACTGAACATCTCCCCCAGTGAATGAATGGGCAAAGGAATGCTTAGAATAAGGACAGGAAGACAGGCTGGAATATCAGATCAAGGAAAGACAGAGAGTATAGTTCATTCTGTAGAGTCTGATGGGCAGCGGCTTAAATAAAATTAATTGCAATTGCGTGGAGAGACGATGGTCATATGAAGCTCATGATCAAAGAAAATATAAGTCCCACTTTCTACCTTACCCCAGACTCTCACACATGATCTTCTCATTTCCATGCCAATCCCCTTCCTGTCTATGCCCATTGCCCTTACTTCTCTCTTTCTCTCATTTACGACCCATCAGCACATTGACATCTTTACTTTAGAAATGCACTTCAAGTGCGTTCATCATTGGCACTGTAGTCCAGGCCACCGTGTTACCTTGCCTGGACTATCGTGATAACCTCCAAACTAGTCTTTCTGCATTTCCCCACCTTTGCCTCCTCATTCTATTCTTATCACAACAGCAAGAATGATATTTTTTTAAACAGAAGTCACTCAGTGTCATTCCTTTGCTCCAACAGTACCTCCACATTTCACAAGAATAAAAGCCCAAGCCTGAGTGAAGGTTCCAAGGTGTGCTGTGAACTGTGCTCTGATATTTTTAATCTCATCTCCTTATTGCTTCATTCCAACCTCCCTGATGTCTTTGCTGTTGCACAAACGCTTCCAGTATGTTGCGACTTCATAGCCTTTTCATGCGCTGTTCCCTCTTCTTAGAAAGGCACCTCCCTAGATATCCACCCGGCCTGTTCTTCGAATTAGCTGAGCTCCACGCTAAGCTACTATAGCAAAACACAGTTACTTAAGTTGGAACAGAATTTTATTTCTCTCTCAGGTGAAAGTGCAGAGGTGACAGGGCAGGTCTGCGTCTCACAGCATGGTCTCTAGGACTGCTCTGGCTGTCACCACGTCCCAGTGAGCAGGGGAAAGGTTAGTGTCTTTAAGGTCGTGACCCGGAAGTTGCACACATCACTTCTGCTCACATCCAATTGGCCCAAAATTAGTCTATGGGCCATGGAGTTACAAGAAAAACTGGTCAGGACAAACACGATCCCTTAGCTTAGCACCAACAGTAAGGCAGTAAGAGGATAATTAGCACCAACAGTAAGGACACCGGACTGTTATTAACGATCTCTGTCATCCTTGTCCCCTTGGGTCAGGACTCTGCACAAATGCACCCTTATCAGAAAAATCTTCCCTTTTACCTTCGGAAAATATCCTCCCACTGTCATTCCTCATCCCTTTACTGTACTTTTTATTCCTTTTTAACAAATATCATCAGCTGCTTCATTCCAGTGATTTTTACTTACTCACTGCTTCCCCTCATCAGAATGAAACACAAACGCTCGGAGAGAAGGGATTTTGCTTTGTTCAATTGCTGTGTCCCTGGTGCCTAAGGCAGTGCCGGGCACATAGTAGGTGTTTTAAAATATTTGCTGAATGGATAAATAGCAGTTGAATCACATTTAGTGTTCAATAAGTATGTAATGGATTATGGTAGAGTAGGGTTTTCTTAATTAAATTTATTGGGGTGACGTTGGTTAATAACATAATGTGAGTTTCAAGTGTACAATTCTGGTAATGCATCATCTGCACATTGCACTCTGCTCACCATGCAGAGACAGTTTGAATTCATTCTTGAAAGCTGGAGGAACACTAATTAAAGCTGCTAGCAATTATCTGTCTCTGTAACACTTCTCCTTTCATGGGATAATTAGTAGGATGGGCCATTTATTTATTACAAATATGGAGTGTATTAGGGTTCTCTAGGGAAACAGAACCAACAGGATATATATAGAAATATAAATTAGAGGAGATTTATTATTGTGATTGGCTCACAGGGTTACAGAAACCAAGAAGTCCCACCATCTGCCATCTGTAAGCCAGAGAACCAGGAAAACCAGTGTACAATTCAGCGTGAGTCCAAAGACCTGAGAATGGCGTAATTCCTGATCTGGGTTCAAAAGCCTGAAAACCAGGAGCGAATGTCCAATGTCTCAGGGCAAGAGGAGATAGACATCTCAGCTCAAGCAGACAGAGACTGAATTCAATCTTCTGTTCTTTTCAGGTCCTCAACGGACTGCATGATGCCCACCCATGTGGGGAGGGTGATGGTGTTTCCTCCGCTTACTGATGCAAATGCTGGTCTCTCCTCACACACACCTCAGAAATAATGTTTCACCAGCTATCTGGGAGTCCCTCAGCCTAGTCGAGTTGACACAGAAAATTAACATCACATGGGGAAAAAAATCCACACCTTGTTTTGAAGAAAACATGAAATTATCACTAAACTGAAGAAATTGAGATGTTAAATATTCTCCATAGTAATACAAACTAAGGGTACGTTTCATGAGTTTTTTTACTTTACCAAGGTAAAGAAGGGTATTAGGAAATTTGGGCTGGAAGAGGACTGTCCTTAAAGATTCTTGTAATTTCTTGTAGTTGTTTGTGTGTCTTCTTGTCCCAATAGGTACCCACGGGAGGTTGTGAACCTGAGTCACAGCAGGCAGGAGAAGCAGTCTGCCCTTCCTTCCACGGTGCACTGAAAGCCAAGGACACCCAAGAGAAGGGAGGGGCCAGAGGTGGACCAGGGCTCTCCAGGTTAGACGACTGGTGTCCTACACACATGATATTTAAGATTGGGAAACATATAACCAACCATTTGGTACCTTGTCTTGTCCACGGCAGAAGCCTAGCCACATGTGGGGTTAAGCCTTTGGAAGGACATGGATAATATTCCCACTGTCAGTCATCCTGGTGTGGGAATGGGGTCCAGGGTGGAGACAGAAGGCACCTTCTCCTCCTGAGACTGGACTCCAAGGTAGGAAGCTGCCTGGGCATGCTCTTTAGTGGGGATTGGTGGGGGTTCATCCAGCCTCTCCATGTGGAAGCCTAATGGTTCCAAGACTGACCTGGGCAGACGACTCTGGAAGCACCCTTCCAGCAGCAGGCCTGTTCCTCTTTGTGCCAAGGCCTGGTTATCCGCACCAGAACCTGGTCTTTGCTGGGCTGCGAGGACTACAGGGAGCACCCAAAGTTTCTGCTCAGAGCATCAGGCACAGGGGAGCCGGGGGGCCGGGAAAAGCCGCACGCAGTTTGCACTGGAGGATTTGTGGGCTCCATAGAGCCAGGATCCGACAGATTACACACCTCCCTCCAGGGTGCCAGAAACCACTTGAGAGGTAAATTCAGTGAAAAGAAATAATAAATTAAAAAATACGTTTCTTGTGGTCTGCAAAATGGGATTTTATTGCAATCTGGATATTAAAGGAAGAATGTCCTTTTTTTCAGTGGCTGAGATCTGGGGATGTAGCAATTACATCTCATTGAGAGCAGAGAGAAGGATCTGTACCTCTTGTGTCTGACCACACAGCTGTCCCATACACTTCTCAGGAAAATAATTATTCTGCACCACCTATGAGAAA
Source organism: Tonatia bakeri (assembly GCA_004024845.1). Taxonomy (NCBI): domain Eukaryota; kingdom Metazoa; phylum Chordata; class Mammalia; order Chiroptera; family Phyllostomidae; genus Tonatia; species Tonatia bakeri. The sequence continues at coordinate 553,693 of PVIA01000129.1, forward strand.
GGAGACTGACAGGTAAACTAGGGTGTGTGACATGCCCCATCAGAAACAAATGAGCCTTCTTTGGACATGGCTTTCATCATTTGACGCTTACAGACAAAGGGTCCTGCTTCCTCTGATACCAAGCTGATATTTACTGCTTGACTTTTCCTTGCAAAAAAAAACCCCTTTTAAGCACTGAACTTATTCCCCTCATGAGCTTTCTCCATCATAGTGGACTTTCTAGCTATGACCCATCTTGTTTTTCCTAGCCCTTACCTTTGCTCATTTTGTTCACACCGCCTGAGTAAATTTATTCCTTGATTTAGTCTCTATCTTGAATTATGTGCTAAAGTTTTTAATATGTATTTGTTTTGATTTTTCAATGAGATGACAAGCTCCTCCAGGGAAGAGGTGGTGTCTCTTCTCTTCCTTACTGTACCTTGCACCATTCTAGGCACCCTAAAGCTCAGTTAACACATTTTTATTACATTTTGAAGAATAGGCCAGGATCGCTGATCTTTAACTAGTTCTTATATTATAACCAAATACTCTCCATCCTGAATCACATGGAGAATTCGTGTTAGTTTCCCAATACCACTGTAACAACTTGCCACAAACTTGGGGGCTTCAAAGAACAGACACGTTTCTGCTCACAGTTCTGGAGGTCAGAACCATGAGGCCCAGTTTCACTGGACCCAAATCAAAGTGTCGGCATAGCCACTGCTCGTGGAAGTTCTGGGGAGAGCTGGCTTCTTGCTGCTTCCAGCTCTCAGTGGCAGCCAGCATTCCTTCACTTATGGTCGTACGACTCCACTCTCTACCCCCACGATCCGTCTTCTCTTCTGTGCGTCACATCTCCCGCTCTCTCTCTCATAAGGACACTTGTGATGGCATTTAGGCTCCCCGGAAGAATCCAAGACAATTTTCCCTTCTCAGCCTCATCAAGAACATCTGCAAAGATTGTTTTCCCACATAAGGTAACACAATTTCCAGGGACTAGGACATGATATCTTTAGAGCCATTATTCAGCTTACTACAAGTTAAACAATATTCTTAAAATTTGATTAAGTAAATGTAAGAGCAATGGAAAAAGACATTTTGGAACAAATGAAGTAAACAAATGAAGTTCCTAATAAAGTAATGGCCAGTTCACACACATATGCATGCACACACACGTGAGTTTGTGTGACAGCACAAATATTTCCTATTGCATCTTCCATCTCACTATGGATCAGTGTCTTATTTATAGAAAAAAAAGACAGAATGAAAAGACATAGGGCATTTGATTGATACTACCAATATGACAGAAAGAAAGGTTGGGTTCTATGGACAGAGATTTGTTTTAACAAAAAATATTTCAAAATGTCATTTAATAAAAATAGCATTTAAAGTTAATATGGGTTAAAGAACTATTGGGACAGATAGACTAGCATAAGACATAATTGAATTTGCAAATGTTTCTATTAAGTTATATTCTTCCTCTACTATTTCCTTCTAAATCTCATGAGGAATTAAGAAATAATGTGAAATATAATTATAATACCCAACATTTGTATAACAATTTATAGTTTCCAAACCTTTTGACGTTTCTAATCCAATTTGCTTCTCACCACAACCAGGTGAAATAGGCAGAGTGAGTGTTATTTCCCCCAGTTTTCAGACAAACAAACTGATTTAGAGAGAGTCAATGACTTGCTCGATAAAACCTGGCAAATAATCATTGGATGTTAACAGTGACTCAGGTTTCCAACTGTCGAGTCAATCCCATCAGGTACACTAGTGTTGGATTCGAGAATAAAATGATAATAATGAATTTAACCCTTAACTGAGAAATCTGTAACTGGCTAACAGGCTGTTTGTCTGGCTGGAACCCTGGCAGCTCCCCATGCTAACAATCTGCCTCTTCCATGCTGGTCTGGGTCTACCTTGAAACGGGGCCCAAAACTTAGTCCAAATTGGGGATGCTCCTGACTTACAAAAATACTCGCAGCAAGACCAGCAATCTGGTTTTTATTTTAGTTCTTTCTGTAGCTTAGTTTAATGAGCATATTTTGGAGCCCAACTCTCAGTCAATCAAATGATATTACTAATTGATCCAAAAATATGTGTGAGGCATTCTGTCACCTACTGTGACCAGGCACTAGAGTCAACAGTGAACAAAATATGGTCGCTACTATTACAACACTCACAGTCCAATGAGGGGGAGAAATGGACGAACAAATCAGTAAAACAATCTGGGAGAAATCCAATATTGGTGTTGTCTGCAGGGATCAGAAAAGCATTCCGGAAAATACATCTGAAATGCATCTTTCAGAACAAGTGGAATGGGCAGGGAAAGGGAAGAGGAAGAGAAGAGGCAGAGGGCACATGAAAAAAGGCCCAGAGACATGACACAGCACGGTGTGTATTAGATACACCTCTGCCTCACCAGGATCAAGAGATCTGAAACCTTACACCCCTTTTTTCATCCAACTTCCACCCTAGGCTCCCAAGTGAGAGCCACAGTCAAAGGAGCACGCTCTGAGCAAGGCCACTTCATAGCAGCACGCCGTGTTTGAGGCTGATAAGCTGTCCAGGACTGTGAATTTGCATCTGCAGCCCTGATCTGGTAGAGGGAAGAGAAGGGAGGATACGGCTTCTCAAACTCCACCAGCCACCAGGTAACTGGGTGGCCCAAGGGCATCAACAAGTATCCAAAGAGAGCAATCAAAGGATAAGGAAAGGATCCAGAAAGATCCTTCAGGAGACAGCAAGAATTTTTAACATCCAATATTTCTGGCCTTCTGGATGGTTTCATCCTCCATCCAGCACCTGTTGTTTGTCCTGGACCCTTCTCAGCATTCCTTTCCTCCTTCTGGTGGGGGAGAGCACCCCCCCTAGTGGTTCAAGTGTGACACTAAGACACTAAGACACTAAGACACTAAGACACTAAGACACTAACTGGTGTGGAGGGAGGGATTGAGGGCTCAGGACTACACACCTGACTGAATTTCCTGGAGTTTTAAGTAAAATGTAAGGTGTGGTAAGCAGTGAGGCTACTGGGCCTTATAAACTGGTGCTGCACAGAAGTCAGTCATATATGTACTTTTAAAGTTTGTAATAGCCACATTAAAAAACACAGTATAAAAACAGGTTAAATTATTTTTCATATATTTTATTAATTTTAACATATTTTATTAAAGTCAATACAGTATATCAAAAATTTTATCATTCCAACATATAATTGGCATTAGAATTAATTAATGGTATTTTTACACTCCCTTTTTTGTACTAAGTGTTCAAAATCTGCCAAGTATTTTACACCAAAAGCACATTGCAATTCTGGCTGGCCACACATTTCGAGTGTCTGATAGTCATGTATAGCTAGTGTCCACCTTACTTGTTGGACAGTGCATATCTAGAATTTTTTTGAATGTACATGGAATTATGGAAGGGATTTAAGCACGATAGGGGCAAGATCATATTTTGTATTCTAGACATAACGGTATGGTGGATTTAAGGAAGGTAACTTCAGAGAGGGAGGACGGGAGGCAGGAAGGTGAGGCAGGCAGCAACAATACAGAAGTACAGGTGAGGATGACCAGGGTTGGATTTAGTCAGGAGGGTGACGGTAAGCACAGAGGGGAGTGTTAGTTAGGGTCCGGTCAGGAAAACAGAAACTACCCAAGGTCTTTCAAAGAAAGGGATACTAATATAGTGAATTGCTTATCTAGCCACAAAACCAATGAAACACCCAAGAGAGTACAATAAAGCAATCCAGAAGTTAGGAAAAGCAGGAAGTCACTGTCATCCCTGGGCTGAAAGGATAAAGGCAAGCGGTAGAGTTATCGGAGCCAGAAGCTAAAGCCACGTGGTGGAATCATGGCCAGGCTGGCAGAGAAGAGCTCACCTCGGGGGAGATGCTATTAGAGGCAGAGCAAGAGAAGAAACACCCCATTCTCTCCCCTCCTCCTGCCTCCGAGCCTTCGGACAGGGCATGCCACTGCCACACCTGCCTGGATGCCAGCTGACCGGGGAAACCAACTTCCCTGTGATGCAGACCAGAAAAGAGGAAAGGTGGGGAATGAATCTTTGGGCAAACAGACAAATGATCAAGACAAGGAGACAAATTTTTGAAATGCTTGTGTTAAACTAGTGTTAGCTAAAGACTGTGTGTAGGACACTATATTAAGAACACAGTATTAAGTGCTGAATTTCCTGACCTGTCCTAAGGTGAGACAGGGTAGTAAAAGCTAGGAAAATTCCTTGGCAAGTCAAATAGGGAGACTGAGATCTGTAGCTGCACACAATAGCCAGCAATTTACAGTCGGATACAGAAGGTCCCCTCCCTAGAGATAACATACTGGCCTCAGTTGTATTCCAGCTCTAGGCCCAGAAAAGCAGTAAAACCAGGTGGGTAACACCAGGAACAAGCAGGAAATCAATATGCAGTGAATAATGATTTCCTGCCCTGGCACTGACCAATCAGTAAAGGGCACACCCTAAGAGGACACACCTGGAAAACTGATGAATATTCTGCTGAAACCCTCCCCTGAGACCTCCCCCAAGATTCCAGCCTGCAAGAGATAAAAGCCTCTACAGTGCACTGGCTCTCCCTCTGGGGAGCAGCCCTTGCAGCTCCCTTTCCCCTCGTCTGTCGCCACTTCTTCCCCCACAGGCACACGTCTCCTAAACTCGAGGGCAATAGGCAGCAGGCAGGTTGTCCCAGGCTAACCCCCTGAATCTGTCCCCAAGGCTCCCTTTTCTCTGACTTCCCAGTGAGCTAAGGCAGCCCAGCCTAGGCTCTCCTGTTGCTTCTTCTATGCTAAGCCCTTCCTTGTTTCACTGTCCCCAGCTTTAATAAGCACATCCTCATAGTCACCTGGACTTGTGTTGTGAAATCTTTCCTACACGAAGTCAAGAATCCACTCACTACAGCTGGCCCTAGGCAGATCCGCCCAAGGGCCAAGTCCCCTGTCCAGTAACAGAGAGTCTTACCTAAGGGAGAAAAAGTGTCAAAGGTGACTATCAAGTTTCCCAGACTCTGCAGTTCCAGGCCAGTGTGATCCGCCCACCCCTCCCTGTTTTAGGATGAGTCCTTTGCAAAACAATTTGTAATCCCTTATGCAAAAAGGTCTCTGAAGCAGACCCACCCCTCCAGTTGGCTGTGTCTGACTACAGTCAGGAGCTCACATTAACGACTTTGCTTACATTAGCTTTGGTGACAATGCAGATGGGGGTGCTATCGAATGAGAGATTAAGAGAAGATGCAGATCTAGAGATGAGACTTGGGGTTCAGTGTTAGACATGTTGACTCTGAGGCACTAAAAAGACACAAAGGAAAAATGATTAGCAGACATTTGAATATTTGAGCCTGAAATTGAGGGAGAGGTCATGGCTGAAGATATCATTTGGGAGTCCTCGGCGTACAGAGGTAGCTAAAACATGGTGACGAGGTTACTCAGAGAGAGCGTGTAGAATGAGAAGAGCTGAGGACAAGGAAGATACGCTGGAGAACAGCACAATGTGGAGATGTTGACAGAAAGGACGTCTGTGAAAGAGGCCAAAAGAGAGGGCAAGAGAGGAGAACTGAGATAGTGCTGAGTCACTGAAGCACAGGAGTGGACTCTTCAGTGAGTCTGGGAGAGAACTCATCAGTTCATTCATTCAACTAATACTCATTGAGATTCAACTAATATTCATTGAGCATCTACGCAATGCCAGTCATGTTCCGTGTACTGTGGATGTGACTGGTAGTCTGCCTAGAGTGCTGGGGGTCTCCTCCCATTGGCTAATACAGCAGCAGGGGGATGTTTTTACACTGAGTGCACAGAAGGCTAGCAAGATAATTGATAGAGGAAAAAGCTTTCCTCACCCCTTCCAGCACGAGACTGGGGGTGGGACAAGAAGAAGACAGGTACGTGCACCATAGAAGTTGAAGTGGCCCAGGGGGAGGTGCTGAACCAAAGAGGCCTGTCAGTCTATCCTGGGGAAAGGACGGATTGGTTGGGAGGTAGACCCACCTGAAGCACACAAAAGTGTTACGAAAGTGCCTGGTCCATTCCATACCTAAACTAATACAATCCCAGGGAGGGAAAGAAATGCTCTCTCTGGCTTGTGGCACTCTGGCTCATGACCTGGACTTGCACAGTGCACTTGCCTGTTCTCTCCATGGGCCATGTGGCCTTAGCAGTCACATGGTCCATTGTCTCCAAGAGGGCTCCTCTCCCACAAATCCTCTTGCCCACCTGGTGATGCACAATCAGTGCATTTGTGTGCTGCCTGTCAGGAGCACATGACCTTGTGGCTCTAGTGGGCTCCACATGCAGGCTCCAGGGGGGAGCCTGAAATGAACAACAGCCAGGAACTACCTGGATTGGGACTGTGACCATATAGCAGCTGCCTGCAGACTCCAAAGGACTGGACTTTAAATTGGAGCAAGAGCTCTGGACACTGGCTTTCATCCTGGTCTTGCTGAGGAGAAGGGCTTTGGGATGAGTCCACCATTCTCCCAGATCATGCAGCTCCTGAATAAAATCTCTTTCCTTTTGTACCAGCATCTGGCTCATGAGTTTGGCTTTCGTGGTGATGGGCAGTTGAACTTTCATTTTTGTTCAGTAACATGAATATAGTGGTGAACAAAACAACAGAAATCTCTGCCCAGATATGATTTAAACTATGGTATCAGTGCAGCAGAGGTTCAGCCAGATAAAGAATAAATAGAGTCCAGCGTGTTGCAAATTAGAATGGCTTTGCTGCAATGAGCAGTTTCAACAGAGATAATCTTGGAAGACATATTGCTAGGCCCTGAGGAAACGGGAGGTGAAGGAGTAGAGACAGTGGGTGTGAACTATTCTTTTGTGAAGCTGTATAAAAAGGAAGGCTCAGTGGGACACTCGATAGAGGTAGCACAAGTTCACATGAATGTTTGCCTTTGGCCAAGAGATCCCTGTACGCATTTACGGGCTAGTGGCTAGGGAAACGGAGTCTGGAGATATGGGGAAGCTGAAGATTTGGAGAGAGGATACTTTCTTTTTTTTTTTAAGATTTTATTTATTTTTAGAGAGGGAAGGGAGGGAGAAAGAGAGAGAGAAGCATCAGTGTGTGGAGAGGGAAGGGAGGGAGAAAGAGAGAGAGAAGCATCAGTGTGTGGTTGCTGGGGGCCATGGCCTGCAACCCAGGCATGTGTCCTGACTGGGAATCGAACCTGCGATGCTTTGGTTCGCAGCCCGTGCTCAATCCACTGAGCTACGCCAGCCAGGGCAAAAGGATACTTTCTCTTACCATTCTTTTTTCTAGTGACCAAAAGTACTATCCAACTTTTCAAAAAATGTAAGAGTAGTTTATACATTTTCTTGAGGATGTTTTCTACAAGAGAAAGAGAGAAGCTTTTTCTATTTCCCTCCTTCAGCCATTTTGCACTCTCCACCCTGGTCTTCCCCCTGCCCCTGGAATATCTTAGTGGCTAACACATAGGTAAAAACAAGACCCAGAGTGGCTTCCCCAGCCTGTTTAGAGCCCTAATCGCATCCTTTTCTAAGAGCACTGAACTGCAGAATTTCCCAACAGCAGAAGCTACCAGACCCTAGAGTGGCTATTTCTCCAGGCCCCAGTGTGCCGCTGGAGGGGAGCAGCAGGACAGACATCTTTATGAACTTCCAAACTGGCAGTGTGGGGAGCTGACTGGGGCCACTAAGAAAGGGGCATAAGACAGTCCCTGGCTTCCAAAAGAGAGCCCTCAGGCTGGTGTGGCAGATTTATAAGGAACAGAGTGATGGCCGCACACGAGTCCTACACCCCAGCCCCTCTGACTGCCTCACCTCTTTGCACCACAGCACCTTTCTAAATGAGTACAGGACCAATTTCAAAGAAGGTGAGTTTCTTTTCACTGACTGCACAGACGGCAGGCAGGCTGTCTGGCTCGTTCCCGAGGTCCTCTCTGCCTTGTCCTATAGCACAGAGATGGTATAGAGGGCGGCACCCTTCCTGGCTTCCCTGGGACCAAAACACCAGAGCTTCATGCAAGTTCAATGCGTCAGACGTGCTCCTGGAGCTCTCCAGGCCACATTTCCGCAACTCCTTCCTTCCTGTACAGAAGTCAAAACAAACCTGTCTTCCCCAGGTGGTGATGTCAGCCTCTTCGTACATACCTGAGGTCACTCACTGGCCAAGCCCTCAAATTATGATAGCCTACAAAACATAACAGAAATAACAGAAAGTCCCCAAAGGGCAAATAAAAGAAAAGCTGCAGGTGGGTATATGTATGCATGTCTACATGTGCATATGTCAATAGTATGCACTTACATACATATATGGACTGGTGTGTAAATATGTATTCACAGAGAGATGTGTATGTATGGCAATATATGCAGATGTATACAGATATATGCATATTCAAACACACACCCTAAATAATAAATGTGCACTAAGAAAGTCAGAAAATAATTTCATTCAAGTGCTTGCCTACATAAAACAGAATAGAAAATGAGAGTTTGGGCTTTAAAAATATTACTTCAAATGTGGTTTGTTTATGATTACAAAACAACCAGATGGAAAGCAATCTGGAGAAAAAAATCTGTTTCATCACTGGGGTGAACAAACACAATTAGAATGCGAAAAACATCGAGTCTCATGAAACAGAACAGAACAAGGAAATTATTTTTGAATGATGATTGGATGAATTACAGCCACCGAAACTCAAGTAATCTCCAGAGACTCAATATCCCTTACAGCATCAGCTGCAGGCAAAAGAAAAGAGCCGGCTAATTTGAAATTAATCATTAGCATTCATTTTTTATCGGCTACAGCTGTAGCGAGTGCGCTACGTCATCTTACTGTCCATGTGGCAGTGCATTTCTTTTGAAGAAAGCAGGGCTGGCAAGCTTCCTTCACTTACTTGCTCATTTATTCATTCATTCATTCTCCCCTTAAAAGAAAAAAACCCCTAGCATTCTCGGCAAGTGGCTTTTAAGTAACCTGAGCTGAAACAAAAAATTGTTACTGTACAATATTTTCAGCCGTGTGAGTATGTTAAGCAAAAGAATATTTTATACTGTGCTTACTGAATACTAAGCATTCTTTAAAATAAAACCATAGGATAATTTTTGCCATCGATTGAAACAAAAATTGAGAATTATTGCACATAGGAAAAACATTGAACAAAAATGTACTCCTCTCTTCTAAGATGCTGTAAAGGATGAAAAGTCAGTTTCCACCCTATTTCCACTGCCAATCACAAAAGCATCCGAGGACTGCCTTGCTGTCTCTGTCTTCACTTAAGAATACAAGGGCTGCGTCAGCACACACAAGTGAAGCACTAAGGGCATTTTCACACTAAGGGGCAAACTGCATTTAGTAACTCTGTTTTGTTGTTTTTTTTTCCTTATAGGCACCAACATTCATTTAGAGTATACAAATATTTTTCCTTTATTTTTTAACCAAATCATGTATTTATTATCAGTTCACTTTTAACAAATGTACTTTTTATTTAAAAATGGGGAAAATCCACTGTTCTGCCATATTCCTATAGACATAGTAAGCATTTGGATTTCTCACATTAATCTTTTTATTTGCATGGATTTCTACTAGTTGTTATTAAACTATATTAAAAATATTATTCTGCTTTTTACACTTAATATTAGCTCTGTGGGGCATTTCCCTAGCTAGTGTATAGTATTCTATTTTAATTGTGGTAAAATATACTTAACATAAGATTTACCATCTTTACCATTTTGAAGTGTACAGTTCAGTAATGTTCAGTGCATTCACATTGCTGTACAACCAATCGCCACAACGCCTTACCCACTAAGCAACAACACCCACTCTCCCCTTCCTCAGCCCGTGAGAACACCGCCATGTGGTCTGGCTCTAGAAATGTTACCACTCCGAGCTCCTCAAGTAAGTGAAACCATCCCGTATTTGTCCCTTTTGACTGGCTCACTTCCCTTAGCATGGTAGCATCCATGTTCATTAATACTGTAACATATGTCAGAATTCTCCTTGTCAAGCTGAAAAACAGTTCATTGTATGTATTTACTACATTTTATTTATCCATTCATGTGTTGATGGGCATTTGGGTTTTTTCCCCCTTTTGGCTGCTGTGAATGTGGGTGTGCAAATACCTTCCTAAGACCCTGCTTTGAACTCCTTTGGGTGTACACCCAGAGATGGGATTGCTGGATCATATAGTACAGTCACACACAGCTTAGCAGCAGGAGTTTGTTCTGAGAAATGCAGCAGCAGCAGATCCCGCCATTGTGTGAGCATCATGTAGTGAACTTACACCAACCTGGGTGGTATGGCTCGCTACACACCTGGGTGGCATGGTTCAGCCTATTGCTCCTAGGCCACAAGCCTGTATAGCACGTTAAGTGTACAAAACAGCATGACAGTAAATCATACAAGAGAAAATGATACAATCAAGAGACATGGTAAACATGAGATGTATGAGGCTGTTGGCATAACAAAGCATAGTGTTTTTACAGCAAACTGTTCTCGTAGGTAGAAAGAGTGCACTCTAAAATAATGACAAAAAGAGTAGCATAGAAAATACAAGAACCAGTAACATAGTCATTAGTTATCACTGTCTAGTATTATATACCACACATCATTATACGTGCTGTACTCGTACGCACTGGCGGTGTGGTGGGTGTGTTGACACCAGGCTCACTACAGTCACGTGAGTAATGCGTTGCACGACAACATTACTGTGGCCAGGACATCACTAGGTGATGGGAGTGTTTCCCCCACTAGCTAAAATTTACGCACCCCCCACATCAACACTGCCAGCACTTTCACAGGTGTTCATGGGCATGTGCACAGAGGTGACAAATTTGTCACTTGACACGTATGTTCCCAGCTATGTATGTTCCCAGGTGATGATGTTTAGCTCTCATACTAAAAACAAGTATCCTTTTTGCAGCCTATTTAGTGCCATTGTTTTCATATTTCTGTGCTTTTTGTTGGTGACTTTCCTGCCTAAATTGGTCCCCATGTGTAGCGGTGAAATGCTGTCTGGTGTTCGTAAGCTCACAGAGGCTGTGGTAAGCATGAGTTATAGTGCTGCTGGCTGTGAGTTCAATGCTATGCACCAACAATATATATTAAATAAAGTGCCTTTAACCCGAGACACACACACAGCCAAGTCATATACTGATCATTTGATGAAAAAGTTGTTACAGGCATCAGGAACCTAACCTTATATTTCCCCTAGGAGGAATGGTTAGTATTCACTAGTTCTGTGTTACCATGAATCTCTACAACATTACCACAAACAAAGACCATGATTATCTCTTTGCACTCTGCTTAAAAACACTTTACTGCAAACTTTAAATTCCTAAGCTTGTTGTTCAGTGTCTACAGCTTTATGCTGTAACAAATTATTTAACCTTATTTTTAACTAGTCCCCAGGGTGAACTTCTGTGGCTGAGAAAGATTCACCTAGGATTGTAAGAAATAGTGGGTTGACGTAAATGCCTTTAGCTCTGCCAATAGAAGGCTCTCTGGTGGGAAGGACAAATCCTTCTTTAAGGTAAAACTCTACAGCAAAAGGCCCTTATTTCTCAGGCACCTAGAAAACAGCTCTTTAATTTCCCTTGGCAGCACGGTCAAGGGCTTTGTTTCTAGAAGGCTGTTCACTGTTACCATTTTATTGCTTCCCTCACGGCCCTGTGGCCACGATGGACTGGGGTTATTTTCCCTGGTGTGAGTTCCCGCACAGGGATACGGGCGCTGACGTTCTCTCTCGGAGCACACTCAACCCTGTGGCCAGAAACGGCTCCAGAAAGCATAACCCAACAGTGATATCACAGGGCAGAGTCTTTATGGGTGAGTGCAAGTGTTTTTAATCAGCCTTTGGAGGTTTCTGGCATGAAGAATTGCAGATTATGGGTTTTGGGGCTGTACTCAACTGCAGGCAAATTTCTTTTGTCATGCAAACCTTCTCCATCACCCTGAAGCTTCGACAGTCCGACAGTCCAATAAGTCTTTGCAGCCCATATAACATTGTGTGCTGAGGAAAATAAAAAGGGCGTGGCACCCACGTTCCCCTTTCACCTGACAACAATGCAGAGGTGGTATCACTGCGCCAAGTAGCACAGTGGTCCTAGGGCTCTTGGAGGAACGACAATGGCAAAAGAAGAAATGTCAGTGTGGAACAGGCTCAGAAGCTGATGCAGGACTGATGCCCCTTTCCCAAATATGCTTCCGGGAGGCAACGATCTGGGTTACACACCACACATGGACATGTCACTTCAGGTGCCCCCACTGCCTATGTGACTAAGTCCACACTCCTCAGCCTCAACGTGAGAAACTGGTGCCAGCCCGCCTACTGCTTCCTCCTTCTACCCTACTCAGTCACCCACTGTCCTCCCAGCACATCCCCTTCTTTCCAGCCTCCATTCGTCACACCTGCGGGGATGGCCCTTCTATTTTTTTGAATAGTTATTCCCCCTAGATTATCGTCTGCTCTGAGCCTTCCCAGAACCCCGCAGGTGGACACAGCTACTCACACCTCCTGAGCACTCCTACTGCACCTCCGTATCTTGCACTCCAGAACTGCCTCTATTGGAAGGCAGAGACTCATTTGCATGCCAGCCTCCCCAGCTACAGCCCAGAGCTTGCAAGAGCAGAGACTAAGTCTGTCTACTGACTGTGTCTCTGATGCCAGCCTGGCATGTGTAGGTGCCCATGTGTCCTGATGAATCACAACTGTACACGTGGATGCATTTGGAAATGTTCATTCATGTACTTTCATCTTGGCTGTCCCCTGGCTCCCCAGTAGCAGGTAAGTCTGGCTGGCTCAGAAGGTGCGTTCCTTCTACAGTCAGAGAATAAGCAGGTGGAAAGTCTCGCTCTTCTAGGGAAGGAGGCCATCACATAAAAGAAGTTCCAGCCAGACATCAAGAGGAAGTGGAAGGCCCACTCCATCCAGACCAGTGGAGAGAAGGAAAGAGAAAAAATGTGGAGGTCAGGGAAGCAAACACCTAGGCAAGTGTGTTCTGATGTCCCTTTAGACAAAATTCCAAAGAAGTGGGTGCTGCTCGTTGAGGGGAAACTGAAAGCAGAGGGATCTTGTGCCCCACTCCCTGGTTAGAACTCTGGAAGGGGACATGTGGGGTGGCCCCAAGCAAACAGCAGGTACCCCCACTGAGAGAAGGTCTGGTTAGTGCCCCTGAGGCCCCTCCTGCTCTGCTGTGGAGGGATCCAGGCATTCATGCAAGCCTCTTCAGAAATCAGCAGGTAGCTGATGGGACCGTGCCATGCAGGTCACAGAACAAACACAGAAGGTGACTTCTGCACAGAAGCTGCGGCATGGACAGCTTAAGCCAAAGGCCAAATGCAGGGATCTTGGCTAAGATGTAGAGGGGTCCACAGTAGCAGTGAGAGCAGGGGTGAGGCCTCCTCTGCAAGCGAGTACCACGAGGCCCTGCCAAACCAAGAGAACAGGCCACATACCACCAGGCTCAGGCTTTAGCTGCGGGTACAGCAGAGGCTCCGTGACCAGGGAGACATGGGGAGGACTTTTGGGAAGTCCAGAAAGCCATCAGATCACTATCTCTTCCCCCATACAAAGTCATATCCATAGTCACACCATAGCTACTACCTTGGGAAGAGCAGGGGTTAGGGCAGGAATCCAAAAGACATAGCATGTATGTGTACAAGAACAAACAAAATTGTTTAAATGAAGCAGGGTATATATTTAACTGGCCAGATAGGGGTCCCCACCTCAACTTTACTCAAAGAGGCAAGAGCTTGAGAGGAGGATTTGTCCAGCCAAAGTGAGAACTGTATTTGGCAGTGTGTGTTTGTGTGTGTGTGTGGGGGGGGGGCGGGCGTAGGGGGGACAGGGGATTGATATATATGGTTTACTGCATATTAATTTTCAACCCTACCACAGTTTAAATAAAAGAAAAAAAAAAGACAAAGGAAAAAGGGTCATGGACCCTTTCACTAGATCTAATGAAAAAAGCACCCAGCAGTGAAACAGGGATGCTGTCCTGGGGCTTCCGTGCCCCTTGCCCAGTAACCTGCCCCTTCCGTATGTTCCCATGCCTTCCTCTTTGTGAGCGCTTGCGCTCCCTCAAGCCCTGTGCAGGGAAGATGCCGAGCACTGCGAACCCTGACCCAGCACTTCACAAGTCGGCTGCTGCAGCTGAGGCTCCAGTCAGCTGTGGTTTGCCTCTGTCCCCACACCTTCGAAAGCACTGTGTGCGTGTGAGTGCACATCTATGCATGCGTGTGCACATGCCACTCATTCATCATCTTTGGGCTGGAGGGGCCTTAGGGAATCATTTCAGTATCTGTGGTTTACAGTAAAGGGAAGAAGGATTTGCTCCTAAGCAATCTCATTGTTGCTGGAAGAGGGGACTAAAGTTACTGACTCTGAGCCCATGAACTCTGGGGTCCAGCCTGCATGCTTTGTTTCCCAGGTCACACCTTTGCCTCTGCTGGCCTCCTGGTAAGAACCCTGATCTGAATTTAGCTTAAAAGACTGGTCAAGGCCCACACGGTGATAATCAGTTGCCTTCCACAGAACATGATAAATTTGCATGTCTACGGACAATAATCACTTGCATTATTATTATTTTCTACAACTAGAGTAGAAAATAACTCAAAGACAATGAAAGGTGGCTGTAACCCAAAAGAGTGTGTTACACAGAACACCCAACAGTCATTTTAACTTATTTTTCAGTCTTTTACAATTTTTTCTGAAATCCCAAATGTAATAATTTATTATATGACTGTATCATAATGTAGTCTCTCTCTCTACACAAATATGCACAAATACTGTGCATGTATAAACTGGTTTAAATTCAACTTGTGAAGAACTATTTTCTCTCAGAATTAATATGATAGAATCAGCTGGCCCTCTGGCCCTCTGGCTCTCTGTCAGTGGCATTCATTAAGAATAAGTATTCCACAACCAACTATGTATTATTCCCAAAGGATTACCCCCAGTATCATAGGTCACTAACTTTTTCCCAAGATAGCGTCATGAATAGATTGTACTGGGGTAGCCACCTCTTATCTTTAATACTGTCTGTGCTCATAGGGCAGGCAATCATAGGACATTCACAAAGATAGAAAGTTTTGAACCCTAATGAAATGTTTTGACTAGAAACTGTCTTTCCTTTAACAAAACAAATATTTACCAAAAATACTTCCTGAAGGATGGTGTGGTTCTACCTCTAAAAAACCACCAATGTCTTCCTTCCCCAGACACCTGTTTCCTGCCTTGAAAATTCAGATTCATTTTGTTCTAATAATGGACACCTGCTGAGTAAGGATGTACCTGGTGACATGAAAGAATGACAGCGGTCTCCAGTCAAGATGGTGACATAAGCAAGCATGACTTGCCTCTTCGCACAACCACATCAAAATTACAACTAAAATATAGAACAACTATCACTCAGGGACATCCTAAATCTAGTTGAATGGAAGTCTGACAACTATGGAATGGAAGAAACCACATCCATCCAGATTGATACACGGGGCGTGGACGGAATGGGTGGGCCTCACACCCATGTGGATAAAAATTCGGGAGGGATTATCTCAGGAGTGATGAGTCCCAGACCCACACCAGGCACTTCAGCCAAGGATTCCCATGCCAGGAAGGTGAGTTCTCATAATTTCTAGCTGCAAAAACCTGCAGGGATTGGGTCAGTGGAGAAAGCTACTGGAGCCCTAAGCAGTTCCTCTTGGAGAACCCACACATGGACTCACCTGCTCAGACTCGCTCCCTGAGCTCCAGCACCAGGATGGCAGCTTGAAGGGTACCAGTGGTATTACAGGGAGATACTGAAGTATCTGGCATTGGGATGAGGAGAAGCCATTGTCCCTTGGCTGAGCCCTCCCCCAACAGAGCCAGTAAACTGATGCCATATCTGAGATTTCATCAACTTGGAATCTAACACTGTATGACCCACTTTGGAGATCCACAGAAAATCTACCCTACCCAACTTACATGCCTACCCAAGCTGCTTTTCCATAAGAAAGGCTCATTTTGGCTTCTAAATCCTATCAAACAAGCAACAGCTGGCTTCAATGAGCCCTGGCTGTAGCCAGATTAGAGTCACAGCTTGGATTCCCCTGGGAATCTCCAAGCCCAGCACAAGTAGCAGCCATCTCATATTGCTTTGCAGCTCAGGCAGGGGTGGCACCAGGCAAAACACAGGTAGAGGCTGACCTTGGTCTGCACCACCCAGGAAACCCCAGGGCCAATGCATCCAGTGGACAGCTACAGACCACATCACAGCACCACCACCCTTCCCCTACATAGCTGATCTTCCATGGAGAGTGGAGGTTAGTGATCAGTGGTCACAGCCAGTCCTTTGCAGCAGACTGGCCTAGGTAAAACCCTCCCATTGATCTGCCAACAGCAACCGAGGCACAACTACAAGTGGAGGGTGTACTCAGCCCACAAAAAGGGTGTATCTTGAGTACCCAACTTGGGAGATAGGAGAGGCCATGCCACTGGACCCTACAGGACACCTACTACATTAGGCCACACCACCAAGACACCAAGTCAAAGCAGCTCTACCTAATATATAGAAACAAACCCAGGAGGCTGCCAAAACGAGAAGACAAAGAAACATGGCCCAAATGAAAGGATAGATCAAAACTCCAGAAAAAGAGCTAAACGAAGTGGGGATGAGCAATCTATCAGATGCAACTTAAAACATTGTTTATAAGGATGACGGGGGATACATTGTTCAATTGTTCTAATTGAAATAAAGAACAATTTACAGTGAAATAACAGTAAAATGGGTGAAGCTGAGAATCAGATCAATGATTTGGAATACAAGAAGCAAAAAAGTACCATGCAGAACAAGAAGAAGAAAAAAGAATCCCAAAAAATGAGGATAGTATAAACAGCCTTTGGGACAACTTTAAGAGGTCTGACATTCACCTCATAGGGGTGCCAAAAAGAGAAGAGAAAGAACAAGAAATTGGAAATCTATCTGAAAAAATAGTGAAAGAAGACTTCCTTAACTTAGTAAAGGAAATAGACATGCAAGTCCAGGAAGCACAGAGTACCAATTATGATGGATGCAAAGAGGCCCTCTCCAAGACACGTCATTGTTAAAAGGCCAAATGTTAAAGATAAAGAGAGACTCTTAAAAGCAGCAAGAGAAAAGAAGTTAGTTACCAGAAGGTTGCCAGATGGGAGCGGGTAGGGGGAGAGTGGGTGAAGAGGTGAGGGGATTGAGAAGTACAAATAGGTAGTTATAGAATAGCCATGGGGATGTAAAGTACAGCACAGGAAATGGAGTAGCCAAAAACTTATATGCATGACCCATGGACATGAACAATGGATTGCTTGAGGGAGTAGGATGGAGGGGTGCAAAGGGGAAAAAATCAGGACAACTGTGATAACATAATCAATAAATTATAATTTAAAGAAAAAGAAAAGCAACAGCCTCCCAAGAGGCCATGCAGTCACCCAGGAGTGGTTTGGAGAACAGCATTCCAGATCCAAGTTCCTTCAGGGTCTAAGTCATTCTGTTGCCTCCTGTGGGAAGGAGTCTGAGACAAGAATTCATGTGCAAACACTTTATTTGGGAGGTGGAGGAAATGCTTGTGGAGGAGTAGGGAAGAGAACTGAGCAGTAGGCAAGCAATAAATGCTGTGTGATTGAGCTACTATCACAGTGGGTGACTGAAGCTTCCTCTCACAGGGAATCTCAAGGAAATGGTGCAAAACGCAAATTCAGAATTATTGAACCCAAGGGGCACAGAAACTGGGGTAGTATTTATTTATTGGCTCCTGTGAGCCATTGATTGAGGGCTGCTCCTGAGAGGCACTAATTCCCCAGTTATGTAGTCTGCTGTACGATCTGGAATAAGGCATTTAGACTCAGAGATACAGACACAGGCAGATGGAGTCAGCCAGTGTCACTGAAAAGCTGAGGGAGATGGGGGAGGCGTGGAACGGGCAGATGCTGCTTGTACCTGCTCCCCTTCAGGGCTCACATTAATGTGGCTCAGCCTCTCTCTTGGTCTCTGTTTTCTTGCTTTTTCTTCTGCTACCAACTCACTTCTTCCATACTTCTATCTTCTAATTCCAGAAAGAGAGAGCTTGAAAGATAATCTCATTGATAAGCTCGTCTTATTATCACCAGCCTTGTTGGCACAGGCTTACTGCTTTGGGCCAGCTCACCGGTCACTGGCCGGCCTCTGAAGTGGTTGTCCTAGGATCAGGTTCACACCCCTGTCCCTGTTTCTGAGTGGAACAGAGACAAGTCACATAGAGCGTGCCCTTTTCTTCCAGAGAACAGCCTCAGGGCTGTGAACAGGACGGCTGCTCTAGGCAAGCAGACACACTGTCTCCCCCAGGTTATCACAGAGGTATGCCTTTGCGTGACTCTGTAAACGCACACTCACTTCACCCAGAGGCAAAGATGAGGCTTAAAGTCCTTAGAATCCCAAACCTGAAACTGTGGCTTTTCATCCATATGTTTACCCTAGAATTGAGTGTTTCTTTGGTTTGACTCAGTTTAAGACATTGCATTTTACCTCTCACCATTTCTGTCTCTTCATTTGACTTTTACGAGCAAAAGCCTGACATATATTCGGTAGGGTTCCACTATGTGAAGAATTGCTCTAATTCTTGGTCTCCAGCAGTGGATTGCATTTAAGAGCAGGAACACGGTACTAACTGAACCACCCACTGTCATCTCACTGTTCTCTGAGAACCCGCCCTCTCCCACTTACACTCTCCTCACTCACCAGATGTTGTTTATTACGGGCTTCACTCTCCGCAACTTATTTTTTTAACTATTAATTTCCCGACTCTCCGCAAAAGCTTCATGAAGGCAAATGCCAGAATGAGGTCATCAAAATACTTGTTGAATGAATTTATCACAAAAGCAAGGATCTTAAGTTTCTTTTTTAGGAAAGGGGTTGGGCGAATTAGTTTGGACTGACCCAGTGGCATCTGTGGCTGGGTCCCTATTGTGACAAAGACAAGTCCTAGAGTGGTGACTGGCCAGGGACAGTGAGAATCATCAGGCAGAACTGCAGTTGTCAGCTAGCCCTCATCCACGTGGCTCAGACCAGCAGAGTCCCTACTTGGAGACAGAAAGTTTTTTAGGAACCATTAGGCAAGACTAGCAGGGTAGGAGCCTGTAAGCTGGGCAGTAAGCAACGGCGAAACATCTGGCGGCTCACAGGGCAAAGGGCAGAAGATAACCTAGTCAGAGAGCAAGACCTGCCTGCAGGATGAACAGAGCGAGCCCTGCCACAGGCCAGGCCTGGGTGAGGAGAATTTCAAGTCAGGGGAGGAATTCACAGCAGCCACATTGCTTACAGCAGCCACCCCACCGCAGCCCACACTCAGCGTGCCGGAGCTCTCTCAGGGCCAGAGTAAACAGCTGCAGAAAGTCATTCTTTAGATCTCAAATACGCTGTCCTCCCAGGGACGCTGATGGAGGTTCGCACTCGCTGTGAGTGCCAAGAACCAGCCCTTACATTTATTATCCGTGTTCTGGTCTTCTTTTCATTTCTGATTTTGGAAATTCACTCTGGATGTGAATACTTTTTTATCCTGACTGCCCTGTACTGAAACAGCAAATCTAACAACAGCTCAGAGCATATTAAATGGCTCTCGACCTTTGTGCCATTCACGAAAGACACCGTCTGCAGAAAGTGGATGAGCGCAAACAACTGGCCGTGGGAAGTGCGCCTGTGAGGACCTGGACTGCTGCTGACGGGCTGAACGGCTTTCACAGCGAGGGCGGTGTAGGTGGAAGCTGACCACATGCGAACTCGAAAACAGTGGACGCTGAGTCTCATTGAGTTTCAGGGTAATTGATGATTAGACTTCAAACTCGTAAAGAAAAATGACAAACTCACTGCCATGGTCCTGTGTCAGTAAATGTGTGGACAAGACATCGACTTCTGAGGTACATTAGGCAAAACGTTTTATTAGAAGTTTTAGTGTAAATGGAATTGCTAAACTGTATGAGGGAATACATTTTCCAGAGGAGAAAAATCCAGAAGTTCAAGGGTCTGGATCAGGTTGTAAAGAATGGGCCACACTGACACATTCATCAAATAAAAGAAAATTTCTAGTGCAGATCATTCAAACAAGAGTGACGGCAAAGAATTTCCTAAAACTATCAAGAATTCTCTCTCTCTCTCGTAACTGCACACCTATAAATTTGCTTTGTTTATTTTCAAGACACATTATTTTTTATTCAAACCAATAATAATAGCATATTCTGAAATAAAGGTCTTTAAGTTAAATATAGGGCTTCAAAACAAGGGGTTGCTATTCAACCTCAGAAATCCTTGAGGTTCTAACCATGTCTCCGGAGAGAACTGCTAAGGAAAGAGATTGATTCTGAAACTACATAAAGGTGACGGCTGCTCAGAACTCCCCAACCTCACAATGTTCTCAGCTCCAAAAGCATCGATTCCACTTCGGTTCACTTCAGCTCTCCTTCGCATGGTCACACCTGCCCTGTCTACTCTGATTTTCAAATACGGCCACAGCTTTCTGCCCTGTACACTTTCCTAGTCAATCATATTACCATATCTGCACGACATCATCCTTATTAGGAAATTCATTCATTCATTTCACAGTGTATTGAGAGTCCACTTTGTGCGAGGCGTGTTTTTACAATACATCAGTGAGTGAAACAGACAGAAATCCCTGACAAGGTCGGGGAGCTAGGGGTGGGCTGCAAACGGCGGTGTGGCGCAGCTGTCTCGCACCAGCTCCCAGGAGCTGACTGTGGCATCTCTTCCCAGCTTTGATTCCATGTTCAGCAACAGCAATTCAGGGACATCATGTTGGTAAGTTGAAATCACTATGTATTTGCACTGTGGAAATTTGCAAATGATGCAAAGTTCGGTTCCTTTTTCCCAGATAGGCCAGCTCATAAACATTTACTAGCATTCCACCCATGTGATTTTAAATCAAACATTGACATTTGAGCAAAGATATGAATGAGATGAGGGAGTTAGCCATGTGTGACCTAGGAGAAGAGCATTTGAAGCCACAGAACAGCCACCTTTACAAAGGCCCAAAGTAAGGAGCAGGACACATGTGTCTTAGGAACAACAAGAAGTCCAGTGCACAGAGTGGAGAAACTGAGGCAGAGAGACTGGTAAAGATGAACTCGGTGGGAGAACTGGAGAGCAGATCATGGAGGATCTTATAAGCCATGGGAAGGATTTGAGCTTTCACTCTGAGTGTGAGGGGAAGGTGTTGTAGGTTTCAGGACAGAGGCATGTCAGGTCCAGTTTACTTTTGAAAAGACCGCATTGCTATGCTGGGAATAGACTGAGTTGGGAGGAGCTGATGGGAATTAACAAGGTCTAAGCAAGGTGAAACTATCCTAGCTGTTCTGCTCTATTATCTCAGTGAATTATGAGGGCTTAGAGTAATGGTAACAGATATAGTGAGAAATGGTTGGATTCTAGGTATATTTTGAAATCACCTACAGAAGGTGCCCATTAATTGGATGTGGAGTATCAAAGAAAAGTATGAATGCTGACCATAGGACTTTTGGTCTGAACAAGTGGAAGAATGGAATTGACACGAACGCAGACGTGGAAGTCTGGGTGAAGCAAACGCAGTGGCAGGGCAGCGAGGGACAATCTGAAGTTCTGGTCTGGGAAAATTGACCTTGAGATGTCTGTTATATTGAGTAGAAGATGCAATAGGAGTGTGAATCTTAAGAAAGAGTTCCAGCCTGGAGATACGAATCTGGGAGATATAAATAGCATTTAAAGCCTCAGGAGGAGAGGATAACACCAAGGAGTGAGTATGTAGTAAAGAGAAAAAGAACGAGAATTCAACATTAGGATATTCTAAGGTTAACTGGTCAGGGAGAGGAGGAAGGGACAGGCGAAGGAGTCGGGGAAAAGGGCAACCAGAGAGGTGGGAGGAAAGTCAAGGGTACCGTGCCCTAGGATCCCAAGGAGGAAACTGTATCGAGCAAGAGGAAGTGATCAGCTGCATCTAATACTGCTAATCGCCCTGGTAAAACGAGAACTGGCAATTGATCATTGTATGTAGCAAAATGGAGGTCACCGGTGACCTTGAGCAGACCGGTTTCAGTAGAGAGAAGCCTCACTGGAGTGGGTTTAGGAAAGAATGGGAGGAGGGAAACTTGAGACAGTGAGTGTAGGGAACTCTTTCAAGTACATCCGCTGCAAAGTGGAGCAGAGAAATGGAGCAGGAGCTGGCAGGGAAATCGAGGTCAAGGCTAGGGCTTTGTTTGGTTTTGTTTGAAGATGAGAGAAATAACAGCAAGTTTGTATGGCAATGAAAATGAGCCGGTGGACAGAGAAACTTCAGCAGCAAGGATTTTCATCCCCAACCTTCCCCCTTTCTCTCAGGCTGGTTCTGTTCCGCCCTGGCTTCTTCGCCCTCTTCAGCCAGCCTGGTCCCCTGACTGGCTATTTCTATTATGCTTTTACCAACCCCTAGACTGCCTCCCTTTGTTATTCCTTCCTGCCTGAGTCACCATTTTCTCTCTTTTCTGGACCCTTTGGGTTGCCAGTTGGCCTTACTATAATAGATTCACGCTATCTAACCTCAGCTGAACCTACAGAGCTGTCCAAGTGTTCTTTCATTCTTGTATTCTTTCATGGTTTACTTCCCAGCAATGGACCAAGTGTTTATTCCATTAAAAAAAAAAAACCCTCTTATTCAGCATTCATTCAACACACGTTTACTGAGCAACGACCGAGCTCCAGACACCGGAGCCCGACACCCACCCCTGCCGCTGCTTCCCAGACCCTCAGCAGGTGACCTTTCCTCCACTTCACTGAAATGACTGATGTGCGTTTCTTCAGTCTTCTCTCTCACATTCTCGATTCTTAAAGCCATTCTTTCCATTTTTATTTATCAATGAGAAAGTTTACCAGCTAATCTCAGGGATAGACTCTTTTACTTGGGCTTTGATTCTATTATGTCTTAATTTAATACCTTGTTCTACCCATTAGTTACTGAACTTTTAACATCGCCCCTCCCCATTGCCCCTCCCTCCTTCCCAGAACTAACAACTATACTGACTTTTGAACAAATCATTTTCTGCTTTTATTTTTTCATATATACATACATATGTATATATACACACACATAGTAGATACATGCATACACACATGCGTATATACAAGGTGGAACAAAAGTAGGTTTGCAGTTGTTCATATTGAAAATAATACAATAATTAATGATAATATAAGAATGAACTCTGTTTGGGGAACTCACCACTATAAACCTACTTTTGCCCTGCCCTGTATATAGGTAAATGTGCATGTGCATCTCAAACAATATGCTGTTCACTTTCGACCAGCCTGAAGTCCTTTCCGGAGCTTACAGAAACTGCAAGCTTCGCTCTATATGGAGAAGACACTTTGCCACTATTAGAAGGTCAGCTGGAGAGATGCTCTGGGTTGCAGTCTGGCTTCAGCTTCCCCTTTGGGGTCATCAGTACTGGGAGTCCGGAGTGAGACCTGGAGACACAGAAGGGGGCGGGCAGATGGGCGGGGCGGACGCTCGGCGTTTCCTCTTCGGACCTCTCTGTGGCTGGGCTGCAGGCTAGCCTGCTCTGCTCATTTCACTCCATTTTCCCATCTTTGGTTTATTCTGTGGTCTCCAGAATAAACGCTAAACTATGGAGAGAACATTACAGGATCTCACTGACTTTAAGGCAGTATTTTCCATTTTTCTTCTTTTTGCTCCTCATTCTAAAATGAGCTGGTGTGGCTGTTCACTCTGAATGAGCAGGATTCATAGACATACTCAGGAGACAACCTAGATCTTTCCCCTCACGGCCCAGTCAGTCTGTTCTGGGGCACTTTTCCTTGTTCTCATGAAGTTTCAGGTAGATCACATATCTACTCACTCATGAATGATTTTTTAAAAATCCTGTGATCAATATAAATCCTAAGAATAGCTTCCTTTCTGGAAATTGTTGAGTCACATGTAGTAGTGATCTTGCCCAAAGCCTGGATCTTGCAAGATCCAGATCTTGCTCAAAGCCTCTCTCCCCCATTTTAGGCTGAAGTTGTGAGAAAAGAGGGCATGGCTGGCTTCTGTGCGTGAGCTCCTGACTGCTCCTGTCTGTCCTCTGCTGACAGCTCTGTTCCCAGATCCTTGGGTCGGGGGCAGCAGGGACAGGCAAGGGTAGGAGGAGCAGGAAGTCTCTGTCTTAACTGGCAGCAGGAGGATTTGGCACTGGTTTCCTCCAGGTGGCAGAAGTTCAGAGCTGATAGTTCTCTTTCAGCATATTTTGTGGGTCTGTGGAGGCTTCTTTTCCCTTTTTCAGTGTCCTCCCTCACCCCGGGGACCTGGGAGTCCACTCAGTCTGTTAAGGTCGCAGCCTGCTCCTGCCAGGCTCTTGGACAGGCTGTCTCTCTCTCCATTGGCCCATAGAGAAAGCCCTGAATATCCTCTGTCCCAATAACCTGCATTCTCTATGCACCTATCCAAACTCTTGATTTTAGAATTTCCCAGTTACGGATCTAGATTGTCCATATAGAATCCAGCAGGCACAGGTCCACATCTCTGGGTGGTGTCCGTAAAGTTCCTTTTCAATTGGCTCAAGGGGACAGGAAACACTTGCAAGGGGAGGAAAGGAAACTCCCACAACTTTCGCCAAAGATATCATGTCAGATTTCCAATCTTTTGCATGTAAATTCTAATCTTTTGTATACCCTCCAATTGTGTAAGATGTCAAAGAATACCAAAACAGTTTTTGACAACCTCCTTTTAAAATGCTGTGAAGGTGGTCTAGAATTTTACTTTTGATCGAATTAGCATGTATCACTTTGGGAGGCTGCAGCTAAAGTAAGACAGATCTTGTTACAGAATTTTTTTTTCTACTAAGAGGCTCCAGGCTTTTCTCCGGGTCCCCCTCCTGTTACTTCCTTCACCTGGAATGTCCATCTCTCCCACGTTACCTGGAAAGGCTCAGCTCAAAGACTACTCCCTGATCCACGGAGTCGTCCCACATTCTCCTGTCTAGAAGGGACCTCTCCTCTTGTTCTATTTTATCCGTCTCAAATTGTGCTTATCCACCATCTGCCTTTGCATTGTAATTATTTTTCAGCATGCCCTTTTCCTTATTGAATATAAGTCTTCACTCTAGGAATATACCTGTATTAGTTTGCTAGAGCTGCTATAACAAATACGATAGACAGAATTTATTTCTCACAGTTTCAGAGGCTAGAAGTCCAAGATCAAGGTGCCAGCAGGGTTGGTTTTTCCTGAGGGCTTCTTTCCTTGGCTTATAGATGGCATCTTCTCCTGAGTCCTCACATGGTCTTCCCTTTGTGTGGTGTCTGTGTCTTAATCTCCTCTTCTTCTAAGGTCACTAGTCATATTGCATCAGGGCCCGCCTCTATGATTTCACTGAAATTTAGCCACCTCTTTAAAGGCCCATTCTCCAAATGCAGTCAGAGTCTGATGTACTGGGGATTAGGATTTCAACATATGAATTTTGAGAGGATACAATTCAGTCCATAACAATGCCTTATTCATCCTGATACCCCACCTACCCTCCCGCTGGTGCTTGTATAACATGTGTTTGTTGTCCTGAATTTGAAGAACTTCGGAAGGACTTGATGCCAAAAACTCTGAGAAGAGGGTGTGAATTATATGCTGTGATAAGACAGTCTGTAGAGAGGGAATTCTGACTTCTTTTTAAGAGCTGGAATAATTTGGGGATAATTCATTCTTTTTTAGTTACTGAGACTTTAAGTCTGAAGGAACCAGTAACTGAAGGAGAAGAGGAGGAAATGGTGCTGACGAGTGTGCCAAACAATTGAGAATGTAGCGACATCAAGTGTCCCAGGAACATAAAAGCTGACACGCCCTGGCCAGAAACCTTTCCCTCCTGTGGGACCTTCTTCCTGGCAGGGCGCCTGACACTCAGGGAAGCCTGGCTGCTCCGAACAGCAGCAGCCGCAAAGCAAATACTGCCTCCTTGCACTGCAATGCCTTGATTAGGATGTGTTGGCTGTGAATTTACTCAAGGTTTTCTTCTTTTTGAATATATGGGGATTAATTGCTTTTGTGATAATAAAAATAATACATACCCAGAGTAAAAAAACATACATATATCAAACCATAATTGCATAAGTTAGGAAATGTAAGTCTTTTCCTTAGGAAATGTATAGCCTTAAATATCTATTTTAGAAGAAAACAGAAAAAAATCATAAATGTTCTTTTTTAAGAGATTTTATTTATTTATTTCTAGACAGAAGGGAAGGAAGGGAGAAAGAGAAGGAGAGAAGTATCAATGTGTGGTTGCCTTTCACTGACCCCCCACTAGGGACCCAGCCCACAACCCAGGCCTGTGCCCTGATTGGGAACCAAACCAGTTACCCTTTGGTTTGCAGGCCAGTGCTCAATCCACAGAGCCACGCCAGCCAGAGCCAATAAACTTTCAATTAGAGAAGTTAGAGGAAGAACAACAGAGTGCACCCTAAAAAACGAGAAGGAAATAAATAGCAAAGATATGAACGGGAGCTAACAAAATAGAAAACAAAGAAAATACAAAAATAATCAATAAAACCAAAGTTATTTATTTGCAAAAACTACTAGCATAGACACATTTCTAAGAACACTAATCAAGGAAAAAGAGAAAAAGCATACATAGAGTTGGTGGTGAAAATGAAGCGTAGCTGCAGATGTCACAGATGTGAAAACTGAAAATACAATGAAAAAGTTCATGCTGAGTGTTCCAGCTTAGATGGAATGGACAAATAATGAGAAAAATATAATGTATTAAATAATATAGACTATTAGTGGATAGTCTACATAACACACAAAACATATTTTATATATACACATATATGTGTGTGTGTATACATATATTTATACAGCTTACAATATGCATATCTCAAAAAGAAACACCAAGACCAAATACTTTTAAAGTTCCACACAAATATTCAGGAAAGAGATAATAATAAACAAATTATCCTGTGGGAGGAGAGGGGATAAACTGAATCCTGACCATGTGTCACAGAATAAAACAAATTCCAAGTGAACTAAAATGCCAATGTGGCATAATTCTTTTTATTTATTTATTTTTTATTTATTTTTAGAGAGAGGGGAAGGGAAGGAGAAAGAGAGGGAGAGAAACATCAGTGTGTGGTTGCCTCTTACATGCCGCCCCCCACACCAGGGACCCAGTCCACAACCCAGGCATGTGCCCTGACTGGGAATCGAACTGGAGACCCTTTGGTTTATGGGCAGCACTCAATCCACTGAGCCACACCAGCCAAGGCCCAATGTGGCATAATTCTAAATATCCCAAGTTAACAGAAAATAAATACTATTTCATACTCATCGTTTTGGCAAAAACAAAAAAGGCTGTTAACAAAATGTTGACTGATAAGAGGTTTATATCCAAAATACATAAAGAACTCACAACTCAAGATGAAAAATACACACTAAATAATCTGATTTAAAAATGGGCAGAGGAACTGAATAGACATTCATTCTTT
Organism: Tonatia bakeri; assembly: GCA_004024845.1. Lineage (NCBI taxonomy): Eukaryota > Metazoa > Chordata > Mammalia > Chiroptera > Phyllostomidae > Tonatia > Tonatia bakeri. The sequence goes on from PVIA01000129.1 coordinate 581,118, forward strand.
TAAAGAGGACATACAGATGACCAACAGATAACGTGAAAAGGTGAGGGACACCACAAATCACCAGAGATATACAAATCAAAACCACAATGAGATGTCGCCTCACATCAGTGAGAATGGCCATACTCAAAAATGCAAGAGGCAACAGTCTAGAGAGGAGGAAGCCTGTTCACACTGTTGGTGGGAATACATGTTGGTGCAGCCACTGTGGGAAACAGTGTGGAGAGCCCTCCAAAAGTTAAAAATAGTATTAATATATGATCCAGCAGTCTCACTTTTTGGGTAGCTCTACAAACAAAATGAAACATGATCTTAAAGAGACATCTGCACTCCCGTGTTTATTTCAGTATTATTCATAACAGCTAAGATATGGAGACAACCTAAGTGCCCATCAATGAATAAACGGATGAATGGATAAAGAAAATGTGATATAATATATATATCATATTGTCATACACATATACATAGATAGATATACATACACATACACATATATCTATCTATGTATATGTGTATCTATGTATACATATGGATATGTATGTATATACACACACACACATAGATACATAGATATACACAATACAATATTATTCAACCATAAAAAAGAAGGAAATTCTGGCATTTTTGACAACATGGATGAAAACGGAGGCCATATACTAAGTGAAATAAGCCAGAAAGAGAAAGAGAAATACTGCACAGTATCATTTACCATGGAATTTTAAAAAAGAAGAAGTCAAAACTTTTAGAAACAGTAAAAAGTGGTCACCAGGGCTGGGGGTGGGAGAAAAAGAGAGAGATTTGTAAAAGGGCACAAACTTTCAGCTATAAGTTAAATAAGGTCTGAGGATCTAATGTAAAACATGGTAACTATAGTTAATAACACTATATTGTATAATTGAAATTCGCTAAGAAAGTATAAGTTAAATGATATCATAAAAAAGATAAATAAGTGATATATACGTGAGGTGATGGATGTGTTCATTACCTAGATGGGGACTACGATGTACACTTTAAATATTTTACGGGTATATTTCAGTATATACCTCAGGAAAGTCGAAGTTTAGAAAAGCACCAAAGGTCAGCAGGAATAGGGCACAATAGGAATGCTCATACGCCGCTCTCGGGAATGTCAGCTGCCACAGTCTCTTCGGAAAGTATGGAAGTTGGAATGTAAAGGGAAGGTGAGGAGGAACTCCTGGTGGCTGGGACATGAGAATCTCCGAGGGGGAGAGAGGGAGCTGGGGTGTAGGGGTGGGTCTCTCTATTCCTCAAACATGTTCTCAGTCCTAAGTCAGAAGTGGCCTACCCTCAGAAACATAGGAAGGCTTTTCCTCCCTAAAGAAAAGAAACCCCCTTTCCCACATACTCTTCTCTCTTGTTGGGGACACTGGAATGAGACTGTGACGCCCAGAGCAGTGGAAGCATCTTGTGCTCACAAGGTGACCAGCGAGAGGACCGAGGCCATCACACTAAGGTAGCAAGAGTGGAGGGGTGGGCAGTGGCTGGGTCCTCAGTTGACAATGTTAGATAATTAAATCTGCATTGCCTAAACAACTGCGAGTGAGCTTTTCTGTAGCCAAAGCTTTCCTGATAGCACAGTTTGCTAGTAAAGAAAAGCTGAAAATCCAGGAATTTCACTCCTAGATATAGACCCTAAATAATCCTCACATATATTTCCAGACGTGCACTGAAACACTGTTTACAATAACAGAAAAGCATTGAACCATCTAGATGTTCATCAATTGTAAGTATAGATAAACAACTTGAGGGTCAGTCATACAAAAGAATACTCGACAGAAATTTAAATAAACTGGAGTTGCATGAATCAACAGACCAAATCTTAAAAGAATGGTGAACAAAATGTATAGTCTACAAGAGGATTCACACAGCATGTCACATTTAGAGAGAATTTCAGAGCATGGAAAACAATACCTATTATTGACAGATGAATTAACATGTAATACAAAAGTAAACCACGCGTGGGATAGTTAAAGATCAAATTCATTGTAGTGTTTGTCTCTCGGCAGAGAGAAAAATAAATGGTTTAGCTGTTTTCAATTCCATCTACAACATAAACATAAAACACTCCACAAATGCTGATTATTACAGATAATAACAACAATTGTCTAAGACTTCTCTAGAGGCACAAAAGCTGTAACATTTTATTATAAGAAGTATCAAGTCTTCCTTAGCTTACTCCAATCATCATATTTCAAAGCTTATAGTATTTGAATTCCAAACTTTCGAGGCCTATAATTAGTAAGAAACAACGGACAGATGTATTAGAGACTCCTAAGATAATTTCTGTTGGCACAGAACAATTCTGTGAGCTCCAAGTTTCTTTTCAACTCGGGTCGCCGTTCTTCGCAGGTGCACGCACCCACACAACCCTGGATTCCCTGGGCATAAAAGTATCGTTCCTAAAATTTATTTATTCTTATAATCCTTTATTTTCAAAGACAAGCTGAAAAATTGTAATATTGTCATCATGTTCTCAGAAAGACCCTGCATTTCAAAATCACAAACTTTCCTGAGTTAGGATACTAAGGCAAATAAAAAGCTACGAGGGAATTCAAGTTTATTGAAAAAGGAAGAGATGGGAGAAAGCACTGTTTGTACTAGGGAACCAAGATGGTCTGCATTCTGCATCAAAAGCCAGATAAATATCCGATATAATTAATATTTCACTCTTTATGGCAGATTTTTTCCAGTGTCCTAAAAGTAATATTTCTTGCACAGACATCACAATGAAAACTGTAAAATCTTTTTAGACATCTCTGTGCAAAAAGAACTGTGTAGAAAGCAGTTGATGCTGGAAGGGGACAATGGAATTCTATGTCCCATGTCAGGCAAACAGGAAGGGCCAAGGGATTTTGGATGAATGAGAACTGGTCAATGGAAATGCCCCGACTGTGGGCTCAGCAACCCCAGGATCAAAGACAGACAGACTCATGCCAAGCTGGTGGGAAGGGGCGCTGGGCAGGTGACCTTGACCTTCCAGAGGTCCCAGAACTGAGCAGCTCTGCTCTGCCGCCTTGGAGCAAGTGCCTGCAGGTGCCCAGCATTCCCCTGCCAGTTAGAATTCCTTAATAGAAGTACCAATTCCAATAAAATGACTATATTCTGAGTTGAAAGCACCATAAGCCTCCAGAGCTTAGACCAGAAAAACCCATCCCTTGAAACAAGAGGGCGAGAACAGGATGGTGGTACCATATTTCAGTCCAACCATGGCACCCATTATAAGCTTCTGCTGTGAGGGCTGACTGTCCAGGGTGGGCCAATAACGTAATACTGAAGTGTCCATGAGCATGGTCCAGGTGTCTACTCACACCAGAGAACTGGAATGTGGGCACAAAACAGGGCTGAAGATAAGGTTGCAGAGACCAGAGAATACAGTGAATAAGGAAGGCTGGGACTCCCTAGAAAGAGAGCATCTACAGAGGAAAACAAAAGGTAAAGTTAGGATGAAGAGAGAAAATCACAATAAAGAAGGCCAAAGGTCAAAGTGTGGGAGGAGACAATAATACGTAGAATGCACAGAAACCAAAGAGGAAGGCAAGTTCTGGTGGGCAGCATTAGGTGTCAGAACTAGCCCCTGCCTCTTGTCCAGCAGGGCTCTGATCACCCGCGCATCCACAGTGGTGAACGCAGGCTCTTGGCCTTGGCCTTGGCCTCCGCCTCGAAGCCCTTCTGGCTCCACCAGCTAGAGATCCTGGCCTCTTTCCTCCTTCTGGTCTGTAGCTCCACTCTGTCCCCACCCCCCCACCCTGCTGTGCGGGACTGCTGGCACAAGACGCCCTCCTGTTTCTCGTACTGCACTTTGGGTGCGGACTTACCCTGCTGCGTGTGTGGTCCCTGGTGAGTCTGATCTCCCTGTCATTTCCAACTTACCACTCAGTGTTCCCACTTCTGTTCCCACAATCTGACTTCCTGACCCTTGACCTTTGGTATTCTCTCTAAAGGCCAGCCTTTGGCCCTTTTCCCATTTGGGAAAAAACTTCCTGGCAGATGCTTTGGGGTTCTACTTGCCCTGTAGAAGAAGACAGTCATCGGCAGTCACATAAAGCAGAAATGTCAAAGAGAAAGAGAGGGATGGAGACAACATCCTGGGTGTGTCTGAGTAGTCGGGCTCAGTAACACAAACTGGAGAGTCCAGAAGACAGGGAGGGGCAGGAAAAGCAGAAAGTAAACAGGAAAAACAAAAGAATCCCTCTGCAAAACAAGCAGGGTAAGGCAGCTTTGTGACCCACTTCGAGCTGTCTTCCTTTCCCTCCTGCCCCAGAGGGAACGGCTCCGAATGAGGGCAGAGGACACTTTCAGGGGAAGGCAGTCGGAGCTGGGGCCTTGGGGGGCATGCGCGGTGTGAAGAAAGCATTTCCTTACGGCAGCTTGTGATGAGGACATGCTTTCAGCTGTTGTCTGCTTGTGCTCCTTCAAAGGAAAGCTCTCGTTGTCCTACTGAGTTCTAAGTTTTCAAAACCCCATCTGTCTGTTTTTGCCCTTTGTAAACAGAGAAGGACAGAAAGGGAAGCTGAGCTTCCACGTCTGCGGTCGCTGTTCCAGGACCATCTTCTCCAATCCAGTGTGGCAGTCAATGTGCGTTCTCATCCTCCTCCTCCTGGCCTTTAAATTTCAGTCTGAAACAAAAGTTACTGCGCTGCAGCTTTGGAAGTTCCTCAGAGAATAAAACTCCGAAGTTCTAATCTCAAGAAAAAAATACGGTAACTATGTGTGATGAGGGATGTCAACTAGATTTACCGTGCTGACTATTTCACAATATGCAGATGCTCCTTGATTTACTGTGAGGTTATGTCCCAGTAAACCCACTATAAATGGAAATATCCTGCTGAAAATGCATTTATATACAACTAACCTAGCAAGCATCATAGCTTAGCCTAGCCCACCTTAAATATGCTCCAGAGCACTATACAGGGTTCAGCAGAAGTAACGCCCTTGAGTGTGGTTGGCAGGGTATGGTAATAGACAGCAGTTTAAACATTTCACCTAAAATGTATATGGTGTGCTTGAGTACAATATTGTTATGCTACAGAATTGCATGCTTACGATTCTGTAATGAAAGATTTGGTATAGATTACCAGCAAATAAAAGGGGGGCATTATCTGTGGCAGACCCTATATCATTAGCTTGCAGTGGGCAGATCATCGATCACAATGAACACACTGTAGTGTTAGCTGTTTCCCCTCCTGACTCTGCCCCTGCCCAGCACCACCAGAGAGAGGCGTCCCTCATACTGTTTTCCTGGGAAAAAATCAAAATTCAAAATTCAAAGTACAGTTTCTACAGAGTAGGCACTGCCTTGGCACCATCGTGAGTCGAGGCTGTCTGCATGCATATGTCCCCCCGTATGTTATACACCTGAAACTAACACACCGTTATGTGTCCATTATATTTCAATTTAATTTTTTCAGAAAAGAAAAGCAATTTTTAAAAAACAGGTAAGTTAGCATGGATTGTTCACATTTCCCAAAGGAGTTGCTCATTTTAAAATGTACCATTACCACAGGGCCTTTTTCAAACTTACTGAGCAGAGATGTGTTACGTTTCTTAGTTGACTAACTCCCTGACTGAGAGGAATGTGCACTTTCAGGGGATTATAACCATTATTTTCTACTAACCGTCCATGGATAAAAATTAACATTTGAGAATAAAAATTAAGTTTACATATAGTTATAGACTTTTCCCCCTCAGGCCAAATTTGGCATCACATTTTGATTTGTAGAGAAGCTTGCGTCATAACTTTAAGGTTGCCAGAACTTCACGGAGTATAAAGAAACGTTCCTGGTTATTAAAGCTGCTTTTTCCCCTGAGAAAAAAAGCAAAACGCCCAAGAGCCTTAAGGGTCCCACACAACACTTGTAAACCTGTGATCACGTGGTCTCTGTTCTTTCATCTGGACTCCCAACATCTGCTGGTTGGCCGGTGCTGTTAGTGCCAGATAGCACACGAGCAAACTGTACAGTTCACATTATTCTTATCCCTTCAATAACCGAACCTCGATTATTTAATTTGTGTCAGTGCCGTTCAAGAGACCGCAGGGAGAGGCGGGGAGAGGCAGGCAAAAATCTATCAGACCCTGAGCCCTGCTGGGAGTCAAAGGTCGGTGGGAGTGATAAACTTTCGATTCCACATCCCTGTGGTATTTAAGGTGGCCTCAGGGGAATGGGAGCAACTCACACTCTGTGTGTGTAAGGGGAAGAACAAGGGCTTGAGCGTCCACTCAGAACCAGGCCTGACTCTCTGCTCCCTCAAGTAAGAGCTGCAACCTGTGCCAGTCAAGGAACTACTGAAAACTCCAGTTTTCTCCTCTGTACCTATCGGCAAAAATTCGTAACTTACACGATTCGGCATGAATCAAACCAGTGCAGTTTAATTTAGTGAGGCCCCTGGGGTCAGACTCCCCGAGGGTTCAAATTATGGCCCGACCACTTATTTGCTGTGTGAATCTCGGTAAACTGCTTAAAGTCTTTGAGGCTCTATTTCCTCAATATATATATGATATTCACAGAAATTACTCCTACCTTAGGGGCCGAGCAGATGAGGTCATGCATAGAAAGAATGCGGCACGGTGCCCGGTGCCCGGCACAGAGCAAGTGTTCGAAGGAAGGGTCGCTCTTACCACGGAAGGCTCCGCGGCTCCTCGCTCGATCAACTTAGTTTCCTGTTCTCTTACCCAGGCTGCAGGTTAACAGGAGACAGTTGTGCCCAAAGGCAGAGCTTTTCTTTACAAAGCATTTCTTTCTTTCTGTTTTTCTTTTTTCTTTTCAGAAATGTTCTGGTACACATTAGCAAAATGCCTTGGGGGAAGGGCGCCTAGAAAGCCTTTAAGTGTCTGTACTTCCCTCACAATGGAATCCACGTGCTTTCAGAAGGAGCAGAGTCCTGGAACCTGGCCAGTTAGAGTTGGAGCCTCAGGAGGTAAATAAAGCGCGAAAGAGACTTAACGAATCCAAATTAAAGATAAATCATTATTACCATTAGTATCTTTGTTAATGTTTTTCTATGTATGCTTTTTTTGAAAGAATAAATTGTGGTTGGTTTAGAGATTACATTTTAAGAGGTGTTAAAAAAACAAAGTTCAACTGAGTAAATTCGAAGATCTAATTGGCTCTATTTAATGATTCATGAATCGGGCAGCATTCCCTCCAGCAGATAGAAAGGAGCTCCAAAAGCTTTACATTTTATATTATGTTTTATATTTTAAAAGCAAATTAATCCTGCTAGAGAAGCATAAAATATTGTCGAAGTTCTAATGCTTGAATGATATTGGTGAAATCCTCTTGTGAAGCTAAAATGGATTATTTTCTCTTTCAGAGGAGGTTGGCTGGAGTAAAGATGAGAAAGGTGTCTTCACATACCTTTGTCTGACTGCAGGAAGAATCGTGCCGGGGGAGCTGTGCCTTTCTTCTCTGTTTCCATCTTTGAGTCCTTGCCTCAGCCGCCTTTCCTCTCCTATGATAGCATGGGTATGCACAGTGCTATATTAATTGCACTTTGTGCGTGTCCAGCATTCTTTTCTTCCCATTTGTTCCTTGACACAATCCTTTGAGGTAAAGGGTTGCTAAGGCAAATATCATTATTGCCACTTTTCAGATTTAAAAATGAGATACAGAAAGGACAGTGACACATGGCTAGGTACAGGAAGAGCCGGTCCTCCTAAAACCCATGTCTTGGGACTGGGCCAGTGCTGGCTCCACAGCTGCAGCCAGGACTCTGGGCATCATGGAGAGGACAGGGGCACAGAACCACCAGACATAAGGCTCCTGTGACTTTGACAACAGGCAAGTGTGATGCTCAGAACAACTCACCATTCGGTTCTGAAGATGCTCCTGGGAACTCCCATCCTGGCTGTTGAGTAACGTCCATCCTTCCACCCATCCAAAATGGAGAGCATTTAGGGGGTATTCAGCGGGGGAGGCCAACAGGCATGGTGCCCCCTGGATCTGGAGGCTAGGACGCTGAGCTCCTCTTAAAGTTAAAATTGCAACTGATTTCAGCCATTTTTATTCCACATAGCAGGGAAAATATTACAATAAAATTATTTATCAAAAGATAAATTCAGCTGTTATTTTGAATTATTATGCAGTTAATTCTAGCTACAGACACTGGGTTTGGGTAACTTAAAAAGCATGTTTCTATTTCCCTTCTCTCTCAAAGAATAGATTTATTTATGTAGAAATGCAAAAGGTTAACAAAATCATCTTGATATTGTGATTATTTGATAGTTATCATGCTGAATTGTCATAACTTAAGAGCTCTTCATTGGCTTCCTAAATCAAATTTCTATTTCCTCTTTTTATTATATTAAAAAATACACATATATATCTCGGTCTGAGAAGCCTGAAATTTTCAAGATGCACCAAAAAGTGTCTAGCTTTTATTCTCCATTACTGTTTGAAATTACCCAAAGAAGAAAAGTTTTGTGAGAAAAATTCCACCGAGAACACATTTGGGTCACAATTCACATTCTTTTTCTTAAGATGCTCAACAATGGCAAGCAGAAGTGAGTTCAAGTTCATCTTTGTGGCACCCTCTGGTGGCAGCGAAGAGTCACAGACTCTGTCTGGACCCGGAAGGCCACTGCTCTTTGAGGCTTTTTAACAATGGTCATCACTAAAGTTTCCATTCAACACCGAAAATGTGTCCAGCTCAGGAAAGCAGGAAGATGTGGAAGGAGTGTGCAATCACAAGACTTAGACTTGAGTCATAGCTCTGTCATTTACAAGCTATTCGGACCTGTGTCTGGCTGATCTGAGTTTCTGCAGAGCTGAAGTTGAATCTGGAATTTTTCATCAGAAATAAGAGGCCATGTGAAACTGGAGGGACATATGACAGCATTTATCTGTTGTGCCCAGAAAATGCAACTCTATAGAGACAGAAAGTAGGTTAGTGGTTGCCTGGGGCTAGGGATGAGAATGGGGTTAACTGTAAATAGACATGAAGAATCTTATTGGGGCAATAAAACCATTCTAAAACTAGATTGTGGTGATTGCTACATGACTCTGTAAATTTACTAAAAATCACTGCAATGTACATTATAAATGGGTGAATTTTGAGGTATGCAAATTATACCTCAATAGTGTTTTAAAAAACAGCTGCAGGAGGAAGCAGAGTAGATAACCCCTGTGAATCCACATACACAGCTAGGAAGCCTGTATCTTGTAACTAAGCGGGAAGAAAAGGGAAGGGGGGAGTGAGCAGGAAAAATGCCTAGGACTGGTGCTGCTGTTTGCAGCTTTATATTGTGAGTAGCTGGTGCTCAGGGGAGTCGCCTCAAGTTAGCAAACTGAAAGGACGCACCCTCCGGGCTCAGCCTCAGGTAAAGTCAGGGCTTCCTTGGACCCAAAGCAGAAAGTTCTGACCACTCAGGTACATTTCCAAAGGAGGAAAGACTATTAAAACCAACTCGATGCCCTTGCATCAAAATGATCATTTTGAAATGTAAAACTGTGGTTTCTTTGTAACATCTCTCAGTAAGAGGTAATTTAATGTGGGTGGGGAATTAGATGAGATTAAGGAGGGAACTGGGGAGAGAATGGCTCCCCCCCCACACACATTACTTATTAATAGAAAACTTGAAAGTGTGAGGATTTATAAAAGTTCAGGAGAATATTTCTGTAGAGTTGGGTAGAGAAAAACGTGTTAAGAATAAAATTCAAAACAGAAACTCTAAAAGAGATGATAAATGGATTTGGTTAGGAGGGGAAGGAAGGAAGGAAGGGAGGAAGGGAGGCAGGAAGGGAGGGAGGGAGGTAGGAAGGGAGGGAGGGAGGGAGGGAGGGAAAGGAGAGGGAGAAAGAGAAATGAAGAAAAAGAGAAAGAAAGAAACAAAGACGAAAGAAAAAAAGAGGGAGAGAATGAGGCACAGGTGATTATATTATACATACCAAACATATTTACTATTCTGAATATAACAGACACTTAGAAACAATATAAAAACTGGCAAAAAATGGGTACAAATAATTCATAAAAGAAAAATAAATGAAGCAATATAATCTATCAACATATGAAATAACATTTAACCTGGTTACTAATTAGTAAATGTTATTAGGAAAACAATGAGCTATTTCTCACCAATGAGGGTAGCAAAGACTAGAAAGATCACACTGATCATCCTCGTGCCCAGGTGAGCTGGTATAGCTTTCTGGGGGTAATCTGGTGCTCTGCTTCAAAGCACAATAAATATGTACACCTTCTGGCCCAGCAATTTCATTTTGGGAACTACTTTAATTGGTAACAGTTAGACATAGGTGAAAAAGGTATCTACATTAGAATGTGCATGACTGAGTTATTTGTAAAGGCAAAAAAAAAAAAAAATCCAGAAAGGTTCTTAAATGCTCACCAATAGGGATTGGATAAGTACTGTACAATCCATTCAATAGAGTATCTGCAGTAATTAAAAATAAATATGAGTTATATTTTGCTGCATGGGGGAAATGTTTATATTATTTTGCTAAGTAAAAAATGTCAGTGTCACAAGAGCATAAGTGATGTGATTACATTTTTGTTTAAAATCATATGGTGTGTGTGTGCGCGTGTGTGATATGGACCTGAAAACGCGCTGCACAGACCTCCCTCCAAAATCGGATTTGTTGCTGAGCTGTGGGCCCTGTAGGAACTGCCTCTGCTGCAGAGCCACCTCTACCTGCATTCTCCTCTCCCGAGGGGGGCGGGTGGGCACACCCTGAAGGAGGCAGTAGAGGCTCGTCATTTCTGCGGGACAGAGAACAACTCTGATGGGCTCTTACCACTCCAGAGCCTCTGCGGGTCAGCGGAGGCCGTCATCCGGCCGGTATCACAGCCCGAGTTCTCTCTACCCAGTTCCGCTTTCTTCCCCTTCCTTCCACAGGTGCTGACCTCGAGGACAGTTCTTAAGAAATGTCCAGCACAATAAACTCCATGTCAAAATCTGAATCTCTGAAAAACCAACCAGCAATTTTTATAACCTATCCTGTGGTCAAATTCTAGGAAAAATATGCACCATGTGTTCTGTGTTAAGTGGGCTTTGTTATAATTTTGGACATTGAGCTTTTAAAATGGGTATTTATTATTTTTGTCATCCGCTAAAAATAATAAAGTGGTTTTCATTTTGGAGAATAAAAACCGTAAATGATTTCGTTTTATTCTGGTCGAAATGACCACATCAAAGCTTCCATATCCAAATGGCAGCACACGCGCCGGGTGGGGCCCGCTCTCCTGAGTAGAGAGGTGGACGATTCCCAACACGCTTCCAGCCCCCACCTTCCTACCGCTCTTGGTCTGGGTAGTCACAGCTCTCCTCCCGTTACCCCCGGAGGACAACGCTCATGTTTTCTCTCAGCACTCCGCACACTTCACCCTGCCCCGATCCAAAGGCACACCATTTTTCAGATCAGATCCGTCCACGCACGCGACGCCACTGAAGCGGCAGGTTTGTGTCCCCAAAGGCCGAGAGAGGGAAGCAGGGCGCGGAGGCCTGAGTAAGCTGCAGGGTGCAAGAGGGGAGCCGGGGGAGAAGGAAACATGTTTTAGCACATGAGACTGGAGAGATGCACGTGCGGATCAGAACTAATTTCCTTTCGACTGCTGGTCTGTGTCCTCCGACAGTGACACCACTGGAAAGGACTGGGCTGAGGACAGCAGTTTTTTCCTGCATCAGTGACAGCTCAAGCTCCAATAGGTTTTAACCCACCTCTTCACCGAGGGCTTCAGCTCTTCCCTACTCGCCATTTTCCAGTGTGGTCTCTCTTGTCACCATAAATGCTAACCCTCGCTGTGACAGTGCTGCTGATAAAGTCACAGGAAGGCAACTCCCATCCTCCACGATGGCCACGGGGGTCCCAGGGAAGGCCGATGTCCCTGCACGCAGCCTGGTCTTCCTGTGCCCGGAACACCTGTCCTGGTCCCCTGCTCTCTAGGACCGACAGAGGAACTGGTATCTGAGATACAGATCTGTCTCATCTTAACTTTTTTATCAGATGTATATGTAAAAATTAAAAATAAAAAGTTCTTCTTTTGCCCTGACCCATGTGGCTCAGTTGGTGGTCGTCGGCTTGCAAAGCAGAAGGTTGTCTGTTCGATTCCCAGTCAGGACACATGCCTGGGTTGTGGGACCAATTCCCACACACCAGTCAGGGTGTGTCTGAGAGGCAACCAATAGATCTTTCTCTCCTTCTCTTTCTCCCTCTCTTCCCCTCTCTCTTAAAAAAAAAAAAAAAATCTTTTCTTTTACAGCTGAAAAATGATCGTGCAATTCAAACTCTTCTGGCCCTATGCCCTAACTCAAAACACAAGTCTGAACCAAGCTGGCTCAAGCTGGGGCCTGGCCTTAGCATAGTTACACTAACCTGCAGCACAAAGAACTAAGCTTGAGATCCTTGTCGGCTTTTCAGTCACAGACTAAACACCCGGAGGTCAGCACCCCTGAGCCATGGCTGTGGCTCAGGCTGCAGACACAGTTGCCAATGGCTGCCTGGACTTTGGGAGTCCAGCTGCACCCTGGGAGAGGGCTGACAAATCCACTTCTGTAGTGCCTTGACCTGATGGACTCACAGTTGGAAGACAAAGCTAAAGGTGGTTTCTGAGTTTTATTAAGCATTATTTGGCTGTGCAAATAGGCCAGAAACCTACAGCCAGATTAGTACATTTTAAATATTCAGGAAATTAAGTTTAATATATGCAAGACCACTAACTTACAAAAATGCATGGTGCTCTTGACATTGGATGACTAGAACTTTGCTTCAGTTACTTAAGATGCAGCCTCTCAAGGTGGACAAGGAAACAGTCTGCGGTGAAGGCGCACAGCAGTGACATTTGCGTGAGGCGGGACCTTAGGGCAATCACCATATGGCCCCTCCTGCTGACCCCGACGAGTGAGTTCCCTGCTAGACTGTGTGTGAAGAGGTGCAGGTGTTGGTGGCATTTCTGTTGTACCAAAGGAGAATTAAGAAGTATTTACCAAACGGGTTTCTTGTGTATCCATATTTATTAGCAGAATTCCAGGGTATATAAGACCACGAAGTCACCATTTATTTAGTATTCTGTGTGAAGCATTCTGCTGAGTCCCAAAACTAAAACAGAATATTTGCAATACCTGTCCTAATGCATGATCACCTTATGTAGGCACATAAAGCTTGTAGTGATTTCTTGCTTCCAGCTTGCAAAATCTATGCAAAAAATGCAAAGTAAAACACACACACACAATCAGTGATTTATGGGAATGGAGAAAGAGGCTAGGTTTTCCTCTAATTAAATGATATATTAACATTTTGGATATTTGAAAGCTAATTTAAGCTCTGGAAAAAAGGTAAGACTCATCTATTAAGTGATCTATGGGATGCCCCAAGGTGACTGTAGATCCTTAATGTAATCACTGAAATGTCAGCATTTTGGGTTTCCTGCTCTGCAGTGATACAGAGAGCGCCATTGTCTATTCTCTCAGGCAGCTCTTGCTGGCAGATTCCACATGAACTCACAGAAGGCAGTTCTCCTTGCCTGGCAATGGGAAGGCCGGGGGCGGAGACCTCCACTCTGCCCCTTAGTTAAGCTCACACAGCTCCAGCCCCTGGGAGGAGAATGGGCTGGAGAGGACTGGCCTCAACAGGCAGGGGGATCTCAGGCTCAGCCGGGACTGGAGCCTGCTGACCCACACTGCTGCCCTGACACCAGGCAGAAGCAGGGCTCCTAAGCATCCCAGTGTCACTGGGCCAGCCAAGCCTCTGTGTCTGTGCTGACACCCAGATTTGAGAGGCTCCTCTTGGATGACACTGAGAGATGACAAGGAAACCGAGTTTGAGGCAAACGGAAAGCATTTGCATGGAACGAAAGAAAACATTATATCCCTTTGTGTATGCATGTGTGTGTGTTAGGTGTCCTGGGGGTGGGGGTGGGAGTTTTAAGGAGGTAGTAAGGAAGCAAATTAAGGAAGTTTAAAGCTGTTCTCAGCAGATTCCTGCCAGCTTCCAGGTTATCTCGACTCTTCTCCTGCCCCCTTCCAAGCAAGCATCCGACCAGTACATTACACATTGAATTGTATTAATAGTTTCATCATGCAATAAGTGTCTGTATGTACCAAACACTCCTTAATACAGAATCTCTGTTTTTTGCAACAGTTTTGAGAGTTTGGAATTATCCCTGACCTGAGGCTGAGAAGCGTTAAGAGACTTGTCCAATAATACGGAGTCCAGGGATAGAGGCAGGATTCCTACTGTATTCATCAGGGAGCAAAGCTCACGTGCTTCCCACCACAACCTCTTGCCCCGCAGTTGTGTGACTGCAGTTTCAGAGATAAACAAGACACACCTTAGTGGTGATATTGGCGAGTCTACTTAACTTGCTCTCCTCCAATGGCTTCCGCACCCGTTTCCTTCTTTGCAGCCCTATATTATTTGACCCCTGTTGTTGCAAATCCACAGTAATTCCTCAGCCCTTTCCCATTAGCATCTCCTGTTGAATGTAAAGACATTAATGGTGTTTTTTTCACAGCCAATTAGAAATCAGCTGTGTGGGGAAACGGGCTAAGAGGGATTGAGTCATGCATGATCTAAGACAACAATGGCAGGAAGTCTAAATTGAACTGACCCCTGACAGCAGTGAGAAAGTAATCCATGACCTCATCCCCCAGTCCATGGGGTTTAACATGCATCCACCGGAAACCTGAGTTGGGGGCTCGCTGTCTCCAAGTCTTCTCCATGGGGGCTCGTTTGGGGGATGGCTGCCATCCAGCCTTGCATTTCCAGGAAATGAGACTTCGATTCCTTGTAGTGCTAACTACAGGAAAGGCACTTGGATGACTCTTGAAAGGAGAAGAGCATTTGAAACAAAGCTGAATGAAAAGAGAGAAACACCCACAGTTCACTTTCATTTTCTGTCGCCTGGCACCTGCCACCACACGTGCACTGGCTGTGAAATTCCTTGTGGATTGAGAGCAGGGGGCAGAACACCCGGTAACTGAGCCACCACCCCATACATTTCCAAACTCCTCTATATTCCCAGAATTCACTCAACTCCTCAGCAGTAGGGATGCCTGGGAGCATGGAAGGTTTGGAAACAAATGTGTATTTACAAACTCGCCCCCACTACCAGTTGCAATCCTACAGTGTTTCCCCAGCAGAATTTTTGTTCATAGCTGCTTTTGGGATAATGCCAAGTATGAACACATTTTTAAATATATCAGGATTTAATAGCTTACTGTTTGTTTGAACTATCATCAGAGTTGAATCGGCAAAAATTATACAGTTAAGAAGCCATTTGGCGAGGAATAGAAGCCAATGGTCCAGAGACTAGAAGAGGTACAGGGAGATGTTTCCAAATGGTACAGCATGAAAAAATTGGTATGTGGCCATAACTGGACTGATCCGAGTCACCGAGGTTGATCAAGGAGGCCCAGCCAAGGCCCAGCGAAGGGCAAGTGATCTTAAAATCTTCCTCCTTCCTCTTCGATGTCTCTCCTTCCCCAGAGGATCCCACCCTTTTGAGGCCTTGTAGGCTGGCCTCCAGAACTCACGGATGAGGGAGGACGATACCAAGAGTGATGACAAGAGGAAGCAGGGAGCAGGCCTGGCCCCAGAGGGTGCCTCCAAGGCAGGTGCCTGCAAGAAAAGAAGAGAAAAACAAGAATGAGCGCAGTTCTGAGTCTGCTTGCCCACAGCCTCTGGGCACTTCCACACAGTCCAATCAAGCACAGTTTGCAGCCCTGTCAGCCCAGCAGCTGCTGGCCAGTGTTTTGGGTTGATGCGAAATGCCATCACTGCAAGTCTCTTCTCCCTGAACAGCAAGCCGAGCCGTACCATGCTTTCACTGGCAGAGCAGTGGATTCTTTCATTATCCAAAAACGTCTCACGTGTGTGTGTGTGCACACATGTGTACACACTGTGTATGCACTCACTTGTGGAAAGAATGTTAAAGTAAGAAATCCCCAGCCCAGTCAGATTCAGCCTTCAGCATTATTTTAGTTTGGCCATGAAACAAGATTCATTTCTTATTTATGTTTTTAATTGGGGCTGTTTTGCTTTTGATTTCCATGTGAAAAAAAGTAGCACAGCTTTTAAAGCAATAGTATCTTAAAGACGAGGTATAGGATGTCATGAGTTGGTATTATGACACCAATTTGACTTTATTTCCTTCCTGTGCACGTACTTCCGCCTACGTGTCTCGGGGCCTGGGCATGCTTTTCTCTGCCTCGGTCTCTGCATTGCTTTTCTTCCACACCGTCTCTTTTCATTTGTCTCCATTTGTCTATTTCTGTCTGTCTCCTCGGCTTTTGACTCTTTTTTCCACTCTTTCCTCTCCTTCCCACTAATTTATTCAAAGTTAGCTGAGTGCCAACCATTGCATATTGCCTCCATGAACTGTAAAATTCTGTCTCCCCTAACTGAGTCGTGTATCTTTTTCATGCAGGTCTTACTTTCCATTGATCTTCCTTTCAAAGGTGAGTGCCCTTGAGAAAACAACAGTGCTCTTGACCATTTTCCTGACCCAAGATGGAGTTTCCCAGGGACATACAGCATGTTGGCCTGTGTTCATCTCCACAGAGTGTTGATGCCTTTCCAGGCTAGTAAGAAAAAAGTTGGTAAAAGGAGATCCAGGTTTTCAGATGTAGAGAAAAATAAGATAATGCTTTCTATTGAAATAAAACAGTTAACCAATGGTCTGATTTTGAACTTTGAAAAACATGAACCACATAACTTTATGAAGCATGGGACAGGAGCTGCAACTGGAATAACCTGGTCCAAGTTCAAGGCTTTTCAAATCTACAAGCAAGGCTTTTCAATCTCAACGTGACTCAGACCTGGGACCGGGACACTCCCTAATTTACTTCTCTTAACCAGCCAGGAAACAGACCTTTTGAGGGCCTTAGGCCACGAGTACGCCCAGAATCCTCAACATGAGGAAGCCTGCAGTGCCAGCCCCTCGCCACCTTGCAGGTAGTCAGTACTAGCTACATGTGGGTTGAGATTTGTTAGGGAAAAAATAAATACGCTTGAAATTATTTCTCCTCTAGAATATACTATCACACTTTCTAAGAATCTCTCAATTGCCTATAATTACTGGAAGGCTTCAGGTTTCAGACCAATAATTCCAGGGTTAGTGGGACACTCAGAAGACATGAGGGAAGGCTGAATTCATTATTAATTAAAATACTGCCCCCTCTAAGGAAACACGGTGCACTTAATGCTCAGCCGACCTCATCTTCCCATCAATAAATCCGTGCTCCGTAATTGTTTATGGCATCCCTCGGTAGGTCCACTGGAGAGGATGACAGCTAATTAACAAAAACATTTTGGCCTTAATTAAGCTACCCTTTCCCGTCTATGATATGACTTCAGTATAAATGGAGACTATTCCTGCTTTATTTTCTTCCCATTACAGAACTGAGTTGTAGATTAATTCTTTTTAAGACATGATCCAATTAAGCTTCCCTTATCTAGTAAAATGTACATATTTTGTATTTTAAATGAGAAGAATTCTCTTAAAAAAATAATTTCCTTTTGGCTTCCCCCTTCCTTTGCTCCATAACGGATATTCTATGAGGGTATTAGTTTGCTAGGGCTGCTGCCGCAAAGGACCACAGACACAGTGGCTCAAACAACAGGAATTTACTTTCCCACAGCTCTGAAGGCTGAAGATGGAGAGGAAGGCATCAGCAGAGCTGGTTTCTTCGGAGGCCTCTCTCCTGGGCTTGTAGTTGGCTGTCTTTTCCCTGTGTCTTCATACAACGTTCCCTCCGTAAGTGTCTATGCCTGTATTTTCTCTTCCTCTAAGAACATCAGTCAGATTGGATTAGGGTACACCCCAACAGACTCATTTTAATGTAATCACCTCTTTAAAAACCCTGTCTCCAAATATAGTCACATTCTGAGGTACTAGAGGTTAGGACTTCAACAAATGAATTTTGAGAGGGCAAAACTCAGCCCCTAGCAGTGAAGAAAAGTTGACATTTCCAAGGAGAGACACTGGAGTATGTAGTTAAGGGTGCCACCTCTGGAAGTAGACTATCTGGGTTCAGACCTTACCTTCTCCACCTGCCACTTATGTGACCTTGAGCTAATCACTGAAGTTCTCTGCCTTTTAGTTCCTCCGCCTGTGATTATGCTACCTCAGGCTTTTATGATGATTAAATAAATGTTTTATAAGCCCTGGCCAGGTAGTTCAGGTGGTTAGAGTGTTATCCCAGTACACCAGGATTGCAGGTCCCATCCGCAGTCAGGGTGTACAGAACCCACTGGGCTCTGTTGCTCTGGGTTCTGTTGCCTGCTGTGGATAAGAACTGTGACTCCCAATGCCAGAGTCATATGAAAAGGAAAGGAACTATGTATTCAACAGTTAAACAGGTTTAGAATAATGGCAGAATCCTGCCATTAAATACTGCTTGCTTTAAAAGAAACACCCACAAATGCACACTCTTGCCCCTCCTTGCCAGACCAGTCCGTCAGAGCTACCACCTCTCAGGAAAAGAAATAGATGTCTGTAGCTTAGCTGGGCAGATTTCCATCTGTATTCTGGTTTCTTCCAGTCATCCATGCTCGGCTAACTAGGCTCCTCGTGGGCTGGGGAGGATCCATCTTCATCTTTTCAGACCATGTGGCTAAGAACCCACACGGCTGGTATATCCTGCCTTTCTGTGTGGTCCAGAGTGCAATGGCTACCCAGTGCCTGAGTTTAAATCCCAGCAGAGATCTTCCTCTGTAACCCCATTTCTGACTCCTCCAATACTAGGTTACACCTGCCAGCACACTGGTTTCTTCTGCCTTTCTCGGCTGCCATTGTTAGTGTGGGCAGGCCTCTCCTCATGATGTAGGAGAACTGCCTCCAAGCCGCTTGTGAAGGCACAGCAAGACCTCCAGCTACAACCCATCCCTGGATAGAGCCATGCCCATATCCCTGGCTCTGAGCAGGCACAGCCATTTAACATTGGCTTTAGTGTTTAACTAAAACACTGGCCAGGTTCTTTAGATATGCAAAGTAACTCTCAATGGCCCTGCTTTGCTTCCTTCATCCCCCCCCAAGTGATAGCTGTGGGGGCTTTATCCATTTTGGGGGGGCACCTCTACCTCAGCAGCCTATTACAAGGGCATATACAAGAATCAACCAATGCATGCAGAGCTAAGTGGGACAAAAAAATCAGTGTGTCTCTCTCTTTCTCTCTCCATTCTTCTCAGTCTAAAATCAATACATTTAAAAAAGTATTTTATACATAAAAAGCCCTCTATAAATATTTGCTATCAATATTTTAAGCTTTTTTCCTTCAAATGCTTACACATTTTCCTCATAGGGTAAATTAATACAGTGTCAATATACAAATAAAGTTGGAAGAACACCTTGAGCTCAAGGGTATAGTAAATGCAATACTGTTTTAAAAATGTATGTTATACTTGCAATTTTCTACCATACTCAAAATATTTTATGCCCCTTGCATTAGGGCATGAAATGAAGTTGGTCATATGTGGCAGATTTCAGTCCAGACTACACCCTGCCACCCTCCTGACCTCAGTTCTACGTCTTCTCCCCCTTCTGAACCAAAAGCAGGTTTGAATGGTGTGCCTAGCTCTCCCTAAGCTAAACTGGACCAAGATCACGGGGCCTGCCTTTACTTTCACAATGAAACCCTAATTCTGGACCAGCAGTCTTTTTACTACTACACATATATTGTTAGCTAACTGTTTCTGGAGAAAATCCCCTACATGGGTGAGATCCACTAAAATACCATGGCCCCCAGCCTCCCCTGGGCCCTCTGCCCCACTGAATCCTTTTCCTTATCCCTGGTCCATACCTTCTCCCATTCTCTTAAGCGGCTCTTCTCAACTCTTAAGTCTGTGTTCACGCCCTGTCTTCAAAGCACACCTCTGTTTCTCATACCACGACAACTTGTTTATTCCTTCCTGGGGAACACAGTGGTTCTAGCAACAGCAAACTGCTGAATTGCACACACACCATGCTGAATCTCTCCCCTGGGCCTTTGCTCTTGCACAGGGAAGGACTTCTTTTCCTCCAGGCCCGCCTGTCTTTGTCTGACTTACTTTTTTACTCTTCTAAGACTCTGCTCAGAACTGCATTCTCCTCTCCAAAGCCTTCTTAGACTCGCATCACTGCCTCGCCCGCCCGTCAGGACTGTACACCTCCCTGGTGCTCCCACCCCACCCTGTGCTTGTCTCCAGCACTGTTTTGTGACATTGTTATATGAATGTCTGTTGATCTCTCCCAACAGAAAAAATCTCTTGTCAGAAGTCCTGTGTGTTCATCCCTGAATCTGACTTCATCGTGGTAGATGCTCCGAGTGTGTCCTATCCTGCCGCCAGAATACCGACTGCACTGAAATCACTTGTGCGCTGAGCTCCTGAGGCACAGAGATCAGTTTTAATTGCTTTTCTCCCTGTGTCCATCAGGGTCCTTAGCTATAAGGAACAAAATTCTTCTCTGTTCATTTAAGTACACAAGGATTTTGCTAAAAGGGATTGGAGTAGCTCACTGAACCAGTGGGCTTGAAAATAGGTGTGAAAAAAGGAAACGGCAGCCAGGGCCACCTTGAAAACCACACCACCAAGCCAGGCCACTAGACGTCCAGAATGTGCTTTCTTCCCACTGGCATCGCCAACTGTTCCTGGAAACTAGGGTCGGTCACAGCATCTGCCATAGCCCTCTGCCTTGGTGGGTAATCAACCCTCCCTCCTTTCTGGCCTCTCTGGCTCCCAAATCACACTGCAGTGCACACATCTAATTAGCTAAACCTTAGTCAAAGCACCTGTACTCACTGTGAATGTAAGAGAGACCAGGATGGTGAGTAGCTGATGTTTTCAGCCAGGTCAGAGAGGGTGAGGGAATTCCTCAAACAAGAAGGGTGGCTCAGGTAACAGTGGCCAGACCATTACAAATATCTGCTATAGTTCCCCCAGGCTTAGCACAGCCTGGCAAACAGTAAGTAAGAGCCCTGCGACACCGTGAGGTGGGGAAGAGATTGGCAAGAGGCAGGTAAGAATATCAAAGGGCAGTAAGGCATGTGGTTCTTCTGGCTGCATTCTGGACTTCATCAGAAAGCCCACTCATAAGATGCTAGGAAAACCTCACCCGAAGGTCTCCCAGCTGGCCCGGGGGTACCCCCACAACCCTAAGCACTATACTCACACCTCCTGTGAACTCCTAGAAGGAAACATAGTGAGTAAGTTCCTTAACATTAGTGTTGGAAATGATTTTTTTGGATTTGACATCAAAAGGAAAAGCAACAAAAACAAACAAGTGTGATGACATCAATCTGAACTAAACTAAAAATAAAAAGCTTCTGCACAGAAAAGGAAACCATCAATAAAATGAAAGGACAACTTACAGAATGAGTTAAAATAGTTGCAAATCATATTTACGAATTAATGTCCAAAATATAAAGAATTCATACAACTCAAGAGCAAACAAATAAATAAAAATAAAAAACACCAATCAAACCCCGATTAGACTTAAAAATGGACAGAGGAACTGAATAGACATTTCTCCAAAGAAGACATACGGATGACTGACAAGTACATGAGAAGATGCTCAACGTCACTAATCATCAGTGTTAGATCGAGGCAGGCCTAGGAGGGATGAAAATCACCAGGCGAGAAAATGGCACTGTGGGAAGCTGCCTGCGGACCCTACCCAGGAAGATTAGGGTCTGGGGTCAGTGTATCCAGCATAACGGGATGCAGCTTTCCCCTAGCAACCAGCTCTAGCCAATCAGACTCTAATACTCCAACCGCAGGTTTTCGCGTTTAAAAACCCTGATCTAAGAACAACCCAGAGAGTTCCAACCTCCCTTGGCTGGCCCCACTTTACTTTTAACCTCCCTCAGTTGGCTCCACTTTCCCTCTTATTTTCATCTGTTTGGTTCCTTGAGCGACTCTGACCTAATAATCAGGGAAATGCAAATCAAAACCACAATGAGATCTCACATCACACTTGTCAGAATGACTATTATGGGAAAGATAAGGAATAGCCCTGGCTGGGTGCTTCAGTAGGTTGAAGTGTTGCCCCATACACCACAAGGTCACAGGTTTGATTCCAGGTCGGGGCACATACATAGGTTGCCGGTTCAATCCCTGGCCGGAGCGTGTATGGGTTGGGGGGTGGCAGCCGATCGATGTTTCTCTCTTACATCAATGTTTCTCTCTCTAAAATCAATAGACATATACTTGGATTTAAAAAGAAAGATAAGGAATAACAAGTTTCAGTGAGGATGTGAAGAAAAGAAAATGCTTATGCACTGTCAGTGGGAATGTAAGTTGGTGCAGCCACTATGGAAAACAACGTGAAGCTTCCTCAAAAAATTAAAAATGGAACTGCCATGTGATCCATCAATTCCACTTCCAGGTTTATATCCAAAGGAAATGAAAACAGGATCCTGAAGAGCTATCTGAGCTTCTGTCTTTAATGCAGCATTACTCAACATAGTCAAGGTATGAAAACAACCTCAGTGTGAACAGAAAAATAAAGATGTGAAAATATATATATATTCAATATTCAATGTTTGGTTTAACCAGTTCAGCTTATTCCCCTTGAAGGGATTAAGCTAAAAGAGATAAGCCAGACAGAGAAAACCAAACACTGTAATGATATCACTTATATGTGGAATCTGGGAAAGCTGAACTGGTTACACCAAAGAGCAGAATGGTGGTTACTGGGGGCTGGGGAGGAGGGGTGTTGGGGAGAATGCTGGTCAAAGGGTATGAACTTGCAGTTAGAAAATAAATGACTTCTGAAGATCAAATGCACAGCATGCTGATCACAGTTACTAATACTGTATTATATACTTAAAAGTTGCTAAAAGATGAGATGTGAATTGTTCTCACCATAAATATACCTATATAAAATCATGTAAAATGATGGAGTTGTTAGTGCTAAGGTGGTATCATATTTCAATATATAAATATTTCAAATCAACAAGTCGTACACCGTAAATTTACCCAACATTACATGCCAGTTATATTTCAAAAAAAAAAAAAAATGCGAGCTACAGATGGTGTGAGACACTGCAATTTTTTTGAAGCTTCTAATCCACCAAGTGTCTGAAGACCTTGCAGATTCGGAATCGGAGGGCCTGCTCCCCACCTCCCAGAGAAGTCACAGTAGAAAGTGTCTTCTTTCACAACAGAGGCTTCTCTAAAACGGGCTCCGCCCTCGTGGCTCCGAGGGTTTCAAAGCGCTGTCCCAGCCTGGCTCGTTAGGTACACATTTTCTAAGTCTTCAGAAGACAGAGCAGTTTTCTATAGTGATCAAAAGCTGTGCCTCCTGAGGGGGCCTCGCCTGTTCTTCTGCCCACTCCTCAGCTGGACCGTGTGTCTGCTGTAAACGCCCAAAAGAGATGGCTCTGGAGAAAATGTTTTCACCGTGAGAGCTGAGCGCAGGCACGCCTCCAGCTTTTGCCTGTCAACGTACGCCTACTAGCCTTTTCAGGTCCTCCATCAGAGGTGCCTCATGCCCCCTAGTGGTGTGAGCAGCAGAAAGAAGAGCCGACCTCGATTTCCTTTCCAGAGCCCACTATTTACTTAGAGGAAATCACTGTTCAAGACGAAGAAGCACAGGAAACAAACAAATAAACAAAACCCCTGCAGGAGGGTTATCTAGGGTCCAGCGACTGAAAACTTTTTAATGAGGAAAAGTGTTCCTTGAAAAAAAAGTGCACACGCTTGGTGGGAAGTGGAAGGGAACCGTGGCGGGGCTGCCTGCCATCCTGCAGGGCAGGGTCCCTGTGTTCCTTGTGGATGGTGCCTGGAGCCCAACACACCGTGAATGGCCCCGCTGGCGAGGCTGGGTACAGCTGCCCTGCGGCGTTACTGCATTTTCTTAAGTGCCAAGGCACTGAGGGCCCACTTGCTTCGGATAATGGAGCAGCTGCCAAGTTCTGCTTGCAGAGGAAGGGACCTGCTCTCAACCTGGCACTGTTGCCCTAGCTTAGTGACCATCAGCGGGGACGGCCCCACGCTTTCGCTTCTGAAAGCACATGATGACTGAAATGGAGATGAGCAGAGCCTCTGTGACCTTGGCCTTGCCCTGGCACGCCACGTTTCTTTGGGGAGCTGTCCTGATACAGCTGACAGGGCACTGACTTCAGACTCACACAGTTCCTCCTCCACCAGAATCTGCCTGTCAGCTGTACTTTTCAAGCTGTGTCACCTTGAAACATTTTAGCTCTCTGATCCTGTCTTCACGTATAAATCAGGGTTTATGATACCTTTTCACAGAATTGCTGTGAGAGCTCAATATTTGTCTGTCTGTCCATTTACCTATCATCCAGATCTTATATGTATGAGGTCTGCCCAGAAGATATCCCGCCATGTAATATGAAAGATAGAGACATTTAAGGAAAAAGATACAAGAAACATGGTACATAGAACAATGACACCTCAGTCCCCTTTAAAGTAGGCACCTTGGGACCTCACACAGTTCTCCCAATCCATCAGCTGCCCCATTGTATTTTCCTGGATGTCACTGACAGTCGCAAATCTCCTCTCTTTCAAAGGTGGCTTTAATTTTGTCAGGCCACGATCTCATTTGTCTATAGTGAATGGCAGTTGTCTCTAATCCGCTGAGGTTCTTATCTGACCCAGAGACCCTCAAGTTTTCTTCACTGGCTAAGAAGAATGTTAAAATTGGTTGTGGGTGTGAAAGGGTAGGATGTGGTGACAGGCCCTGCTGTAAGGAGGGGGCTTACTAGAATCAGTGCGAGCTGCTCTCACCACATCCTCTTCCAGCACCAGGGGTGCGGCGCTGCCAGCCAGCCCACACCCAGAACTCTTGTCACCCAGCGCTCCCCTTGGAGCCTGGACACGTCTCACCTGGACATAAAACAAGGAGCGGAGCAGCCTGCTGACCAGTACTCTTTTCGTCTGTATCAAAGTTTTCTGTTTAACTTTTGGTCCTGGAATTCTAAATCCACCTGCACTTAGGGGATGGGGTGATTTTTTAGGAGCAGTTCTGTAGACGGTGTCTCATAATTACACAAGCTGTCAAGTGATAGCTGTAGTTAGTTAGGACGATGACAGGCAGTACATATGTCCCTTAAATCTGATGTTGAAATCAATTAAGAAATACTCTTAAAGACATATACCTCAAAACTGACCTTTAGAATAAAGCACACGCTGCTTTGGTCAGTGGCTTTCTCTGTGTCCAGCATGGCTCCCTGAGAGTCCCCTGGCTCCCAGCAAAGGTGGGCTCCTGTGTGCAGTCAGCGCTAGTGAAGAAACACCAAGGAGGAAAAAAGAGGAGAAATGGGGAAATGTAAATAAGTGGTCATTCCTTCTTCAAATGTCTCAAAAGTCTCATTCAACAAATATTTATTGAGTGTAGACTAGGTTCCAGATACCCCTCTAACCGTTGGGGTATTTCAGTGAGCAAATGAGAGGAAACCCCAGCGCTCCACGACCTTGCATTCCAGTGAAGGTAGATGCCGGGTTGAACCATGTTGGAACTGAGGGAAATTAGTGACATTGATCCTGCCTTTGTCTAAAATTTTGATATTTTGCTCACCATGGATTATTTTTGCATTTTGATGTTTTAAAATATTGCATCAAAATATTTTGTTTATTAACATTCCTACACCTGAAGCAAAACTTACCTCATTCTTGTCCCAGACACGAGACAGATGCTAGCAGATGCATGGTAGGTCTGAAGGGCACAGCCCACATTTCCCAGCTGCCAAGTGTTGATGGCTGACAGCTCACAGCTGAATCCTGGCCCCCAGAGATTGCCATCAGCTGCCCGTAGCCCTAGCCCAAGGGTAGGCCCTATCCCCAGAGGCAGCCTACATCCCATGATTGGTCAATGTGGAGTGAGAAGAACCCAGGATACCAGAGGCCCAATGACGATGCTGAACAGTCAGAAGCAAGATGGGAGCAAATATCTTGCTGAGCAACAAGGTCAGAGCAGCGGGGAGGGAGACTGCGGGAATGGCTGGAGTCCCTACACTCGAGATCAATTTAGGCCCGTGTTCTTAGAGTGTGGTCCCCCGACCAGCAGCATCAATCAGCATTATCCAGAAAACTGCTAGGAACACCAATCCTCAGGCCCCAACCCAAACCTACTCAGTGAAAAAACTCTGGGCACAGGGATTAGCAATCTGCATTTTAACAAGAACCCCTGAGTGATTCCGATGCACGGATCTGTTATGTGAAGAGAAAGGAACACGAGGAGGCTGAGGCAGCGGTACCAATGAAAGGTCAGAATTCTTTGAACGGCTTCTGGACCTGAGCTGATTTTGAGACTCAGAGACCACAGCTAAAGGAATCACTAGTCCCTCTGAGAGGCCTGCAATGCCTGGACAATAATTGCCCCAGTCCTTCTCCAGAAGTTTCTTACTTGGATAATTGTACCCTGGGGAAAGGGAAAAAACCAGCATTTTGAAGACTGCTGGACATAAGGTCTAAGTTGACAGTGATACTGTCAACATACAAAATGTGCAAACTTGTGGAGAATTTTTATAGGAGTTTATTTTAACCAGCTGACGGCATATGCCAGGGAGCAAGATCTCAAATGCTTCAGCGAATAACAGCTTTGCAGCTTTTTTAAAAAAATAAATTAATAGGGCAGTATTTTCATTTTGTGGGCATAAATCTGCTAAGCATCAGGAAACTTATACAGTTGACCCTTGAACAACACAGGTTTGAACTGCGCACGCCCCCTTATACACAGATGTTTTTCAATATGTACAGTAAATGTATTTGCCCTTCCTGAGGGTTTTATTGTTGTTCATGTACAGTTGTCTCCATTTTCCCACCACCACTCTCCCCCCACCTCCCACCCTTTCTCATTTGAATTTAAGGAGGGGATGTAAGGAAGATTGAAAACAAGGTGGGCATTGGATTTCAGGATAGTTAAGATTATGTTCTCTCTTGAGGGTTAATGCCCCTTTCAAGGGGTATTACTTCTGGTATTTCAGAGATCTGTTAACCCAGATGCACAGAAACAATGGACAGGACTTGCTTAAGGCAAAATATAAGCCTTTTATGAAAGAACTTATGTCTGGGGCGTACCGACCACCATAACCTGCCCAGTTAGGAATTTATGATCATATCATCCTGTGAGGTTACTTTCCATAGAACTGTTTTTTTTTCATCCACAATACCTGGCCTTATACAAACCATGGTCCCTCTGGTAAAGTGGATGGGGGCCAGGTAATAAATGGATTCTGGGCCCAGGTCCACTTCATAGTGGACTAGTCTAGGGACCAACCCAGGGGTTATGTCCCCAGTTCCTGAATGTGTAATAAAAATAGACAATACTTGGAAGTTGGCAGAACAGCCACACAACCCATGTCGATTCCTTGGCCCATGAATAAAAGCTATCATAGTGGGAAGGACAGGTGGGAGCTTCTGAAGCTGCCCTATATCCCTCCTCTGGGCAAGACTGCAAACTATAAACATCCAGAAGCAGAGAGCAGAGATCAGTGTTACCCTAAAGACCTAAAGAAAGCAGAGTGATGATCCCCATCAAATCTCCATTCATCAGTCTGGCTTCTACAAATATTAGATCATGGAAGATGTCAGCAGAGCACCCCAAGTTCCAATCACTGCCAGTGCCAATTGCAGTTGTTGTGCCAGATGTGGTATGAGCCCCACCCTCACCACAGCAGCTGACCTCCAGGCAGTAACTGATACTCATGGTCTTTCTGTTACTGAATGGGGACCAGGCCCGGAGTGGGTCTGCTGTGGGCTGGCAGGTAGTGTGTGTGGAAATTCAAGAATTAAAAGATTTTAGCTTCAGTTATAGTTGATGGGCTTAAGTGATTAATGCATGTGGAAAGCTATTATTCCAGGAACTGGAAAGCAAGGCCTACCTGACTCCAGAAGGTGGAGAAGCAATTTAACCTTTGTGCCCCAGGAGATCTGCAAGCAATTAAGATGGTATCTGAGCCATTGCGTTCCAGGGAGGGAACATCAGATAAAGAATTATTGACCAGTAGATAAAGAAGTATAGGAAAACCACTACTGGACTGCACCTTTTTTCCCCAAACCCCTTAGGTACCCTTTTCTTCTCCTTATGAAAATGTCACCTTGAGATGAGATGTTAAGATTTTTTTTTTTAGGGTACACACCCACTGTCTTCTTAGATCACTGATGTTTGAATAAACCATCCATAAAAATTCAATGGTTGTCTCTACGCACTGGTTCTGGTAGTGACAGGCGGTACAAACACTGACTTTTCTGGTTTCAGGTTCTTGACTTTGTGCAGGAGAGATTTCACACCATGAGTCCAGTGATTTTGACAGTTACTCAAGCTGGGGACAGTGAAACAAGGAAGGGCTAGGGCAGAAGAAGCAACAGGGAAGAGCCCAGGCAGGGCTGCTTTGGCTCTCTGGAAGTGGTACAGAGAAGTTAGCCACGCTGGGCTGCACGAACTCACTGAGAAGTCGCAGGAACAGAAGTGAGCCAAGGTGGGGCTGCTTTTACCTCACTGGAAAGTCAGAGAAAAAGGGGGCCTTAGTGACAGGTTCAGGAGTTTAGCCCAGAGCAAGCTGCTGCTGTTCTCTGCTCCCCTGGTTGCAAGTCTCGCGAGGACCCTTACTTAGAGTGTAGGAGAAAAAGTGAAGGAGCACTCCGGAGAGGGAAGAAAGTCATAGGTGTGTTCCAGAGAGAGCCTGTACTGTGTCTTGAGGGTTCTTATCTATCTTCTGAAGGTGGGAATTGTAAGGGAAGTCTAAGGGGAGACTCTCAATAGAATATTCATCAGGTTAATGATAACGCACTAAGATGAGATTTATTTCCCTGACTTCACCTGTCCTTGGATGTGGTTGGTACAAAAGGCACCAATTGGATTTCCATTATTTATATCCCTGAGTAGGGTGATTTAAGCTGTCTACCCTCTGGTTGGGGAGGAGAAGTGTAAACCAATTACTCTTAAGTGTCCTAGGTTAAAGAGGGCAGGCTTCTGTGATTTACTAGAGAGAGGGCTATAAACTGCTCGGCTATTTATCTGTCTCACTTCCCCTATTCCACTTGTCCTGCCTTACCAGCCTGCCTCATCTCCCCTTTACTGTCCATCCCAGATTCCCCTCACCCTTGGTTACCATCTGTGACAGCAAAACAAATGAGGAAATGTTATCGTATTTTAGATGGCAAAAATGCTATGGAAAAATTGGATAAGGAAAGAAATGCTTTGCAATTTTGAGTAAGATGGGGTAGACTCCTCAGACAGGTGACATTTGAGCAACATCTTGAAGAGGATGAGGAGTGGCTGCCTTCAGGGGACACGCACTCCATGGACAGCATAGCAAGGGAAAAGGCTGTGAGGCTGGTTCGTGTCTGGATAATTGCAGTAACAGCATTCAGTGTCAGAAAGGCAGCACAAAGCCAGATGCACATAAAAAGTGGCTACATACTAAACCCGACAAGCTTAGGGGAGGCCTGCACAAAGGCCTTAAAAACTCAAGGACTGAAAGTAAGCACACAGGATGGTCAGAAACAAAAACTTAATTGAAAGTGAGTCATGGCAGACAGTCATATCCTAGGCCTGTGTGTTTCCTGACAAAGGTCAATCTTTACTTGAACCGAGCTTATTGTCTTTCTGCATCTAAGATAACATATCTTTGGATGTCAAGTAATCCCTTTTTCCAGACCCCCCCCAGAGCCATCTCCCACCAGAGAAAGAACTTTTGAGATCTTGCTACCAGGCATATGTCCTCATTTTGGCTCAGATAAACTCTTGTAAAAATTCTCTACAGGTTTAGATGTTTCTTACATCAAAAGTTAATACTTCCATCTGTGTATTGAAAAATACTTTAAAAAGAGCTACCACATACTAAGCAATCTAAATAGATAACTTTGACCCTTTATCAATAGATATATTTTTAAAGATTTTATTTACTTATTTTTAGAGCAAGGGGAAGGGAGAAAGGGAGAGAAACACTGATCAGTTGCCTCTCTTATGTGCCCCAACACCCTTACCAGGGATTGAACCTGCAACCCAGGCATGTGCCCTTGTGACTGAACAAAAATGGGTTTCAGCTGCCTGCTGCCAAACACTAGTATTGTTACAGGGTGCAGCCAAGAGGGGGGACCCCAAATGGGCATTTGAAATGGGGTCCAGAACTCAAAATGTGCAGGAGATTTTAAGATGTCTTCACCCCTTCCCCCACAGGTGTGAGTTGGGGTAAGGGACACACGGGTCAGGAACATGCAGGGCTGTTTTGTACAGCAACAGCTTTGCAGCTAATCCATGGCATGGCATGGTCATTTAACATACCTATAGTCTTTGGCTGGTCACTTAGATATGGTAAATAGCTGTGGCCATGCTCTGGGCCAGGGGGCTGAAAAGGGACTCCCCCCACCCAAGATGTGACTAGGGAGCAGGCCCCCTGAGTTACAGCGCCTGCATGGGAGCTCAGAGAAGACTGGCTCCATGACATGCGGCCACACCTGCCCAGACCCACGATGGCAGTCAGTAAAGCTGGAAAGGATGTGAGATTGATGGCAAGTGTGGCCAAGTGTGGGAGAAGCCGGAAATGGGGCTGCAGAGGAAGATTGGCGTGGGGATATAAACCCAGACACAGCAGCCACTGGGGGGAGAACCACGCGGTTTTGGCTGAGTGGGAACTCCTGTGGCCCTGGGGGAGAGAGGACCACGTGCCTTTACCAGAGTGGGGACCCCCGCAGCATTAGTAGGGGGAACAACCACCCGGCTTCAGCAGAGATCCCGGAGACACAGCTGAGGGTGCCGGGAACCGAGGGAGGTCTCCCAGCCAAGATGTATTACCAGGAAGAACCAGGGGCTGCCTGAGCCAAGAACTTCTATTTCTTTTCCTGAGATACGGTACTCCAGAATGGGCAAAGGGGGAAGGAAGGACTGTGCATGTTTGTGGGTGTTTTAAGGGACTTTGGGATTTTGATGAAGACATTAGGGCACTACTTCAAGTTTGTATAGCATTAAATAAACATTTCCTTTCCTTTTCATGAATCTCTGGCATTGAGAGATGTCTTTCGTATAGGCGACGGACATAACGAACCTGGGGGTTCCTTTCAGGTAATAGTATATTGCCTAGACCCCCCCCCTCGTTGTTCTGTAACAGTATGAGATAAAGATTGGCGGGGAAGGAAAAGGTCTTCATTAAATTGTTGCACAATTTGGTGAAGCAGGAGACTCCCCAGCTCCAGGCTCCTCTCTTCAGCAAAGTACAGAAAAAAACCCTTGGCTTCCAAAACGGATAAAACCCCAAACCATGCCCAGAGATCCCGTCCCATTCTTAACTGTCCTTCCGAGCTCAAGGTTGCTAAGTGGATGGCTTTCCAGGTTCATGCTGCCTCTCTGGAGTCTATGCATGTGGGGCTAGGACTGCCACCGCCGTATGAAGCTTCTTACTCTGGGGGCCAGGCCACTGTCAACTGCTGCAGCTGGTTATATAAGGGCTCCATCCACAGGGCAGCACCCAAGACTACCCCAGTCCCTCTGGCCCAGGGGCCCTTGGCCATGAGTCCGTGCACTGATTCCAGAGGAAGAGAAGGGCCAAGTCTCTGCCCTCCTTCCCTTGAAATCTCCTGGCCCAACCTTCTGTGCACTCTGGAAAGGGCCAGCTTCCTCAGTCAATCCTATCCTTTTCCAGGCCCCATTAGCAGGTCAACACCTCCCCCTACTGCAATGTTAACCTTTAAGAACACATAGCTCTGCGACCCCTGGCTTCCCCTTCAGTCAGGAACTAAAAGGGGGTAGGAGGGCTCGTCCCTCCCTCCATCATGCTTTAGCCTTGCAGCACAGATTCCAGGCAGGGCCCCTTCTCCCCAGATTCAGCCCGGGGGATGGGGGGCGGTGGTAGGAAAATATGTCACATACCACACTGGTTTGGTTGCTGGGGCAACACGACCCTGCAGCGCTAGCTTGTTTACCCTTTACCTGCGGAACACAGCCTCTCCTGCACTGCCTCAGGGCCTCTATCTGGGCCAGCAACCTGGCCAGATCTCCCTGTATTACCCTGACCAGGAATGGGAACAACAACCTTTTGATTTGCGAGTGACGCCCAACCAAGCCAGGCAGGTGAGGGCTATCAACAGATATTTTTAAAAGGAACAATAAAGTGAGGAAAGGAGTTGAGAAATATATAATCCAGAATCTAGCTTTCTTTCAAATAAGGTATGTTAAAGATATGTTTTAAATCACTTAATGCTTGAGCTTTCTCATTTGTAAAGTGGGGTAACACCTGAATTCTATTACTGGTTGTGAAAATCAAAGGTCGTGAGTTGTTTTGAAAACTAAGTACTAGAAAAGTTTCTCAGAAACTCTGAGCCTGAGTTTATTTTAGTGGCTTTTGGAGAAAAGTACTACAATAACTCATATGTAATTATTATAGAATTAAAATTTCCTAGTTCTTGTAACCTCCCACACAATGATATTAGCAAGAAAAATGACTGGACAGTGCCTGGCAGGTATCTGATCAAGGATGGCTTTTGTTGTACAGATACTACATTTCCTCCTCCTTTACTGGTTCTGAAGGGCAAGGTCTACAAACAGCAGAGTCTTTCTGGGAATTTTTATGCCCCAGGCAACAGTGTCATTCCTGGTTCACAATGAGTCCCCTCAACGGCAGCAAATCAAACATCTCTGATGTGTTAGATTGCTCAAGGAAGCTTTGGGATTTTAAAAAGCAGTTTATCTCCCAACAATGATAAGATAGATTCATTAAAGATCAATATTACATTAATTTATCAATTTAGAATTATTCTGGGCTACTGATAATTCTAAAAAGAATTAAAGTAGGTCTATTACACATATGTATTTCCCTCTCATTGTAGATCTAGTCCCTGTTTTGTTGACAGTTATAGAGTTGAAGATCTGGAAAATGTTAAAATGTCTTAACTGCAGAGCTTATTCCAAAGTATATTTCAGAATGATATCCTTCATATACGCCCATTTTGACTCCTATCTAAGTGTTTCTAAACACTATAATGTAGTGTCGATGATCAGTTTACGCACAGGAAAACGGAAGCCTGAAAACCAGTGAGATGATAGACAGCTCCCTCTGCGGTCTGCAACACAGCTGCACTTACAACTCTGCCGAAGGGCCTGGCGATCCTGAGACACAGCTGTTTGCCATTGGGTCAGGAATTTACAAGGCTTCCTTGGGCAAGATGATTCCAGTACCCTTAGAGGCATGCTCTCTCAACTTTCTGATAGACACAGTCGTTTGTAGAGTTATAGACCCCGTAATCAAAACACTTGTGAAGACAAGCATGATGGACTGGCCAATCACTGCCTCCCACTAGAAGTTCTGGCTGCTGTTTGTTCCAGGTGGCCACTTGCCTCCTCATGCCCCTTCCCCTCTTCCTCGTGAACCAAGAACACAGAGCCTGAATCAGTAAGGTGACGGAGGGTGCATTACCTGAAAGGGTCAGAGAAAGGCACAGCTGAAGCCAGACCCCAAGGCAGACCAGAAATCACAAGGTACCTGGTTCCGGTCTTGAGTGAGCACATAAAGCTCCACAGGGGCAGTGAATAGGAGTAACTCACCGAGCAAGCAGTGCCAAGGAGTGCCGAAGGACCTCGAGGACCCAGGAGAAGCTGAGGGAACTTTCCAGTTCCAGGGTCATGTAGTTTGGTTAGACTTTGTTTCCTGCCCTTAATGTACCCTCCCTGATGTACCCTTAGGGGAAAGGCACTTTTATTCCAGCAAGCCTGTGAGGTTTCCCTTCTATGTAACTCAAGAATACCTGGCTCAGGGATCCCTAGCTCAAGGAGAGGGCAGGCGTGCCTGCAGAGCTCACTACCGGGACCCCAGAGCCTGAAGCGGCTGTTCGCCCAGCTGTTCTGCTGCATTGCTTTCAGTTACACGACTTACCTGTGATCCTCAACTCACCACAAGGCAGCTGGGCTACTGAAGAAACCTTCACGCACCTTTCAGACTCAGCCCATGCACACGTGTCTGCGCGCGCGCGCACACACACACACACACACACACAAACACACATAATATTTACTGATGGGCTGATGTTAGGAAAGCGCTGCTATCTGAAAATACCTTCACCACACTCTGTAGGGTTGTCTCTTCCCTTCTATAAACAATCCTTTTTTCTTAAAAGTGTTTTTCTGTTTACATCCTACCAAAAATATTAACATTTGAAGTTACCATTTGGAGTATAGATCCATCAGCATGGTATTTCTCAGATGTCAAGTTTATAATGATGAAGAAGAATGTTGCATTAAATATCTTTACATCTAAAAAAATAACACCTCAGAAATGCCTAATCCTCCGCTTTTATGGATGAAATCATTGCACGCGGACTGTGAGGGCACACTGCAGGAAGTGACCATTCAGTTCTAAAACCCAGTTCACCCGATTCCCAATTTTGCTGTGCCACCCGACCTCCTTTGTGCATCAGCAGGTGCTGAAAACAGATCAGAAACCTTGAGCAACTGATTTCAACAACAGCGTGGTTTATTATGAAAATCCTAAATTCAACTAAGCATGTCCCACCAAAAAAATGCATCTGATTCAAACGCTTGCCTTCTGGTGGTCAGCCAAGACTTAAAGCTCCAACCAAACAAAACGAGTGGCATAGAAGCCATCTGTGCTCACGAGGTAAGTTACACCCTAGTTCTTGGTGAGATCAGGCTCAGCGGGTCTTCCTTCTTGGCTCACACTGTAGCATTTACATACACGTATCATCAGTTCGGTTAAGCCTAATTTAACACTTGAGTTCACTTTCATAAGTGTTTTACCTTTAGGCATATTTTTCAACCTCGATGAAGGGAGACAGTGGAACTGCTCTGGAGAGGGCATCATGGGGGCAGATACCACAGCTTCCTGTGTCTGTCCTTGCGGTGGCAGGGGAGGTGCTTCCTGCATGAACTCTGAGTGACTGTGGCTGGGATGGGTGTAGGTAATGGCTCCCCGGACACCTGGGGCATTGTGCCACCCGCAAGATGGGACACAGATAGCAAAATCCCTATTGGAAGGAGTATTAAGGTGAGCCAGGACCTTCTTTTATCTTTCCTGAATGTTAAAAACATGGAAAGAAGACACAAAAGGTGTTGTCCTGAACGCCGAGGAATATGCACTGGCCTACCATTCCATGTCATGAGTTTGTTAAATCTGGAACTAGCTTGTCTGATAACTGCATGTGAAAGATTAACCTGGTTCCAGGGCAGTCCTTGCTGACCTACCTAGACTTTTAGGGTAGGTTTGTCTGAATTCCTCAATGAGGTGCATGGCTAAAAGTAAGATCTAAAAATTTTTCCCTAGAATTGGTTTTCCAATAATTCTACCAGTTAGGCAGGTTTAGCACTTGGGAAAGGCATAGAAATCAAGTACAATATACACATAAAGAATATGTAGGTTTGCCGGAATTAAAATTTGTCAATCAAGAATAGATCTCTATTATTAAAGTTTTGGTGTATCTTCAAAAAAATTTTCAAGTTTGGTTGAATTTGGCCCGAACTAAAGATACCAGAATAATATGCTGTTTTGTCTATATTTTTAAGAAACCCTAAAAATTACAATAAAAGCCTTGTTATAAATTTTAGAATACCACATATATACTGAAGTGTGTATCTTTTACAGTGTCAGAAAATTCAATTCTTGCCCTGGCTAGTGTGGCTCAGTGGATTGAGCACTGGCTTGTGAAGCAAAGGGTCACTGGTTTGATTCCCAGTCAGGGTATATGCCTGGGTTGAGGGCCAAGTCCCCAGTGGAGGACATAAGAGAGGCAACCACATGTTGAGATTTCTCTCCCTCTCTTTCTCCTTCCCTTCTCCTCTCTCTAAAAATAAATAAAATGTTTAAAAAAAATAAAGAAACTTAAAAACAAAACAAAACTCAATCTTTTATATTTACAGTAGAATGAAATATCTGGTTTGGTCTTTTCACAAAGAAAGTGAGCTTCTATTGTGTTTAAATAATTTTACATTATTAAAATGTTTTTAAGGAGTCCACTGCTCTGAAATAAAAATATTATGACATGTTGGTTCAGAATTAAGTATTATTTTGACACTTTCCTTTATTGGTCAGAAATGTGATTTCTGAGACTATACGTGTTTCCCCTGAGACACCTATGTGCTACCTTGGTACACACATTAAATACTATGTAAAAGACAGTCTTAGCTGTTATGAAACCACAGGCCTATAGCACATTAGACTCTAAAGGAAATACATGCCATGGGGTAGCTGATTCTATGATCCGAGACAGGGAAAAACACCAAAGTGGGGCTGGAACAGATAGCATGGATGTTTTTAGAAATGTCAGTCAGAAAAGAATATTGGCATTACATAAAGGGACTTCCTGTACAAGCGCAACAAGGTAGTAGTAACACAAAAGTAGGCTGTGATACAAGTTTAATTTTTTAGTTAGTAGGGGAGGGTTCACACTGAGTATTTTATTACTTCTAGTAATTTTGTCTGTTTATAATATTTGCATATATAGTTATTTTTATCTGGGAAAGCACATGGAACTTGTGACTTGGCCAAATGATCCTGGCAGAAGTTACTGGAATAAAAAATAGGGTGGCTTTCTTAGCACAAATAATAGGATGCATGCTGAGTAAAAATAATAACCAGGTAGAAGGTGACATGGTGGTCTCATACAACAACTAAGAAAGAGAGACAATCCAGCACTGTATTTTAAAAGATGAATTACTCAATGTCCTGAAGAGACAAGTTAACTGCATAAACCAAATCACTCATTACTAAGAAATAAAAGCTCTAAAATCAAGATTCCCAATTAAGAATTTTAAATAGTAAGATAAACAAACAAAAAGAGATCAAAATACCGTAAATGATAAGCTAACAGGTTATGTACTGTCAGCCATGTAAAGCTTAATATATCATTACGGCTTAAGATACCAAGTTGCAAAAACAAAAATTTATAAGAAAGGGATTTGAAAGGCAGCTCGACACTGTGGCTCAGGTTTGAATCACCCCCTTGTCTACACAATTAGACCAAGTCCAGACCAAGAATCAACTACTGGTCAGTAACCCAGTTACTTTCCCTTTCCTTTAGTTTTAGTAAAATACTGAAGCCCAGGAAAGTACTAACGCTGAAAGACTAGGAATATACCACATTAAGAATCATACTACACTAGGAAGTTATTAAGTACAGAAATAACAAAGACATTATCAAAACCATAGTCTTGATGTTTCAGAAAAGGTATAAGTGAACACACAATAATAAATTTTATAAAAACTGCTAATGATGTCTTTCATCAGTCATTTAAGGTGTTTAGAGATTTCCAAAGACTCATGCATACTAAATTTGTACTCATGATTAAAACTTTTCAGTAAATTTAATCAGTTGATTTTGCAATTAATGTTTAAATAAATGCTCAAAAAATTGGGTGCCTAATGTTTTCTATATAAATTTAATGAAATGGTCATTACACAAAGAACATATAATTTTGAGCACTCTTCACGTCTAAAAGTCTCTCAATGAAAGACTGTATTAAGTTTTTTTATAATTTCATATTTCAGAAAATAAATCTTGTAATTATGGATTCAAGAGTCCCTGCTAGAATCCAAAGGAAGGGTGATTTAAAGAATGACAGAACTTGAGCTGCCTTTTACTACCACACACAGTCATTTGCTTGGTTTAAAAGGCACATGAGTCATAACAGTAGGAATCACATTCCCATATTAACTACTTGGGTAAAGACCATGATACATGACTGAGACCACGGCATACTCTCTTTCCTTCCAACAGGGCTGAAGTTGTGTTGAAGGGAGGGCCCCAGAAGAGAAAAAGGATCTGAAGCACAAAATGTAGGCTGGAGAAAGAAACAAAAACTCCAAAGGTTGAGACTTCAGAATATTTGACCAACTGCTAGATCTTTAGGAATATAGTGCAACTGCAATTATAAGAGTGCCTCTCAAAGAGGAAAAAAAAGCTTTAGTTACCTTAAATCTTACACATAGTAAACACAAAAACAGTATTAGAACAATCATGTGATTTTGTCAAATCATAAGTACTCACCACACTTGGCACATCATGAGGTAAAAAAGAAAAGGGCGGGGGGAAATAGAAGAAGAATTCATTTAACTTGTTAGCTCTAGGATCACTACCTTCCTGACATTTGTTCCTGAGTGAATGAAGGGCGGAATCCTGGGAAGACCCACTCCTTAAAAACAGAACAACCAGGAACATCTTTGAGAATGCAAGTATGCACAATTAATTCAAGTGCTAGTATTGCACTGACCTACACTGATTAAACAACTTTTTGAGTCATGAAGATAAACCTGAAATTTACAAAACCTGATGGGGGAGCTGGTTTTCAGAATGACACTAGATACCGCCTGTAGTTCTGTACATACACCATGGTGATATCCTAAAGGTGCTGTGTTGAGTTGGGGAGGATGGAATTTGACCAGCAAGCTTTTCATGATTATGGCTTTTTTCTCATTTCTTCATCCCAATCAAAATCTAATGATTCATCTTCTAGTTCTGGTAAAGTAAAGAGAGATTTTTTTGAAAGACTGAATCTCTCAGTAGACCCCTCTAACTGAAAAGTTTTTCTTTTCCTGCCAAGCATTGTAGCAGTGGTCGTGGGAGGAGAGCTTGGGCCTCTCTCTCGCCAGTTCTCACTTTCAGAAGGAGGCAGGGATTCTGATTTAGATTCAGAGGAGGAAGTAAAGGAGAAGTTGGCCAATTTAGCTAAAGTGCAAGTATGAACCTTGCTGCTTTTATTATTGCATGAAAACTCTTCCTTTTTGTCTCTTTCACAAGTAGGATGCAAATGCCCAGTCTCGTTCTGAAGCTCAGATTCAGGTCGCCTAACTCTCTTTCCAGAGGCACGTTCCCTCTCCTCTCTTGACCCATCTTTCTCTGGTGGTTGCTGTGACACCTGTGTTGCCCGCCCTTGCAGCTGCTCTGAGCTTCTTTTTCCTGAGGCGGAGGCCAAATTTTCTGGACCCTTCGCCAGCAGAGTTCCTTCTCCTCTGGTTCCATGCTGGGAAATTTTCAGATTCTGAACTGCTGTGTCAGTCGTGCGAGGAGACACATGGCTGTAGCCTTCAGGGGAGTGGATCAGTTTTGACTTGTGTTTGAAAGTAAATTTTGCTAGTTTGGCCACAGGAAGACCCGGAGTTTCAACATTTCCAGGTTCAGGCTCTTTCACTTGAGGGAGGGATTTCTGTCTCTTTCTTCTGGGAGTTTCCAGCATCCTTTCTGGGCTATGTACAGGGGTGGATGGAGGATGAGAAGGGCTTGTGGGCTGGGAAGGCGTCCTGGTGAGCTTTCTGCACAGCTCCTGGGCCCTCTCCTTGCGCAGCCTGTGCAGTTTCCTGGGGACGTGATGAGTCAGTACCGAGTCTGGTTCCCCAGCAGTTCCTGTTGTTTCAGCAACTACTGTTGCCCTTTTTTCCTTTTTCCCTTCAACACTCTCTGGACTCAATGGAGCTTCTGTCTCTCCTGGCACTGGAGGCTGTCCAGTTTCCAATTTGCTTCTTTGGACTGGCTCACTCTTTTCCTTACCCTGAGATTTGTTGGAGCTTTTCAAAGACATTTCCCCCAGAGTTGTTTTGAGACCAGGAGACACAGGAACAGTGTTTTGGGGTTCAATCTGATGAGTTTCCATGGAGTCAAACCAATCCAAACCATCATCTCTGCCCCCTTTGTGCTGAGCTGAATATTTTCTGCTTGTTGGCCTATTAGGCCCCACATGAGGTAGGGGATCAAGAAGCGGACTTCCCCTGGGACTGCCTTCAGTACAAGAGGTGTGCATGCTACAATTCACTTCTTGCTGTGTTGATGTTCTGAATCTGGATTCTTCCCCTGGATCATTTCTCGAGGACCCTGGAGCAGACTCTGCCTCCACTGATCTTGGCTGGGATTGGTACACACTCTGATTCTGTAACCTATAGCAGAAATAAGGAAAATATGTTTTGGGAAGGGAAGGAAATTTTTCTTAACCTTTTCATTTCTTCAATGTCTGAGATGCCATCTAAAGGGTTAATGCCAACATAATTCCAAGTTACCACCAAATACAGCCTCTAAAAACAGCAAGAGGAAATTATCTTTTCCATCAGAATAGAGATGGAGTGATCTGGAAATCATTCCGATCTGACCGTGAAGTGAAGTAAAATAAAGAAAATGAAGTAGTGGGTTTGTCTACATTTTCCTTCTCCCTAAAAGTCCATTTAATTCATGTAAGATTGTTTGAAGGTCAGTGTAAAATGTTCAGTATATCTCGTGTGTTAAATGTGTAACTATAAGACAGACTTTTTAGCTATTGGCACAGTAGCTTATTGTTGATCAAGAAGGTGGGTCGAGTTGCTTAGCAGCAGGTTTGCAAATCAGAACAAAAGTGAAAAACTAGAAACTATGATTTCTCACATCTGTTTACCTAATTGAGGTACTGAGTTTTAGTGCATCTAAAACTCACCTTCCTGAGGAGTAAAGAGGCTGTGATTCCTCTGTGCCCACAGCTCCCACACTCACGTTCATGGCAGATCTTCCCCAGACAACTGCAGCGTCGCTCCTGCAAAGCCCAGCTGTGTTCCAAATGTGGTCTGGGCAGCTACTCTACAAGTTGATAGGAATCAAAACCTACTGACCCTCCCTGAATGAAGGATCTGATCAGTGATATCCATTTTAAATCTTGTGCATATTAGAAACAGAACTAAAACCAGAGGCTCGATTTCTAACAGAGACTGCAGTTTCTCAAAAGCAATTCCGTTAGAAAGCCCTTCTGAACAACCTAGAGCCACCTTTTCAGAATAAGGGCCGACATGACCCTGCTTCCAAGTACTAAATCTGAAAGGGAATTACATCAAAAAGCAGATGAATAAATTATTCTAAAAACATGTATGATGACAGAAAATAAAAGAAAATACATTCAATTTAAATAAATGTTAAATTTAAATGTACTAAATACATTGATGTGTTAATGGCAGATCTCTCTGGGAAATAAGATTATATGTGATATTTGTTTCCTTATTAATTACTGTTACTTTTCAAAATACTCTATAAAGAACATATATTACCTTTTACTATTGAGAAAAACATTTTATTGTGTAAATATTAGATTATATTCACACTTGTTAGATTTGGAAACACCAATATAGCAAATTCATGTTCACTATAGTCACAACCAATCTACCCACCAAAAGAAAAAAAAAAAGTAGCTTTCAAAATTACTACTACCTGGTACACTTTCAGCAGCAAATTGAGGTCACGGATACTAATAATGATTAAAGCTCCCTAACAATGTCTTAAAAGAAGATAATTTTCAGGGATATAAAAATAATTTAGCTCACTATTTCAGTCTAATTCTGACTTTGAGAATTAAATTCTCCCCTACATAAAAATGTCTGTAGTTTTACTGTAATTTTGTAAAAGACAGCATCTTTGCATTCGGATGTGAGGTGGGTAGAATGGCCACCATCTGATGCAGGATGTCACTAAAAGCACTTTTCAGAAGAAAAATGTGATAAAAATACAAATAGTTTTATGACTGATATGTGATCTTCTTAAGGAAAAGAGAACTCTTTCCTAAGGGGATAAACCCATATGCTACTTGGGGATTTCTCACTTGTCAAGATCAGCTTTAGATTGTGTTCTAGAGGTTAATTCACTTTCATTTGCAGGGCCCCAGGTTTTGTTGCTTTGAGGATCAATACCCAACAGGCCTCTGCATTACAAAGAAATATCAGAAGAAAAGAACACCTTAAGGCAGAATCCTACCTTTTAGATCATCATCATCTACTCTTTTTTCTTTTTTCCTTGTAGGAGAGTCATTCTGAGTTTAGTTAAGTCCAACTGCTACCTTTCTGTCACATAACACTGATTCTTAGCTTCACATTCCTTCCCTTCCTGAATCCAGCATGTTTTTGGTAGTCAAAATGATCAGGTTCTGGTCAGTCAAAATGAGCAGTGTCTCCAAAAGCAAAGCTAAGCCCAGGGCAGACCTGGAAAGGATCTGCTACATCAAACCATAAGAGAACCAAAGGAAGAGCTTTGATTTTAACACCATACTCTCAGTCATTAAAAAAATAGGGGACCAAAAGAAAGTGGATTGATTTTACACAAAGTGCAAGTTTAATGCTGGCTGGCACCTGGTGTATTAGTAGGACAAAGCCAGCCCCACACTTGTCCAGGAAGGCTGTGCTGAGGTTTATAAACTGGAAAGAGAAGGTGCTGGATGAGTGAGTGAGCAAACAGGAGAAAACGCCAGTCCACAGTTCCAACGTGGCCCCCATGTTCTCCTGCAGCTGTTCCACTTCCACATGCGCTCCATTCACCAGACGCCAGCTTTGAGATCACCACCACTGACCAGGGTCAGGTCAATTATTCAGCCACTCACTGATCAGGATGATACTCAAATGGATACATACTTGCTGTTCCTCATCCCTGTTTCACAGGCACAGACTTGAAGTCTAGGATTTTAGAAGCTCATATATTTAGGGACATGCAAACATTCAGTTTCCAGCAACAATTCTTTAGGTAATGCATATGATACAATCCTTGCCATATGTCCCTATTTTGACAAATCTTTGAAAAGGTGAGTTTTGAAACATTCCTTTTGTCCTTCCTGAGTTGTTACTCTACAGGAAGATTTCCATCTTTAACATAAAATACATCATTCTCACTGGGAATTTTTTCCGTCTGACTGTTAAATATGTAACATTTTATTTATTTTTTATTTTTTATTTTTTTAAAGATTTTAAATATGTAACATTTTAAAAGGCATGAACTTGGGCATGCAGGAAAAGAAAACTGCAGCTCGGGAACCAGGAGGGCCTTTCCCAGCTGATGGTTAGTACTAGCTATCTCTATTTCTGTAACTTGCCCAGCACACTAGCTTAGGCTGGCCCAAAACCAGTCTGGGCCTCATTCTTCTAACTGTGAATTTGTCTTACCAAGGTTATATAAGGACTAATGATCAAATATTTATTATGTTTGGAAGAAAGCTTTAAAAACAATAAGAATAAAAATAAAATATTAATAAAACACTCCCTTGGCACATGTAAACTCCCTTGGCACATGTCCTCTCCTAGTGAGGAAAAATGGTAAGCCCAAGTAGGTATTTCGTGTTTGGGTCTGGCCTGGGGCAGATTGCTCCTGGAGTCCAGCTCCCTCTTCTTAACAGCAGCCCCAGCCACCTCTCTGAATGGCACCGCTCCACTTCCTACAAGGAGCCAAAGAACGAGAAGAGGAAGAAGTGGTAGTAGTGAACATTATGATAAAGCCCATTCACCAAGGTGTCTTGATTCCACAGCAACTGTGCATCTTGGGTATGAACTGTATGTAGGTAGCTTACTTTGGTGCTTCTCATGTAACTGAGACCCAGTGCTATAAATTTTACTATAGTAAAATTATATATAGCTTACTACATATAGTAAAGAACCTATAGAAGTTCACTAGACCAGCAAATCAAGAAAATGTAGCTTTGAAAGGTGGTCTCCAAAGATGGTGACCATCAGTTCCCTCATTTCCATGTCTCTGTGCCACATCTCCCACCAACAGGTGGTGTTCATTTCTCTCTGCTGTGCCTGCAGGCTGACCTTGTGACTTGCTCTGATCTATAGAATGTGGCAGT
Source organism: Tonatia bakeri (assembly GCA_004024845.1). Taxonomy (NCBI): domain Eukaryota; kingdom Metazoa; phylum Chordata; class Mammalia; order Chiroptera; family Phyllostomidae; genus Tonatia; species Tonatia bakeri. The sequence goes on from PVIA01000129.1 coordinate 624,579, forward strand.
GGCGATGCTGCTCCAGTCCTGGTCCGGCCCATAAGAGGCCTAGCAACTCCCATTCTTGTTATATTGGAGTCCTAAGCTACCGTCGCAGAATTCTGACTACCCTACAGCAGGGAGAGCCCAGCCAGCCCCCAGCCATTTAAGCCACCCCAGTAAAGATACCACACATGTGATGGAAGCCATCTGGATGTGCCCATCCCAGCTGAGCTCCCAGTTAAAAGTAGGTATATGAGTAACCCCACTTTACATGATGTGGAGATAAGCCATCCCATAAGCCTCTTCAATTTCTGACTCCCAGACAAGTGAGCACTGGAATGAAGGTAGTGTTTCTTTCTTTCAGCCACTGAGTTTTAGGGTAGCTAATTATATAGCAATGGATAACTGAAACAATCCCCTACAGCTAGCACAGACAGGTTTTCCACTTAATTTATACTTCCTTTGTTTCACAAATGCCAAATAAAGATTTTCCATTGTATGCCTTTCCTGGTTTTCTTTTCTCACCTTTCAAGTCTTCTTAGCTCTTCACTCAGGAGGCTGTGCAGCTCAAGTCTTTCTAGAATAAGTTCACACTGCCTCTGGTACTGCTCCAGAGGGTTATCAGGAAAGGAGGTGTGGAGTGCATTCACACCTCCCAGCAGCGCGCCTCCCTGAAGGTGTGAGAAATGGAAAAGACCAGGGAGAGTCATCAGGCCAGCCTGCACACAACAGGTATGCACTAGAGACCACTGAGCCCAGATGGCTAAGACCAGCCCTTCACACCCCCACCTTGAAATCAGAATCACCTGGGGGCCTTTTTCAAATTTCAGTAGTCTTCTTCCCCTATTCTTGCTGGCAAGCATTGCTCTAGGAAGCCATGTTCTCACTAGTGGGACCATGAGCATCCCTTAGGTGTGATGGAGAAAAAGGACTGAGACCCACTACTTTACACAGATGGGCAAAAGCATGCTACTGATGCAGAGAATATTTCTATGACAAATTTTTCCCCTTATTTTAAATGGTTTCCTTTGGATATATTTCCAGGAAGTATGAGGTCTATGACACGATCATTTTAGTAACTCCTGATACACAATTTTATTTACTCTTTGTAATTATAATTGGAATATTAGTACAAAATGTCCTTACCTGCATTGAGGACTCCATTACGGACACCACTGTAATAGCGTCTTCCAGAGTCACAGTGTCACGAAACATCAGGCGAGCATGAGCTAAGAAAATAAGATGCATTTAAAATGATAAAGATGGAAAAGTTTTAAATACATATTTGATGTGGTATATGTAATATTCTACCTGACCTCCCTCCAAAAGAACTGTATATTCTAAATGGGCTACCAATGACAAATTAATTTTACCAGAACAAGTACAAAAGTCTAAGTTTAACTTGCTTTAAGGTTATTCCTCTAATAAAGGGCCTAATCCTTCTGCACTGCCCATGGCAATTGTGTGTAATTTGCATGAAAAAGTATTCTGGGCTCCGGAAAAGAAAGGGGTTATATAAGCATATATTTAATATTCAACAATTTTAATCCTCACTTTTGAGTCTATTATAGAAACATACAAAATTAAACTCGTTTCTCATCTCTGGCCCTTTTCTTATCTGTGAGCTTTTCAAAACTACCCAACTCCTGAACGTAAAATTTGGGTATTTCTTGCCCTAATGTTAGCTATAAATCATTGCAAAGTGTATCTGTTTTATAGAACTTTTTATTAAGCATATATTATGTCATCATATGGTACAGTAAGTTCATGTGAAATTTTTTTGAATTATTTAAACAAGGGCTAACTGTAAAAGCCAATGCTTAAAAAAAAAAAAAGACTTGAGATGCATGCAAGCTGTACATTAGCAGGAAACTCTCACACCTTGGGGATAGGATAGGGCGATTTGGTGTTATGATGTCAGTGGCGGTTTGCTGTACAGGAAACACTTCCAAACAAGGCAGTATTTAACCCAGAATACTAATAGACTGCCGCGAGAAACGAAACCACAGTAACTAAGACTTTCTAAATAGATGACATCTTAAGTTATAGGAGGTCCTGAGACATCACAAAGGTTCCTCTTTCTTAATGACACTACACTTCACTCAATACCCATAAATGTCCCCAGAAGAGTGGAGGTTTCATAGCTCAGAGCCTTTACTTGAATGAGCAACTGTGAGCACCTTAGAGTAGAGATTATTCTTATTCATCCTTGAATTCATGGTGCCAACCACCATGCCTTGTACATATTGGGTACCCAATAAAAAATTCATTTGTTGAATGAAATAAACCTTCTGCTAATCGTATCAAGCTCTCCAACAGGCGGATGGTTGTCCGGGCAGCGTTCCGGGAATCACTCTGCCTCTGCATCTGGTAGTACCGGAGAAGAACCTGATTACCCGCTTCAGAGAGTGTGGGCTGAAGACTCCTAATGAGGCAGAAGTAGGTTTTCATCTTTTCCATGCTCCAGAGCTTCTCTGATTTGCTTGGGTAACCTGTACATATCAGGTACCGGGTCAGTAAAAATTGTCACAAAAGGCAAACATCTCATTTTAAGACTTTTGGTAAAGTTCATGCACTCATTTAAAAAAAATAATATTTAGGTTTTGTGGCTACTGAAACCTAGACCTGTCTCTGTGTAGTACATAGTTCTAGAACAGTGTTAGGGTTCAAGTTTAATAAAGGTAAGCTTCCTACAGGGGTTAAAATTAGTCAGAATAATTCTGGTCTGCCCTATATTTTAAAATAATACTTGAGAAATCAAATTTAATTTAAAGAAAAACCATTATTTAGATGTGTTTCATAATTCAGTCCAGTTTTTCTCGTAAGAAGTAACAGTTATGTTATCATAAGGTTTTTCTTGCATTCAAGGAGCAATAATTATATAAGATTGTCCCCTTTCATCACGAAAAACATATTCACAACTATAATCTCATTAGTGGCAGACAGAGAAAAACCCTTTACTCTCTGATTATTCTGGGCTCACTGGCTCCTCTCAATGCTTTCAGTCTAAGCATCTTTCTGTTCCTGGTAGGTAGGGTACCTTGGGAATTTATTTAATTTTCTTCAAAGAAAATTTCATTTGGTTATGTCTACTTTCTTCCTTTTTCAGTTTGAATAATTTGTCTTCACATACCTTTGTTTTCTAAGATAAAGGAAGAAATTATACGATCCCAGTCTTCATTCTTGGTATCAAGCAAAACCAGGATCAGGTCAAATCGACTTAAGAGTGGGCTACCGAGAGCAATGTTCACAGACACAGACTCGTGGGGGTCGTACTGGCCTTTGGGGTTAGTTGCTGCCAGGATGGTGGTCCTTGTGTTCAGCTTGCACACGAGGCTACCAACAGAGAGGGTACAATTCACTGAATGTTGAGATTCAAATAAAAAGCAAGATTAAACTTGCAGCTTGAAAATGTAAAGAAACTTTTGTAAAAGAGAATGTGTAATGATACAAGGAGGTATCATAAACACCAAGTTCAACAAAGTCCATTTACACTAACCTATCTTGTAGAGAAGAAAGTATTCATAAACACTTTTTATGACTATGAGCAGATCCATCTGTGGGGTGCTAGGAGGTATACAAAATTAACCAAAAATGGATAGTGCTTTTAAGGATCTTTCAAACCACTATAATGGTAACACAAGGCAGAATATGGTGAGTTCTAGAAGTATAAAGGTGCCAGGAGAAGTAAAGATGATGTGTACTCATCGATGAGGATGGAAGAGATGATCGGAAAACATTACGAAGTTGCTTTTGAATCAGGACCTTTACGACATGTGGACTTTTGAAAGTGGAGATATTGCCCTGACTGGTGTGGCTCAGCGTCCTCCCATAAACTGAAATGTGGTTGGTGGTTTGATTCCCAGTCAAGGCACATGGCTGGGTTGTAGGCCAGTTGTTGGTTCAGAGTGTGTGAGAGGCAACCAATCAATGTTTCTCTCACACATCAGTGTTTTGCTCCCTCTCTCTCTCTCTTCCTTCCCCCCTAAAAAGAAATAAATACAATCTTTTTAAAAACGTGGATCTATATACATGTGCATGTGTGTATATATATTCATGGAGAAGGTGGAGGGTGAGGGTGATTTTGGAGAATTTTGAGTGACTGAAGCAAAAGCTTTGTGTGTTCACTTTGATTTTTTTCTGAAAGTGAAAGAACTAAAAAATAGACATAGAGATAAAGGGAGGGAAGAAGAGAGGGAGGAAAGGTAGTAGAGGAAATCAAGAAAAATAAAGGCTGATTAGCATCAAGTTTTGAGGAGCAACAGCAGAGGGAAGATTGAAGGGAACTGGAAATGGTGGCTGGGTTAGATGGGGAGGGCCAAGGGCGGACACCTGGAGGCGTGGGGGAAATGGTCTAGGAAGAGGCACACAAGTACTGAATGGAGCAGTGGCAGCACAGGTAGGGATATTAGCTTATAAGTTATTGTTTTTAAACTTATTAATGATGGACAAGTCCTCCAGATAATATGGCATGTTCATTGACAATAACAAATGTAAAGTTCTTCCTCTATAAATTTGTATGCTCTGCAGTCGATGACTGTTTTTAATTATAGTGGCATGTCTGCTTCTCAGCAGTCATAGCCCTATGGCATCAGCCAACATGTGCTACATTTATTAATCCTTGATCTATTTCCAGTTGTCTGTAGTAATTACCTCATGCCCTAAGACTGGAAAAGTTTGAGAATCTCAGTTTGTGATAAGTGGCACAAGAGGATACCCACTAAAGAATACAAAGATAAACAAAACACTTTCACTGAAAACTAAATCTCCTTTTAAGAAAAACTGCTAAACAATAAAAATTCTGAACAGATAGATCACATCTTATAATTTATGTGCCAAAATGGTTTTGTAAAGGCAGAATCTGGTTTGCCATAAAAACAATATAGTAAGTGAATCTTAACTAATCTCACAAAAGCACATTTAAACCATATCTAAGTGAGGCTGTTTGCATCTATCAGAAAAAAAAAATATTGCTGCAATACTGGCATTGAAACAAAATAAAACTTTATATAAAATACATTTTTTAAAATTATTTCAATGTGAGGTAAAAATAATTGATTGTTCTTCCTTTCCAGTCAACAGATCTTTATAAGCCATTTCCCATATGCAAAGGGCTATACTAAGAATTCTGACAGGTGTCCAGCAGGTCTCTGCCCCTCATTAGTGTGCAGAACTGCTGGAGGTGGAGGACATAAGGCCTGTGGACAGCGCATGTACAGCGATGGTGTGTCAGCATGAACATCAGCAAAGAGAAACTTCTGGGGAGAATACTGGGTATCTGCAAGGTATGTGACCTTAAAGCAGCCCATGGTGTGAGAAGGAGAATGAACTAGCAAAGAGACAAAGAAAATGGTGAATTATTCCTGTGGTAACTGTAAAAAAAATTAAAAGAATAAACTTAAGGAAGAGGGCTAAGGAAGAATTATGTGCAAAGTAAAATGTCTGCCCGAGGAGCATTAGTGGAAGTGCCAGCAATGAAAAATAGAGGGGTGGGCAGGGGAAGTGGAAATCCTGCGGGATAATAAGTCAGGCAGCTGCCAGTAGCAAAGAAAGAGGGTGAGAAGAGTGCCAAGAGGGGCGGGATGGTCTCTGGTCATTTGAAAGCAGGGAAGACAGGATATAAGCCTGATCGTAGCAGACCTGTGATACAGACATTACTGCAGCAAAAACTGAATGAGGCTTTTGAAAACACAAGCACAAAGACACAGTCCAATCCTAAGTACTTTGTGCAGAGTAATGGCTCACTAAATAACTATTGAGTGATAAACTCACAAGTTAGTGTAAGGTAATGGTCATTTTTCCAAACCAATATGCGCTACATCTTCTTCAATAATAATAATAATAATAATAAACATAATGCCAAGCACTATGTTAGGCTTTATGTACATACAGTATTCCTAATCCACACAACCACCCAAAGGCAGATAGTATGATTAGCATCAACTTAGCAATTCATGAAATCAGAATTCCAGAGATGTTAATAACTTTCCCAAGGTCACAGAGAGCAAATAGCAGAGCTAAGAGTCAAACCCAGATCTGCTTGGCTCCAAAACCAATGTCTCTCATGTCCAGACTGCTATCTTGGTGGTAAAACATTTTAGATAAGCAGTTTCTGTGATCCTAAAGATTCTGCCTGCTATTTTATGCATTTATTTACTTACCACATTTTTTCCTATTAAATTTATTGTTACAATACTTGCACTGCCTGTCACATATTAAATGCTCAATAAACATGCACTAAATAAGTGACAAATAAAAAATAAACCTTTACTTAGTTTTGTATCAAATTCAGGGTCATTTTATAGTTACAAACTTCAACAGTCATAAAATGATCATGCTAATACATATTTTTTCTGGTTAACCTGAACTGAAAGCATTCCAGTCTCTCAAAAATCTACTTTTCCATTTTGAATCTACATGGGTTAACTTTCCTATAAACGTAGTAGTAACTTTTCTAAATATTGTAGTTAGATGACATACATTATTTTTAGCATTTCTGGCCCTCTGAGAAAGTGCCCTTGTTTTTGTGACTGTCTCTCTTATATCCTCTACGGGGCAATTCCCATCTTCACTCATGGCTTTAATCACCTATATCCCGTCGCTTCCAGATTTAACTCTAGGCTGTGGTAGTAGCTGCTCTATGTTCACCAAAACTTACGTCCCTTTCTCCTGGAAACAGAGCAAGACTGTATTTCCCGCCCCCCTTTACAGTGAAGTAGGGCTGTAAAGCTAGGTCTGGCCAATGGTGTGAAGGTAAAAGAACCTATGCTCCTTTCAGGTCAGGCAACCATCCTGTGTAACCTCCCTGTGCAGCTACCAAATTTATAGAAACAGAAAGTAAGGTGGTGGCTGCCAGGGACTGGGAAAGGTGAAAACGGGGAGTTGTTCTTTAATGGGTACAAAGTTTCAGTTTTGCACGAGGAAAAAGCTCTGCAGACTAGTTGCACAACAATGTGACTATCCTTGACATCACTGAACTATATACTTAGAAATAATTAGGGTGGAAAATTTTATGTAATGTTTTTTAACCACAATAAAAAAAGTAATGGAGGTTGTTATGGACTGAACGTTTGTGTCCCCTCAAAATTCATTATGCGGAAGCCCTAAGCGCCAATGTGATGACATTAGGAACTGGGGCTTCAGACAGATAATTAGGTTTGGATGAGGTCATGAGGGTAGGGCCCCATAATGAAATTAATGCCTTTATAAAAAGGAGAGACCACAGCTCACTCTCTCCATACTCATGCTCTGAGAAAAGGCCCTGTGAGCACACAATGAGAAGGCAGTGGCCACAAAAAAAGGAACAAACTATTGACACATGCAACAACCTGGATGAAACTTAAAAACATAATGCCAAGTCAAAGCTGGTAGGCACAAAAAGTCACATCTCATATGATTCTGTTTATGTGAAGTATCCAGAATAGTAGATAGAAAATAGATTAGTAGTTGCCAGGGACTTGGAAGACATGGGACATGGGGAACTGAGGGAACGAGGAGTGACAGCTAATGGGTACAGTGTTTCTCTTTGAGGTGATGAAAACATTCAGGAATTAGATAGTGTCGATAGTTGCATTTTAGGACTATACTAAAATCCATGAAATTATATAGTTTAAAAGGGTAAATGTTGGTGGGAGGGAAGATGGCGGCGATGTGGGGGGAGTCCTGATCCCCTTCTCCACTGCTCTGGGGAGAATTCGGCCGATCTGAGGAGAGACAGAACAGGAGACCACCGATATCACAACATTTATGAAAACAGGACATCAGAAGTTGACCAGACATTGAAAAAAACAGACGGTAGGAGCACGTTTTCGGGAACAAAGAGGCCTGTGCTAGGAGCGGAGAGCCAGCAGGCGCCTGCAGAGAGGGGCGGGCGCCCACCGAGCGCCCGAGGAGTGAGCAGAGAGTGCCGGTGCTCTCGGAGGCTGGGCCGCGCCTGGCGCCCCAGGAGCGAGAAGAGAGGCCCGGTGCCCGCAGAGAGTAGGCCGGCACTTCAGGGTCTGTCTCCGGGCATCTAGGAGAGCGGAGAGTCGCTGCCCCGTCCCCAGCCCCAGGCAGGGATAGAGAAGCAGAGGCGAGAGAGCTGGGCGCATCCGTGAACTTTCCGGGGAGCAGTGAGTGCCCAGTTTGCCAGAACAAGGGAGGCCTGGCCGTGGGCGCCCACGCCACCAATCAGGGGAGTGTGTGGTTTTGGGGAAGACTGAGACCTCACTGCCGGC